>OY288282.1:41686460-42286460 GCA_958450335.1 Hibiscus tridactylites
CGGACAAGCTTCTAGGTAGAATACTTTGACGTAATTAGGGCACAACTGAAATTAATTCGGGGAGACAGGAGAAATCTATCAATCCTACTTGCTGATACATTTGCACCTCCTCTAAACCAGATAAACGAGCCATCAAATAAGGGTAAATCAACCAAATTGTTGTCTTGTATGAAATCCCCAAAAACTCTCATAGCTCTATCATTCCCAGCACACCCTATTTTCTCATCCCTCGATTTCACAGTGTTAAAGTTCCCCCCAATGATAACCAGCTCTTCCATAGAAGCAATCAAACTTTGAGATCATCAAAGAACTTCCTCCTTTCAGAGTGATCGTTTTCGGGGTGTAGACGTTTATCAATCCGACTTTCAGATTATGCTGCATCAACGTTCCCTTCAAAGCAATAATTCTCCCTTGAATGATTCAGCCATCAACACGTAGAAAACTCGAGTCCCATTAGAGAAAATTAAACCCCTAGAAGATCCACACGCAGGGGAAACAACTACGTCTCCAAACTTTTCTCCCTGCAATCATTTTACGACTCCCTGACTTATAACTTCCAGTTTCGATTCTTGGATGAAAACCACTCTAACCTTGCTAGCTAAGATGACCCAGCTTAAAGCTCTCACTTTTTCAGCTTTCCCCCAAGCATTTTACATTCCAAGTAAGAAAAGAAAGATTCATTATGGATTAAATTTAAGAACTCGATGAGAGGAATGACCCATACCTTCGGAGTCAGCTCTCGTCCGCTTTCTCTAACTCCTCTAAAAGTTTCAGCACCACCTTGTCAGGGGCCCTGAAAGATACCCCCTAATTTTTCCCCACCTCAAAGGTAGCAGCTGCCTCCAATGTATTCTCTTGTCGTGAAACTGATACTCCCTCTAGTTGCTCAGGAAAAATGTTACTAGAGCCCATAACGCTTAATCTCGCTTTTCCAGCATCCCTCTTGTTGGGCATCTCTCCTTTAGTTTTTTGATTTTGCTTTGCTTTGCCCTTTCGATGAATTTTCCACCAGTTGAGCTTATCAATGCCAGCTCTCAATAAAAAGTTTTTATTTGCATTCAATCGAGGATTTCCCTCTTTGTTACCTAACATCAGAGGAGAGACAGAGAGCATGTCCCCAAATGAAGAGAGCTTCGTGCCCTGAACCACTCCAATTGGTACCTCTCGTAACCTGGACCTATTCGAGATAGAAGGTCCAGCTTGGTTGTCACTATACTCAAATTCCTCATTATCAGAAAATAGGCCGCACCCACACCTCTATTATAATTTGATGGCCCATTGCATGATATAACTGGTATCTCATATAGACTGACTCCACTAGAAAAGGATTGGGCTTGTCGGCAAATATTGTCTCTTTTGGACTTGGATTGTAATTATGTTTAAGGTCCCTCACTCCATTCTCTTCCTCGTAAAAGCTGTAGCATTCGTCGACAGACTGATCTTCATTAAAATACCATTAATACGTGGATCACCAAACGAAGCGTTATTTGCCTCTGCCTCGAGACAATCAAGTGGAGATTTCTCGTTGAATGAAGACACGGTCGCCGTCAAACTTTTCTATTTGCAACTTGATCTCGTGGTAGCAACCGTTAATGATAATGGAACATCTATCTGGGATTATCGACACCTTCTGCACTGCAACTAATATTCTTGCTTCATTTAAATGGTTCCGGTAATAGTTTCTTCATCAATTATTAGAACCGATCCCCATCTACTACCTAATTTGTTAAAGAAGGTAACACTCCAAACTTGTAATGGAACATGCTGCATTGACACCCACACTTTTACTTTTCTTTTCCCATCAAATACTTCCAACTTCTCTAGTTCATCAAACCATAACCGGATCATTTCATCTCTTCTAGACCAAACCTGAGTTAACACTTCCGTTGATGAGAACTGAAGAACTACCAGCAAACCATACCAGAGGCATACTTTCACTTTAACACCATCCGATGTAAAGGCTGCCTGTACGATGTTCGGATTGTACATTTCTTTGATTGCCCCATAAGGCATCTGCTCCGCCATTCCATATCAGCTTTGGGTATCGTGAGCACATTCTCTTTTTCACTAAAACACTCACTGCGAAAATCACCCACTTTCTCCGAGAAGTTTTTTATGATTTCATTTCTTAATTTGTACTGTTGCGCTTCTTCCTCATTCCCTTTTTCTGATTGAGAACCCATAGGTGGTTTTTTAACCCCTAATAGCACCTCCTTAAGAGAACGTACGTCCTTCAAAGTAAAAGATCTTGGGGGTTTTTTTGCATCTTGTGTCTGTGTTCTTGTGCATTAACCTTTCTCTCCTCTTTGCAATGAAGACCCTAATTTGCTTGCCATCCATCAGTCTTCCATTTGATCTCTCTACTATGCTTCTCGCCTTCATCTCAGTACTAAATTTCACAAAGGCAAAGGTAGTTGGTGTTAAGCAACTGATTTGTGCTGAGCTGTGCTAAGCTGCAAATGTAAAACGGTTAAGCTGTTATGATATTGTTATATGGTTATCAATAGCTTAACTGATTAGGGTTTAGTCATTAATTGTGTATAAAAGGATGGCTTATCCTCTCTGTAATGCAACGTTCTTTGAATCAATAAACTTCTTCTTCTTCTATACACTATATTGAATTTCAACATGGTATCAAAACCTTTGTGTTAAGCTTTCCTGGTGTTCTCAAATTCTTTTCTCTTGCGGATCTTTCTTCTTTCTTTTCTCTGTGCTTCTTAATCTTTCTGTCAAATTTCTTCTTCTTCTATGGCGCCTGAAGTTCCACTCATTACGATTGATGATGAGCATGTTCTTGAAGCTCAATTGTTCTCCAACAAGAGGGTCAATGTTTGTTTAAACGAGACTAATACCTTCTGTGGAAGCAACAAGTTGTGCTCACGATCAGAGGTCTGGGTCTGGAGGATTATTTGGATGGTTCAGTACCAATTCCTTCCAAGATTGCTCGCAACAGAGCTGGGGATACTGTGCTTAATCCAGCGTACCTTCAGTATGTCAAACAAGACAGTTCCCTTACCTCGTGGTTATTATCAACGGTGAGTTCTTCCGTGTTACCTCAGCTGGTAGGATCGGAAACGACTGCAGCTGTCTGGAGTGCTGTCACGCGAGCTTATTCAACACTGTCTACGACAAAGATTATGAACTTGCACTGCCGTCCTTGATCTTTGAAGAAAGGATCTCAAACGATGTGTGAATATACGATGGCCATCAAAGAAATCTGTGATCTGTTAGGATCTTGTGGAAATTTTGTTTCTGATGTTGAACAGATAGCTACGATCTTGAATGGGTTTCCAATTGAGTATGAACCAACGGTTGCTGCCATCACAGCCAACAAAATGGTTTATACCGTCGATAATGTGGTGTCGATTTTGATTGATGCAGAAACCAGGCTCGAGGATACATCCAAGTTTCCTGTAGGCATCAATTACACTAAATTTGCAAGCAAACAGTCAAATTCTCCTGTTTCTTCTGGGAGTAGTGATGAAGAACGCAAGAATCATCCTCCCACTACCACCTCGTACAAGGGTAAAGTCAGACCACAGTGCCAACTTTGTGAAAAGGTTGGGCACTTGGTTGATCGATGTTGGCACAGATTTGACAGGAATTTTAAAGGGGTTTTTGCTCAGTACAGGGATGATTCGACTACTTCAAAACCTCAGGCCAACATGTGTACGTGTTGTTCGACTACCAAAGAGGCTTCCTATAGTCCTTATGTTGCTTGTTCTGGGGAAGATTCCAATGAGGGTGTGGAAGATGGTGCTCAGGTGCATTCCTTGACTGTTGCAGGTAAGTCTCATTTTCCTAAGTGGTTTCCAGATTTGGGTGCAACACATCATGTTGCAGGAGAATCTGAGTTACTTGTTTCTAGTCGAGTGTATACTGGAAATGGTAAAGTTCAATTAGGTGATGGAAGTTCCTTAAGTATACAGCATGTTGGTCAATCTTATTTGGATACTAATGATAGAACGTTATGCCTTGATAGTATTCTATATGTTCCACAAATTACAAAGAACCTTATGTCTGTTGCTAAGTTTTCTAAGGATAATAAGGTGTTCTTTGAGTTTCATGAAGATTTTTGCTGTATTAAGGATTCAAGAACGCGTGTTGAACTGCTTCGAGGTCAATTGGATGGTGGCTTATACAGCTTCAACTACCTTGGTGGTCAAGATTCTTCTGCTTTATGTTTACATACTCGTGTGAAGTGTGATTCAGAGTTCTGGTTGTGGCATAGGCATTTGGGGCATCCCTCTGCAGAAATTGTCAAGAAAGTCTCCAATAAAGATCTTCCAAGTTCTAGCTCTAGTGTGTGCATGGCATGTCAGCTAGGCAAAAGTCATGTTTTACCCTTTGATCATTCTAAGTCTGTGTATAATAAACCATTCGAACTGGTTGAAATTGATGTATGGGGTCCAACACCCTTAAGCTCGAATGGTTTCAGATACTTTGTTATCTTTGTTGATCTGTATTCTAGAAATACATGGTTGTATCTTCTAAAAAATAAAAGTGATGTTTCCACTGCCTTTGATCTCTTTGTTAGCTTGGTTGATACTCAGTTTGACTCCAAAATTGTTGCATTGCAAACGGATGGGGGAGGGGAATTTCGTTTTCTTGAGACTGTTTCACCCAAGTTGGGGATCAATTTGCGTAGGACATGTCCTCATTCCTCTCAACAGAATGGAATTGTTGAGAGAAAGCATCGGCATGTGGTGGAAACTTTGCTTACTCTCATGGCTCAGGCTGGTTTGCCATTGAAATTTTGGTCCTATGCTGCTCTTAGTTCAGTGTATCTTATCAACAGGATGCCTACACGTGTTCTGGGGCATGTTTCACCTTATCAGAGGCTTTATGGTACACTGCCTGATTACAAATTTCTCAAAGTGTTTGGTTGCTTGTGCTATCCACATACTCGACCCTTCAACAGACATAAGATGGATCATCGTTCCACTCCTTGCACATTTCTTGGCTATTCTCCCCTTCATCATGGATATGTTTTCTTGGCTCAGGATGGGAAGGTTTATATTTCTTGAAATGTCGTGTTTGATGAAAGTGTCTTCCCTTTTGTGAATGCAGGTGATGCTGGTAATACATCTGATGATCGTTCTCACTCATGTGCTGTGCCTATTGTTGCGCCCAGAGATGCTCCTCATGACAATTTGGCACGAGATGAGTTGAATGAGCATGCAGTTAATGCTCATGACCATGCACGTGGTGATACAAACACTATCCATGCAGCTCATGCAGATGATCGTACGTGTGCTACTTCCAATGATGATTCTCGGGGTATGGCTCCAGTCATTGCTAATCCTGAAGCTCATGTGGACGATGATACTCGAGGTGACTCCGCTGATTCTCATACTCCGGATCCTGTGTCTACACCTTCTTTCAACCCTAATCAGACTGTTGATCCCTGTAATAATGTCTTGTTCTCTTCAAGTGGCAATGTGTATGATGAAATGCCTCAGAGGCAAGATTCTCCTTCTCTGAATCTTGACAATCATACTTTGTCCACTGAACCTATTTCTGATGGTCCTGTGAGTGGCACAATTCTTCCTGACTCAGGTGCTATGGAAGATGTGTCTCAATCTTCACTGGTTCAGGATGGTGGGAGTCATGCATTGCAACCTCGATCTTGTGCTTCAATGCCACAAGTTACTTCTTTGGCTCCAGTTGGTCCCAGCAACACTCACCATATGATCACTCGAAGGAAGAATGGCATTAGCAAACCCAAAGTCTACAATGTACAACTTCATGACACTCCAGTGGATGTTCAGCATGCACTGACTGATCCTAAGTGGAAGGCTGCTGTGTTAGCAGAGTATGAAGCTTTGTTGAGCAATGGAACATGGGAAATAGTGGAATTGCCACCTGGAAGGAAGCCCGTGGGGTTCAAATGGCTCTTCAGAGTGAAACTCAAGGAGGATGGCACGGTGGACAGGTACAAGGCAAGATTGGTTGCCAAAGGTTTTGCCCAGGTTCCTGGTTTCGATTTCATGGAGACATTCAGTCCAGTTGTGCGGTTTGCAACCATCAATATTCTTCTCTCGTTAGCTGTTACTCACAATTGGGATATCAGACAGGTGGATTTTAATAACGCATTCTTAAAAGGGGATTTACAGGAGGATGTATATATGCAACTTGTACCTGGATTTGAAGAGGATGCAGGTGATGGCAGGAGGTTAGCGTGCAAGCTCAAAAAGGCCCTTTATGGTCTTCGACAGACACCAAGAAATTGGTTTCTCAAGCTTCAAGAGTTTCTTTGTAGTTTAGGCTTTATGTCCTCCAAAGCTGACAATTCTCTTTTCATATTGAAGTCTGAAGCATCAGTTACATACTTAGCAGTGTATGTTGATGATATAATCATCACTGGCAGTGACCCGACTGTGGTTGAACATGTTATTCTTTAGTTGCATGAGCGTTTCTCTTTGAAGGACCTTGGTGCTCTCAAGTTTTTCTTGGGGATTGAGGCGCATCGAACGGATAAAGGCTTGTTTCTTAGCCAGAAGAAGTTTATCCTTGAACTTCTGCATAAGGTGCAGCTTCAGGATTCAAACTTTGCCAGCACTCCCATGGCAACTTCAACCAAGCTTAGTAAGCATGATGGTGTTCCACTCATTGATGTTCAATTATATCGAAGTGTGGTGGGAGCTCTGCAGTATGCTACTCACACTCGTCCAGACATCTCCTTTGCTGTTAACAAATGTGCTCAGTTTCTTCAAAGTCCTACTGATCTGCATTGGTTAGCTGTTAAAAGGATTTTACGATACTTGAAGGGTACGACATGCTTTGGTCTTTGGTTTCCTGCTCAGGTTCAGGATGGTGTCCAACTTGCTGCTTTTTCAGATGCCGATTGGGGTGGAGATGTCGATGATCGTTGCTTCGTTTCAGGTTATTGTGTCATTAATGGAAGTCACTTGCTCACCTAGAGCTCTAAGAAGCAGCGTGCTATTGCTCGTTCAACTGTTGAGGCTGAATACAGATGCTTGGCCGATGCTGCAGCTGAGGTGACTTGGCTTAAAGCTGTTCTTGTTGAGCTGGGAGTTGGATTAACTGGTGTCTCGAAGGTTTGGTGTGACAACACCAGTGCTGTGGCAATGGCTGCCAATCCAATCTTGCATGCCAAAACCAAGCATATCGAGTTGGACCTGCATTTCGTGCGTGAGAAGGTTGCACTGCAAGAATTGCAGGTGAATCATATTCCTGCTGATAGCCAGGTTGCTGATGTGTTAACCAAGCCGCTTGCTGCTTCCTGGTTTGAAAAGTTTCGCAGTCAATTGTTCATCTTTGATATTGAAGATGTTTTTCCCGAGCTTAGAAAGCATAGTGAATGTTAAGCAACTGATTTGTGCTGAGCTGTGCTAAGCTGCAAATGTAAAACGGTTAAGCTGTTATGATATTGTTATATGGTTATCAACAGCTTAACTGATTAGGGTTTAGTCATTAATTGTGTATAAAAGGATGACTTATCCTCTCTGTAATGCAACGTTCTTTAAATCAATAAACTTCTTCTTCTTCTATACAGTATATTGAATTTCAACAGTTGGCTTATCTTTTCTCTTCAAAGACTTGTATGCAATGTAAACGTCGAGCACACACCCATAAGCTTGGAACGCTTCCTTCAAAGTCTTGTAGTGAATCCCTTTGCTCACATTATCATCAAAAACTGCAAAACCCAGCTGTCGTTTGATTCCGGAGGAACTCGATCGTTCCATGTGGTCATCTTCTTTTTCATCAAGCTTAGGGGTTTCACTCATTTTCAATCCCTTCGAAAGCCACCATTCTCTGACATCTTTTATAGTCATCATAGACATCGATGAACTCATCTCATTGTCTTCTACCACTATATTATAGATTTTACTAATACATCTTTAAAACTCACAGAATTAAACAAAAATCTACCATTTTGGGGTTGGGGTATTTGTTCAAAAAATTCAAATGGCGAGAAACAATTTTGATAAGATGAACAACATACATCAAAAACCAACCTCGTCGTCCGAGAGGAGATCAAACATTACAACATCGAACCTCTAGATGAATTTTCATTGATTTTGAGTGTGTTTCAAGCAAAACCAATCCGGGAGAAGAAAGGGAAGTGAAATGTGAACGTTTTAATACCTATCTTGCCACAGATGATGATCGGTGACGGGTAATGATGGACCAACAATGACGGTCGGGGGAGTTGACGATTTTCTGTAAAAACAATGAGGAAGAAACAATCACATCTTTATGTCGTTAACAATTTAACAGTCCAGTGACCAAATTGATATAAAAATTAAAGTTCAATGTTAAAATGAAGCACTTAAAAGTAAAGTAACCAAATCGATACACAATTTAAAGTTCAATGACTAATGGTGTAATTTAACCTTTTTTTTGGGGGCACCTATCAAAAGTTTCGTGTTTCAGTTTGGATTTATGATAAAATAAAATAAAATTTATGTAGAATCATAAGTGAGATGAAACATATAAGGCCTTTCATCAATTTTAATTTGCTAAGTTAAGGATTTATTAGAAAAACTATTTTTGTCTCTCAATTATACGATGCATATGAGTGGGTTATATATATATATATATATATATATATATATATATATATATATATATAAAAGAGAGAAAAGTCAACCAATTCATGAACCATTAGAACCCAAGAATCAAATTGTAAGGTGATCGACCTCCCACTTGGGGTTCCTTACAAAATTTGCTTGGAAGTATTTGCGAACAAATAATTTCGGTGCCCCCAGCATTGGACAAAAATTTTCTTTCCCTTTTCCGATGTTATTTTTATGTCCTAACACTTTAAAATATTAAAAGTTTAAATTTTAAATTTAATTTTAAATTTTAAATTTTACATCCTAAAAAATATAGTCTATCCTAACTTTTCTAAATCTTAACCTTAAACCCTATACCCAAACCTAAACTTAATTTTTAATACAGAGCATAAATAAAAATACCAAAAAAATAGAGTATTTCTAATCGCTAGCAACCCCTAAGTCATTCAATACTATAGGTGATCTCATATATCATAATTAAGAAATATCATAATTAAGTATATCTTATTTTTCACAAATTTATAAATACAAAATTGTCTGCAAATGTCATTGGCTGAATGGTAGGGATATTAAACCGTAACCATTATATTTTACAACTAAATTAATCGAACCGTTAAAGTTAAATGGTTTTGGATAAGAAAATAATTTAATATGACGGTTAATGGTTAACTTATACGTTAATCTCGAGGCCTTCTTATAATATAATATTTACCGGAGAGATAATTTCACAATTCTCAAAAGAAACCATGAACATGTGAAAAAAATTGTAATAAGTTACAAGTTAACCTGTAACTGAACCGTTAATAACAATTAACAATTAACGATTAACTATTTCTTAATAGTTAGGGTATGATTCAATAACCAGTAACCTCTATAACGGTTAACCGACTATTTATGCTAAACGATATGATTAACCTATCATGAACAATCCTACTAAATGGTAAGATGTAGATCCTTGAAACTATTTTTTTTTCTAACAGTTCATACCTAGGGGCAGGGGGAGGAGAATTTGGCTCTTAATAGATATTGAGCCCACAACCACGAAAAAATATAAAGGTGTCAACCGAAAACTCTTAACCATTTACTTTAGAGATCGTTGACTAGATGCTCTGAACTTTGAATTCTCATATTTCAAAAGCTCAATATACGTGGATTTATCCATATTTATTCTAATGAGTTGTCTATTATGATGGGTTGATTCAAGTCAATTATTCAATACAATATTTAATATTTTTCTACCAAAATTTCTTTCCCAAACCAAATGATCCCAACCCTAACCCCAAAAAAATGACGAAAAGACCGGAATTAATGGATAACAATCGTTCTGTAATGTGTCAATGTTTGCATTATTAAGGATTGCAAAGACTTGCTACGTATGAAGAATTATAAAAAAAATAAAATAATCGTGTCGTATTATTCCTTCAAGTTCTCAAGAGCCAATATACTCGACAATTTTATGACAAGTGGCTCAATTATGTCTCTTTAAAAACCTAAAAAAAGGAAATACAAATATAATAAACTACTTAGGTAGGGTTATTTTTCTAAATAAAAACATTCACATAATAGAAGAGAGAGAGAGAGTTAATCCAACGTGTAAGAAATTATTTGGCTACGAAACCAAATTTTTTATTAAGAAAAACAATAATAAATAGGGTTGTCCAAGTATCTGTCCATTGAAAACATACGTAATGGTTTTCAATGATAAGCTATAAATATACAAAGCTTAATCCATTGAGAATGGACGGCAGAAACTCGTATAAGTCAAACAATGAGATTATCATATACAAAATTGCTAACTAGAGGAAGTTAGATTTCAACTGTATTGGGACATTTAGGGTAACCAAAGATTTCGTCATCCATCATGCATTAAAATGTTTTTTTAAACAAATAAAATGCCATCTAGAATATTATGATGTGGCAATAAACCGACACGCTTATCCCCGTTCCTTGCACATTGTTTGATCGATATTATTGTTATGCTATTAGATTTTTATCTTTAACGATCAATATTCAATTTATTGGCCGGTTGATTCGGATTAGATTTTGTTTATATATGTTCAATATGCAGGCAACTCTCTTAACCTATTTTTTTCCATTTACAACGCCAAAATTCCAATATCGACTTTGCTTAAGAGACCTAACGTCTCGTCCCACTGTCACAACCTTATTTTTTCAGACTCGACGTTTTTAAAAACAAAATAACAGAGTCGCCACCAATCTTTTTTCGAGGTGTGATTGGATCACCTAAAAATGAATCATCTTAATAAAACTATTTTTATTTTATTAAAACAACCATTTTGGTCTGCGAAAACACAAAAACGGCTTTGGGAGTCGGTTATGCATGGGGAAGGGTGAGCACTCCCACAACGCCCAGAAATTAGTACCTAACCGATTACAAGTTGTCTTTTTGTCGGAATTTGCAAGTTCATGTAAAATTTAATTTATTTTTCATTTATGAATATGATTCTGTTTTAATGGCCTCCACCATCCGGAGAGTGAACTCTAATCACAGCTAACATTTCTGGCGCTAACTCGTCACCTCCTTTTGATGGGACACCGCATTACAATTTATGTCCCATTATTTATATCAATAAAGAGAAAAATATATACAAAAGAGATATAAATATCAAAGCAGGCAAATAAGAGCAAATGTATGACCAAAATAAATGTTAAAAAAGGGTAAAACATGACATTTTTTAAACGCACTATTCTTTAAATTGGGTCAACATCTTAGTAATTCGAGTCGATTCAAAAAAGTGTATTTTTTATAAGAAGGATAAAAAATGTAAGGGGTTTAGTAATTTTTTTGAAAAGGAACTAAAAAGTGATTGAATTGAGATAATGTCTAAATCGAAGGCCAAATTCACAAAAAAAGGCAGTGACCATTTTTTCCTTTTGCTGAAAAATTATACTTTGATCTTTAGAAAAACATAAAACCACTTTCCTTTTGGTGTTTTTTTTATTAAAATCTTAAAAACCCCAAGAACACATTTGAATGTTTTCCCCTATTTTTCCAAAATGTTAGAAACATGATACGAACAAATAAAATAAAAACAGTAAAAGAAGGAATACCTAAGGATTTGAAAGATTGATTCTTGTATTTCCTTAAAACTTGTAGTACAAATTTGTAGATTGATTCCTTTGTAATTAGTGTAGTGAGTATTTACAATGGTGAGTGTTGTGGTGGATGGTGAAGTGAATGGTGGATGTGATTACAAAGGGGGATGAAGTTGTATTTATAGGTATTTTTCAAACCTAAATTACAATGAAGAATAAAATTAAAATCCCTAATTTTGGTGATTGCTTCCCAAATCTGAGCTGACTTGGATTCCCCTTCTTCTTTTGTTTTTGACTGATTTTGTTTCCCTTTAATTGCTTGACCAATTGCTTGAATTGTGGGTTGGTTTTCCTTCTTTTTTTTTCGCTTGATTCAACTCTGATTTGGGAGCTCATTTCCCCATTATTTTTCACATTTGATGTGATCTCTTTCCTTATTTTTTTATGTCGAGCTAAAAATCAGTGATAATAGCTGCCCCTCTTTGCTCATTTCGGTGAAACGAGAATAGAGAAAGAACAAAAGACACTAATTTTAGCCTACCACACTGCAAATTGGTTGATAGACATCAAAGCAAGATTCCATTCTCCTCGCTCCTGAACTGATAGGCGATTGCTGAAAAATAAAGGTTTCATTCTCCTCGCGCCCGAACGGATAAACGTTGTGCTGAAAAATAAAGTTTCAATTCTCCTTATGCCTAGACAGATAGACGATTTGCTAAAAAGCGGTGTTCCATTCTCCTTATGCCTGAACAGATAAACAATTTGCTAAAAAGCAAGGTTTCATTCTCCTTATGCCTGGACGAATAGGTGTTTTTTTTAAAAAGGTTCCGATCTCCTCATGCCCGAATGGATAGGCAATTTGCTAAAAAGCAAGGTTCCATTCTCCAAGAGCCTGAATGGATAAGTAGTTTGTTGAAAACAAGGTTCCATTCTCCTTATGCCTAAACGAATAGGCGACTTTGTTCCTTCGAACCCGAGGATGCCGAATCGAAAAACGATCTACTCATTCTGGGTATGGGGTGTTTCACCCCTCATCTTTCTAAGCGATATATATGTCTTGTGCCTATGGCCTCTTCCAGAAAATGGTGTGGTTGTCTTTCCCCTAAAACGACTTATGGTGTTTTGCACCTATGGCGTGGGGTATGTTGCCCTCTGAAGTGGTGTATAGTGTCTTTCACCTATTATTCCCATTGAAGATATTGTCGAAGCGATATGGTAGAAATCAACTATTGTTGTTGCTGGAAACGAAGTGGCATGGAAACAACATCAACAAATGCCCTATTTGAAAGATAAACTGCTTTGGCCTCCTAGAGCGACCTGCTATCACCCGTTGCACAAAATGAAGTTGTAGCTTTTCTTGAAGCAATGAAATGTCGTAATGAAAAGGCGATGCGACATGTCTCCTGTTTGAAAATGAAGTGGCATGGGGACGTAACTAACTAATGCCATCTTCGGAAGATAGTTATAGGAACAGAGTCAATTGATCACTTTAAAGAGCAGGGCATGAGGACATAACCAACTAATGCCTCCAGCTTGAAAACGAAGTGACATGGGGACATAACCAGCTAATGTCATCTTCGGAAAGTTGCGATAGGAATGGAGTCAATTGATCGCTTTAAATAGCAGGGCAGGGAACGTAACCAACTAATGCTTTCTGCTGGATGTGGCATGGGGACGTAACCAACTAATGCCATCATCGAAAAAGTAGCGATAAGAGCGGAGTCAATTGATTGCTTTAAAAGTAGGGCATGGGACGTAACCAGTTAATGCCTCCATCTTGAAAATAAAGTGAACTGGGGACGTAACCAACTAATGTCATCTTCGGAAATTTGTGATAGGAACAGAGTCAACTGATCGCTTTGAATAGTAGGGCATGAGGATGTAACCAACTAATGCCATCATTTGAAGATAGTGACATGAACAAACTCAGCTGATCACTTTAAAAAGCAAGGTATGGGGACGTAACCAACTAATGCCTCGAACTTGAAAATGAAGTGGCATGAGGATGTAACCAACTAATGCCATCTCCGGTAAGTAGTGATACGAACAGAGTCAATTGGGACGTAACCAACTAATGCCTTCTGCTCGATGTGGCATGGGGACGTAACCATCTAATGCCATCATCTAGAGACGGTGACAGGAACGAAGTCAACTGATCACTTTAAAAAATGGGGTATAAGGACGTAACCAACTAATGCCTCCAGCTTGAATGAAGCGGCATAGGGACGTAACCAACTAATGCCATCTCCAGCAAGTAGCGGTAGGAACAAAATCAACTGATTGCTTTAAAAGCAGGGCATGGGGACGTAACCAACTAATGCCTCCAGCTTGAAAATGAAGTGGCATGAGGATGTAACCACCCAATGCCATCTTCACGTGATAATCCAAAATCCTGCATAAATGATAATTTTTATGATGATTATACTTATGAGAATGCCTAGTTTGTGAAAGCATGTCTTCTTCTCTTTCCTTTTTTATTTTTTTTAAATTTTCTCTTCTATCATTCCCTTTTTCTTTCTCCATTGGGGTTTTCCTCTTTGCTTATTTTCACATTTGCTCGTTGAACTCAGATAGACAACCTTGCTCTACTGTTTCATTCTTTGTATCTCTTTGCTTAATAGAAAGCATCTAATATTTGTACATTCGATCTAGACGTTTATCAAAATAATCTTCTTTTCCATTCAGGCATTCCTTAAAATAATATCAAGCACCTTCAGTGCTTCTTATGAGTTCTTAAATTCTTGCCCCTACAGGGCACCTTGAAGCGCTTGTATGTAAATCCTTGTAGCAAAGCTTATTTCTACCTTGAATGTCTTCGAATGATATTGGCGTCTTCTTCTCTTCCTCTTGCGCCTATTAACGTTGAGACCTTAAATCTTTGGCTAACACAAGTTGCCCCAATCCGATGGCATGATTTACTTATCAAGTGTTATTTCAATGAAAGATGCCTTTAAGACCAAGAGAATCATTTAAAAAAAAGAAAATAGAATAAGATGCCATGGATATCAAGTGCATGAGTGTCTCTGATTTAACCCTCTAGCAATCATTTTAAGCATAACTTGCATCTTTTAAGACTTTGAATGTTGCGGCGATATTTCGAAGTTGTGAAATTTCTCTCAGACCGCTCGGTTCATCCTTATATTATCACATTACATGATTCAGCCGAAAATAAATCCTTTTCAGTTCTCATCATTCTCCAATATTCTTAAATGTGTTCAAGCTTCTTAGACTTTCTTAACCAAGGGAGTGCCAAAATATCTTTCTAAAAATATAATTCTATGAGTGCATGTGTGTGTTTCTGATTGCATCTAGCCACTATTCTATCAGCTTTTCCTTTTTGACCTCCTCGAGATTTCATTTCATTTCATTAATTTGTTCGACTTTGTTAGGATTTAAAAATCACTCGTAAAGCCATGACATTGAGAACATAGAGCATTGCTATTTTATTAGATACTCGACTTCACAGTTACAATGGAGTGCCCTCGAGGTTTTCTTTCTACCAGTCATTTTTACTTATCTCATGATTTCATCTCATTAAATATATTACTTTGTCAAGATTTGAAAACCACTCATGAAGCCAATGTATAAAATAGGTGGAGCATTGCTTCCTTATTAGATATTCAACATTATAGCTTCAGCGGAATGCCACCGAGATATTCTTTGAGCTACTAGTTACAATTAATGTGTCTTTATTGGGGGTATAGAAGACTATCCTTAGAATTATAATTTCAAGCAACTTTCCTTCGTTAAACTTTCCCAATTCACAATTCCACATTTATGATTTTCTCATCAACGAACATCATCAAAGGCGTGGTAGTCTTCCTTTTCTTACTTTGCCGACATGAGTAGTTTGAGAGGCAAATCATACTTTATCATTTTCGCAATGATCAATTGATCTCTATAGTGGTTCCAAACTTTGGCCTTGGGCTTCAAGCGTTCCGGCTCCACGACCTTTCTTGTATGGTCTAACTTAGTTCCACTAAAGCATAAGTCCTCAAGGACTTCCTTGATCGTTTGCGTGTCCGCGGCTTCAGCAAAGGGTGTGTGCTGGTTGAGGACATTCTCTAGCCCATAGAACTTGTTTATCGTTGCAGCTGTGAACTTCACTTAGTCCCCTTGCACATAGACACCAGGCTGTGTGGGGCTCGTGAGATGGGCATAAAATTCCCTTACTAGTGGCACGAGATGTCCTCTAGGTGCTTAACAAAAGTTTCCAGTTGTGCCTGGTGATAACAGCCATCACCTCTGTGTCAAAGCCTTCTTCACCCTCAAAAGGGAATTTAAATCCTTGTTCAGAAAATACCTTTCTCTCCTTGAGTAGTTGGAAGCGTTCCTTGGCTCCCTCATCAAAGAACTTTTTTATCTCAACGCTGGCCGGAGCTTGGGCGCTACTGGAAGCACCAGTTACGTTCTTGCAATACACCATGCAGAAGGAAGAGTTTGTGGAGATTGTTTTTGTGTTTGGGTCTTGAGTTGTTGTCGCGGTAAGGAAGAAGAAGAGGCTATGTGTTCTTTGAAGTAAGAATAAAGTGAGAGAGCAGAAGGGTGTTGGTGAAGAAAGAAACTGACAAAGTGGAGGGTTGGACTTAATGGGTGTGACGGTTATGCGACATGGGAAAGAGAAGTAATGTGATGGGGAGTTAATGAAAAGTAAAAAGTAGGAAAGAGAATGTGGAAAGGTAATGATGGGGTAGGGTTTTGAAAGTCAAATATGAATAAAATCCCTCCCTTTTTACCTTTTTAATGTCTCCCCCAAACTTGGAAAAAGTTGGGCTTTTCAATTTCATTTAATAACAACAAGACAAACCCTAACCCTAATTAAAAAGTTGCGTCTTCCTTAAAGAAAACCCTCATGTGCCACTTGCATCTATGTGGATATATTTGACATGGGGTGATAAAAAATAAAAAGCGTAACATGAAATAAATAAAGAAACTAAAAGATAAAGGGAAAAAGATAAATATAATTATTTATGAACATAGGAAATAGAAAAAATGCTATAGCAAAATAGTAGGGATGAAGAAGTTCAAACTCTTAGGGGTCTTGAAGAAGCAAGGTTGACTTGTCACGCAAGATTGGTGCTCCATTATAAACTTTCAGCCTTTGACTATTGACCTCGAAAACCGTGTCATCGTCAAGTTTCTTGATGTCCACCGCACCATGAGGATAAACCTTGTGCACTAGGAAAGGTTCTGACCATCGAGATTTCAGCTTGCTATAGGAGAGTTTGAGCC
Organism: Hibiscus tridactylites; assembly: GCA_958450335.1. NCBI lineage: Eukaryota > Viridiplantae > Streptophyta > Magnoliopsida > Malvales > Malvaceae > Hibiscus > Hibiscus tridactylites. The sequence continues at coordinate 41,703,293 of OY288282.1, forward strand.
TGGAGTTGTAGAGAAGAACTTGTTGGCCTTTAGAGAAATGTCGTGGCAAAAGATGCTTGTCGTGCCACTTCTTTGTCTTTTCTTTGTATAAGCATGCATTCTCATAAGCTTGGGATCTAAACTCATCCATCTCATTCAGCTCCAACAACCTTCTTTCTCCAACCATTTGAACGTCCATATTAAGCTTCTTAATGGTCCAATACGCCTTGTGTTCTAGCTCAACGGGAAGGTGACATGCTTCACCACATACGAGCTTGAATGGGGACATTCCCAAGGGTGTCTTGAAAGCTGTTCGATAAGCCCATAAGGCTTCATCAAGTCTTGGAGACCAATCTTTCTTCTTGGGGTTGACCATCATCTCTAGTATTTTTTTTATCTCACGATTGGAGATTTTAGCTTGGCCATTTTTCTAAGGGTGATATGCCGTAGTAATTTCGTGTCTCACCCCATACCTTTGTAATGTTTCGGCAATGAACTTGTTGTCGAAGTGGGTTCCCTCATCGCTTATTGTTCACTCGCGTGATTGTTGGCAAAAGAGGCAGAAAACATATTGGAAACCTAGTAAAAACAGTGCCAAAGATTGAGTCTTTTGCGTGCAAGTATACACGGTCGACAAGTAATACAACAGTAAGATGAGTATCGATCCCACAGAAATTGACTTGAAATTCGATTGCTTCGAATGTTTACTTGTTGATGAAAAATATTGTTTAAGTTGAGAGTGGATTTGAAAATAAAGTAAAAAAAAGAATAGTAAAATAAACTAGCGTTGGCAAGGAGAGTGTCAAATGAATGATGAGTGTTGGCAAGGGATACCTGGTTTTCACGATATTCATGCCATGCCAGCTTTCAATAATGTCATGCCTTGACATTGTTTGCCGAGCAAATTCAAATTGGCAAAGCCTCTCTATATGGCTATTGCCCTAAATTGACTGTGTAAAAACACCTATATCTCTATAGTGAATGTTTTTTTCAGAAACCAATTTGATGAAGATCCAATATATATGTAACCCCTAAACCCGGCCTAGAAGAAATAACCGAATTTAGGAAGTCACATTTGAAAACTTTACCCTCAAGAAATCCAATTTTGAAAATTATATTTTAATTAAAATAAAATAACATAAATTTAATAATATAAATATAAATACCATAATAAGTGTTCGAATGATTGTATAAAATCTCTGAATTAAAATAATAGTAGATGAATACTAAAAATAATCTCAAAACTTAAATAGTCTAAAATTACATCCATGTCCCAAAATAACAAATAGAAATCTGATTAAACTAAAATAGTTTCGCACCGAATAATAAAATAACCGAATAAAATCTGAGATCCTCTAAGTACCACGTCGGCTAAAGTCCAAAGATATCTGTATGAGGAAACTATGGGGGAGTAAGCTAAAGAGCTTAGTGTGTCTCTAAAGTTCAAGAAATCATAGTCGTAAAATAGTAGTATTATTTCCTTAAAATTCTTTAAAAACATGATACAATATCACAAGCGTAATGCAATGCACCCAGCTACGTCCGCCAAAAATGAGGAAGGTTCCCATAACCTCCTCCCTACGTCCGCCAATCCGAAGTGGAATTCAGCCCGAAGGGTGAAACCACTGAACTTCCTCCTTACAAATCCCAACCCATGCTCATACACATATGATGTTTAAAATTCAAGTTTCATAAAAATCAATTTCGTAAATCCGATATTTCGTAAACATAATTCATAAATCATAGTCCATAAATCCATAAATCATGGTTCCATAAATCCGATGTTTCATAAATCAATGTTCGTAGTACATAACCAAAATAAATTCTGAAATCGTATGCATATGATGTCAACAATATAATCCATAATACATATAAATAATCACACAAGAGGTAAAACACCAACACATAAAAAAATAATATATAATTTAATTATAGCACCGGAAGAAAACACACCTTAGCCAAGCTATACTCAATCTACTGAATGATGTAATTTTTCATAATTAGAAGTATTGGGTCCAGCTGTATTAAGATCTACGAAAATAATCAGAAACTGAAGACGTGCTCAAACAGGACATGGGTTTGGTGTTTGTATGGTCGGGGTTCAGATTAATGATTCAATGGCGTTTGTTCACTAAAGATTTGTAAACGGTGTGGGTTAATTACATCTTGGTCTAATGTTTCTGGCGGCTAGGGAAATAGAGAAAGCCAAACCTATAATATATACATATATATAGGGTTTTTAAGATAACCAAAAAGATAAAAAAAATAAACTAGTATAAAAGGATTAGTTTCAACCGTGGAAAAGGGGAGTTAACATTCAATTAGAATTTAAAAGGGTTATATATATATATATATATATATATATATATATATATATATATATATATATATATATATATATATATATATATATATATATATATATATATATATATATATATATATATATATATATATTAAACAATTAAAAAAACGAAAGGAAGAAACCAAATTAAATTAAAATTTAATTTGATAAATGGTTATTTATGGAGCCAGTCCTTAAACTTTTAAGAAATTTCATATTAACTTTCAAGTTTGATAAAAATTCTTATTTAGTCCCTTCAAAAAAATTTAGGGTTCTTGAATTAAAATTCCTAAATAATTAGGGTTTCCAATTTTGAGATTTTAAAATTAGGTTTCTAAATTAGGGATTTTTCAAATCTAGGGTTTACAATTTGGGGGTAATTTTTGGGGTGTTACAATATACTTCTAAGGGGTAGGTTTCACTTCTGAAGTAAGCTCATCTACTTGAACATCTTCTCTCGAAGCATCTCGCCTTAGTATCCAACAACTTTGATCGTTGCCACCCAAGTCTGTTAAAATATTGAGGTGCAATAGGCCAACAGTACCAGCTCTCGCGTGACATAGTATTTAGGAATGAGTAAAGTATGCCAGATAGAAGAAATAATGCCGAAACATTTTCATTATTAAAAACTTAACATAAAAACAACTAAACAAAGAGAATGAGCAAGAAGGGGGTCTCTCGATGCAGCCCTTCAAGGTCCAAGCTCTCAGTCAAGCTGGTCAAACCACCTCTCCTTGGTACAGCCGGTCGTTGATGGATCACTCTCCACACCCCTTTGAATACTTGCTTGATCGTTCTTTAAGTAGGCATGCGAAGAAGCCCTAGGATAAGCCTTTGCATTTGAAATTTGAATGCGCAAGGGATAAGGCTTGTGATCACCTTTATCCATATTTGAAGTGATAAGCTGATCAGGTTAGGGCTGGCGTCATTCTACCTTCGATCCTTTGGCAACCAAACTTGGCATCATTCTACCAACCAAGCTTGGCACTATTCTTTCGCTATTTTTCGGAGTTTGGTCCAATTGCTATTTTCTCACAGCCTAATCTGGTCCTATTTTTTCGGGTTCAATAGCTTCTTGGCCTGACATCAAATTCCTCTTCTCTACCCACCGGTGCTTGGCATTGTTTGGTCTATTTGTGCCAACAACATCTTGACATTCTCTCTGGCATTCCTTCTTGTGGTTCTCTTTTCTACCAATTGCTCTGCCAAAACCTATAAAATTACCAACAAAACAACCATTCACACTGGCATAGACAAAATCCCCAACTTTTTATGCAAATGCATGAATTTAACGTCTAAATGCAACTAAATTTACTTAAAATCAAGCAAAAACATTGTAATATAGGCATAAAATTAGTACTTTTGAGAAGGTAACACACCTCCAAACCCAGCTCATTGCTCGTCCTCAAGTAATGCAATGAAAAATAAAAACAAAAAATTTGTGAAAATAGTACCTCAGCAGAATTTTGGCTAGAATGCTAATAAGTGCTGGCAAACAGAAGTTGGCTCTATTTTGTGCTCATGTATCTCAGTGCAACAATGCTAAAAAAGTAGTAATTCAAGTGCAACAATATAAATCTAGTCTAAGTTCATGAAGAGTGCACAATGTCTAGGCAATATGCATAAAGTATCATTTTACCCCCTTAGTCTATTTTACTACATAAACTCAAATTTTTTATTTTTATTTTATTCCTGCCAAGAGTTTTAGCTGGTAGTATCTTAAGCTTGCTTCGTAATACTGTTTGGCGTGAGAAATAAGAGGGAGCATACGACAAACCCCACGTTAATCTAGACATTATTAGGCTTTCTCTTCAACTCATACACTAAAGTTTTTGACTTGAGAACTAAGAGGGAGCAAACCACTAAGCCCCAAGTAATTTATTATCTCTAGGTAGAGGAGAGTTCAATTTCTTTTCATTACTGTGACAAACATTGTTGCCTTATTAGTTTCTTTTTACCCTACCATCAAAATTTTTCTCTTTTATTTTTTTATTATGAGCTTAGTTTAAAAAATTCTAAGTTTTCTAGGGAACTAGATGCATACTACGTGTAAAGTGAAAGTTCAATTCCCTAAACTAAAGATCAATTGCCAAGCAAACCTGGCATAACTATTATGCTGGCATGACATACTAAAGATTTCAAATTTCCTCACTGGACATATTATTCTAAAACTACTTAAACTTGTCTAACAAATGTTAGCATTCTTCAAAATTTGGCCGAGACAAAATTTTCTTTTTGGTGGTTCGGTATGCAAAGCTAGACTATATGACACATATGGCATGAAAACAAAAATTTAAACATGAAATGCATGGCATGAAATCAATGTGAGGAAATGCACACTCCCAAACCCAAGATGTGCATTGTCCTCAATGCATGAAAACAACACATATATACAAAAATAGAAAAATAGAATGCATGAATATGAAAATGAAATGAAATGTAAAGGAGTTTAGGAAGAGGAGGACTCCCCTTTAGATGATACTTCTTCTCGTGTGACACGAGTTTTCCTCTTGACAAAGCTTCCACGATTGGGGGCTTTGCGTTTCACTCTTGTCATGGCTGGTTTTGCAGCAGTGGAGGTTCCAAATTCCTCCACAATCTTGACAGGATCCGACACGACAGGGGCGTCGGTGGCATCAGACTATGCTAGCTTGGCAAGCGATTTGGTAGACTTGGCTTTGGTTTTCTTAGATTCAACTAAAGAGTCGGTACTAGCTGATTCAACATGAACTGGAGATAATGGGACTATGGCATCAGATGGGGTACGAGCGGATTGGGGACTGGCTGGCATGCCATCGTCCCTGGCAAAGATCTCGGCAGGGAAATCTGGGAAGTCTGGCAAGACACATGGGGACAGCCCTTCAAGAGTCTCCTTGATGGCAACGTCCCTGGCATGAATATAATACTAGAGCTTGAGTTTCGCTCCTCAGCTCTCTCTAATTTTTGGAGGATAACCTCCTGGTGATGGTAGATCTGTGAGAGCAGTGCCACTGAATCAGCTAGTATGGGAGTGTCAGGCTCCGCCTTTGACACCTTTGGCATTAGCACCTTTTCTTTTCCCTTGCCTTTGTCTTTTGGCTCGGCAACAATGAGGTTTCTTCATATGGCAGCTATGATTGTTGTTCCCTTGATCGTTTGGGATTTATCTGTATCAAGCTTGGGCATACCATGTTGCATGCAAATGTTAGAAATTAATAAAGGGAAGAACAAACTACCATTACCTCTTTCTGCACATTTATATATTTCGTCAATGATGAGTCGGCCAACATTAATCTTGCGCCCCGTAATGATGGAGTGCAATAGTGCCAACCTTCCTTCCGATATGATTTTATTGTGAGTTGTTGGCATCAGATTCACCTTTAAGAAGTGATTCCATCCTCTCAGCTGGGGCTTCAATGCCAGCCGTTTCACCATCCGGTGTCCCTTTGATGAAACGATCCATGCCGTGCCAGGCTCGCACAGTTCTACCATCACCTTCTTTCTCTTGGCAGCTATCATGGAGTCGGCATACTCCTTGTGTTCATCCTCCACACCCCCTAACTTAAACATGACATTAACGAGATGAGGCTTTGGATGGTTTGGAAAAAGGAAGAAGAAGAGAAAATATGGATCTTGGTTTTTTGCTTGATAAAGAAAGGGAGAAGTGAAAGAGATTTGTTTCCTAGGTAGGTAGAAGGTAAAGAGTTCGAGTGTTTAATGAGGTGTAATAAAGGTAGCCGAATTAATTGGGGATAATGATGAAAAGTAAAAGAGATTTGATTTGATAAGGGGTTAAGTGATAATGGTGATGTGATACGGTGTAAGTGATAGGATATGTTTAAGGAGTGAAGTGATAAGGTGATTAAGTTGAATTTAAATTTCAACTTATTTTTTAGGCGGCTAGGGTTAAAATTCAAAGAAAAATAATTTCTCTTTAATGAGCCAACTTTAATAAAGCTAGGATAAATCTCTTCTTCCAATATTTCAATCCGTCGCATGCCAATCCTCTGTGTTGGCATTTTGCCTGGCACGTAGAATTCTCTCAATGTGTCTCATGCCAAGTCCTGCCTCGACATTATTCCTGGCGTACTAATATGCACATACTCAAAGAAAACCTTTCAACACAGTAAAGGAAAATTAAAAACTAAACGAAAAATAAACAAATAAAGAAAATGCTAAAAAATAAAAACATCTAATCCTAATATTTACAAAAATCAAACCATGCAGATGATGTTACGATACCTCTGCCAAGAGGACAACCTCCTTGGCTTTGTTCTAATCACCTTCCAAATAGTGCTTCAAACATTGGCCCTTGGTTGCTAGGTGGTAGACTGTGGCAATCCTTTGTTTGAATAACCAACACAGAAAGCCAAAGAATTGCTTTCCTTTGATCATGCCAAATTCTTGATTGCACAATGAAAGAGAATATTTTGCCATGGTGTCTTTGAACAACCACCTTAGAAAATTGAAGAATCTCTTTGTTGTCGAGGCATAGTCATCCCCATCTTGTTCCAGAATCTTCATGAAATCTTCAGTTTTGAGCCACAATATCTTTGGCTTTTTTGTTACGGCAAAATTTTCCTGCTTCAGCTCTTCATTCTCAATCATTTGGCATCCACTTTTCCTTCCAGCAACAAGCCATTTGAGCACACCTCACTTCATGGCATCAATTTCGAACAAAATCGATCTTCTCTATCGCTCAGTTGTGTTGCCATCGCATTTTTGTTTTATGACATCAACTTTCATTCCTTGGCAATTCAATGCCAGGTTCTCATCCAAAATGGATTCCATTGGCTCAAATGCATGACACTCAATTTCATCTGTACATTTAAGAACTTTGAAATTGTTAACAATAATACCTGCTTGTCTTACCAAAGTAGGGTTGGCAAATGGTGGCTCCATTGGATTTGTCGCGATAGTGTTGGCATTCGACTACTGTCTAGCATCGTATAGCGGCTTGGCATCATATAGTGGTATGGCATCAAATAGTAGTCTGGCATCAGATAGTGGTCTGGCATCATCAACCTCTGCCTCTTCTTTCTCTACTTCCTTGGATTCATCTATTGGCACTGATTTCTCTTCCTGGAAAATAATCGGCTGCTTGCCTTCGTCTTCTTGGTTTGGAATTTCAAAATCCCCTTGAACTAGTTGTGGCGTGTTGTTTAGAATTTTCAAAATCAGTGTCACGTGATTTTCAGTTTTTCTGCTTGTTTCATCAATCTCTTGACATTGAGCATCCATCCTAGCTTTCACATCCTCATTGAAGTGTAAGTTCTCTTGCCAAGACATGTGCATTGTATTAGCAAAGATGTAATCTTCATAAACGTATATTTGATCATTGTACGAGTAGCTCGACTTATGTTGATGACTATTTTGCCATGACATGTGTGTTGCAGCCGCAATGCTATTATCGTAAGCAAAAATGTAAGCTTCTTGATCATACCATGGAAAATTTTGCTGGTAATGACATCGGTTGTAAGCTCCAATATGGTCTCTAATGCTCATTCTCAGATCCTCCATGTTCCTAGAAGTACTTAAAATAAATGAAACTGAAAATAATGTTAGAAAAATAAATAATAAAAGGAAAAAAATCATAATTTAAAACAAAGACAAGTAAAAATCAAAACAATCAATTCCGTTGCAATCCCCGGCAACGACGCCAAAAACTTGTTGACTCGCATGAGTGTGGGCAAAAGGGGCAGAAAACGTATTGGAAATGTAGTAAAAACAATGCCAAAGATTGAGTCTTTTGCGTGAAAGTATACATGATCGACAAGTAATACATTAGTAAGCTGAGTATCGATCCCACAAAGATTGACTTGGAATTCGATTGCTTCGAATGTTTACTTGTTGAAGAAAAATATAGTTTAAGTTGAGAGTGGATTTGAAAATAAAGCAAAGACAAGAAAAGTAAAATAAACTAACGTTGGCAAGGAGAGTGTCAAATTAATGATGAGCGTTGGCAAGGGACATGCCATGCTAGCTTTTAATGATGTCATGCCTTGGCATTTTTTGCCGAGTAGATTCAAATTGGCAAAGCCTCTCTCAATGGTCATTGCCATAAATTGATCATGTAAAAACCCTATATATCTATAGTGAATGTTTTTTCAGAAACCAATTTGATTAAGATCCAATCTATACTCCTAAGGTGTAGATTTCACTTCCGAAGTAAGTTCATCTACTTGAACATCTTCTCTCGAAGCATCTCTCCTTAGTATCCAGCAACTTGATCATTGCCACCCAAGTTTGTTAAGATATTGAGGTGAAATAGGCCAACCGTGCCAGCTCTAGCGTAGCATAGTATTTAGGAAAGACTAAAGTATGCAAGATAGAAGAAACAATGCCGAAGCATTTTCATTATTAAAAACTTAACATAAAAACAACGTTTAACACAAACACCCCCATCAACTATTAAATTAGTTCATGGTGAGGGTATCAGCCATAAAACCTTCAACTTTTTGCAAACACATCATCATTAAAAAGAAAGTAAAAACAACTAAAGAAAGAGAATGGACGATAAGGGGGTCTCTCGATGCAGCCCTTTAAGGTCTAAGCTCTCGGTCAAGCTGGTCGAACCACCTCTCCTTGGTGTAGCTGATCGTCGATGGATCACTCTCCACACCCCTTTGAATGCTTTCTTGATCGTTCTTTAAATACGCGTGCGAAGAAGCCCTAGGATAAGCCTTTGCATTTGAAATTTGAATGCACAAGGGATAAGGCTTGTGATCACCTTTATCCAAATTTGAAGTGATAAGTTGATCAGGTTAGGCCTACCATCATTCTGCCATCGATCCTTTTGCAACCAAACTTTGCATCATTCTGCCAACCAGGCTTGACACCTTTTTTTTAGATTTTGGTCCAATCACTATTTTCTCGCAGCCTGATCTGGTCCTACTTTTTCGAGTTCAACAGCTTCTTGGCCTGGCATCAAATTCCACTTCTCTTCCAACCGGTGCTTGGCATTGTTTGGTCCATCTATACCAACAATATTTTGGCATTTTCTATGGTATTCCTTCCCGCGTTGCTCTTTTCTACCAATTGTTATGCCAAAACCTACAAAATTACCAATAAAACAATCCTTCACACTGGCATAGACAAAATTTCTAACTTCTTACGCAAGTGCATGAATTTAACCTCTAAATGCAATTAAATGTACTCAAAAGCAAGCAAAAACATTGTAATATAGGCATGAAAATTAGTACTTTTGAGGAGGTAATACTTATGATGGCTTTTGGGGCTCCAAACCTTGTGAAGATGTTCTTGTGAAGGAACTTCAAAACAGTCTTGGAGTCATTCTTTGGTGTAGCCACTACCTCGACCCATTTTTACACATAATCCACAGCTAACAAGATGTAGATATCTCCAAATGTTGAAGGAAAGGGTCCCATAAAATTGATTCCCCATCTATCAAAGAGCTCCACCTACAAAATGCATTGCAATTGCATTTCCTGCCTTCGCGATATATTTCCCGTCCTTTGGCATCTATCACAAGCTTTGCAAAATTCATGTGCGTCAGCGAAGAGTGTTGGCCAATAGAATCCTAATTGTAGAACTGAAGAACTAAGTGTTTTGATATAATAATTGAAAAAATGTTTTGGACTAATTTGAAAAGAATTTAAAACATGTCTTTAAGTCCAAACAACTTGAAAATAAGTTTGAGGTGTTTAAAAAGGTTTTTGGCAAGGTTTTAAACGTCTTAAAGTAGTCAAAACTGGCTTTTCAGCACTACCGTAGCGATACGGTATACCTCGTATCGATACCTTTTTACTCCAGTTTTGATTCTGCCAAAACTCGTATCGATACAGGCTTGCCCGTATCGATACACATAGGGGTCGTACCGATGTACCTTTAAGTGTACTGATACCCTCTTTAACAAACCCAAACAGCTATTTCCCAACGGTCTTTTAAAATGCAGACCGTATCGATACGCCTCCTAGCGTATCGATACACATAGGCTGACAAAGAGCCCAACGGCTAGTTCTGAAGAAGGGCGTACTGATACCTTTACCCGTGTACCGATACGGTAGGCACCAGAACTACAATTAATGTGGGAAATAAAGTCTCCAACGGCTCCAAATCAATTCCAACGGTCCTCAACGGCTACAAACTCATTTGGGAGTATAAAAGGGACCTCCAAACATCAAGAGAAGACTAATGCTTCAATTGTCAACAACACTATGATTAAGATTTTGTCTTAGAGCTTAATTGTCCATTCTCTTGTATAGACAACACTAGTGAGCTAAACATTGTTAAATTTGCTCAAGTGTTTAGGTTTTGGGTGAGAGCTAAATAGTGCAAACAAACACCTATTAGAGGGATTTCAAGTTTGCTTAGAATTTCTCTTGTAAAGAGGGTTTACTCAAGCTTTGGGTAGAAAGCTTTGAGGGTTGTAAAGGTTGTCTCCTTAGCCTAGAAAAGGGGATGAAATTCTTAGTGAATTTGGTTGAAATCCTTAGTGGGGAGCTAAGATAGTGGGTGTAGGTGCTTGTTAGAAGGCCAAACCACTATAAATCCTTGTGTTCAATTCCAATATTTTAGCTTCCACTTTTACACCCAAAAATCCAATCTTCTCCAAACTTAGCAAACACATCGGTTAAAGGAAATCGAGCACCATAAAACCCAACAAGAACCCTTGCAACAGTCCTAGCTCCTCTAAAATGGCCTCCACACAAAGATGAAGACAATGTAATAAGATCTCCTTTTGCTCCTCTTCAGGAACACATCTTTGAATCATTTGGTCCGCACATTGCTTGAATAAATAAGGCTCATTCCAAAAGTAGAATTGCATATCATGTCTGAATTTCTTTCTTCCCTGGCTATTCAAATTAGGAGGCAAAATACCACTAACGAGAAAGTTAACAATATCAGCATACCACAGAATTGCCGCAACATATAATATTTTCTCATCAAGAAATTCCTCCTTAATTTCTAGTTCATCATTACTTTCAACCTTGTTTTCTAGCCTAGAAAGATGATCAGCAACTTGATTTTCACAACCCTTCCTATCCCTAACCTCTAAGTCTAATTCTTGCAAGAGAAGTATTCACCTAATAAGTCTAGGTTTAGCTTTCTTTTTAGTCACTAAGTTCATAATAACAGAATGATCGATATGTATAATGACCTTATTACCTATCAAGTATGCTCTAAACTTATCATAGGCAAACACAACAATCAACAATTCTTTCTCCGTGGTGGTATAGTTGATTTGTGCATCATTTAAAGTGCAGCTAGCATAATAAATAACATGGAAAAGTTTACCTCAGTGTTATCCAAGTGCTGCCCCTATTGCATAATCACTTGCATCACAAATAACCTCGAATGGTGAGGTCTAATCCGGGGGAACAACTATGGGTGCTGAGATAAGTTTCTCCTTGTGTTCCTTGAAGGCGCTGTGGCAAGCATCATCAAACACGAAAGGCTGGTTTTGCTGTAGCAAAATGCCCAATGGCTTGGAGATCTTGGAGAATTCCTTGATGAATCTTCTATAGAAGCCATCATGTCCCAAGAAACTCTGAATTCCCTTCACGATGGTTAGAGGAGGTAGCTTCTTGATAACTTCAACCTTCGCCTTGTCTACCTATATCCCTTTTTGCGATATCTTGTGGCCTAGAACAGTTCCTTCGACAACCATAAAGTGACACTTCTCCCAATTGAGTACCAAGTCCGCTTCTTCACATCTCTTAAGCACTTTTGCCAAGTTACCCAATCATGATTCGAAGTCATCTTCGGAGAATGAAAAATCATCCATGAAGATATCCAAGAACTCTTCAACCATGTCCGAGAAGATGGCTAACATGCACCTTTGAAAAGTGGTTGGAGCATTGCAAAGACCAAAGGGTATCATCCTAAAGGCATAAATACCATATGAGCATGTGAAGGTTGTCTTCTCTTGATCCTCCAGTGCTATAGAAATCTAGTTGTACCTTGAATATCCATCGAGGAAACAATAAAAGGCTTTGACCACCAATCAATCTACCATTCGATCGATGAATGGGAGGGGAAAATGGTCCTTCTTGGCTACCTTGTTAAGCTTCTGATAGTCCCTGAAAATCCTCCACCCCGTGACGGTCCTTATTGGTAAGATTTCATTGTCCTCATTGCTCACTATGGTCATGCCTCCTTTTTTAGTACACATTATACCGGGCTAACGCACGAACTATTGGATATTACGTAAATAACTCCAGCATCGAGCCACTTGATTATCTCCTTCATCACCACCTTCTTCATGATTGGGTTAAGCCTTCTTTGGGATTCAATAGAATTGTTGTGGCAATCATCAAGAAATTTTTTTTGCATCCATATAGTAGGGCTTATGCCCTTCAAGCCAGCCATAGTCCAACCTAAAGCTTTTTTTATATTGAGCTAACACATTTATCTAGCTACATTCTTGTTTAGGTGTAAGACTAGAAGAGATTATCACAGGAAAAGTTTCATTGTTACCCAAATAAGCATATTTAAGGTGTGATGTTAAGGGCTTTAATTCTAATGTGGGTGCATGCTCAAGTGAGGGTTTTGGAGGAGTAAATTCAGAAAAACCTAAAGGTTCAAACTGCGTAACTGGTCTAGCTATGAAAAAGCTAGATTGCTGCATTTCCATTGGGAACTCCTCAAGCTCCTCGAACTCCTCATTGTCATCTTCATTGAGCTTCAGATAGTCCTCAACTTGTAGAAAGTTGATGCAGAAAAATTCTGCAGCTTCCTCTTCCGCCATAGCATCCATGTATTGATACTCCTCATATTCATCCACATATTTGAGGATGTTGAAGACATTTATTGTCACCTTTTGATCAACCACTCTCATGGTGAATTCACCCTTTTCACGGTCAATTAATATTCGAACGTTCACCCCAAAATAATTGGTGCATTCTCATCGGCTTCACAATCAAGAATGAGGAAGTCGTCTGGAAAACAAATTTTCCCACCTTCACCTCAACATCTTCGATCCTCCCTTCGGGATGAACGTGGGATCGGTCCACTAGTTGCAAAATGATAGTGGTAGGTCTTGCATTTCCCATACCAAGCTTTATGAAGACTGATTTGGGCATTAGATTCACACTAGATCCAAGATCGCATAGGGCTCTCCCCCACATACTTATCACCTATCGAACATGGGATGATGAAGATGCCTGGATCATTCCTTTTAGGTGGCAAATTGCTCAACATAGAATAACACTCTTTTGCTGTAGCAACAGTCTCAAACTTCTCAACTTTTCTATTCTTCGTGACAATATCCTTGAGAAACTTCGCATAAGTGGGAATTGATCAATGGCTTCCAAAATGGGACATTGATGTGCAACTGGTTAAGAATATCTACAAATTTCTTGAACTGAAGGTCTTCGTTATGCTTCTTCAATCTTTGAGGGAAGAGTGGTGGGGGTCTGACTTCTTCTACTGGTGAGGGTCTATCTTTTGTTGTAGCAAAATTTCGTCTTCCATCAGTACGTTAACTTGTCGAGCCCTCATTCTTGTCCTTCTCAAGAGCTGAATCCTCTTGCAAATCAGGTTCTTCTTGCACGGTCTTGGGGTTGGAATCATCTATTTTCTTCCCCCAAACTTATTTTCCTTTTTAAGTTGGGTGCCACTCTTTAAAGTGAGTGCACTACACTGCTCCTTGCCATGAGATTTAGTGACTTCAGTATCACTAGGTAAACTGCTCTGAGGTCGAACTTGTAAAGCTTGTGCTATTTGACCTACTTGGGTTTCTAAAGCTCTCAAAGATGAGCTATGACTTTGTAGCAACGCACCTTGGCTCTTTGTAACACCCCAAATTTGGGCTTAGAAGTTTAGGGTCTGAATTGGACCGGTATGAGAAACGGTTCGAATATAAAAGGAGGTTTTAGGGAAAGCCTAGTTCGGGATGCTTTAAAAGTATGGAAAAATATCTAAAAATCCTCTTTTAATATATATAAGAGAGTGGTGAAATCAATTTTACAAAATAAGTTTTGGAAATACTACATTTTGGTGTAGTGACTAAAATGCGATTTTTGAAAAGTTTAGTGGTGACTGTTTTGTAAGGATTGAAACTTTGAATCTTTAAGGAGCTAATTTACCCAAAAATGATTTCTCCATTTTTTTCCTTAATTTAGATGATTTAATTAATATTTTAATTAATTAAAAGAAAAAGGGAAACTACCTTTTGGAATTTCATAACTAACTTTTCCTAAAATTTAATCATTTCTTTTTCTCTCAAAATTCCATCATCCAAACACTTTTCTCCAGAAACTTTTGCATTGATCTTCACTTCAATTGATGAGATTTCTATCATCAATTACTTCCTAATCAATCTTGCAACAAATCCTTTTGATTTCCTCATTGGATTTTTAAGAAAATTGGCTCAAATCAAGGAGAAATCACCATTTAGAGGTAATATTGTTCTTCTCCTCTAAATATTAAGTTCTTTATTGAAATTCCCTAGTTATCAATCCTTAATTTAAGTTTTATAAATGGTTTTAATGATAGAAACTTGATTTTAGCATAGAACTCAAGATTTGGATGAAATCTTGAAGAATTTCGTTGAGATATGATTGGGCTCTGTTTGAGATGATTCTTTAATGTATTTTGGATATTAAATGATGTTAGAAATGAGATTTTATCAATGCAATCCCGAATAGGTTGTGTTTCCTAAGTTTTTGCCTATGAAAATGGTGGTTTTTGAGGTGATCTGTTATAGCTGGAGGTATAAGGACGAGTTTAGGTCCATTTTGGATGTTAATTGATGTTTATAAAAGGTTAGAATTGATAGATCTTGGCTGGGCTTTGTTTTGGGAGAGTTTGGAGGTAATTTCGGTTGTTTTCGGTAGCCGAAATGAGGTTCTTGGGTAGAGCAGCGAGTTGGGTTGTGTTGCTGGTGTTTTTAATGCACGGTGATGCATTAATCCTCTATTGTTATGTGTTTAAAACAGGGGAGAATGATCCGGAAGCAATAGAGGTGGCGTTGGAGGTTTCGGATGCTTGGAAGGCTTGTCGGCTAGCATAGTTTTGTGTATCGGTGAGTGAGATCATGATTTCCAGCTTTAGAATGGTTTTGAAAAGAGGTTTGGGGACTTAAATTTAGGCTTGAAACGCCGGTTTAAGTTCGGAAGTAAGTAAAGTGGAATTTTCTCTCAATTGTGCTATTATTGTGTTGGAAACTATCAAAATGGGTTTTGATGTGTTTGATTTGACAATGTGGTTTAATTTGTTGTTTGAGCATGGTTTTAAAACATGTTTTAGCATGATTAATGCTGGTTTTGAAAGTCATGTATTGAAGGATGCTCAAGGTAAGAGATCCTTGGTTTGACATGTTATTAATATGGTTTTGATGCATAGTGTTGCATGATGTGAAATGGATTTGATTAATGCTTTAAAACAATGGATTGATGATGGTACTGGATGTATATTGGCAAGTGATGTAAGTGGTTTTTGGTTACTTTAATCGGATATAGATAGCCGGCTATAGGATTGGGTGCACCGTGAATAAAGTCGCCTTGGATGTTGAGGGGTTGTAATTGTACCGTAAACTCCATCCAAGTATCCTAACGAGAGAGGTAAGATCACAATGGTGGTTAAAAGTCCGTGTGTGGATCTTGTTAAGGTCACAACGGTGGTTAAAAGTCCGTGTGTGGATCTTGTTAAGGTCACAACAGTGGTTAACAGTCCGTGTGTGGATCTTGTTAAGGACACAACGGTGGTTAAAAGTCCGTGTGTGGATCTTGTGTTATGTGTCCCGTACTCTCGTTAGTGGGTTATACAACTACCGATGAGTGATGTTGAGGGGTTGTGATTGTACCGTTAAACTCCATCACGGGTGTTCAGGGGTTGTGATTGTACCGGTAAACTCTACCTTATATTGTTCGGTAGTGTGTATGAAGCATGTGGGACAACACTTGTAATCCGTGTATCCGATTGTGTTTGTGTCTTGTGTTGAAATGGTTTGTGAACTATCACTTGAAAGCTAATATAATGTATTTGAATGTAATGAAGCGAGAGATGCTTGAAAATGATGCAAGGTTGCATGGGAAATATGTAAATGATGCAAGAATGCATGTGATACTTGTTAAGCATGAGCAAATGTATATTTTCTTTTGTGAATGGTGCATATGTGCATAGAATCTCATAAGTGCATTGAAGTCTTGTGAAGACTTGTTTTAAAAAGGGACGTATTGTAAATGTTGCTTTTGTAGTTCATGTGTTTTGCACTTGTTGATTTCATGAGATAGATAGAAGGAACACTTGGTTTTTAAAAGGCTTCTTGCTTTGAAATGATCATTAAGCTTGAGAAAAATATGGTGTGAAGTGGAAGTGATTTCCAAGGAAATTGAATTAAGCTTTGTATGAAGTGTTCATGTATGGAAAGGTTTAATTGATAGTATTTGCAAGAATGTGGTTTGGGGTGAGTTGTTTAGCATTGCAAAGTTAAAGGTTGGTTTTCATGTTGAGCAATGCATGTTTTAAAGCAATGTTGTTTCAAAGGAGGTTTTCAAACAATGCTTTGGTTTATTGAATTGTACCTACATTTAAAGAAGGTTTTATGATTCGCTGTATTGATGGTGTTTTGGTTTTGAGCATTCCTCACTAAGCATTATGTGCTTACGCTCCTTTTTGTCCATCAATGCAGATTTTTGAAGTTGGGGCAGCAAGAAGCAAGGGATTCAAGAAGAGCTCCACTTGAGAAGTATGTCTTGGTTTATAGTTATAGATAATAAAGGCAATGGGGTAAAAGAGTCTTTTATGTCGTTGTGTAATGAGATTGTGTATGTTGACCATGTTCGGTTTATGGTTTGAACCTTGTTGTTGATCGCTTTGCCATGTTTGAATCTTCTTCTTCATAAGTTGATTTGCTATGCTCTTTGCTTAAAAGCAAGATCATGTGTTGGATGTGATAAATGAGTAGGTGTGCTTAATGCTTGTTTTGTACCTAGCATTTGATTTAATTTGATGGCTTAAATGTCTAGCATGATGTAGAAATGTTATGGAATGGTTTAAAGCATGTTTAAGGATAATTTAATGTGTAAAACCAGAATTTTCTGCTGTTTCTGGGTAGGGTGTATCGAAACACCCTTAGCTGTTTCGAAACGGGTGCAAGAAATGGCCTGGGCGTTTCGAAACGACTATAAGTGTTTCGAAACACTTTGGCTACTGGAAGTGTCCGTTTCTGAACTGGTTTCGGAACATACCCGCGTATCGAAATGGTCAACACCGTTTCGAAATGGGTGTTCGACACGGGCGTTTCTATACGGGTGTCAGTGTTTCGAAACGAGTGACCGTTGGACAGATTTTGCATGCTTTACATTTTAGTCCTGAAAGTTGTAATTGCAATTACTTGAGCTTGAGACGTCTTTTTAAGCTGAAATTTGGTAGAGAGGCTTGTAATATGATTAATTGAGGTTTGGTAAAACTAAAATCTTGGAAGTCCTTTTATTTTCCAAAATTTACATTTTGGTCCCTAAAAGTGTATTTCTTGCAATTGAGTCCTAAAACGTTTCTGATCGCTGTGCTTTTCTCTTTCAAGGTTCTTGGGCTTTCACATAGGTTTAATGCGCATCTAGAGAAGTTTAAAAAGGAAAAAAAGGGTCATTAATCAAGGTTGACTTTCAGGTTGACTTTGGTTTTCCCCGTGTGATCTTCGTAGTTCGGGTCTAGCGTCTAGGCCGTGCTAAGGGGGTTACACTCTTGTTAGACGCTGCATGGTCTTCAATAAAGCCTTCATAGACGTCATAAAGTCTTGGAAAGTAGCCTCCAAAGAATTGTTGTTCAATGAAGAGGCTGAACCCTTGTTGTCATTTTGCCATGGCATATTTTGCTGGAAACCTTAGGGTTCAATATGATTTTGTTGCCGATTCTAGTCGCCGATATTATGGTTTCCTTGATTCCCCCAAGAGAGATTAGGATGCTGACGCCATATTGTGTTATAAGTGTTCGAGTAGGGGTTGTTGTTATTCCTATTGTAGTTCCCCAAGTAGTTGGTAGACTCGTTTTCTGGGCACTCGCTCACATGATGACTTCCATCACGACGAACACAAGTTGTTGTGACCTTCACTTCCTTCACCTCATTTGGACGTTGGAGATTCTTCAACATGTTTGTAATGGCCGATGTTGCAACCATTTTTAAAACTGAGTGTAAAAATAGCCTGACGATTGATTCTTTCTCAGAAATTACGGTCTTTACCCATTATTATTCATTTAAGATTGAAAATTAGGATTTCTTCATTTTAAACCGACATTCCCTTTATTTATTATTGAAAATCAATTTGGAGTCGCCACTGATCACTTTGGTAGACCGAACACCTTAAAAACAAACCAAAGATTCTTTTCTTTAAGATTTGGGTTCGGGAGTTGGTTACGTGTAGGAAAGGATTAGCACCCCTACAAACGCCCATTATTGGTACCTTATTAATTTCATGTGACATTTTGGCATTTCGAGCAATAATTTGAATTTAACTAAATCATTTAATTGTTAATTGAACTTCATTTCGAATGGAGATATCATTTTGTAAGAAAATACATTTTCAATGAATATAAAATTTGAAACATCCAGTTACTTTAAGATACTTCAATTTATGTTCAAAATGTATCTCAACACAAAAGGTTTAAATGAATGTCCATTTATTTTCTTGTCAATTTTAAGTTCAAACCTAATCAAGGCTTCCATTATTTTAATTAATTAAGAAAGCTATGAATATTATCAAGTTTAGGGTTTATGTGATAACACCAAAACAATTGGGCACTACCCATATTAGGCCCTAAATTAATAATATTCCTAATCACTTTAGTGTCACTAACTATTTAAATCGTATCCCAATTTCATTTTAATTAGATTAACTATGTGATTTCATTATTCTAAGTTTAAATGAAATATAAAATATTCAACTAAAATATTCCCTTGATTAACATCTCATTACAATGAGATACTAATCAACTTTGAACATTAAAGTTTCTATTTAATATTCATTTATTTTCTACAATTATCTCACCTATTTAGATTATTCAATTTAATTAAAGAACTTAAGAAAGGCAAAATGACAAAAGGTACCCCCAATGTTTGCATGTTTTGTCATTTGGCCCCATATTCTTTTTTTGAAGCAAACAACCACCCAACATTTCAATTTGGTCCAAATATGCCCCTATTGGATGGAAACTGCCAGTCAACTGATGGTCAACGGTTGATTCTGACTGACTTGCCATGCGTTATGATTGGCTGACGTGGCATATGCCACATCATATTTTTTTTAAAAAAATATTTTTCATACCATTATTTATGGTGATACGTGGTTGACTATCATGCTGACACGTGGCTGAATCGGATGGTGACACATGTCAAATATGGTGTTGACACGTGGTGAATATGATGTTGACACGTGGTGAATATGATGTGGACACGTGGTGAATATGATGTGGACACGTCAGTAGATCTTAACACATGGCAAGTCCAGTCAACATCAGCCGTTGAACATCACTTGACTGGCAGTTTCCATCTAACAGGGGCATATTTGGACCAAAATGAATCGTTGGGGGGTTGTTTGCTCCAAAAAAAGAATAGGAGGCCAAATGACAAAACATGCAAACGTTGAGGGCATCTTTTGTCATTTGTCCTTAAGAAACTAAGGCTCTAATCACTTAAAACTATGTGAATTAATCACCTAAATAATTATACTACATGCTTTATTTTGAGTTATGCAACATATAACAATTAAACAATTAAATTGAACTAAAACAAGTTTAAAAAGGGACTCAATTGAATAAATTGCAGATTTAGGAGCCAAAGTACAAGAGAATGGTAAATAAATTAAAACAATTGTAAAATATAAAGCCCAAAGTATGAAAAGGGAAAAGAAGGGTGCGAATTCTCTGTCCGGATCTAAACCACTCGCACGGGTCGAGTCAACCTGGTGCCAAAACGACATCGTTTGACTTAGGGTATAAATACCCTCTTCATGAGCCAACTCGGCCATTTAAACCGAACGGTCTCTCTCTCTTCCTATCTCATCCCAACATATCTAAACCCAGAATCTCCGCTACATTGGATCAAGCTCACCGTTTTTGCCAAAGTTCTTCTCATGTTCTTCATTATTCCCTATTTTGATCCATAAAAACACAAGAACCTTCCCTTTTCCTTGTTTCTTCGGATCAAACCCCTTAGTTCGACAAAAAAATCAAACCGTGTTCTTTATAAATTCCTATTTAATCTTCAACTACCCTTTCCGATCAACCCTAAGCTGTTTGCCGGCCGCCGGAGGCGACACCGGCCAAAGGTCATTGTCGGGTCATCCCCTTGATCAACCCTGCAGTTCTGATCATCCCCTCCGATCAACCCTACAAATTTGGTCATCCCTGACCCCGCTCCAACTGCCGTCTGGTTCAGTTCTGGCCACCGTCTGCCGCCGCCAGGCAATTTCCAGCCACCGTGCCAGAAACCTAAAAAACCTGATTTTCACCCTAAACCCTAATCTAAGCTCAAATTCGACATAATCTTCCAATCTTCGCCCGATCCTTAACCCAAACTACCCGAAACCAAGCTTAATCTACCCTCTTCAACCCCGTCGGAGCATTCGAGATCTTTAATCTCCGAAATCTCACTCAAAATCACTAAGCCACAAGCTCCTTTCGAATCTATATTTTTAGATCTAGAATATTTGCTACTATTTACAGATTTTTTATAGTTCTAGACCTAATTTTATGTGTTTATTTACAGGTAAATGAAGAGGAGATCGAGATATACCTTTCGGCGTGTTCGGCGAGCTCCAACGACCTCTCGACGATCTGCTTTCAGTGACCTTTTGTATTTTGGTGAGACCTTTGAACTTCTCTTCTCCCTCCTCCTTTAATGGTTGCAATTATTGTCTTTAATTGCCTAACGATTGTTGTTTTTTTCTCTCTCCATGTGGGCTTTTATAGTTGGTGGGCCGACTGACGTCGGCGGAGCTTCAATTTGCGTGAAGGGTGCACGAGCAAATAGGGGAGTGCCACAAGGCACTTTTAGCGGGCTGAGAAAACACACTTGGGCCCTTTTGTGTTTGTTTGGCCGATTTGGCCTATAAATGGGCGAGAAAAGCTGTGTATTGGGCTTAGAATTTGTAATTTGGGCTTTTTGGATGTAAAAGAGGATTTAAATGGATTTATACTATATAATGGACTCTTTGTATATGGAAATTTATCCTATGGACTAATTTTATTTTTCTTATTTATATACACTTATATTTTTATTTATTTGTTTGTTTTGGTTGTACTTATAATGAATTATATATATACACCCTGACAAAATTAGGGTATTACAACCGACAATTGAGCTAAAACAAAATCATTAATGTCAAGCTCAAGTGTCTCATGAGTCTTTTCCCCCATTCCAAGTCTAGTAGTGGGAAATTGGTAGTCATTGTTAGCTATCCTATCGAGTATATCAAATACTTCTTCGGGTGACTTGTTCAGCAAAGTTCCATTTCCTGAAGCATTTAACATCATCCTTGTGGGAGCATTAATGTAACACCCTAAAAACCGGTCCGGTTGAAAATAGGTTTCGATGATCGGAAGATTTATATTAAGTTTTGAAACCGTGAATTTTTGGTTAGTTATGTCCCAAGATTGTATGAAACTAAATTCCGAGTTAAGGATGTTTTGCATGCCTAAGTTAACGTTTCTGGGCCAGGCGTTTCGATACGCCTGAGACCCGTATCGAAACCGCCTAGCTTGGGCGTACTGAAACAGATTTAGGCGTTCCGAAACGGTCCAATGGTACTAACTAACTTTTGGCATTTTGCAAGACCGTATCGAAACGGCCTCGACCGTTCCGAAACGGTACCCTGCAGAAAATAGGGCAAGTTCCCCAAAAGTCAGAGAAATCGGCCCTTAGCTGAGTTACCTGCTTGCTTGGCTCCTTTTTATGTATTTTAAGACTGAGGAGACGTCTTTGGTTCAGTAAATGATGAGAGTTAGATGTGGATGTTGGGTTTAGCAAACCCACTTAGCAAGGAAAGCTTTCTATTGGCCTTTAGTGTGGCAAACCCTTGGAGATAGGAAACTCTCCTATTGGTTAGTTTGAAGGTGGGAATTAAACAATGATTCTTCAGCCCTCTATAAATAGAAGAATGATAGTAAGAACTTTGTTTTAGATTTTCTACGAAGCAAAACACACTTCTTTCCTAAACAAGCTAGCACCACCATTGTTGTCTTCTACCTCAAGCTTAAGCAAGCACCTCCATGATAGATTCACCAAAGCTTGGGTCTCCCTTGTTTAAGAAGCTCGTTTTGTCCGTACCATCATAAGAGAAAGGGACTCAAGCTTCGATCGAGGTATTATCGACCTTAGGAGCATTAGCCGATCAAGGTGAGTGTAGTAGCGTCTTTGGGGTTAGGCAAGGGCCTAATCAAATATGTTGTTATAATTGTTAATACTAACCTTGAGTTAGTAGCTTTACGCCATTGATTGTATGTTGGTAAGTACAGGGTAAGGTTGCATCAATTCTTTGATTTACCCTATGATCATGGTTGTCATGAAATATGTATACTTATGATATGATGTTGATATGACTATGAAATATTGTTAAGGACCTTGGATTCGAGGTATCGGATACGGTTGGCATGCCAATGAATTTATGATCTTTGTGGAAGGAGAATGGCTTGGTATAGTGGAGGGATGTGTTGTGTGATGGTCAAAATCGGTGTAGTGGAGGGTATGGACCATATCGATCATGAATGGTGTCGTGGTGGAATTCGTGTATCCGCATACAAGAATCGATCCAAGGAAAACTATGAAATCAAGATAGTGATGTGCCATGAGGCCATGATGATGATTTATGATATGTTATGATTATGAAATATGCTATGACATTGCATGATTATATTATGATTCATTAAAGCATGCATAAGGCATGATATATGTTATTCTTTGTTTTGTGACTACCTCACTAGGCAAGTGTGCCTAATGCATTTCATGCATCAATTTCATGATAAGCAAGTAGAGGAGATTGAGATCGGAGAAGTTGGAGCGTTGCACAAGTCACAATCAAGTTCAAGTAATGTGTTTTGTCTCTCGAACTCCTACTACGGTGGCAAGGTCTATGTAGCAAGTTTAATATGCTAGTATAGTATGTCTATGTGTTGTGTAAGTGATTTTGGTATGGAATATTATGAAATGAGTGTTTAAGTGTTAAGATTTTGCATTAAGGCTCAAGTTTGTGTTATATTGGTAAAACCAGGTAAACGAGTTCCATTAGTCTTAAAACTCAGCATGATAATAGTTCATATCCTTAGAATGTTATGGGTAAAATTTCATGGTAATCGGATTATGTTTGTATTGTCAAAATATGTAAAAACCAGTTAAAATCTGTCATTTCAGACCTGCCGTTTCGAAACGGGTTAGAGTGTTTCGATACGTTTTTGCTACTGGAGACCCTTGTTTCGAAACTGGTTCCGAAACGGGTCTAAGTCAAGTCAAGGTCGGTCAACCCGTACCGATACGGGTCAAGCCGTATCGATACGGTCAAGAAGGAGAAGTCAAAATTTTGACCGTAGTCAAGCCGTACCGAAACGGCTTAGGGCGTTTCGATACGGGCAGCTTCTTTTTGACTTCTATAAGGTTAAATGGATTAATATGTAAACTCGGTAAACACTACAAGGATAAAAATTCAGATTATAAGCTCAGCAAGTTCATAAAGTCTTAATAAGATAAGTTATTAAGAAAGTTTTAAGGAAAAAAGGATTAAATGAATTCCGCATCGTTTCCGGTAACGCTCTCCGACGCGGGTTCTCTTCTAGGCCGGGAAGGGGGTGTTACAATTAACACCATTGTAGAAAATCACAACTTGAGTCCAATCTTGGAAACCTTGATTTGTGCATTTGCGAAGCACTCCCTTGTATCTATCCCAACACTTGTACATCAACTCATCATCAGCTTGACAAAAGGAAGAAATGCCATTCCTTAGCTGAGTATTCATGTTGGGTATATTATACCGATGTGAAAAGCTTTTGTATAGATCTATCCATGTCTCTATTGAACCGACGGCTACTCCACTCAACCAAGCTCGTGCTCGATCATGCAATGAGTAAGGAAATAACTTCAGCTTCAACACATCTTCATACACACCTTGTTGTCAAAAAGAGTCACATACTTCCAAGAATGCACGAATGTTTTGCCTTGCATCTTCATGAGGCGATCCACCAAATTGACCAATTGAGTTCAACATGTTGAACATCATCGGTTTGAGTTCGAAGTGGGATGCCTAAATTTCGGGAGCTACAATCTCAGAGTTGAGATCATCCAAGATAGGATTCAAATGGTCTCTAATAGCTCATGGATGAGCTATAGCTCCACCATTTGCCGCAGCATTAGGGTTCTCCAGATCATCACCTGGTTGACCTCCGCGGTTTTGACGTCTATTCATGATTCATAAAGCTTCTTGTATACGTCTTCTTTCACGATAGAGATGTTCAATTTCAGAAACTATTGGTAGTATGGGTTCGTTGGGACTTCCTCCGGTCATGCAACAACACAACACCTGAAAAAGATAAACAAAAATAGCAAGTTAGTCTATACAAAAAAAGAAATAAAATGGTGCAAAAACTAAACTTAAAATAACCAATTACCAATTCCGACAACGGCGCCAAAAACTTGTTTCTTCTAAAGGTGTGCTATAAATGATACGCAAATGGTGCAAGTATACACATCAAACAAGTAATAAAGTGATCAGTAAGACAGTCTCCATAGGGATTGGAGGTAAATTAAGTCAAGTTCAAGCACTCAAAACAAAAACCAAATATAATTGAAACAGCTGATATGAGCAAGTGAATAAAATGTTGTAGCAAAAACAATAATAAAAACTGGAGTTAAATAATAAGACTTTGTACGTCCTCGCACGTGTGTGAAACTCTCAAATGGGATGACAGGCTACGTTTATCAAGGATTCCTATTCCTAGTTCCCATGAATGTCTAACACTTTCTAGCTTATATTATGCTCAATAGAGTTTACTAAAGTGTTTCTAAACAATCTCTAGCAAGAAACTTGATAGCCAGAATGTTACGTCAATACCTCTTAGCGTGAACTCTAGCAAGCTACTTATCGATGAAGTTCTACTCCTTTTAGTCATTGAAACTCTATCCTTATCTCTAAGGTGAGTTAGGGTTTTGCCTCTCAGCATCAAACCCCATTGTCATCATAGATCTAACCTTAACCCTCTTGAATATTAAGCTACCAAACACCTAAGTAAAGGTTAACTCTCAAAAGCTCTTACAAACTTAAGGCAATAAAATAGTGAACAAAGCATATAAAGAACTAGAAAATGCATAAACATCCATTAAAAACTAAAACATAATCATCCAAAACAAACCCAAGCCACTTAAAGTTAGTTCATGGCCGGGAAAACATCCATAATCATTCGTTTAAAACAACCCATTCAAGATAAAAATGCAAGAGCAAAGAGCAACTAAGATTAAAAGAAACTCCCAAGCCGCCTTGGACTACCGTAAACCACCCTAAACTTGCTGCTTCTCTCAAAGGCCGGCAAGATCAACCCTTTGGAGCTTCAACAGTGGAGGACACAAAGTTGAGGAAGACGGAAAGTGGTCGTCTTTTCTCCTTTCTCTCTCTCTCTCTTAGCTCACAAATCACCTTTTTTAGCTCTCCCTTTAATGTGGGTGTCTTGTCTTTTATATAATGAGGGCTCCTAGGGTTTTGTTCCCTTAATTCTTTGTGTGCACTAAGGAATTTTCCCTTCACATGTATGGCACAACTGGCTGGTGGAATCACGTGTGGGGGTTGCAAAATATCTTCTTCTTTTGTCTTCTTGTGCACCCAGAATGTCGTCCAAAATGCCGCAACATATTGCCCTTGCCCTGCACTACTTTATAACTATCATGCACATCATCACACCAAAACAAACCTTCCTCAAAGCAGTACCAATTTCATACATAAATAAAAACAACCAATCAAACACCACCACATGCAACTATATGAACTAAATGTAACTATATGCAATGAAATGAGCTTAAAACCAAACAATAACCTAAGTAAAAAGGCATGAAATGTATACTTTTTACAAGGTTACCATACACCACATTGCAATTCACAAAAAGCGTGAAAATAAGAGCAAAGGGATGAACAAAATAAATGTTAAAGAAAATGGGTAAAATGTGCCATTTTTAAACGTATACTTGCTTGAATTTGGTCAACATCTAAGTAATTCTAGTCAATTAAAAAAAGGTTATTTTTTTTATAAAAGGATAAAAAATAAAAGAGATTTAGTAAAAAAAGATTTGAAAAGGAACTAAAAAGGTGGCTGAACTGAGATAATGTAAATTGAAGGCCAAATTTACAAAAGGCAATGACCGTTTTTTTCCTTTTGCTGAAAAATTATACTTTGATCTTTAAAAACATAAATCCACTTTCCCTTTGGTGTTTTATTCGATTAAAAACATAAAAACCCCAAAAACACATTTGAATGTTTTCCCTTTTTCTCCAAAATGTTAGAAACATGAATACGAACAAAAATAAAATAAAATATAAACAGTAAAAGAAGGAATACCTAAAGATTTGAAAGCTTGATTCTTGTATTTCCTTAAAGCTTGTAGTACAAACTTGTAGATTGATTCCTTTGTAAATAGTGTAGTGAGTATTTATAATGGTGAGTGCTGTGGTGAATGGTGAAGTGATTACAAAGGGGGTGGGGTTGTATTTATATGTATTTTTTATACCTAAATTACAATGAAGAATAAAATTAAAATCCCTAATTTTGGTAATTGCTTCCTACATCTTAGCTGATTTGGATCCCCCTTCCTCTTTTGTTTTTTGACGGATTTCGTCCCCCCTTTAATTGCTTGACCAATTGCTTGAATTATGGGCTGATTTTTCCTTTTTCCCACTCGATTCAACTTTGATTTTGGAGCTGTTTTCCTCTTATTTTTCATATTTGATGCAATCCATTTCCTTGTTTTTTTGTTAGAATTAAAGCATACCCAAAACATAACTGGTATGAAAATTAATCCAGGATCTATCATGTCAAATCACCATGATCAATAAACTGAAAAAAACGAATGCGAAAGTGTACCTGAATTCATTGATAGACTGAAAAGCTTGAATCATTTGATGAAGATAATCTAGAGTGTGGTTGTGATCTTCCAAGAAGATAGGTTAGCCCTTGTCGTAAAAACTTTCTGCGTGGACAAGAGTAATACAAGTTAACCTATTTCTTGGGGACCACTACCTCTTTATATAGTTGATTATTAAATCAACTATTAAATATTTATGAGTCTGCCCCTCATTGAATTATAAATATATCTTATGGAATCTAAACTTTTATTTCCATGACACTTTAATGCCTATGACATGCCTAACATAATTGGTCACTTAATTTTGTGTCATACTTTATAATAGCATCATACATTTTACATATGTGCCCACAATTGAAGATTTTAATCCAACATTTTCATGTCGAGCTAAAAATTATTGATAACACTTGTTAAACCAATTGGTTGTTGGCTTCAACGATTTATTTCCTTTTATGAAATATCATACTGGCTTTCAAAGAAAATAAATGATACATTTTTTCCAAAATAAAATCATACAAGATTCTAAGAAAATAAATTCAATGATTTATTAAAATAGAATCATACGAAACCTTCTATATATTAAAATAAAATATTTTCCACAATAGATGTCACTTTGGTGACTTAATGCTTCAATTAATTTATCTCAAAATGTATAATATACCGATATTCGAATTTAAAATATTGTAACAGTCAAAACTGAAATTTCTGATAATTTCCAAAATAACCTAAACTAAGGTTGTCTGTATGGGGCTATCAGAAATCGAAAAACCCAAATCTTTGATTGTTTTTTAACAAAAATGTTTTAAACCTTAAACATGCATTTACCAAAATTAAAGTTGAATTCAAAACATTCAATCTTTAACTAAAAGCCAAAATCAAAAGTATCATACAAATGAATAATTCATATAATGATCATATAAAATCTTAAAATATTCGTAATAACCTAAGGATCATAATTGATTTGTTTTATGAAACCAAATTGAATATATAACATTGCCAAACATATGTTCTATAACAATAGTAGCGTGTGATCAAAATCAAATATAAAAAAATTAATGATTCAAACCCAAATAATTGCTTACAATAAGAGAGAGAGATGATGAGAGAGAGAGAGAGTGGGCGTGGATGTGAGGTCTCGGTCGGACTTCTCTGGCCGGCGGAGGTCTGCTAGTCGTCCCCCTGCTAGGGGCCGCCCGGCTAGGCCTTTTCCGAGGGTTGGCTTTGCAGTTTTCGTGCTCAACGTTAGCAAGCGTATTAGGCCTAAAGTCCTTCGAGAAGCTTTTTCGGTGTATGGAAAAGTCCTAAGAGTGTTTATCACCTATCACAGTCATAAGAGACGCAATGCGCAAAGTACCTTCGCGTTCGTCCACTTCTCTGATAAGATGGAGGCTATGAAAGCAGTGCATCAGGGTAATAATCGACGTCTGGACGGCTTTTTTATTAAGGTTTTCTTGGATGATAGGAGGTATAGAGCTGCAAAGGTTAGCAGAGCCGATTCTGGCTCAAAGCAGAACATAGATTTTAGTGTTATTGGCCTCAGGGATGGTAGGTCCTATAAGTCAGTGCTGATGGCCAATATCCAGCCTGCTAGATCTGGCAATGTCCAGGCTACACCTGAAGTCCCCCTCGTTTCTAAATCTGGTCAGAGAAACCATGGTTCAACGATAGCTGTGACGGATGAGCATGCCAAACCCTTTAACTTGGAAATAACCCCTGCGTCGAACTGGTTGGAACATTGCTTAGTAGGTCAAGTCAAAAGCATGTACAATGCCGATTGTGTTCAACAAGTACTTCGTGCTGATGGCTTTAAGGTTGATGTCTGCTCCTGGTCTGGGTTTTTCGTAATCATAAGGTTTGCTGAGGTGGAGCAAATTTCCATTTTCTGGGACTTGCGTGAGTCTTTACTCAGTACATGGTTTACGAATATTGACTCCCTATTTAATTTTAAGAAGGCGAAAAAGCTTAAAGTGTGGGTGTGCATGGAAGGAATTCCGTTGCACTTATGGGAGGATCAAGTGTTTCAGTCGATTGGCAGTCGGATAGGTACTGTCGTCAAGATAGATGAAGAAACTTCGAAGAAATCTAAACTGGATGTTGCTCGAGTCCTGATCGCCGTGGGCTGCTTATCTGAAATTCCAACTTCCGTTATGGTGTCGGCCTTTGGGGCCAGCTTCAGAATAAGATTATCCTCATCGGCGTATGAGGACGAACGATGCTGGATCGATGATGAGCAGATGAACAGTCCATTAGCAGGAAACATTTTTTTCCAAAACGACGAAACCAGTTCGGGGAATAATGAGATGTCGGCGGGGTTGAGTCCCAAGGTGTCAGATTCTGATATTATATTAAATTCCCATAACAGAAGGAATGTCGATACAGTTCCAGGATATTCTGATATTGCGGCGGCTGGGCGGGTCGGTGGACCCAGCTCTGCTGTAGTCGATCCAGATAATTTTTGCTATGTTGTATCTGGGCCTCAGGAAGGAACCATCAAGGCTGGGGCTGATCAGGTGGGGGTTAATCCGGGTCTGTCTAACTTAATAGACATGCCCGTTATCCTAGAGAATGGGCCGAGTCTTTCCTCAGATCTTAGCTCATCGTGTGAGCCCACGTTGGATAAGGAATCAGGTTTATTTCATATTAAACCAAAATTAATTAAATTCAATGGTAATATCCCCAACCCCCTCTGTCGATGGTCCCCATTGGAAAAGCCTCACAATTGGGCATTCTTGAGCCCTAAATTAAACTCATCCTTGGGAAATTCACGTAGAAGCAAGGAGAGAAATAACTCGAAGCCCCGGCAAGATCTAAGTCATGACGAAACTGATCCTGGAAATTGTAATGATTGCCTTCCCAGCCCTTCTAAGGTTAGTCACGGTGATAAAGCTCGTCTGGAAGCTATGGCTACTGTCGAGGTATGTGAGTCCATTGGTCTATCCTTTGCCGCTAAGAAAGATGTCGTCATTCATCGTCTTTTGGACCTCGGCGAGGAGAATGAGAAACAATAGTGATGGGTCTGGTTATGGGTTTGCTGTTCCGGTGAGGTAGTGTTGTTGCCCAATTGTTGATCAATGAAGAAAAGCTTCGCTCTATCTTGGAATATCCGGGGTCTCGGAAAATTTGAGAAGAAGGCGTCGGTAAGATCGTTGATTTGGAAGCAAAAACCATCTATTGTATTCCTGCAGGAAACCAAAACGCAAACAGTGTCTGAAAGTTTTTTCAGACTTATTGGCGGTAAGTGTTTTGATTACAAATTTGCTTTCTCTCCTTCTAGTGGGTCTGCTGGTGGATTAATTTCGATGTGGGATTCTTCAGTTTTCGACTGTGCTTCGGTGTGGGTTGAAAGATCATATATTGGGTTGGTTGGATCTTTTGTTACAATAAGTATGAATTGTGCCATAATCAACATATACGCTCCCTGCTCAGCAGACGAGAGATTAGCTTTATTTTCAGAAATTCGCAAAAAGGTGCTTCGCTTGAATTGCCCCATTCTACTGGGTGGCGATTTTAACACAGTAAAGTCGGTTAATGAAAGGATTGGTCTCAGCTTTAATAAGGGTGCTTCGGATGAGTTTGTTGATTTTATTGATTCTCTGGACTTGATTGATCTTCCTTCCCACGGTGGATTTTACACGTGGTCTAATTTTAGGGAGTTCCCCTCTTACAGCAGGTTAGACAGGTTCCTGGTCTCGGTTGAATTTCTGGAACAATGGCCTGATTTATACCAAGTTGTGCATCCGAAAATATATATCGGACCACAACCCTGTCAGTCTCTCCTTCATGGACGTATCTAGGGGTCCCTTCCCATTTAAATGGTTTGAATCGCTAACCTTCGATAAGGAGTATGTGGAAAGCATCAGATCGATGTGCAGAAATAGTGAGAATGCTGGTATTATGGTTGTTCTTGGCAGATGCAAAAATTTATCTAAAAACTGGGCAAATGTAAACGGAAGGATTGACGATGGAGGCATTGCATTTCTGGAGAAAAAGTGTGAGGCATTAGATTCTGCAGTTTCAGTGGGTAATGTCCATTTGGCGGATGAACTTAAGGAAGCTAGATCTCAGTTGTGGAAGGCCATCCGTATTAGAGAAAGAGATTGGCTTCCGAAATCACGTCTTAAATGGTTCGAAGAGGGAGATAAAAACACAAAATTTTTCCACGCTACAGCTTCAGCTCGAAGGAGAACAAATTTTATCCACAAGATCGAGATCGATAACTTGGTGATTGATGATCCTATAATGATTAAACGAGTAATTACAAATCACTTCAAGGAAGGTTTTAATCACTCCTGTACACTTCCAATAAGAGATCTGGACTGTGATTTGAAAAGAATTTGTGCGGAGGACGCAGCTGTGCTCGAAAAACCGTTTTCACTGAAAGAAATTTGGGAAGCGCTATCTCTAATGGACGGTTCTAGAGCTCCCGGCCCTGACGGCTTCAACATGATTTTCATTAGACAATTCTAGCCGGAGTTAAAAGGTGATATCCAGAATTTCTTTGACCTTTTCGCTAAAGGGAAGTTAACAGATTTTTCCTTCAATAGGTCCTACATTCAGTTAATTCCTAAGATTAGAGATCCTTCGACTGTTAAAGACTTCCGTCCAATTAGTTTAGTGGGGTCTATTTACAAGCTTCTTGCAAAGACACTAGCAGTTAGACTCAAAGCCGTATTGCCTAATCTGATCGGGGAAAATCAATTTGCCTTTTGTGCTGGTCGGCAAATTCTCGATTGTTCTCTAATAGCTAATGAAGTGATAGATCACTTGAGAAGACAAGGATTGGAAGGAGTGGTGTTCAAAGCTGACTTCCGCAAGGCCTATGACTCTGTAGACTGGAATTTTCTCTTGTTTATTATGAAGCTGATGGGGTTCGGAGATGTATTTTGCAACTGGATCTCATCATGTATATCCTCATCATCTATCTCTGTGTTGATTAACGGTTCTCCTTCGCATCTGTTTAATATCAGTCGAGGCCTTAGACAGGGCTGTCCCCTGTCTCCGCTTCTCTTTAACCTTGTTGCGGAAGCACTCAGTGCCTTATTATCTAAAGCTGTCAATCGGGGTTTTTTCAGTGGAGTTAAGATCGGACATGATGCGATCGAAATTTTGCATCTGCAGTTTGCCGATGATTTGATCATCTTCTGTGGAGCAAGTGAAACTCAAATCAGGAACATGGTGCGCATTCTAAAAGGATTTGAGTTAGCCTCAGGTTTGAAGCTTAATTTAAAGAAGTCAGCCTTATTCGGGGTTAATATTGTCGATTCTATTACCAATGGTTGGGCGTCTTTGATAAACTGTGGGAGGGGCAGCCTCCCTTGCAACTACTTGGGACTTCCTCTGGGTGCTAGCAAGAACTCTCCTCAAATGTGGGAACCAATTTTAGCAAAAGTTCGGTCTAAACTATCGTGCTGGTCTTCCAAGCTGCTATCCTTCGCGGGCAGAATTACATTAGTTAAGGCGGTTCTTTCCAACCTGCCTATATACTTTATTTCTATGTTTCCAATGACCAAAGCTATTAGCTCGTCGCTTACTAAACTGGTGGTGAACTTTATATGGAATCAGTCCGACAAGAAAAAGATTCACTGGGTTAGTTGGGAAACTATGTGTCTCCCAAAAGACTATGGAGGGCTCGGTCTATGCAATTTCAGTACCAAAAATAGGGCGTTGTTAAACAAGTGGTTATGGCGCTATGGTACGGAAAGAAATAGCCTGTGGCGAAAAATTGTAGCAGCTAAGTATGAAAATGGTTCCTGTTCCCTGATGCCCACCAACGTTAGGCCTTCCAACAAATCCTGGATCTGGAGGGGTATTATCTCACCTCTCTCGGACCCGGATAACATCTTTCTGAACAATATCAAATTGGTGATAGGAGATGGTAAAAATATTTCCTTTTGGCTTGACAATTGGACTGGCTCTGGACCTTTAAAAACTTCTTTTCCGAGAATATTTTCGATTGCTGTGTTGAAATCTGGGTGTATTGCTGATTTTGGAAAATTGCTAAATGGAGATTGGGTTTGGAACATTGCTCTTCGTCGAAGATTGTTTAGTTGGGAAGTTGAGGTGTGGCAAAGCTTCTTAAGTGCTATCAACTCTGCGCGCATCGGACGACTTCAATCTGATTGCTTACGGTGGTCTGCTTCTTCGAACGGCATGTACAACTCAAAATCCTTCTGCGAGCAAGTAGCGATCAGCCCAGCACCGTGTGAGGATTTTTGGAAAAAGGTGTGGATGAAGTTGGGTCCTCATAAAGTGGAAACCTTTATTTGGAGAGCGATTCATGGAAAGATTCCCACTAGAGATCAGCTTGCAAAAAGAGGGGTGGGGGGAACTTCGGATTTGTCCTGTCCTTTATGTCATCAGGAGATTGAAACTGTTAATCATCTATTTTGCAAGTGTGGTGTATCTTGGCAGGTTTGGCAACTCTGGTGTAATATTTGGGGCATTGCTTTCACTTGTCCTGGTAATTTTAGGGGTTTGATGGAAAATTGGATCGCTATGTCCTTTTATTTTCGATGTAAGGATGTTTGGCTTATGGCTTTTCAGTGTATCGTGTGGTCAATATGGTTACTCCGCAACGAAGTTCTTTTTAAAGGCATAAATGGTTCGGTGAAGGGGCTGTTTGAGTGCTGCTTAACTAGGTTCAGTGTTTGGTGTAAGGCTAAGTGGCCAATGTCCTCATCGTCAATTTCAGACCTTCTTCGAAATCCTGAAAAGTTCAGCTCTCTTGCGACGATCAAAAAACAGTCCGTATGCGTGAGATGGTCACCTCCTTCGATTGATTCGTTAAAATTCCAAGTAGATGGTGTTGTCTCCGGAGGTTTCGGCAAGGCGGGAATTGGTGGAGTTTGTTATAATCACTGTAAGTCCATTCTAATTCAATTTTCAAAATTTGTGGGTACTTTTGATGCAACCACAACGGAACTCTTGGCTATCTTTGAGGCATGTTCTTTGTTTCGCTCATCCCCCTGGTTTCCTCATGTAAAGCTGATTGTTGAGTCTGATTGCTCCACGGTTGTCGATTGGATTAATAAACCAATCCTTGCCCCTGATATTTTTAAAGATCTAGTGGCTGCCTGTTCAATGTATTGTTCTGATTTTGGGTGGACCATTCAAGCTATCCCCAGGGAGTGGAACTGCATTGCCGATAGGTTGGCTAAAGGTGGAATTTCTAGGAACGCCTCTTTTGTCTTTTTCAAAGAGGGATCGGAGGAACCTTAGTGCTGAAGGTGGTATATTCGCCCAACTTTGGGCAGATTTAGTTGCTGGGGTAACTCGGGATTGTATCTTTGGGGGTAGTGGTTGTTTTTCTATCTTTTGATGTATGTTGGCTGTTAGTGTTATGATGGTTATGAAAACCTATCGAACAGGTTGTTTGTTGTGGGTCTAACACTATTTTCGAGCACTCTTTTTCCTCCATTATAGGTTTAGGGAGGTTTTTTAACGAGGCTTGAAATAGTGTTTCTTCTTAATAAAGAAAGGCTTCAATTTTCAAAAAAAAAAACATGCTTGAATCATTGTAATATATGATACTAACGCACTTTAAAGGTAACCTACTGCAACTTTTCCTTTTCCAATAACAATGAATGAATTAAACCGACTTTGTAACCGATAGAAGTTCATCGATATAGTTTTAAAATGGCTTAAGGGGGTAAGAAGCCCTTGAACTTTTGAAAAATAATCAATTAAGCCCTTAAACTTTTTTTGCACCCAATTAAGCCCTTGAACAAAGAAATTTAATCAATTAAGACATTGAACCAAGAAATTGAATCAATTAAGCCCTTTGACCAATTTTGACCATTAAATCTTGACCTTTTTTTCTCTTCAGATATTACCGGCACATAATACACTACAGTTCCATCATGTTGCATTTACAAAAGAAATTCAAAAAGTATTTTTTTTTAATTTTATAAGTTTTTTAGAATTTTTAGAACCTTTAAAGAATTTTTTAAATAAAATAAAAAAATTCTAAAAACTGTCAAGTGGAAACATTGTGACATAGTGCACTGCAACAATGGATCGAACAAAACTATTAAGATTTAATAGTCAAAGTTGGTCAAATGGCTTAATTGATTCAATTTATTAGTTTAAGGGCTTAATTGATTAAATTTTGTGGTTCAAGGGCTTAATTGGGTGTAAAAAAAGTTTAGGGGCTTAATTGATTTTTTTCAAAAGTTCAAGGGTTTCTTAAACCCTTAAGCCTTTTAAAATTTTTCGAACATAAGGGGAAATTGGGAGGCAATTCAAAACTATAATATATTATTACCACTAAAAGATTTAAATGCCCCATTAACATAAATAAAACCCTAAAACAAAACTTGATGATTCAACTAAAGTTTAGAGCAAATTAAAATACCTTTCCTTATCTTAATACATAAAACCCTTAAAAAAACTCAATCCATAAAAGAAATATAATCTGCCGACATTGAAGTTGAATGGCAAAAAACCTAAACTAAAGATATTTATAGCTGCAACAAGATTTAACTTCAACCCAGTCCAATTGATTAACACAAATATTTTTTAATCAATTCAAACCCTAAATAAACATAAAAATATTTATAGTTGCAACAAGATTTAATTCCCATCAATATAACGTACTTAGAAAATTAAACATAAAATATTAAACACAAATTACACGCTAAAAATAATAGGGGAAAAATCAGACCATAAATCTGAATCCAAATACCAAATCATAATACCAATACCATAAAATTAAAAACGAATCAACCCGAAATAAAATAAATAACTTATTGGTTCTCAATGATTCAATATGACGAGTCTCTGATGCCACTTGTTAGAATTAAAGCATACCCAAAACATAGCTGGTATGAAAATTAACCCAGGATCTATCATGTCAAATCATCAAGAACAATAAACCGAAAAAAATGAATGCGGAAGCGTACTTGAATTCATTTATAGACTGAAAACCTTGAATTCTTTTATTAAGATCACCTAGAACGTGGTTGTGGTCTTCCAAGAAGATAGGTTAGCCCTTGCCGTAAAAACTCTCTAACGGGGTCAAGAGTAATACAAGTTAACCTATTTCGTGGGGACCACTACCTCTTTATATAGTTGATTATTAAATCAACTATTAAATATTTATAACGCTGACCCTCATTGAATTATAAATATATATTATGGTATCTACACTTTTATTTCCATGACACTTTAATACCGATGACATGCCTAACATAATTGGTCACTTGATTTTGTGTCATAGTTTATAATAACATCATACATTTTACATATGTCCCCACAATTAAGGATTTTAATCCAACAATCTCCCACTTGGGCAAAATATGTTTCCTGATGAATGTACAACCTTATGAGCTCAAAAAATTTGCTATTATATAATAGGTATTCTATAACAATCGCGTCCATCAACTATATCCATATAGGAACAAAGCGGTCTTCGCCATATCAATCATGATTGGACCCATCAATGGTCACATATACAAATATAGTCAAATAACATAGATCAATCATGGATGTGTAGCATGGAAAATTACATGAAATGTGAACCGAACATGTCTATTTCCAACTGGTCCTCCTAAACCTAAGTGAGATCAACTTTACTGAATTCAGAGTGTGAATAAACCAAAAGAACTTTATTTCTATAGAAAATAATCTTAAAATATACTTAAACTAAAGTAACCGAAATTGTGTCTAAAATGAATGAGCATTTTTCAAAATTACAAACTCCCACTAAAATAGAATATCCTTAAATAACATTACACCCACATGAGTATTGTGCTCATGAAAGACCTAAGGTGATGTAGGCTTGTAGAATAGTCCTGCTTTAAGTGCAAGTGTACACTGATGCCTAGTTGTAATATAAAAGATATCGTCTCCATAGAGATTGGGAAATTCTTTAGAATTTATTTTCCTGCACAAGTAACAGTAAAAACACAAGTGATTGAGATTTGATTTGAATTGAGTAAAACTAAAAGCAAGTAAATTAAAAGGTTGAGAAATCAGATTGAGAGAATGGGCCGGTATTGGAATGCGTCATAGTGTGGGTATTGAATATTTTGTCTTGGTTCAAGTGCAATAAAATCGACTCAGCTGTCTCGGTAGTTGTCAAGGTGATGCCTCGACAGATGACCCGTCGCGACAAAGAATGATGTGCTGCCTGGGCGACTGGATGATTCTTCAAAGTTCGGCAAGGCTTCCTTCAGGGACTCCTCCTTATCCCCAAGTCGAAGTGCTATTGGCGAACACGTCTTGATAATACCTTCTAGAGTGAATTAAAGGATGAACACCTACCAATCTTAAGCCTCTTTTAGCTGCTGAACTTAAAACTTATTCCTAAGCCGAAGTAGTTTCACTCCAAGTTGGATAAAACCGCGTTTACTCGTTTCATAAGTCTAACTCTCCCGATATTAGACAAATTGATAATTGCTCTCTCCTCTCCGAATTTGATTGCAAACAAGAGTAATGCCAAAAGTAAACAAACTTTGAAGTTTTTATTGCAAACACTAAAACCCTAAACAAATACAATCAATCTATCACAACTACTCAACAAAACCAACCCTTAGCCCTGGGAGAAGTTTAGAACATGATGGATGAATGGAAGCACTAGGGTTTTCTCCAAGAAACTCTCGATATTCCTTCTAGTCGGCTAGGTAACATATATATAGGCCTTGACCTAGGTCAAAGTCGGTTTAGGGTAGGAGTACTAGTTAGAATTAGATTACAACTCATTAAAAGAACAAATCTCTATCAATAATTCTTCTTAGATTCCTATTTGACTTTTCCACCATAACTTTGACCGTAGCTTTCTTGGGCTTTTGGGCTCTGATCTACATGCAAGTGATCTCCAAAAATCGGGCTTGATGTGTTCTTCCAATCGCATACCACTTTGCATTTTTCCAGTTTCCTTGGGCTACTACCTCGGCGACGCACCGTCTGCTGCCTCGGTAGAAGTCTGTGTTGGTGTGAGTGGCTCAGCAGGGTTCCTTATTCTGCGCTTTTCCTCTGTAGCTTAGTCTGGTCAGCTCTTCAGCGGGTACATCAGCATCTTCCATCGATTGTCCAGCTCCTTCCTTCTGCCCTCCTTGCTGTCTCGACATGGTCTGTTTGGGCGGGTTCCTGCGTATAGTAAAACACATACCTGAGTAGTATCTTTTATAGAGAAAAAACAGTGAAATTCATCAAACAGGGAAGATTATCTAATCTATGCAATTTTGTGTATGGTTACCTAATAAATGCAATTAAATCATGCTTAAGTGTAACAATAATTGAGCTAAACTAGGGCTAAAATGTAGGACTTTTACACACTTAACACGCCCCCAAACTCGAACTATTGCTTGTCCTCAAGGAATGCAAACCATCAATTGCCAAACCTTAGTTTTTATAAACCGTCTCCTTGGTCTTACTTTTCCTTCTCTCTTCAAACCATGGCAAAGAACATTTCGGCCCTTAAATATTTGGATGCCTTAGGAATTTCTTGGAATCAAACTATAAGATTTGTGAGTTTGTGCATGTATAGTGAACAAGATGATTACAAGGATTCTAAGCAAACACTTAAGCATTAGATTACTTAACTTGGGAAACTGGAAAAATGCAAAGATGATTACAAGGATTTTAAGCAAACACTTAAGATGATTACAAATCGCACTCCGATTCTCCAACTCCATAGTTTGCTGCCGTGGGCAGCAAGGTCGGCGGCAACAACACTTGGCAGCTACTGTCTTTAGCTGGAACTGCATCAATATAGATCCTTGGTTTGCTGCCTCAACATTGCATCCTCAACTCCTCTTTCCTCTTTCAGCCTTTAGTACCTAAAACCAAGAATACACTAAAATAGTATCTCTTCTTCACCAAATGAAAGATAATCTATAAAAACAAGATAAACCAAAGAAATATTGTAAAATGCAATGCATGATCCTAATTATGCCTAAGATGAGCTCAAAAACAGCAATAATAAGAGATGGAATGTGCATGAAATATAGGACTTGTGGACACTATACAAACATCTTTATCTGCAACGACTAGTTTTGGCGAGAAGCAACGTCTGCGCCTGTGTAATGCCGCGGTAGTCTTCACGGGCGGGCTTGAATGGTTAATGGGTTGGGCTTGATTCTTCTCTCTTCCTTTGGGTTTTGTTTCTCCTAAAATAAACTGAAATAAAATTATTAGTGCTTGAAAAATAAAATCCATGCTAAAATTAAATATAATTCCTAAGAATAGAAAATTAAAAATACCGTGTTTGAAAAATAAAATAAATGCAAGAATTTAAATCTAATTCCTAAAAAAGAGAAATTTAAAACAGAAAGAATTTAGGCTGTATTAGGAGTGCATTTGGATGCATCTCCTAACATGACCACTTCTTTGTCTCTTGCAACATGAGTTCCTGTATAGTGCTTTAACCTCTGCCCATTCACTTTAAATTCATGCCCATCGTTGGTTGATTTGATCGTGACTGCACCATGTGGGAATGCTTTAACTAACTCAAACGGGCCAGACCATCTTGACTTCAACTTTCCTGGGAATAGTTTTAATCGAGAATTGAAGAGGGGTACTTGCTGCCCGGGCATAAACTGCATTGGCAGCAACTTTTTGTCATGCCATTTTTTGGTTTTCTCCTTGTATATTCTCGCATTGTCATATGCGAAGGCTCTGAATTCTTCGATCTCATTCAAGTCCATGAGTCTCTTTTGCCCGGCTTTGTCCCAGTCTAGGTTTAATGCCTTGATGGCCCAGTGTGCCTTATGTTCAATCTCAACGGGCAGGTGGCAGTTTTGTCCATACACGAGCCGAAAGGGTGACATGCCCAATGGGGTCTTATAGGTTGTTCTATAAGCCCATAATGCATCATGGATTTGAAGAGACCAGTCTTTCCTAGATGGGTTAACCACCTTTTTGAGAATGCTCTTCAGTTTCTTGTTTGACATTTTAGCCTACCCATTGGTCTGAGGGTGGTATGTCGTGGCAACTTTGTGTGTGACACCAAATTTCTTCAATGTCGTGGCAATCAATTTGTTGTCAAAGTGTCTCCCCTCATCACTTATGATGGCTCTAGGGATTCCAAACCATGTAAAGATATGCTTTTGGAGAAATTTCAGAACGGTTTTGGAATCATCCTTTGGTGTAGCAATGGCTTCCACCCACTTGGACACATAATCCACTGCTAGCAGTATGTATAAATTCCCACACGATGGTGGAAACGAGCCCATGAAGTTGATCCTCACACATCGAACAATTCAACTTCTAGAATATTCTGTAGTGGCATCTCATTCCTCCTCGAGATGTTGCCCGCCCGTTGGCATCTGTCACATTATTTCTAGTATGCCTGGG
This sequence comes from Hibiscus tridactylites, assembly GCA_958450335.1. Lineage (NCBI taxonomy): Eukaryota > Viridiplantae > Streptophyta > Magnoliopsida > Malvales > Malvaceae > Hibiscus > Hibiscus tridactylites. The sequence goes on from OY288282.1 coordinate 41,743,906, forward strand.
CATCTCTATATAGTGTCAATCAGTAGTGTCCCGATTGGAGAACCTTGGTGGCAGTTCTGGTTCCTACAAAATGTCCCCCATATGGTGAGTTGTGGAAATGGTGGAGGACTTCTTGTTGTTCTTCCTCTGGTACACATCTCCAAATCACTTGGTCTGTACATTTCTTAAACAAAAGAGGTTCGCCTCAATAATAATGTTTTGATTCATTTTGAAACCTCTTTTTCCCTTGGTAATTCATGTTATGAGGAAAAATACCATTAACCAAGAAGTTTACATTATCAGCGTACCAGGGTGTGGTGGAGGTCGTCATGGTTGCCAGAGGTTCTACCGTGGCGGCTATGGTATATGTTGCCTAGGCGGCTATGAGGTCTACTACTGAGGTGGCTAGGATATGCTCATCTGGGAAGTTTTCCTGAATTTTAGTTGTGTCTTTGGTTCTTCCCTCTAGTCGTGACAGATGATCAACCACTTGGTTCTCTGTCCCTTTTCTGTCTTTGATTTCTACATCAAATTCTTGCAGGAGAAGAATCCAGCGTATCAATCTTGGTTTTGCATCTTTCTTGGAGAAAAGGTATTTTATGGCTGAATGGTTTATGTGCACTGTCACCTTTGTTCCGATGAGATAGGCTCGGAACTTATCAAAAGCAAAAAGTACTGCCAACAACTCCTTCTCAGTGGTGGTATAATTAACTTCGACCTCGTTGAGCATCTTGCTGGCATAGTAAACGATATGGAAGATTTTGTTGTTCCTCTACCCTAGCACTGCCCTGACGGCGTAGTCACTGGCATCACACATTATCTCAAAGTTTGTTCTTTAGGGTTTCAAATGCCTCAGTGCATTTGTCATCAAAGTTAAAGGGTTTTTCCTGTTCAAGCAAAGAACTCAATGGTTTAGTTATTTTCGAAAAGTTTTCAATGAAACATCTATAAAATCCAGTGTGTCCCAAAAAACTCATGATCCCTTTAACAGTGGTAGGTGGTGACAGTTTTTCGATAACATTGATTTTGGCTCTGTCAACCTCGATGCCGCGACAGGAGATTTTATGGCCCATCACAATGCCCTCGTCTACCATAAAGTGTCATTTCTCCCAGTTTAAGACCAGGTTAGATTCTTCACATTTTTCGAGTACTTTTTCCAAGTTGTGGAGGTATCTGTCAAAGTTGTCTCCAAAAACTAAAAAATCATCCATGAATATTTCTAGGAAATCTTCTACCATATCGGAGAAAATGGCCATCATACACCTTTGGAAGGTTGACGATGCATTGCAAAGTCCAAACGGCATCCTTCTGAATGCGTATGTTCCGTACGGGCAGGTGAAGGTAGTTTTCTCTTGGTCTTCCGAAGTGATTACAATCTGATTGTAACCGGAATATCCATCAAGAAAACAATAGTAAGGTTTTTCGGCCAGTCTATCTAACATCTGATCTAAGAAATGTAAGGGGAAGTGGTCCTTTTGAGTTGTTTTATTCAGCTTTCGATAGTCAATACAATCCCTCCAACCGGTTACATTCTGGGTTGGGATTAACTTGTTGTCTTTGTTCGTGATAAATGCCATCCCTCCTTTCTTAGGCACACATTGGACCGGGCTCACCCATGTGCTGTCGGATATAGGGTAAATAATATCGGCATCAAGCCACTTAATTACTTATTTTCTCACCACATCCCTCATGGCTTCATTTAGCCGCCTTTGGGCATCGACTGTCGGCTTATGGTCATCCTCTAGGAGGATCTTATGCATGCAAACTGCCAGGCTGAATCCTTTTAGATCAGCGATGGTCCATCCAATGGCTTGTTTGTGTCGTCTGAGCATCTCAACCAATTGATGTTCCTGTTCCTGTGTCAACTTGGAAGAAATAATTACGGGCAAAGTGTCATTCTGTCCAAGATAGACGTATTTAAGCTGCTCGGGCAGTGGTTTAATTTCCAGTTTGGGTGGTTGCTCAATAGATGGTTTTTCAATGGTATTCTCTTTTGTTGTGTATTTAAGAGGTTCAAAATACTTACATGGATGAGTACCAATCCAGTTTACCTCTTCAGTGTCATCAGGGAAGTCTTCAGGCTGGCTGCCGATGCAAGTGTCTAGGCAGTCGTCAAAGTAGCTATCGAGGCAGTGCCTAGAGTCTCTGCCCAGGCATTGGCTGCTGAGGCAGGGGGCATCCTGTGTGAGATTTACCTCCGTGGTTGTCTGGATCAGCTGGCACTCCTCTTTGCTATCAGTTTGCTTGAGGGTCTGAAGTACATTGAGCTTTATGTGTTGGTCGTTTACCCTCATGGTTAATTCTCCCTTCTCCACGTCAATTAGAGTTCTACCCGTGGCTAGGAATGGTCTTCCCAGTATGATCGGTGCATGCTCATCTCCCTCACAATCCAAAACAAGGAAGTCAGCAGGGAATATAAATTTATCTACTCTTACCAGAATATCTTTGATTTTTCCTTCAGGGTGTACGTAAGAGAGGTCAGCCAGCTGGAACATGACAGTTGTAGGCCGAGCTTTTCCAATGCCCAATTTTTTGAACATTGTTTTGGGCATTAAGTTGATGTTTTCCCCGAGATCACATAAAACCTTTCCCATATAATGATTTCCAATGGCGCATAGAATGACGAAGCTGCCTAGATCTTTCAGCTTAGGTGGGGCTCGGTTGTGCAACATTGCCATGCAACCTTTTGTCATGGAAATAGTTTCGAATTCCCCTATCCTTACTCGTTTTGATACCATCTCCTTGAGGAACTTAGCATAATTTGGCATTTGTTCTATGGCCTCAACAAGTGGTATGTTTATGTGTACTTGTATAAGAATATCGAGGAACTTCTTAAACTGGTATTTCTGCTTCTGTTGCTTCAGCCGCTGTGGAAATGAAGGGGCGGCCAGATGTTTTCTATACCCTATTTGCATTGAAACTTGATTTGAGGGAGAGTAAGATGGTCAGGTTTGTCTGCTTTTTCATTGATTCTGCCAGGGATATCAACATGTTTGGTTGTCGAAACGGATGATCCTGGTTTTGCCGAGGCAATAGCATCAGCGTCTGCCGAGGCGGCTGGCTCCCTTGGTTGTTTCTCTTTTGGTTCTTTGGTACTGATTTCTTCAAGTTATTTCCCACTTCTAGTTGTGATTTCTTTGCACTACTCATGAATGGATCTCTTTGCGACTTCAGTATCGCTGGGCAGTCCTCCTGTTGGTCGAGTGTTCATTAGTTGTGCAAAATGCCCACCTGAGTTTCTAGCGACTTTAGAGTTGCCTCATGATTGTGCATCCTCATCTCTGTCTTGTCCATGAAAGCATCAATTTTTTAACAAATGAATCCATGTTAGACATATATGTACTAGTTTTAGACAAAAGCATTTAAAGTTTGTTCTAGAGAACTAGGTGCTGCTAGTTGCTGCGGCGGCGGCTGCTGCCGCGACAGATTCTGCTGGAATCCTTGGGGTTGATTCGTCTGGTTGGGTGGATTCAAGGGATTATTGGGGTTGCTCCAAGAAAAGTTCGGATGCCTCTTCCAACCAGGATTGTATGTGTTTGATTCCGTGTTATTGCTTCTATTCTAGTTTCCTACAAAGCAGCTAGTTTCTTGGGATTGCGGGCATTCTGAGGAGTCATGGTCTCCCCCACATTGTTCACAAAAGGCATCAACGGCTTTAATGTGTTGGGTGTTGTTCTGCCTTTGCATTGCTTCCACCATTTTTGTTAGTTGAGTCAGCTGTGCTGTGACTGCGTCAGATGTTCCTAGCTCATTGAAAGTTGCATGTCGCCTTAATCCGCCTCGGCGGGCAGTAGGAAACTGGTAGTCATTTTTGGCCGTCCTTTTTAAGATCTGAATAGCTTATGCAGGCTCTTTATCAAGAAGTGTGTCGTTTGCTGAGGCATCCAGCATCAGTCTTGTTGTAGTGTTGACACCATTATAGAACATCGTGACTTGTGTCCACTTCGGGAATCCATGGAGTGGGCATTTGTTTAGCATATCGTAAAATCGTTCACATGCCTCATACATCGGTTCATCATCAGCCGATCGAAAAGTAGTGATTTCAGTTTACAATTTATTAGTTAAATTAACATGATTAAATCTGGCTAGAAAATCAGACATAATTTCGTCCAAGACTCGATGGACTCGGATGGTAGACTATTAAACCAAGATTTTGCCCTATTCCTTATTGAATAGGGAAATAGTCTGAGTCTCAAAACATCTGGTTGAACTCCATGTATCTTGAATGATTTACAGATGTCTAGGAAGGTTTTCATATGCTGTAGAACATCCTTAGTGGCGGATCCTCCAAACTGTCCAAGTGTGTTAAACATGTTGATCATTACAGGTTTGAGTTCAAAATGGTCCACTTCTATCTCAGGATCGACAATACCAATGTTCAACTTCTTAAGGTCATCTTCCAAGTAATCACAGACTTTCGGTCGGGGGGCAGGTGGATTTTCTCTAATGTCGTCGGGCGGCTGAATGCCGCTAGCGGGTTGATCGCCGCGAGCATTATCTTTTCCAACCTGATCCATTATTTTGATGTTTCCTTGTCGAAGTCTGCATGCGGTCCTTTTAATTTCAGGATCAAGTTTTCTCAGTGGTGATGTTGGGTTTACTCCCCGGCAACGGCGCCAAAAACTTGTAGGCTTGTAGAATAGTCCTGCTTTAAGTGCAAGTGTACATTGATGCCTAGTTGTAACATAAAAGATATCTTCTCCATAGGGATTGGGAAATTCTTCAGAATTTATTTTCCGACACAAGTAAAAGTAAAACACAAGTGATTGAGATTTGATTTGAATTGACTAAAACTAAAAGCAAGTAAATTAAAAGGTTGAGAAATCAGAATGAGAGAATGGGGCGGTATTGGATTGCATGGTAGTGTGAATATTGAATGTTTTCTCTTGGCTCAAGTGCTGCAAAATCGACCCAGATGTCTCGGTAGTTGTCAATGTTGGAGTATGCCCAAAGACCAATCATATAATGATTGAATAGACATACTATTTTACTAGATTTATCAAGTAATGACATTGTCGTTATTATCATTTGGTATGTTTCTGTGCATCAAACTAATCATTGGATAATAATGTCCATACAATAATACGATTATTGTTAAATAGGATCCTTAGTCGAATATTATTACGGGTATGGGCAATGATAATATATAAAGACTAATATGTGGTTGATTGATAACAAGTGTTGTCATTGGCATAAAGATGTCAAAATCAACACATAAGTATTTGTTAGAGAACAACATACTGGATTGACCCGCTATGAGCATGTTTCTTGGGTAATTATGTGACAGTCACATAATTGCTCATGATAAACATATGTATAATCCTCAGACTTGAGATCAACATGATTTCAACATAAAGATTTACGTATTTTGACATAGTCAAACGTGTGTCGTAACTGACTACATTATAAAGACTGATGATTGGATACGTGATGACATATGTAGTGAAATATGGTTGATCAAGAAAGGATTTGTTCCTCCTACATAATGGGAGAAATATCTTCGGCCACTTGATTGAGTGAGATTAGAAAATGCATGCCCATGCTCGAATATTATGATATGAGATATCATAGAGATTCATTTATAATAATCTACTCAAGACATCAAGAAATACTAGATGGACAATGCAAGTGTGACTAACCCATGACTTGTGTTCATCTAAGATATAAAGGACAAAATGATGAAATACATAAAGGAAGTTTATTCAAGAATTAGGAAAGTCAAACCATGACTTCATGCAACTTAGGTAGCAATGATGTATTGCTAGATGCCACTCATTGTTTGTAAAATTAGAATAGTTCTAATTTTGATGCTAACGTTGCATGAACCTACAAGGGACACACCCTTCGAATGAAACGAACAAAAAAAAATTGGAAACCATACTTCCTATTTTAGGGAGGTTGCCGAAAATCCCCTATGGGATAGGGGAAATCGGCAACTCCCTTAAATGGGAAAAATATTGGATAAAAATTGTATTTATCAAATATTATTTAGAGTATGGAAAATATTTAGAGACTTAAATATTATAGAATAAGATTCTAGAAATTTAAATATATATTTGGAATTTATATAGTGTATATTTAATTCCAAGTTTATGTAGAATTAGATTCTACACAATTAAAAATATATATAAATATATTTAAATCCAAGTAAAGATAGAATGAGATTCTATATAATAAAAATATATATATTTGAATTAAATAAAATTTATATATAAATCCATGTTTTATGTAGAATAAGATTCTACATAATTAAATATATATATTTCATTTAATATTATTAAATATAATGTATATTTAATATAAACCAATTTCAAGTAGAATTAGATTCTATGAATTTTGGTTGAACCTGGATTTAAGGAATTCAACTAGAATTAAGTCTCTCAATACTATTTAAAGGGACAAGGGCTAGCAACCAAATCATCCCTATTCCTCCTTGCAAATTTCAACATATCCCTGGTAATTCCCCTCTGGAATTTTCGACAAGTCCCAGATTTCTTCTTAGAAGCTGTTCGATATTTTTCCGGTGTTCCTCTTGCCCCCTGGAAAATTCCTGGCGATTCCCTAGTTCGAATCCAAGTCCTGGTTGAACCCCTGGTCGATTTCAGACTTCCTCAAGAATCCCTGGAGGGATTTTGACTTCTCCCTGGAAGGTGTTCAAACCTGTCGAAATTTATCCCTAAGTGTTAGAGAGGCGGAAACTTTGTTCGTTTTGTTTGGGTGGACTCCGTAGAGGTCGTTGCGAACCTGTGACGATTTCGGTTTTACTTGACGTGGTTATTCCGACACACCGTCGGTTTTCCAGTTTCCAGAGTTTTAAAAGGTAACTCTTCATCTTTTCACCCCGAATTCTTTCTTGTACATGGATCCTGGCTGGATTACGTCGGATTAATTTTTCTGCTGCGCCACGGGGCGTGCCGACGTGACCCAATAGTCAAGGTGATGCGTCGACAGATGACCCGCCACGGCCGAGAATGATGTGCTGCTCGGGCAGCTGAATGATGCTTCAATGTTCGACGAGGCTTCCTTCAGTGACTCCTCATTATCCCTAAGTCGAAGTGATATTGGCAAACACGTCTTGATAATACCTCCGGCGTGAATCGAAGGATGAACACCCACCAATCTTAAGCCTCTTTTAGCCGCTGAACTTCTAACGTATTCCTAAGTCGAAGTAGTTTCACCCCAAGTTCGATAAAACCGTGTTTACTTGTTTCGTGAGTCTTAGACAAATTGATAATTGCTCTCTCCTCTCTCAATTTGATTGCAAACAAGAATAATGCCAAGAGTAAACAAACTTTGAAGTTTTTATTGCAAACACTAAAAACCTAAACAAATACAAGCAATCTCTCACAACTACTCAACAAAACCAACCCTTAGCACTGGGAGAAGTTTAGAACATGATGGATGAATGGAAGCACTAGGGTTTTCTCCAAGAAACTCTCGATATTCCTCCTAGTCAGCTAGGTTACATATATATAGGTCTTGGCTTAGGTCAAAGTCGGTTTAGGGTAGGACTACTAGTTAGAATCAGATTACAACTCATTAAAAGAACAAATCTCTATCATTAATTCTTCCTAGATTCTCGTTTGACTTTTTCCACTATAACTTTGACCGTGGCTTTTCTTGGGCTTTTGGGCTCCAATCTGCATGCAAGTGGTCTCTAAAAATCAGTCTTGATGTGTTCTTCCAATTGCATACCACTTTTTTTTCAAGTTTCATTGGGTTGTTGCCTCAGCGGCGCACCATCTGCTGCCTTGGCAGAGATTTGTGTTACTGTGAGTGGCTCTGCAAGGTTCCTTATTCTGGGCTTTTCCTACGTAGCTTAGTCTGATCAGCTCTTCAGCGAGTACATCAACATCTTCCATCGATTGTCCAGCTCCTTCCTTCTGCCCTCCTTGCTGCCTCGTCATGGTCTGTTTTGGCGGGTTCCTACGCATGGTAAAACACATACCTGAGCAATATCTTTTATAGAAAAAAATAGTGAAATTCATCAAACATGGTAGATTATCTAATCTATGCAATTTTGTGTATGGTTACCTAATAAATGCAATTAAAACATGCTTAAGTGAAACAATAATTGAGCTAAACTATGGCTAAAATGTAGGACTTATACACACTTAACAGGTGATAGTATCTTAATTTGCGCGCAATTAAGAAGTTTGTACCAACATGTTCTATAGACACACACAACCACTCTGAATTTTCTTTAACAACAAGGAACTTAATATTTATGTGCTTTAAATTTGAAGTGTTCCTATTGTTTATAGAATAACTGAATGCATAGTTATTGTCACAAAATTACTGAAGTGGTCTTTCTATTCAATCTACAATTAGCAACTCAAGTGACAAAATTCTTTTGCATCAATATTCTATTAGAATTGAAGTCTGTAAACCTGATGATCTCTAACTTACCAGAACTCCGATATGTAAGCATACAATTTCTGTTCTCTAAAGATATCTCATAACCCCATTGGCTGCTATCCAATGGTCTATAATATGATTCTTCAAATATCTATCTAACATTCCAACAATTTACACAGTTTCCGAACGCATACATACTTAAGCATAAATTAGATTCTCAATAGCTTATGCATAGAGAATCTTTTGGATTTTCTAAATTTCAAGGTTACTTTAGGGCATTTAGTAAGACTAAATTTGTCTTCTTTAGAAATATGAGTATCACTTGGTTTTACTCCAACTGAACTTGTAGTATATACAATTGTCAACCAAATTTATCTAAAAACCGAATGAGATAGTCAATATGAAATTTATAATTTCATTAATGAGAGTCCTACTTAAGCTCATAGATGAATTTATTTAATTTAAATATCATTGATTTTGTATTATTAGACACAAATCTATTATTGTACCATATAATTCATTTCTTCAATTGGCGTCATTGAAAAACAAAAGCTTAACATTCATCTTATGTAGCTCAAGATTAAAATAAGCAACAAGCGTCATGATTATCGTAGAAGAGTCTTTCCATAAAACTGAAGAGAAAGTCTCTACAAAATTAATTTCTTCTTTTAGAGTGTATCTTTTAAATACAAGACATGCCTTATACTTATCCACATTATCATTTGCATCCCTCTTGGTTTTAAATATCCATTTACAACCAATTGGCTTGCACCTTCAAGTAATGAGACAAGTTTATAAACTTTATTGTCTTCCTCTCGTGGACCTCTTTAATGACACTCGTTTTGAGAGTTAGAACTTTTATGGTCTGATAAAAAAAATGATTGATCATTTTCTATCATTCCATTGTTACCTTGTTTTCTTGAAGAAATACAATATAATAATCTGGAATAGTATTTCATCTTCCTCTCGTGGACCTCTTTAATGACACTCGTTTTTTTAGGTTGTTGAGTTTGTTATTCTGAAACAATTACCTTATCTTGAATGGAAGTTGTTCAACATTATTTTGCTGAGGTACTTGATTCACTTCTTGATTAACGATAGGTATGAAAATCTAAACATCATCAAAAGTGATAGTATTCATTAAATTATAATTCAATTCCCCCTCAATAACAATGTATCTAACCTTATTTCTCCCTCCAAACTCAACATCCTAAAAAAAGGTTATAAATCTCCCCTTAAAGTAATTCTTAATAGTGGGATCATAAAACTGACATCCCATGGATCACTCAAAATAACCGAAGTAGGTGCTCGCTTTTGAAGTTTAATTTCTTTACATTTGTCCTAACTTATACAAAAGATTCAACACTTTGTAACTTATTGTCTTTTCTTTTGGGTAGGACCCTTAGCAACTTTATTCTAATATTTTCTTTTATTACCCTTATTCTTAGAGACACTAAATAATGAGCACTAATAAAATGTTTACTTTTACACTTATAATGTTTCAACTTTTCTTCCTCTTGAACATAATGAGAAATGAGCGTAATTAGATTTTATTTCTCCTTTTGGCAGTTGTAACTGATTTTGAATTGGTTAAACTGTTTAGGAAGCGGTACCACAATCATAAGAACAAACAATTGTTACAGAGTTTGATCTTATGTGCCTTTAATTTTGAAGCAATATTAAGAATTTTCATAATCTGCTCCCTCACATTTCTTTGACCCTTACACTTCATATACATCAAAGAAGGCATAAGTGATGTCATCTTAACCTTAATGTTTTGGGAAAAACATTTCTTAATTTCGTCAAGGAAACCTATAGTATGAATAATATATTCAGATTTGTGCCCTTAAAAGACTTATAAAATGTTGTTCATTATGATCATATGGCTCATGTGATTTGAACGGCCTCACCTCTCAAAATACCTTTTACGGGTGCTTATCATAGTGAGAGGTCCAAGTTTTCCTTTCCTTAGTAAAAGGTTTATGTTCTGTAACACCCCGGTTTTGGGCCTAGGTGTTAGCCGGGTTTGGTTAGGCGGTTCGATTCGAACCAATTTAGCGGTCTAGTCTAGTTTCGGGAAACAATTAAATTAAAAGGTTTTGGGCCTAATAAAAATATGAGAAAATTTCCAAAAATCATAATTATATATGTGATTAATTTTGGTAAAGGTAATTTAAAGAAAACAAATTTTGAAAACGGACATTTTGGTTTTGTGACCAAAATGTAATAATGGTAAAGTTTGATTTAATGGCAAAAACGTAAAAGGCTAATGCTTTGAATCTTTAAGGAGAAATACAAAGGGCTAATAGACACTTTTCCTCCTATTTTGCAATTTTAATTGAATAATTATAATAAAAAAAGATGTAGGGAAGTTAAAACGGTTTTCTTTTTTCTCACAAATTGGCTTTTGACGATAGTTTTCTTCTCTCATTTTTCTCTCAAATTCTCTTCATCCAAACAGCAAGATTTTCAAGGTAAACTTTAAATTTGATTTGGATTTCAAGGATTTATCTATTTTCTATTGATCCTTCATTAAATCTCTTACCTTCTCTTTGGTTTTCTTTTGGTTTCTTTTCAAAAATGGAGGAAGAGTTCATCGTTATAGGTAGGTTCGTTCTTCTCCTCTAATGACATGTTCTGTACTGAAATTCCCAAGTATTTAGTCTTTTACATATTATTTTTAATGGGTTTTTATATATTAATTGATGAAATCATGTTTAATTGAGGTTTCTTGAATATTTATGGTGGATCTTTGGATTTGATGTTAATTGATGAGTTAATGATTGATTATTAACATGTTGTTATGGGTTAATAATGTTAATTTGATGGATTTTTTTAAGTAATCCTGAAACTAGTTAGATTGCTAGAAGTTAGTGATGAAATCTTGACGTTTAGGGGTTGTTGTTGTGATTTCTTGATAGCTGGAGGTCTATAGAGGTTGGGAAAGTGTTTTAGGTTGTAAATGGATGAGGATTGATGGTTGATTTTGCTGGTTAATGATTAGGAATGGTTTAGAGTGGTTTTGCCGATGTTTTCGGGTTGTATCGGTTGTTAATTTCTTGGCGAATGTTGGAGTTGCGTGGAGGTTTGTGTTGCTGGAGGTTTTGATGCAAGAGTATGCATTAATCCTATGTTTTTCCTTGGTTAGAAGCAGGGCAAGACGTTGATTGATCGTTAGAAGGCGCATTTGGAGTTTCGGAAGCTTGGAATAGCTTCGGCAAGTGAGGCAAAGTTGTATCGGTAAGTGGATGTGGTTTGAACATTTTCATAAGCTTGGAAACAAGGTTTTGGGAGGTTAGTGTAAGCTTGAAACTCTTAGCTAATCTCGGAAGTAAGTACGGTTGCTAAAGCACTCAGTTTTCAGTTTATAGTCCATGCGGATTATCATGCTCATGTTTTGGATTTATATATGTTACTCATTGTTATGCATGTTTTATAAGCATGGTTTTGCTGATTTATATCCCATGAAATGATTTGATTATGTTTTAAGAGGTTATATTCTTGATGAGATATTATGCTACATTTGAGCATGTTTTGAGATGGGATATGTGATGATTTTATTGATCCATTGAAAGCAGTGAGTTAACATGGATTTAAATGATATATTGGCTTAGTGATGAGATTTCTATTATTGGATATGTTGGTCGACCAATATGATGTAAAGTACCCTATAATATATAAAATCTGCGCGTGTGATAAATTTTTCGGTTACACAATAGGGGTAGATTCTATTGTGTTGCGAGTGATATAGGTAGATTCTATCACCAACGGGCAATGCGGGTAGTGGCATCCTGACCGAAGTAAGATTATGGTGAGGGTTGATTTCACCATGTGACTTGATAGGGGTTGATTTTATCAAGGTCTTGGCAGGGCTTGATTCTGTCAAGTGTGTCCTTATATCCGATCATTATTGGATGGGAGTAGATTCCATCCGGTTCACTTGAAATGCCAATATATGAATTGAACATGTATCATGGTTTTGAAATGCTTTTGTATAAAGACTTTTATACATGATGATTATGCTTTATGAGATTTAAGAATGTGAAGCTTTGGCTTGGTTTTGCATTGAGATATGCATGAGATAATGATACATGTGGTTTATAAAAGATGCTTTAATTATGGTTTCAAAAGCAAGAGAAAAATGAGCATGATGTGCTTATGTTTTAAAGGAAACATTGTTTTGAAAAACTACATTGTTTTTGCTTAAATTGAGCTTTCCCTCACTAAGTGATACGAAAGCGGACCTGTATACGCGAACGTTGAGCTTGAGGAGGCGAATAAGGATGTTGGCGTATAGGAATTTCTGCATGCACTGTCTTTGCTAAAATAGACGTAGCTTGAGTTCTATATATTCGATTGAGACATTTCAAGACTCGTTCGAAAGCTAATTGAAAGATGGACAAGTTTCAAGAAGACATGTCAACCCATAAATGCTTGGATCCCATCCAAAAATGGGACGCAAGTTGACTGGCGTTTCTGACTTGCAAAACAGTTTTAACTTCTTTTTCAAGATGATTAGTTTCACCCCTCTCATGCATGTATCATTAAGCAAATATGCTTACACTCTCATTTCTAACAATGCAATTAAGTGAGCTTATTGGCAGCAAAATAGCAAGGGAATTCACCCAAGACACCACTAAATTTACATGTAGGGGTTTTGACACTTTTAATAAGGTAGAAGTGGAAATGGGGAGGGTACCTCGGTATTTGGGAGGGGATTGTTTAAACTCCATGGTTTGGCAAGTGTGTTTTTCCTTATAAGACTTGTAATAGGCCTTTACATGTTGTTATGCTTTGTTTTGTGGATTTTGATACTCTATGTGGATTGCTTCTAGGTTGCATACCTGTAGAGTAATCATGTTTTGCAATTATTGATGATAGGTGCCTTTGATGATGCTTATGTGTTTGATAGGTATGTGGTTGATGTTTATCTATGATTGCATTATGTTTGGTGGCCATATGGTGTGATTTAAGATGCTTAAATGTTGTTGTTTTAGTGTAATGTGAATGCCCATGGATCGAATTGAGCTGCCTATGTTTTAAATTAAGATTGAAATTCGATTAATTTTCTCCATGGGTTTGTGGAAACGCCTGGCAAAGGAGCAAGAAACGGAAAATGTCGCCGGCGAGCACCGTGAAAAGGGTAAGGGTGATCAATCGGAGGAAAAAGATCATGGCACTCAACGGGTGTGGACCTTATATGTCGGAGGTCTCTCTCGAACAATACACTAGAAAGGACTATGGTAGGTATGTGATAGACATGGGGTTGTCAAAGATGTGTTTATTCCGAATAGAGTGGCTAGGGATGGGCAGTGATTTGGCTTTGTTCGGATGGCATCACAAGATGATGCCAATCGGGTAATCGAGAGATTACATGGAAAATGGATTCACGGCGCTCGGATGAGTGTCGCCATGGCGTGGAAGGGCAGAACGGAGTTGGTTAGGAGAAAAGGGGGAGAAAGGAAAAGCGGGGAACAACGTGGGATAGTGGAGATCAGAGATTCAAAGGCGTCACACACTTCGAATTCGACAGGGAGAGGAGGGGTGAGTGAAAATCGAAGGATAATACCCGGAATAGTAAATGAAGACAAATGGGCGATCCTACAATGGTGCGCGGTGGGATGGTGCTTGAATCCGTGTAGCATAAAATCACTTATGGCACAAACGGACATTCATGAATATCGCAAATATATGGAGATCTTTTATTTGCATGGACGATGCTATGGAAACACCGACATCTTTTGATAGTAGCAGAATTATGGTGGAGACAACTGCTTTTAATCGAATTAAGGAACAAATATCTATTCAATTTGAGGAGGAGATATATCCGGTCCGAGTGTTGGAAATGGACGTCAAAACCCCGGCGATTGAGTGCGATTGTGGCGACTATGAGTCGACCGACGGAGAGGAGAGTCTCGCACATGATACCTCTTACGACATTGTCGGGGTGGTAGAAAGGATTGATGGCACCACAAATAATCGGAGGGAGGTAACCGAACCAGTTTTGTGGCTAGCTAACGAAGTTTGGGAGAGTCAACAAGGGGCCACGAATGGTGCAGTAAATATAGAACAGAGAGCTGATTTAATTAACAATGAGGAACGGGGGATGAAGCAGCATTTGGAACGATCGCCGGATAGGCTGACGGAAGAGCTGCCGGAGCAGAATGATCCGACGACAGGAGGTGGGATGATTGGAGAGAAAGACAATGGTGATAGGAGTCTAGAAGTGGTAGGTAACGTTCCAATTTGTGAGAGTTTGGATATCGCGGGGATTGTGAATTCAAAGTCTAGTGTTTCAGTGGGGCAGGATTCTCAATTACATACAGGGGATAAGGTAGAGGAATTTAATTCATATCCAAATATCCATTCGTCTGCTCCACATCCAGGTTTGGGTAATACCGAATTAATTCAAGTGGGTCGGGCATTTTGTAAAATCCGACGGGTTCTAGGAGGAGAACAAATCATAGGTGGTTGTCGGGTATATCGGAAAAAAAGGGCAATCGATTCAGTGGGATTCGACAAGGAAATTTGAACGGGGAAGGGGAGTTAGAAGATGGATTGAATGCACCCCAAAAGCTAGAAAGCGAGGCTGTCGCAACATTAAAATTGGGTTCGTTGATTGGGGTAAATTCCGAGGGACGTGAAGAGGAGATAATTCCCGACATTTCACGGGTAATCACCGGGGATAGTCGGGGCTTGTGACTAATGAAATTGTTATCGTGGAATGTTCGGGGTTTGGGAGGGAGTGCTAAGCGACAGTATGTATGTGAGGTGTTACGAAAAAATAATGTGGACATGGCGATGTTGCAGGAAACGAAGATGGAGGAGTGGCCGACGTTATGGGTAGCGAACTTATGCGGAACAGACAGTTTTGAATCAGTTTTCGCGCCATCAATCGGAGCTTCAGGAGGTATATTGGTGGTGTGGGAAGCAAGCAGATTTAGCACTGAAAAGGTTGAGGTCGGTCGACATTTTATTGTGTTACGGGGCAGATGGACACAAGAAGACATGGCTTGCGGGATAGTAGTGGTGTATGCCCCATCGGAGGTCGAGGGTCAGCGAGCAGTATGGGCAGCAATACTAGACAAAATTAGCGATCAAGAGGGGCCGTGGTGTATCGCATGGGACTTCAATGCAATTTTACATGATTCTGATAGAGTTGGGGTATCGGACAGGAATGTTGAAATGGAATTATTTGGTGAATTTGTACTTCACGCTAGGCTAATGGATTTGCCGTTACTGGGCAAATGATATACATGGTTTGGTCCAAGGAATAGATGCAGTAGGATCGATCGTTTCTTGATCTCGGCAGGTTGGGTGGATGTTTTCAGCTCAATCCAACATGAAGCTTTGTCGAGGGGTGTATCGGATCATACGCCTTTATTGTTGAAATGTGATGAGAGTGATTGGGGACCTCGGCCTTTTAGGTTCTTCAATTGTTGGATGGAGGGTCGATATCATGCTCGCCAAATTGTTGAAGAATGGGTCCGATTGACAGGTTTGGGCATTGGTAACGGGAACATTATGGTAAAATTGCGACAACTGAAATTATTCTTGAAAAAGTGGAATCGTGATAGTTTTGGGGATGTGAATGAGATTATTGCTGAGTTGCAAGGTAAAATTGATCAGGCAGACGAAGCGGTAACTAGGAGTAGTGACGGTGAGGGAGTTGAGATGGAGCGAAGACAGTGGATGCAGGCATTATGGAGAGCTATGTGAAATAAAGAAGCAATGTGGAGACAAAAATCGCGTGCGACATGGCTTCGTTTGGGTGACCGAAATACAGCTTTTTTTCACCGATCCGCTAAATTGTGTGCTGCTAGGAATTACATACCTGGTTTCTTGATAAATGACAGGTGGATAACATCATCGACACAAATGCGTTGACATGTGGTGCAAGCGTTCACTAGACATTTTGCTAGTGATACGCGGGAGAGTGTATGGCAAATTGATGGTGAGTTCCGACAATTATCTACGGCTGTTAGTGAAAGGTTGGTTTCGGTTTTCTCATTGGAGGAAATTCAGGGTGTGGTGCTGGAATGCGACGGTTCGAAGGCACCATGCCCAGACGGATTTACATTGGACTTTTATAAGAAAGGGTGGGAGGTGGTAAGTGGTGACGTCTTCCGTTTTTTCGAAAGTTTCCATGCTAGCGGTCTTCTACCCAAGGGTGCGAATTGCGCGTTTATCGTCTTGCTACCTAAGGTATCGTCCCCTAAAACAATTGGTGAATATAGACCTATTTGTTTGGTTAATTCAGTATACAAATATTGGCGAAGTGTCTAGCTAATCGTTTGCAGTTAGTTTTGGGTGAGTTAATCAGTGACACGCAATCTGCATTTATTAAGGGACGTCAATTAGTGGATGGGGTACTTCTAGCTATTGAGGTTGTTCATTCCCTTCGTCAGAGGGGAGCAGGGGGTTTCTTGTTGAAACTAGATTTCGTGAAGGCCTATGACTGTGTCAGTTGGCGGTTCTTGGATGAAGTACTGGCTAAAATGGGATTCTGTGACATTTGGCAGAATTGGGTTAGAGAATGTATCAGTTCTGCCCGTCTATCAGTGTTGCTTAACGGTAATGCGACGAAGGAATTCAGAATGGGTCGGGGTTTGCGCCAAGGCTGTCCGTTATCGCCATTACTGTTTGTGGTGGTCGCGGAGGCGATGCACTTGATGTTGCGAAAGGCCGAGTCGGAGTGGCTAATTCGTGGGGTTAGGTGGCGTCAGGGATATTCCTGACACATTTACAGTTTGCTGACGATACACTGTTATTCTTTGAGGCATCATTAGAGGTAGCGCGTAATTTAAAACAGATTCTACATTGTTTTCAGGTTTGTTCTGGATTGAAGATAAACTTTGGAAAGAGTTCGTTATATACTATTGGTATAGGTGAGGAGTTGAGTGATAGTGTGGCCGAAGTGATGGATTGTCGACGGGCATATCTGCCGTTTGTGTATCTAGGTTTTTCGATAGGAGCGAATCCGAGGTTGGTTGCTACATGGGAACCGATAATTGCAAACTTTAGGCGCAAGCTAGCGGGGTGGAAACGATCGTCTTTGTCTTTTGCTGCTTGCGTCGTATTGGTGAACTCGGTACTCTCCTCTCTACCTATTTTTTATATGGGTTTATTTGTGGCTCCGAAGGGGGTGATTGAAAGGCTGGATCGCATTCAGAGGGCATTCTTATGGGGAGGTGTTGGATTAGAAAGACGAATGAGTAGGGTAGGGTGGGAGGTTGTATGTCGGCCAAAACAGTTTGGGGGATTGGGAGTCGTGGACTTACGGGTGAAGAATATGGCTTTGTTATCAAAATGGGTTTGGAGGTACGCTTGTGATAAAGATTCTTTATGGCGGAACTTGATTGTAGCTAAATATGGCGAGCATACGCAGTGGTGGCGATTTAATACGGAAAAGCTCTCGTCGATGTCAATTGTATGGAGGCAAATTGTTGCAAACTCATGTGTAGCGCAAGTGGACAAGCACATGGGCATGTCGGGTTTTTTGTGGAAACTTGGTAATGGGCAGTTAGTCCTTTTTTGGTTCGATCCATGGGTTGAACAGCTAGCATTGAAGGATGTTTTTCCGCGTCTCTTTTCGTTGGCTATTGATAAACTAGCTCGGGTGTGTGATTACGCGAAGGACGATGGCTTTCTTCATCAGCATTGGGACGGATTTTTTAGGAGGCAATTGAGGGTGTTTGAGCACGGGCAGTTGAGGGAGTTGTATGCTTTGGTGTCCAAGTTTCGATTATGGGAAGGCAATATGGATACATTAATTTGGAGGCCGGATGCTCATGGTCTTTTTTGGGTTCAGGCTTTGTCGAAGCTGATCTTGTTAGATAAGGTTGGGGATGTGGGCTTAGGCGAATGTTTCGCTTGGAAAGTACTGGTTCCGCCAAAAGTTCAAGCCTTCTTGTGGTTCATATGGCTACGACGGTTACCCACGGCTGATTTCTTGTGAGCTAGAGGGGTCCCTTTGCCGGATGATCAGGGACGATGTCCATGGTGTGTAGTGGAGGAGGAGAGCATCGCTCACATATTGTATGAATGTTCTTTGGCGCGGACAGCATGGGATTGGATGAGACAATGGTGGGGCGTCCAAACAATTTTCCCGGTCAGTTTTGATGCATTTTTTGTGATTGATTTTCATTGCATTTTTACTAGATGCATGAGAATGTGGTGGGTGGCGAGCGTTAGTGCAATGCTGTGGTCGTTATGGTTAGCGAGAAATGAGTTCGTTTTCCGTGGGAAACGTTTGTCTTTGTCTGAATTGTGTTTCTTGGTTAAATTGAGATCGTTCTACTGGATAAAGGTTGATAGGAGGGGCGAAATGTTTCCGGAATCCATTTGGTGGTCATGTCCAGCTAATTTTGTTGTTAGCGCGCAACCGAGAAAGCTGAGGGTGGGAAGGAGCTGGCAGCCACCTTTAAAGGGTGTGTTAAAGTTTAATACGGATGGATCGGCGCGTGGTAAATCGGGTCCAGCGGGGTTTGGTGGAGTAATGCGGGATGGGGATAGTCGAATATTGGGACTGTTTTCAGGCCCTTTAGGGGTGATGGAGTCGAACGAAGCCGAAGTGCGAGCGATAGATTTTGCTTTGGGTTTGGTGCAGGAGAGGGAATGGCGGAAAGGTTGTGTCATTATAGAGTCAGACTCTCAGGTGGCGTTGAGCTGGGCTACACATTCGGCAAAACGTCCGTGGCGGTTATGGGAGGTCTTCTTAGCGATTGATCAGGATTGTCGGGTGGCGTATGACATACAATTTTGTTATGTGCCGAGGGAGGCGAACGGCTTTGCGAATGCTTTAGCGAAAGAAGGAGTGGATAGATGTTCGCTCTTTGTGGCATGTTTATGAGTTGGATGTTCGTTTATTTGTACTTTCGGTGGATCTTATCGTACTCTTTTCCTCCATTAGGTTTAGGGAGGTTTTTAACGAGGCGTGAGATCCGTCAAGCTGTATGTTTTTCTTATTCTAATAAAATCATACAGTTGCTGATCAAAAAAATGTTGTTGTTTTAGTGTAGATTTGGTATGTGTTTCGAAACAGTAGCAGCTATTTCGATACAACTTGCATATTTGGCCTTAATGTTTCGGAACACTGCTAGGCTATTTCGATACATCTAGTTATAATTTGAACCCGTATCGAAACTCGAGGACGTTTCGATACGGCTATACTTTGTCTGAGTGCAGATGAGTCTAATATGGGGATTTGGTTCAGAAACGGGTAACGGCCGTTCCGAGACCAAATGCTACTGGAATGCATGGTTTCGAAATAGGGGGATACTGTTTCGAAACAAGGTCGTTAAGTTAGTTAAGATGGCATATTTTTTCATCTTTGAATGTTTACATTTTAGTCCATGTTTATTTGATGTGCAATTATGGATGATTGAATGATCGTATGATGTTGATTTTTCACCTACAAGCATGTAATGAACCTAATTAAAGGTTGCAAACAATAATTTGTCATCTTTTGGTTTATTTTCAAAAATGGAGGAAGAGTTCATCATTAGAGGTAGGTTTGTTCTTCTCCTCTAATGACATGTTCTTTACTGAAATTCCCAAGTATTTAGTCTTTTACATATTATTTTTAATGGGTTTTTATATGTTAATTGATGAAATCGTGTTTAATTAAGGTTTCTTGAAGATTTATGGTGGATCTTTGGATTTGATATTAATTGATGAGTTAATGATTGATTATTAACATTTTGTTATGGGTTAATAATGTTAATTTGATGGATTTTGTTAAGTAATCCCGAAACTAGTTAGATTGCTTGAAGTTAGTAATGAAATCTTGACGTTTAGGGGTTGTTGTTGGGATTTCTTGATAGCTGGAGGTCTATAGAGGTTGGGAAAGTGTTTTAGGTTGTAAATGGATGAGGATTGATGGTTGATTTTGCTGGTTAATGATTGGGAATGGTTTAGAGTGGTTTTGCCGATGTTTTCGGGTTGTATCGGTTGTTAATTTCTTGGCAAATGTTGGAGTTGCGTGGGGGTTCGTGTTGCTGGAGATTTTGATGCAAGAGTATGCCTTAATCCTCTGTCTTTCCTTGGTTAGAAGTAGGCCAAGACATTTCTTGATCGTTAGAAGGTGCGTTTGGAGTTTCTGAAGCTTGGAATAGCTTCGGTAAGTGAGGCGAAGTTGTATCGGTGAGTGGATATGGTTTGAATGTTTTCATAAGCTTGGAAAAAAGGTTTTGGGAGGTTAGTTTAAGCTTGAAACGCTTAGCTAATCTCGGAAGTAAGTATGGTAGCTAAAGCTCTCGGCTTTCGGTTTAAAGTTCATGTAGATTATCATGCTCATGTTTTTGATTTATATTTGTTACTCACTGTTATGCATTATTATAAGCATTGTTTTTCTGATTTATATCCCATGAAATTATTTGATTATGTTTCAAGAGGTTATATTCTTGACGAGATATTATGCTATATTTGAGCATGTTTTGAGATGGGATATGTGATGATTTTATTGATGCATTGAAAGCATTGAGTTAACATGGATTTAAATGATATATTTGCTTAGTGATGAGATTTCTATTATTGGATATGTTGGTCGACCAATAGGATGTAAAGTGCACTATAATATATAAAATTCGTGCGTGTGGTAAATTCTTCGGTTACACAATAGGGGTAGATTCTATTGTGTTGCGAGTGATAGGGGTAGATTCTATCACCAACGGGCAATGCAGGTAGTGGTATCCCGATCGAAGTGAGATTATGGTGAGGGTTAAATTCACTATGTGACTAGATAGGGGTTGATTCTATCAAGGGCTTGGCGAGGGTTGATACCATCAAGTGTGTCCGTATATCCGATCATTATTGGATGGGGGTAGATTCCATCCGGTTCACTTAAAATGCCAATATATGAATTGAACATGTATCATGGTTTTGAAATGCTTTTGTATAAAGACTTTTGTAAATGATGATTATGCTTTATGAGATTTAAGAATGTGAAGCTTTGGCTTGGTTTTGCATTGAGATATGCATGAGATAATGATACATGTGGTTTATAAAAGATGCTTTAATTGTGGTTTCAAAAGAATGAGAAAAATGAGCATGATGTGCTTATGTTTTAAAGGAAACATTGTTTTGAAAAACTACATTGTTTTTGCTTAAATTGAGCTTTCCCTCACTAAGTGATACGAAAGTGGCTCTGTATACGCGAACATTGAGCTTGGGGAAGCGGATAAGGATGTTGGCGTATAGGAATTTCTACATGCACTGTCTTTGCTAAAATAGACGTAGCTTGAGTTCCATATATCCGATTGAGACATTTCAAGACTCGTTGGAAAGCTAATTGACAGACGGACAAGTTTCAAGAAGACATGTCAACCCATAAATCCTTGGATCCCATCTAAAAATGGGATGCAAGTTGACTGGCGTTTCTGACTTGCAAAATAATTGTAAGTTCTTTTCCAAGATGATTAGTTTCACCCCTCTCATGCATGTATCATTAAGTAACTATGCTTACGCTCTCCTTTCCAAGAATGCAGTTTAGTGAGCTTATTGGCAGCAAAATCGCAAGGGAATTCACCCAAGACACCACAAAATTTACATGTCGGGGTTTAGACACTTTTAATAAGGTAGAAATGGAAATGGGGAGGGTACCTCGGTATTTGGGAGGGGATTGTTTAAACACCCTAGTTTGGCAAGTGTGTTTTGACTTATAAGACTTGTAATGGGCCTTTACATGTTTTTATGATTTGTTTTGTGGATTTTGATACTCTATGTGGATTCCTTCTAGGTTGCATGCCTGTAGAGTAATCATGTTTTGCAATTATTGATGATACATGCCTTTGATGATGCCTATGTGTTGGATAGGTATGTGGTTGATGTTTATCTATGATTGCATGATGTTTGGTGGCCATATGGTTTGATTTAAATGCTTAAATGTTGTTGTATTAGTGTGCAGATTTGGTATGTGTTTCGAAACATCAGCAGCTATTTCGATACAGCTTGCATATTTGGCCTTAATGTTTCGGAACACTACTAGGCTATTTCGATACGTCTAGTTATAATTTGAACTCGTATCGAAATTCGAGGATGTTTCGATACGGCTATACTTTGTCTGAGTGCAGATGAGTCCAATATGGGGATTTTGTTCAGAAACGGGTAAGGGCCGTTCCTAGACCAAATGCTACTGGAATGCATGGTTTCGAAATAGAAGGTTACTGTTTTGAAACAGGGTCGTTATGTTAGTTAAAATGGCATAATTTGTCTTCTTTAAAAGTTTACATTTTTGTCCATGTTTATTTGATGTGCAATTATGGATGATTGAATGATCGTATGATGTTGATTTTTCACCTACAAGCATGTAATGAACCTAATTAAAGGTTGGAAACAATAATTTCTCATCTTTTGGTTTTTTTCAAAAATGGAGGAAGAGTTCATCATTAGAGGTAGGTTCGTTCTTCTCCTCTAATGACATGTTCTTTACTGAAATTCTCAAGTATTTAGTCTTTTACATATTATTTTTAATGGGATTTTATATATTAATTGATGAAATCGTGTTTAATTGAGGTTTCTTGAAGATTTATGGTGGATCTTTGGATTTGATGTTAATTGATGAGTTATTGATTGATTATTAACATGTTGTTATGGGTTAATAATGTTAATTTGATGGATTTTGTTAAGTAATCCCGAAACTAGTTAGATTGCTAGAAGTTAGCGATGAAATCTTGACGTTTAGGGGCTGTTGTTGTGATTTCTTGATAGTTGGAGGTTTATAGAGGTTGGGAAAGTGTTTTAGGTTGTAATTGGAAGAGGATTGATGGTTGATTTTGCTTGGTAATGATTCGAAACGGTTTACAGTGGTTTTGCCGATGTTTTCAAGTTGTATCAATTGTTAATTTCTTGGCGAATGTTGGAGTTGCGTGGGGGTTTGTGTTGCTGGAGATTTTGATGCAAGAGTATGCATTAATCTTCTGTTTTTCCTTGGTTAGAAGCAGGCCAAGACATTGCTTGGTCGTTAGAAGGCGCGTTTGGAGTTTCTGAAGCTTGGAATAGCTTCGGTAAGTGAGGCAAAGTTGTATCGATGAGTGGATATGGTTTGAAAGTTTTCATAAGCTTGGAAAAAAGGTTTTGGGAGGTTAGTTTAAGCTTGAAGCTCTTAGCTAATCTCAGAAGTAAGTGTGGTAGCTAAAGCTCTTGGTTTTCGGTTTAAAGTTCATGTAGATTATCATGCTCATGTTTTGGATTTATATTTTTTACTCACTGTTATGCATTTTTATAAGCATTGTTTTTCTGATTTATATCCCATGAAATTATTTGATTATGTTTCAAGAGGTTATATTCTTGACGAGATATTATGCTATATTTGAGCATGTTTTGAGATGGGATATGTGTTGATTCTATTGATGCATTGAAAGCATTGAGTTAACATGGATTTAAATGATATATTTGCTTAGTGATGAGATTTCTATTATTGGATATGTTGGTCGACCAATAGGATGTAAAGTGCACTATAATATATAAAATTCGTGCGTGTGGTAAATTCTTCGGTTACACAATAGGGGTAGATTCTATTGTGTTGCGAGTGATAGGGGTAGATTCTATCACCAACGGGCAATGCAGGTAGTGGCATCCCGATCGAAGTGAGATTATGGTGAGGGTTAAATTCACTATGTGACTAGATAGGGGTTGATTCTATCAAGGGCTTGGCGAGGGTTGATACCATCAAGTGTGTCCGTATATCCGATCATTATTGGATGGGGGTAGATTCCATCCGGTTCACTTGAAAGGCCATTATATGAATTGAACATGTATCATGATTTTGAAATGCTTTTGTATAAAGACTTTTATACATGATGATTATGCTTTATGAGATTTAAGCATGTGAAGCTTTGGCTTGGTTTTGCATTGAGATATGCATGAGATAATGATACATGCGATTTATAAAATTTGCTTTAATTGTGGTTTCTAAGGCATGAGAAAAATGAGCATGATTTGGTTTTGTTTTAAAGGAAACATTATTTTGAAAAACTTCATTGTTGTTGTTTTAATTGAACTTTCCCTCACTAAGCAAATATGCTTACGCTCTCCTTTCCAACAATACAAATTAGTGAGCTTATTGGCAGCAAAATAGAAAGGGAATTCACCCAAGACACCACTCGATTTACAAGTATGGGTTTTGACACTTTTAATAAGGTAGAAATTGTAACACCCTAAAACTACCTTAGAAGAAATTTTAAGAAGTTAAAAACGAAAAGTGTAAACATTTTGATAAATCTAATATGACCAAAATAATAAAATGCAAAATTATAATTGACATGTAAGTTAAATTTATATAATGAATACATGTGTTACGTGAAATAGAAAAGAAATACAATGTAAGTATATATATATATATGAAATTAAATAATAATAACTCAAAAGATTAAATAATATAATATGACTATAGTGGGAATTAAATGGCAAACATAGTGGAATTACATGGTAAAGGTTGATCCATGTGTCCCTTTTTCTACGAAGCAAATGGCCAAACAAGTTACAAGGGTAAACACTTGTAATCACCATTCAGCCAAAAAGCCACAGAAACCATAGAACCCAAGAGAGAGAGTGAGTTTTGAAGGATTATGTGCTGAAAATTAAGATACTAATGCATGCATGTTCTTGTAAAAATTCAAGTAAGTATAATTTTGTGTTATTTTGATTAGGGTTATTTTGATGTGTTGATTATGATTTCTTGTTGGAAATAGGCTTAGAATTAAGTTATGATGTTTTTAAAATGCTGGGTTCTTGAATTTAGGATGAATTTCTGGAAATTAAAGCATGAACATGAACTTAGGTATGAATCTGCCCAGATTCGTACTTGTATGATACCCTGTAGAAATCTGGAAAATTGAGCATGTTAGAGTCATTTCTGGAAAAAGTGTTCTTATACAAAGTTGTAGAGGATAAAATTTTACATGGAATAGAGGTATGAGTTGCTCAAAAATGTTAAGTATAGGTCTCTTAATTGTTGCTAGAAGTTGACTGGACTGAAACTGAATGAATTTGGAATCTGCTGGACTAAATTGTGAAATTCGAAATATTTAGGGGTCAAAATGGTGTTAATAAATTCTGAAAACTTATGCTTGAAACAGGGTAGTCATGGAATGAATAAAAATTAAATGGCCAAGCTTGAATTAAGTCTCAATTGGTAGGTTAAATGCATTTAGATCACATGTAGGATTATTAAAGGATTAAAGGGGACTGTTTTGTGGAAATTGATAAATTGAGGACTTGAATGCTCTGTTTTTAAAGATGTTAGAACTTCATTGTTATTTTAATACATGTAGGTTAATGTGGTTAATAGCTTAGAATCAAATGAATTGTGAAATATAGGATTTAAAGTACTAAAGTCACTAAGTTAAGCTTGGACAGATTAGGCCCTGAAATTGGCCTGTTTTCAAATATAAAACTGTATTGACTGGGAAATGCTAAAAATATGAGCCATACATGGTTTTAAAGGTGTGTTTATAAGCTTTCCAGAATAGTATGATATGCCTTATTTGGATTAGGGAATAAAAAGTTATGGACAGATTAGTGGACAATGCTCAAAACTGCCATGTTAAGGACAGCTTGTGTGTTTATTGTTGTTTGCTTGATTTGGTTGGATTTTTTGTGCTAAGATTGATACTAATGGATGTTATATATGTTTTAATATGATTCAAGAGCATATTGGTGAAGAGATATTAGAGGAATCAAGGGGTGATCAAATCAAGAAGAAAGGGAAAGGCATCATCATTAAGGAGACAAACTAGCTTGGAGTATTGTGAGTGTAGTTTTGTTTAAAGTGTTAGGATTAGTATCCTAACCTTGTTATTTTTTATTATTAGATAACATGAAGGAAGCATGAAATGAACCTAATAATGGTTGGTAAAAAATTAAAATGCTAAGGAAGAAGGATTAAAGGAAAGACTTATGATATGTTGACTATGCTAGCTAGATAAGCTTACTTTGGTCTAGATATGTTACATTGGGTTGATGATTGAATATACCATATGACATGAACTTATATGATGAGTTTAGCTACTGTATTTTGATGTTTACATGATGAAAATGATAATATGTGCTTGCTTATTTTTCATGTTATCATGAATTGAATGATTGCTCTGAAATAAATATCGATATTGTTACATGTTTGGTGAATTGTTGAATAACAAGCAATTGGTTTTGTTAAACATATAAGATAAGATAAGACCTTGGTTTGATTAGTGTCTATAGGTAGAAGGGAATGTCTTAGAGTCATTGAGCTCCTCTGATTATTGTTAAAGGATGGTGGTTAGTCACCAATATTCCTTAAAGTGGTAAGTCACCTTGATGCTATGGCATCCTCTGATTACATGTTACAAGTTGGTTACAAAGCATTGATACCTTTGGGTATCCAAAGTCATATGTCACACGTAGACTCGATTACCTTGTTCATTAATCATCCAAGGCAACATATTTAAAAGTTACATGACTTGAAAGATAAGTACCTAAATGATAAGTACCAATGAAATGAAATTGATATGCCTACTTGCCTTGTATATGCTAATGCTTTTAAATGATGCTTGTTGTTGTATAGGATAATGTTTTGATCGATACTTGCTGTGTGAATGAACATAAAAGTATGTTGTTTATGTTGCATCAATGGTTACTTGAAATGGTTACAAGATTAGCGAAGTCTACTTATGCATGATGGACTAGCTAGGTGAACTTTGATTAAAGCCTAGTTAGGTAACCTTAAAGATTGAATAATGCTCTAAAAGATAGAAATTAGTAAAGTTTAGGGCTGCCTCACTAAGTAAATACCTTGTACTTATCACTCTTCTTCTCCCTTCTTCCAAAAATTTCAGGTACTAGTCCCGAAAGCTAGTCGATTGTCTTAGAGAGCTGACCTTGAAGTCCAAGCACAAGTATGACTCTTTTGGATATCTTAGTTGGTGGCATAGATGTATATAAGTGTCACATGCATATGATACATGTACTTTGGGTGTTTGACATGTAATTGTTAAGTTTAAGGCTTGACTTGGTTATGTATATATATAAGTAAGTATAAGCTTGTTTTGTAATAATTATATGATGACATATAATGGTTGCATTATATATATATGGGTTGTGTATGATTAAAGTTTTGATATGTGATTTGCAAATGCTATGTGTTATCTAGATATCATGTTATTCAAATGGATGAATGTGAACATGTAAGATCGTGCTTGTTTAGGTTATCAAATTGTACCTAGATTTCCTAATAGGTTATATGCTTCATTCAAATGACTCCTTATGTAATAGTGTTCATGGTGTATGATTCTTATATGCCTATGTTGTCATAGTACCATTCGAATATAATGTTTTATGTATATGATGTATGTTATGGTTTGTCTTGATTACTAAGGAGAGTGATATATGTATATGCTTCAAATTGTGAAAGTAGAATGTCTATTAATATGCCTTGATTTAGCTTGAGTTTTAAATGGTTATATAGAAGTGTACATGTTTTTTTAATGGGTTGATATGAATATATATCATGAATCTAAGAATAAAAAGTTAGCATTTGAACTTAGAAGTTGTCTTGCTGTAATTCGAACATGGTCTTATTAGGCTTAGGTGATTTGATAATGTTAAGAATTGTATACACGTGGTTATGCTATGTATGGTATTAGTCAAATATGTTATAAGTATAAACTTGGTTAGTATAAGATACTTAAATTTTGTGGATGACATGTTTTTAAGTTCATATGTTAGTATGTTAAGTTTGATAATATACAAGCTGCATGGCTTTGTTTGATATTGTTTCATGTTTTGTTTTGATTGTTTATTTGTTCTGAACCATTCGTTATACGTCGTAACATCTCTCGCTCCTAAACCAGGTGAGGGTGTTACATAAATGGCAATGGGGTTCATGTTGTTATACTTTGTTTTGTGGATTTTGATACTCTATGTGGATTGCTTCTAGGTCGCATGCCTTTAGAGTAATCATGTTTTGCAATTATTGATGATAGATACCTTTGATGATGCCTATGTGTTGGATAGGTATGTGGTTGATGTTTATCTATGATTGCATGATGTTTGGTGGCAATATGGTGTGTTTTAAGATGCTTAAATGTTGTTGTTTTAGTGCAAATCTGGTATGTGTTTTGAAACAGTAGTAGTTGTTTCGATACAGGTTGTATATTTAGCCTTAATGTTTCGGAACACTACTAGGTTGTTTCGATACGTCTAGTTATAATTTGAACTCGTATCGAAACTCGGGGTCGTTTCAATACAACTATTCTTTGTTTGAGGGTAGGGGAGTCCAATTTGGAGATTTGGTTCCGAAACGGGTAAGGGTCGTTCTGAGACCAAATGCTACTGGAATGTATGGTTTCGAAACAGGGGGTGACTGTTTCGAAACGGGGTCGTTAAGTTAGTTAAAATTACATAATCTATCATCTTTAAATATTTACATTTTAGTCCCTATTTATTTGATGTGCAATTATGGATGATTGAATGATCGTATGATGTTGATTTTCACCTGCAAGCATGTAATGAACCTAATTAAAGGTTGGTAACAATAATTTGTGATTTGACCTTATATCGGATTGTTGCAAATGAATGGACAATTGATGTTCGATTTAATTAGAAGTATATACGTTGCGCGAGTAAACACTATAGGATTTAATTATGCATCTAGACAAGTTAAAAAAAAGTTGTTAATCGAGGTTGATTTTGGTTTTCCCCGTGTAATTCTCTTAGTTCGGGTTAAACGTCTGGACCGGGCTAAAGGGGTTACATTTGTTGGTATTAGAGCCAGGTTTACGAAAGATTGGGATGTATGTTGAATGTTGAATTATGATTGATGACATGTTGTATTCGATGTTATGCACGGTGAATGATTGTATCATGATTTTATTGATAGTATGTGATGAATCTTTATATGTGACTGGGTACCCATTGCCAACACTACCGGTAAAGAAAAAAAGTTTTGGTTTAAAAGACGGAATGAGTGACTTGGGTTCTTGCTATTTGTAAGCCTAACTATTTTGTTGTTGTATTTGCATGGTAGAATTGTTTATCATATCATGGGGCCGAGACGAGAGCTGAGAGGCAATGTCCAGAAT
Organism: Hibiscus tridactylites; assembly: GCA_958450335.1. Lineage (NCBI taxonomy): Eukaryota > Viridiplantae > Streptophyta > Magnoliopsida > Malvales > Malvaceae > Hibiscus > Hibiscus tridactylites. Next base: position 41,773,302 of record OY288282.1, read on the forward strand.
GTAGTTTAGAATGAGGTAGAGGTGGATGCTGAGAATTTGCCTCCTCCCTGTGGAGGTGTAGCTGAGACAGGAGCTGGCGTTGGAGGTGGTGGACCTCAGGTAGCGCAAGGGCCAGCTGCTCCTGACATGACACCTCTAATTCAGGCTATTGTTGGAGCCTTTTAGGCAGCAATGGCAGGCATGCACGCGACCCACCTCAGCTTGGTGCCAATGTTGGTTTACCCTTAGAGCGTCTGCACAGTCTCGGCGAGACAGAGTTTAGAGGTTTATCTTCGGAGGGTGCGGAGGCTTGGTTCGAAAGTACCAAGAGGATTTTGGGGCAGATTAATTGCAATAATGTGTAGAAGTTGGGCTGTGTGGTCTCTTTGTTACATGGAGATGCGTATACATGGTGGATTACCATCACTGTTTGTATGGAACCTGATGATGTTACCTGGGCGTTCTTCGTGAATGCTTTCAAGAAGAAGTACTTGGGTGTCCATTATTTGGATGAGAAGGAGAGGGAGTTCATGGCGTTGATGCAAGGCAACATGACCGTTGCGGAATATGAGGTTCAGTTCGTCCGGTTGAGCCAGTACGCCCCTGAGCTGGTACCAGATGAACGAAAAAGATGTGATAGGTTTCGGTATGGGTTGGTGAAGGAAGTGAAGACCTATATGCTTACGGCTGAGTATACCAATTTTGATGTGCTAGTTACTCGAGCCAAAGACATCAAGTAGAGTATGGGATTGACGTCTCACTCGGGGAGTTCTAGCTTCGGAAAGAGAGCTGCTGAGTATGATGGTGGACGTGATCGAGGTAAGAGATCACGAGACAGGAGATATCAACGAGACCATCCTCGAGGCGGTGGTGGTGGATCGGGTCAAGGCCAGTATGGTCAGAATGTTGTAACACGTGCTCTTACGTGTAACCGTTGTGGGAAGAATCACACGGGAGAGTGTTGGGGTAATCCCGGAACATGTTGGCAATGTGGGGCTCAAGGTCATGTGAAGCGTAACTGTCCACAGTTGGCAAGGCAAGCACCACCTTGTGCTATGGAGCCTCAGAGAGGTTGTGTCCGTGGTCGAGTTAATTTTTAGCGACGAGAGGATGGTCAGAAGAATGTGGCGCATGTAGTCGCAGTGCAGCTAGAGGGTGGTGGACTAGCTCGAGTCTATGCTCACCGTGAGTGCCGTATTGACATGGATGTGATCGTAGGTACCTTTTCCTTGCAATCCTTGTCATTGCTTGCTTTGATAGATTCTGGTTCTACGCATTCATATATTTTGCATGAGCATGCTCGGTTGCTTGATGTGCCATTAGAAATTCTTTATGTGGGTATGCAAGTTACGAGTTTGTTTGGTGAAGCCGTAGTCGTTAAGAAGTTGTATATAAGGTGTCCTTTGATGGTTCAAGGACATGTGTTTCCTGTTGATGTAATGGATTTACCTTTCTATGGTTTCGATGTTATCCTTGGGATGGATTGGTTCTCGGAACATAAAGTTGTGGTTGATTGTGAGACCAAGCGTGTTTCGTTGAAGCTTGCCGATGATTTTGAAATTGTGGTGGTGGGTGAGAACATGAAGTTCTTGTCCAATGTTGTTTCAGCGGTGGAAGCTTACAAGTTGATGAATGGTGGTTGCCAAGCTTATTTGGCGTATGTGATGAACCCAAATATGAAGGAAGCACGTTCGCAAGATATTCTGATAGTTTGTGATTTTCTGGGGGTGTTTCCGGAAGAGTTACATGGGTTGCCACCGGATAGGGAGGTCAAGTTTTGCATAGAGATGTATGTGGATACGGCTCTGATATCCATTGCTCCTTATTGAATGGAACCAAATAGTTAAAGGCACAGCTTCAGGAGTTGCTGGATCGTGGTTTCATTAGGCCGAGTACCTCGCCTTGGGAAGCTCCAGTTTTGTTTGTTAAGAAGAAAGATGGGACAATGCGGATGTGTATAGACTATCGGCAACTGAACAATTTGACGATAAAGAATAAATACCCTTTACCTCGGATTGATGATCTTTTTGTTCAGTTTCGTGGTGCTGTTGTGTTTTCCAAGATTGATCTAAGGTCGGGGTATTATCAGCTTAAGGTGAAGGGTAAGGACGTACCGAAGACGGCTTTTCGTACGAGATACGGGCATTATGAGTTCTGAGTGATACCTTTTGGTTTGACTAATGCACCGGCTGCGTTCATGGACATGATGAACTGGGTGATCCATGAGTACCTTGATCAGTTTGTGGTAGTGTTTATCGATGATATCCTTGTGTACTCTCGTACCAAGGAGGATCACGATAAGCATTTGAGGGTAGTGTTGCAGACTTTGTTGGATAATCAGTTTTATGCAAAGTTGAGTAAATGTGAGTTCTGGATCAAGGTGTTTCTTGGTAATGTGGTGTCAGCCGAGGGTATTCGTATGGATCTTTAAGAAATAAAGGCGGTTGTGGGTTGGAAACAATCGAAATCAGTGACAGAGGTTCGTAGTTTTCTAGGCTTGGACGTGTATTAGCGTCGGTTCATGGATGGGTATTCTAAGATAGCTGCTCCATTGACAAAGTTGCTTCAGAAAGATGTTAAGTTTGAATGGACAGAGGCGAGGCAGCAAGCTTTTCAAAAGTTGAAGGAAGTTTTGGTACAAGCTCCGATCCTGATTCAACGTGAATCGGGAAAAGAGTTTGTGGTGTATAGTGATGCATCCTATGTGGGTTTAGGTAGACCTGGCAAACTTGACCCGAAACCCGAACCGAGACCCGATTTTGACCCGAACATGATGATCCGAAGTTGACCCGAAACCCGAAATAAACCGAACCGAAACTGAACCGAAATTTTTTGTTGAACCGAAATGGACTCGAACCGAATGGACCCGAACCGAAAGCTCAACCGAATGGACCCGAACCGAAAGCTAAATCGAATATCGACCCGATTTTAACCCGAAAATTAAGGTAAAATAAATAAATAATTTATTTTTAATATTATTTATTTTTAACAATATAATAAATAATAAAATGAAGTATGTTTTATTATCTTTTGTACTATATCATGAAAGAGACCGTTGCTCTTGTCAAAGTTGTGGTATAATAATATTTTTGTCATTTTACGTTTAAATATTAATTAAATAAAACTTTTGTCCCTACTAATTTTTAAATTTAGAATTTTAATGTACTATTTTCTCTCCAAATATTTAATCTTAAGCCATAAATCCTAAACAATAAACCTTAAGCCATAGAAATTAATCTCATGAACCAATAACCTTAAACTAAACCATAAACCCTAAATCATTAACACTAAGCCCTAAAACCTAAATTGTTAACTTTTATGCCATAGAAATTAATCTAAAATTAATAACCCTAAACCATGAACACTAAGGCCTAAACTATAAACTGAAATTAGAGACAATTTTTACAATCTTACCATAAAATATAGCTAAAACTAGAATTAGAGATCATTTTGACAATTTGAAAGTAGAGAAATTTGAGAGCTTGGTGACCAATTTTATAATTTCACCATAAAATATAGCATAAAACTGAAATTGTGGACTAAATTGACAATTTAGAAGTGGAGATATTTGAGAGTCCAATGACAAATTTCATAATTATACCATATAAATAAATAGGGGTCAATTTTGGCTAAAAATTAAATCTTAGAAATTAAAATGAACAAAAATATCATTATATTAAATTAATAGACTAAATTACAAAGATTAGTTAATTTTGACTAAAAGTAAATTTTTAGAGACTAAATATCACTACGGGGGAGGGGATTTCTATATCCGAAATCTAAACCGTGAGGATATTAGTGACTAAATTAAATTAAACTAAAACTTAAAGTTGAATATTAGTACTAAAGTGTAAGATTTTAAATGCAACATGACCTAAAAAGTAAGTAATCTCTAGCTTAAATAATTGGTGGCTTATTTCCCTCCAAAATTTTGTCTTTTCCCTCTCTATTTTTACCAATTGTCTTTTTCTTTTTCTTTTTTTCAATCTAGCTTAAAAATTTGTGGCTTATTTCCCTCCAAAATTTTGTCTTTTCCCTCTCTATTTTTATCAATTATCTTTCTCTTTTTTTTTCTTAATTTAATTGAGTTTCAATTTAGATTAATTAATTGAAATTTCACATTTAGTTTTAGAATTATTTTAATTATGTCCGTGATTTATGCTTCTAGATTTTAGTTTGCTCAATTAGATCTTAAGTTTAATAAATTAATTCATTTCAGACATTATTATTATTATTATTATTATTATTATTATTATTATTATTATTATTATTATTATTATTATTATTATTATTATTATTATTATTATCATCATCATCATCATTATTATTATTATTATTATTATTATTATTATTATTATTATTATTATTATTATTATTATTATTATTATTATTACATATAATAAACTTTGATTTAATATAATTATACAAAAAATTTTAATATGGATACATGAAGCTTTAATTTAAATAATTAATCAAATTCAAATGCATAAATTAACAAGTTGAATCAGAATTAATCTCATACACTAATAACTCTAAACTAAACCATAAATACTAAACCTCAAACCCAACTCAAACTGAATTGACCCGAAAATTCAAATGTTGACCGGAACCAAAATCAACTCGAACGACCCGATTTTGACCCGAACCGAAAGCGGCCCGAACGACCCGATTTTGACCCGAACCGAAAGTGACCGATCCGATATTGACCCGACCCGAAAACAACCGATCCGATTTTGACCCGATCCAATACCCGAACCAGATCCGACTCATCACAGACCCGAATTAGACCCGAACCGAACCAACCCGAACCGAATCTAAACCGACTCTAGATAGACCTGAAACGACTCGAACCGAAACGACTCGAACCGAACCCGAACCAAATGACCCGATTGCCACCTCTAGGTTTAGGGTGTGTGTTGATGCAGGAGAGTAGAGTAGTTGCTTATGTGTCGAGGCAATTGAAGGTGCATGAGCGTAATTATCCTACTCATGATCTCGAGCTTGCGGCTGTAGTGTTTGCTCTAAAGATATGGAGACATTATCTTTACGGCGAAAGGTGTATCGTGTACACGGATCACAAGAGTCTCACGTATCTTATGTCTTAGAGGGAATTGAATCTTCGGCAACGTCGATGGATAGAATTGCTAAAGGATTACGATCATATGATCGAGTACCACCCAGGGAAGGCTAATGTGCTGGCCAATGCTTTGAGCCGAAAGGTTGCAGTGGAGTTGAGAGCGATGTTTTCTCGTTTGAATTTGTCTCGTGATGGTGGCTGAACTTCAGGTGAAACCATCTTTGGTTGAATTGATCAAGGAAAAGCAGTTGCTTGATGATTCCTTGGTTCCGCATGTTACGGACATTGCAGAGGGTAATCCTACAGATTACAGTTTCAGTGATGATGGTGTTTTGTGTTTTAAGGGTCGGGTAGTTGTGCCAGAGGATGTTGAGTTGAGGCGCACTATCTTGACAGAGGCGCACAATAGTCCTTTTTCCATGCATCCTGGTAGTACTAAGATGTATCGGGGGTTGCGAGATGAGTACTACTGGTTGGGCTTGAAAAAGGATGTGGCAGAGTTTGTTAGTAAGTGTGTGGTGTGTCAGCGTGTGAAATCTGAACATCAGTTTCTATCCGGTTTGTTGCAGTCTTTGAGGATTCCGAAGTGGAAATGGGAGAGGATCACGATGGATTTTGTGTCGGGTTTGCATTTGACACCGACAAAGAAGAATTTTGTGTGGGTGATCATCGATCAGTTAACGAAGTGTGAACATTTCTTGCCTGTGCATACTACGTTTTCCCTGGATAAGTTGGCAGATCTTTATGTTGCGTAGGTTGTGCGGTTGCATGGTGTTCCTAAGTCTATAGTATCAGATAGGGATTCGCGGTTCACATCGAGGTTCTAAGAGTGTTTGCATCGAGCCTTAGGCACGAGGTTGAGTTTTAACACGTCTTATCATCCTCAGACGGATGATCAGTCGGAGAGGGTTATCCAGGTGTTGGAGGATATGCTCTGGTGTTGTGTGATTGATTTGCAAGGTTTGTGGGATAAGATGTTACCATTGGTAGAATTCGCCTGCAATAATAGCTATCAGGCGAGCATACAAATGGCACAATACGAGGCTTTGTATGGACGGAAGTGTCGAACACCCGTGTGTTGGGCAGAAGCGAGGCTAAAGTTGGTTTCTTTGCCGGATATGCTCAAAGGTACAACCGATAAGGTGAAGCTCGTTTGTGATCGTCTAAAGGACGCCTCGGATCGTCAGAAGTCTTATGCGGATTTGAAGCGTAAGGAAATTGAGCTTGAGGTTGGTGAGAAGGTTTTCTGTAAAGTTTTGCCTTGGAAGAAGGTGATGAGGTTTGGACGAAAGTGCAAGTTGAGCCTGAGGTTTATCGGACCTTATGAGGTGCTTGAGAGGATTGGCCTTGTTGCGTTTAGATTGTAGTTACCTCCGGAGTTTGAGAAGATACATGATGTTTTCCATGTATCCATGCTTAGGGTGTCGTTCGGATCCTTCGCATATGTTGTTGGTTGAAGAAGTAGAGTTGAATCCAGATTTATCTTATGATGAAGAACCGGTAGAGATTTTGGATTCGAATAGTAAGGTGCTTCACGAAAAGACCATTGAATTGGTGAAAGTGCTTTAGGGACACCGAGGTGTCGAAGAAGCGACATGGGAAAGGAAAGAGGATATGAAAAACCAGTTTCCCTATCTTTTTCCACCAGGTAAATGTCGAGGAAGTAATTTCTTAAGTGGGGGAGAGTTGTAACACCCCGGTTTTGGGCCTAGGTGGTAGCCGGGTTTGGTTAGGCGGTTCGATCGAACAAGTTTAGCAGTCTAGTCTAGTTTCGGGGAACAATTAAATTAAAAGGTTTTTGGTCGGATAAAAATATTGGAAAATTTCTTAAAATCATAATTATATATGTGATTAATTTTGGTAAAGGTAATTTAAAGAAAACAATTTTTGAAACTGGACATTTTGGTTTAGTGACCAAAATGCAATAATGGTAAAGTTTGATTTAATGGCAAAAACGTAAAATGCTAATGCTTTGAATCTTTAAAGAGCAATACCAAGGGCTAATAGAGACTTTTCCTCCTATTTTACAATTTTAATTAAATAATTATAATAATAAAAAAGATAGAGGGAAGTTAAAACAGTTTTCTTTTTTTCTAACAATTTGGCTTTTGACGATAGTTTTCTTCTCTCATTTTTCTCTCAAATTCTCTTCATCAAAACATCAAGATTTTGAAGGTAAACTCTAAATTTGATTTGGATTTCAAGGATTATTCTATTTTCTATTGATCCTTCATTAAATCTCTTCTTCTCTCTTTAGTTTTATTTTGGTTTCTTTTCAAAAATAGAGGAAGAGCTTATCATTAGAGGTAGGTTCGTTCTTCTCCTCTAATGACATGTTCTTTATTGAAATTCCTAAGTATTTAGTCTTTTACATATTGTTTTTAATGGGTTTTTATATATTAATTGAGGTTTCTTGAAGATTTATGGCGGATCTTTGGATTTGATGTTAATTGCTGAGTTAATGATTGATTATTAACATGTTGTTGTGGGTAATAATGTTAATTTGATGGATTTTGTTAAGTAATCCCGAAACTAGTTAGATTGCTAGAGGTTAGTGATGAAATCTTGAGGTTTGAGGATGTTGTTGTGATTTCTTGATAGCTGGAGGTTTATAGAGGTTGGGAAAGTGTTTTAGGTTGTAAATGGATGAGGATTGATGGTTGATTTTGCTGGTTAATGATTGGGAATGGTTTAGAGTGGTTTTGCCGATGTTTTCGGGTTGTATCGGTTGATAATTTCTTGGCGAATGTTGGAGTTGCGTGGAGGTTTGTGTTGCTGGAGGCTTTGATGCAAGAGTATGCATTAATCCTCTGTTTTTCCTTGGTTACAAGCAGGGTAAGACGTTGATTGATCGTTAGAAGGCGCATTTGGAGTTTCGGAAGCTTGGAATGGCTTTGGCAAGTGAGGCAAAGTTGTATCGGTAAGTGGATGTGGTTTGAACATTTTCATAAGCTTGGAAACAAGGTTTTGGGAGGTTAGTGTAAGCTTGAAACGCTTAGCTAATCTCGGAAGTAAGTATGGTTGCTAAAGCACTCGGTTTTCGGTTTAAAGTCCATGCGGATTATCATGCTCATGTTTTGGATTTATATATGTTACTCATTGTTATGCATGTTTTATAAGCATGGTTTTGCTGATTTATATCCCATGAAATGATTTGATTATGTTTTAAGAGGTTATATTCTTGATGAGATATTATGCTATATTTGAGCATGTTTTGAGATGGGATATGTGATGATTTTATTGATGTATTGACAGCAGTGAGTTAACATGGATTTAAATGATATATTGGCTTAGTGATGAGATTTCTATTATTAGATATGTTGGTCGACCAATGTGATGTAAAGTACACTATAATATATAAAATTCGCGCGTGTGATAAATTCTTCGGTTACACAATAGGGGTAGATTCTATTATGTTGCGAGTGATATGGGTAGATTCTATCACCAACGGGCAATGCGGGTAGTGGCATCCCGACCGAAGTGAGGTTATGGTGAAGGTTGTATGTGACTTGATAGGGGTTGATTCTATGAAGGGCTTGACGGGGCTTGATTCTGTCAAGTGTGTCCTTATATCTGATCATTATTGGATGGGGGTAGATTCTACCCGGTTCACTTGAAATGCCAATATATGAATTGAACATGTATCATGGTTTTGAAATGCTTTTGTATAAAGACTTTTATACATGATGATTATGCTTTATGAGATTTAAGCATGTGATGTTTTGGCTTGGTTTTGCATTGAGATATGCATGAGATAATGATACATGTGGTTTATAAAAGATGCTTTAATTGTGGTTTCAAAAGCATGCGAAAAATGAGCATGATGTGCTTATGTTTTAAAGGAAACATTGTTTTGAAAAACTACATTGTTTTTGCTTAAATTGAGCTTTCCCTCACTAAGTGATACGAAAGCCGCCCTGTATACGCGAACATTGAGCTTGGGGAAGCGGATAAGGATGTTGGCGTATAGGAATTTCTGCATGCGTTGTCTTTGCTAAAATATAGGTAGCTTGAGTTTCATATATCCGATTGAGGCATCTCAAGACTCGTTGGAAAGCTAATTGACAGACGGACAAGTTTCAAGAAGACATGTCAACCCATAAATGCATGGATCCCATCCAAAAATGGGTCGCAAGTTGACTGGCGTTTCTGACTTGCAAAATAGTTTTAACTTCTTTTCCAAGATGATTAGTTTCACCCCTCTCATGCATGTATCATTAAGCAAATATGCTTACGCTCTCATTTTCAACAATGCAGCTTAGTGAGCTTATTGGCAGCAAAATAGCAAAGGAATTCACCCAAGACACCACTTGATTTACATGTAGGGGTTTTGACACTTTTAATAAGGTAGAAATGGAAATGGGGAGGGTACCTCGGTATTTGGGAGGGGATTGTTTAAACTCTCTGGTTTGGCAAGTGTGTTTTGCCTTATAAGACTTGTAATGGGCCTTTACATGTTGTTATGCTTTGTTTTGTGGATTTTGATACTCTATGTGGATTGCTTCTAGGTTGCATGCATGTAGAGTAATCATGTTATGCAATTATTGATGATAGATGCCTTTGATGATGCCTGTGTGTTGGATAGGTATGTGGTTGATGTTTATCTATGATTGCATGATGTTTGGTGGCCATATGGTGTGATTTAAGATGCTTAAATGTTGTTGTTTTAGGGTAGATTTGGTATGTGTTTCGAAACAGTAGCAGCTATTTCGATACAGCTTGCATATTTGGCCTTAATGTTTCGGAACACTGCTAGGCTATTTCGATACGTCTAGTTATAATTTGAACCCGTATAGAAACTCAAGGACGTTTCGATGCGGCTATACTTTGTCTAAGTGCAGGGAGTCCAATTTGGGGATTTGGTTCAGAAATGGGTAAGGGTCGTTCCGAGACCAAATGCTACTGGAATGCATGGTTTCGGAACAGGGGTGACTGTTTCGAAACATGGTCGTTAAGTTAGTTAAAATGGCATAATTTGTCATCTTTGAATGTTTACATTTTAGTCCATGTTTATTTGATGTGCAATTATGGATGATTGAATGATCATATGATGTTGATTTTTCACCTACAAGCATGTAATGAACTGTTGGGATTTTAGGGGCTCGATTCGATCAACCAAACTAGCTCACCAAGTGGTGGAGAGATGGATTTTTGGGTGGAAGGGTTGTGGAAGCTAAAAAGAATATTGACACAATGATTTATAGTGGTTCATCCTTCTAACCAAGGTCTACATCCACTACCTTAGCTTCCCACTAAGGATTTCTCAACCAATTCCACTAATTGATTCGTCCCCTTTTCTAGGATTAGGAGGAAACCCTTACAACCGATCAAGCTTCTACCCAAAGCCTTGATCAAAACCCTCTTTTACAAAGAGACAATGAAAGCAAACTTAAACCCTCTAATAGGTGTTTGTTTGCACAATGAAGCACTCACCCAAAACCTAAAACACTTGAGCAAATTTGACAATTTTGGCTCACTAGTGTTTGTCTATACAAGAAATGACAAATAAAGCACTAAGACAATTTCTTGATCATTTGATGTTTGACAATATGAGCATTAGCCTTCTCTTGATGCTTGGAGGTCCCTTTTATACTCCCAATTGAGTTTGTAGCCGTTACTAGCCGTTGGGGATGAATTGGAGCCGTTGAGGACTTTATTTCCCTTCATAAATGCTGTTCTGCAGCTACCAGTATCGATACAGGTGGAACGGTATCGATACGACCTTCTTGAGGAAATAGCCGTTGGGCTCTTGCCAGCATAGGGGTATCGATACACGTGGAACGGTATCGATACGGCTTGATATTTAAATGGCCGTTGGGGTAGTTGAAATGGGATCAGTACGCTGACGTGGCGTATCGAAACGACCCCTCTCTGTATCGATACACTAAACCCTTGTATCGATACAGGTTTTGACAGTGGCCAAACTGAGGCAAAATGGTATCGGTACGGGTACAACCGTATCGATACTGGGATGTTGAAAATACAAGTTTGGCTGTTTAAAACATGAAAAATCTTTGCCAAAACCCTCTTAAAATACCTCAAACATAAATTCAAGTTGTTTGGACTTAAAACCAAGTTTTAAATTCTTTTCAAATTAGTCCAAAACATTTTTCAATTATTATATCAAAACATTAGTTCTACAATCTCCCCCTTTTTGATATAATAAAACTAACTTGAAAAATTGTTTGGGATTCTCCCCCTTAAACTTTAAAAATGTGAATAAGAGATTAAATGTATGAAATCAAATAATGCTCCCCCTTATTCATTTTAAAATTCAATTTTTCAAACCATACTATTTCTCCCCCTTTTTGTTATATCAAAAAGAATTTAAGACATTTAAGTTCAAAATAACAATAGAGGTAAAAAGTTTTGACACAAATAAGAATTTGGTTTAAAAATGGCTCCCCCTTACTCAAAGCATCATTGAAATGTTAGTCCAACATATATGATCATCTAGTTGAATAAACTAAAAATAAGACAAATAAAAGCTAAAAACAACTAGAATTTTTACCAACACTTGAACTCAAGGTAGGATGTGAAGCCTTCCTTCTTCAAGTGTTCTTCCTTATGTGCATGGAGCTCCCCCTCAATGTTTGACTTGTTGAACATCTCCATCACACCTAGCAATAGACAATCAAGTAATTTTTGGTATCCAAATTGCTTTGGATCCATGAACATTAGTAGCACAAATTTTAGTCCCCTTAGGAATCCATTTTTCAATGTCATCCTTTTTAATTGAAGTGGTTAGTCCTTTTGGGACCCAAACACTTCTAAAACATTTACCTTTTATAAATCTAGGGGCACTAGATTGTCTAACATAAAAATTCGATTTTCCAAAATTGTTTTTCTTTTCAAGCTCTTTGGAAATCAAATCTTTTTCTTCTTGAACCTTTTGAAGCAATTTTTGTAAATCAAAACATTTTAATTCAAACTCTTCAAGTTTTGCTTCAAGTTCAAGTTTGGTTTTAGAAAGCAAATCATTTTGAATTTTTACTTTGAAATCAATTTATTGTTTTTCAAAATGTGGTTTTTAAAATCTAAAACCAAATCATCATAGGCATCTTGTAATTCATCAAAAGTGTAAGAACATGAAGTAGATGAATTAGAAGTTACCCTTGAATCTTCTTCGATGGCCATAAGGCAAAGGTTGGCTTGTTCATCGTTGGTGGAGTCTTCATCACTCCAAGTAGCCACATATGCCTTCTTCTTATGGCTTGAAGTGCTTGCCCTCTCCTTTCTTTTAGGTTCTCGTTCAAGCTCTCTCAAGGCTTTCTTCATGAAAGGGGCACACTTCTTGAAGAGATGAACTATCTCTTCATCTTCATCCTCCTCTTCACTTGAGTAGACATGATGGCAAGTGGAGGATTTGAGAGCCATGGCACTAGCATTGATGCCAAGCCCTTTGATTTTCTTCTCTCCCATAGCTCTTATTTCTTCCCTCTTCTTCTCATCCTCCTTGTTCTTCTTCATGATTTGATGAGTAAGAAGTGACCCCATTAGTTCATCAAGCTTCAAAGTCTTTAAATTTTTGGCTTCGATGATGGCGGTCCTCTTTGAGTCCCAAGACTCGGGAAGTGAGTAGATGAGCTTTCGAACAAGCTTTTCCTCTGGGATGGCTTCTCCATAGCCTTTGAGACCATTGGTGATAGTGGAGAACCTATCAAACATCTTCTCGATGTTCTCTTCCGGATCCATTTTGAAGTTCTCATACTCCAAGGTTAGGAGCCCAATCTTGGTCTCCTTGACTTCATTTGTCCCCTCGTATGTGACTTCAAGCTTGTCCCATACCTCCTTGGCACTCTCACAAGAAGACATCTTCTCATAGATGGATGGACCAAATGCACAAAATAGAATGTGCAAGGCTTTGCAATTTAGCTCCATCTTCTTGCGATCGTCGGCACTCCACTCCGCTTTACTTCTTTGAGGCACGAACGGGCCATCTTCAACTACATCTCATAGCTTGTAATCTCTTGATTTGATGAAGAATTTCATCTTTGTCTTCCAATGGGCGTAGTGGTCTCCGTCAAAGAAAGGCGGTTTGTCGATTGATTGTGCCATTGAGCCGGTTGATGGAAAAATGATCGAGCTTGCCGGATCTTCTCGATATGATGTGAATCCCCTTCGATTGAGCCAAGCTCTGATACCAATTGTTGGGATTTTAGGGGCTCGATTAGATCAACCAAACTAGCTCACCAAGTGGTGGAGAGATGGATTTTTGGGTGGAAGGGTTGTGGAAGCTAAAAAGAATATTGACACAATGATTTATAGTGGTTCAACCTTCTAACCAAGGTCTACATCCACTACCTTAGCTTCCCACTAAGGATTTCTCAACCAATTCCACTAATTGATTCGTCCCCTTTTCTAGGATTAGGAGGAAACCCTTACAACCGATCAAGCTTCTACCCAAAGCCTTGATCAAAACCCTCTTTTACAAAGAGACAATGAAAGCAAACTTAAACCCTCTAATAGGTGTTTGTTTGCACAATGAAGCACTCACCCAAAACCTAAAACACTTGAGCAAATTTGACAATTTTGGCTCACTAGTGTTTGTCTATACAAGAAATGACAAATAAAGCACTAAGACAATTTCTTGATCATTTGATGTTTGACAATATGAGCATTAGCCTTCTCTTGATGCTTGGAGGTCCCTTTTATACTCCCAATTGAGTTTGTAGCCGTTACTAGCCGTTGGGGATGAATTGGAGCCATTGAGGACTTTATTTCCCTTCATAAATGTTGTTCTGCAGCTACCAGTATCGATACAGGTGGAACGGTATCGATACGACCTTCTTGAGGAAATAGCCGTTGGGCTCTTGCCAGCATAGGGGTATCGATACACGTGGAACGGTATCGATACGGCTTGATATTTAAATGGTCGTTGGGAAATAGCCGTTGGGGTAGTTGAAATGGGATCGGTACGCTGACGTGGCATATCGAAACGACCCCTCTCCGTATCGATACACTAAACCCTTGTATCGATACAGGTTTTGACAGTGGCCAAACTGAGGCAAAATGGTATCGGTACGGGTACAACCGTATCGATACTAGGATGTTGAAAATACAAGTTTGGCTGTTTAAAACATGAAAAATCTTTGCCAAAAACCTCTTAAAATACCTCAAACATAAATTCAAGTTGTTTGGACTTAAAACCAAGTTTTAAATTCTTTTCAAATTAGTCCAAAACATTTTTCAATTATTATATCAAAACATTAGTTCTACATGAACCTAATTAAAGGTTGGTAACAATAATTTGTGATTTGACCTTATATCGGATTGTTGCAAATGAATGTACAGTTGATGTTCGGTTTAATTGGAAGAATATTCGTTGCGTGAGTAAACACTGTAGGATTTAATTATGCATCTAGACAAGTTTAAAAAGAAAAAAAGATTGCTAATCGAGGTTGATTTTAACAAGTTGACTTTGGTTTTCCCCGTGTAATTCTCTTAGTTCGAGTTAAACGTTTTGACCAGGCTAAGGGGGTTACATGTTCATACTACCCAATACTATATGTAATTGGCTTTTTTATTCCTTGAATTTAGTTTCACTAAACATGAGTGTAGAATGTATTTAACAGATATTGTGACAACAAAAATAAATTACCTAAATATAGAACAAAAATAAGTAAATAAAATAAAAACAAACTCACATAAATATTCATAAGTAAACAAATAAATTCAAAATAATGGCTAGTTCCTCTCAAGATACCAAGCACAACATTAATATCAAGTCTTTGGACAATAATATTAACTGTAAGCGGTACTCTTGTCGTAGCAATCAAACATTGACAATCAACTATGTCAAACAATAGGCTAATCTTTGGACTAACATATTGCTCACATAAAATACCTTATAATTTTCACACATTTATCACCACAATTGTCGTTGTAATTCTGTCAAATATTAACTTTTCTTTGGGCCAATCAATAAACACATGAATTACAAAAAAACCATAATTATCTTAATATTTTAAATAAATTAATCTACACAAAAGTGATCACTTTGGTGACATTATGTTTCAATTAATCCATTAAAATACTAGATATCTGGAGCCAAAATATGAATTTAATTGTTTCAAAATATTTATCTTAATTTTATCTTTCAATCAAATTAAAAGATAACCATAATAATAAATTTGAATAGGAAAAAGGTCAAAAATATCCCCCAACGTTTCATTATTTGGTCATTTTAGCCATATCTTTTTTTTGGTGCAAACAACCACCTAATATTTCATTTTCCGTTCAAATTTCACCCTTGTTGGATGAAAATCGTTAATCAACTAACGATCACTGCCTGAGACTGACGTGGCATGTTTGTAGGGCATGGGGAGATGACATGGCACTACCACGTGGCATTTTTACTTACATGACATTTTTAAAAATTAAAAAATCAATTAATTAATTTTTAAATGAAATATCTTTTAAATATTTTTAACCAATCTCCATGTCAACAAAAATGTCATGTGGCAGTGTCACGTCATCTCCACATGCCCTGCAGACATGCCACGTCAGTCTCAGGCGTTGACCGTTAGTTGACTAACGATTTTCATTCAACAAAGATAAAAATTAAACAAAAAATGAAACGTTAAGTGGTTGTTTGCACCAAAAAAAGATAGAGCTAAAATAAGAAAAATGTGTAATCTTGTAATAATATCATAAGAATATTATCAACATAATCCCATAATTTAAGATTTTACCATAATAATACATGCGCACATGTATTTATTATTATTTTCCTTCAAGAAAATAGACATATATGGTAAAGCATTTATTATAGTAAAAACATATAATAATGCATTAAATCATATACCTTTACCTTTCCAATGAGATTTTTCCTTTTGAGCAAGAATTCACGTGTATGGGTCTCTTTCTATATAAGCACGTTTGTCGGTGAATATTCGATTAATAACATCATCTTCACATGACTCGGAGCATATGACTTAATCTTTTCCTATATAAAGCAGGTAAGAATCACGTTAGGAAATAATTAAAGGAACAAAAATTAAAACTTTGTTCTCATATCAATCTATAGATAATTGATGTTGAAGAAACATCACGCATAAATATGAGGTACTGCTTCAACATCCGTAAATGTACACCAACAGCACTGCTTCGTAGCACAATGTTCGTCTTAGATTAAAAGTGAATTTGTCTTAAGATTGTTAGAAAAGTGTTAATCCAAGAATAAAATAAATAATAAAATATAAATATTGTATTAAAATATTGAATCGAAAATAATAAAATTAGATACAGTATATCTAAAACTGAACTGATTAAAAACGAGTTGAGGCCGTAACTACATAGTTTCTTTATGGATGCTTATGCCCTAGGATTCATATGTGTTCCATAAGTTTGTTAGTTATCTTTTGTTTATATCTTTTTTCCCTAAAGTTTCCCTTGCCGCCTGAGGACTCATTTGAAGCAACTCGGAAAATGAAGGAGATGTACTACTATACTTATTCCAACATTGTCAAAGTTATTTTGCTTTTAATGGATTGTTATTTTCGAAATGTTCTGGAAAAACTATTAACCTTAGGATTCTTACCAAACTTCATATATTGTAATGATATTCACAATATTTGACTTTCAAATGGTAATCTTATAATAACTATTTTTTTAATCATCATATGTGTTAGAGATATTTATTTTTTATATAACTTAATGAAAAATATTTTTGGACTAAAACAAAATTACAAAAATATTTCTGTTGAGTGTAGCAATTAATCGAATAAAGCCAAGAGGGGGTGAATGGAATTTTAAAGAACGGTAGAAACTAGTTGCAAAGAAAGAAAATTGCAAAGAGATTTATAGTGATTCAACTCCCTCAATGGAGTCTACATCCACTACCTTAGTTACCACACTAAGGATTTTTCACAAATCCACTCATTTGTCTTTCCTTTAGGATAAGGAGTAACCTTACTCAATTCAATAGAATTAAACCCCCAAAGTCTATTAAATCTTTTCCCAAATTTGAGTACAAAGAAGCAAACTAGAAAATTCTCACAAGGAATGTGTTTGCAAACTTTAAGCTCTCTCACACACCTAAGAAATACTAGATAAAGAATTACAATAAAGAACAAGACTAGTGTTTACAAGAAAGATGGAAAATTGAGCACAAATTGGATTTTGATTGCTTGAATATTTGAATTGACTTTCTTGTTACTTAATTACTGTTTGGAGCTCTTGAACTTATCTAACCGTTGGGAGACTTTGGAGGGACTTTATAGCCGTTGGTAGCCATTAAAATAGAGCATTAAATGCTCACATGCACAAAGGTTTAGAAATCTTTACTAGAAGTTTCGAAACCTTTAGGAGGATTTGTAAAATATAGTCGTTACAAAGCCATGGCTTCGAAACGTTTAGTAAACGTTTCAAAATCTTTGCTAAGGTTTCAATTCCATGCTATTTTTCCCGAAAGGTGTCAAGAACTTCTAAGGAAGGTTTCCAAACAATTAGTTAAAAAAACCCAAATATTGGCTAAGTGGTGACTTTTAAATGTATATTCGATATAGGTACAAAGTCGAGTATTTTATAAATCGTTTTTGACAAGTTTGACACGAGTTTTTGACTAATTTATTTTGAGAAATTGACTTTACAATTTTTTGCAAATTAGTCCTTGAAAATATAATTTAAGTTATATCAAAATCAAAATAAGTCTAACAATCTCCCCTTTTGATATAACAAAACCTTTGGTAAAAATTTGTCAAATTTACAAATCTCCCACTTGAACTCCCCTTAGTAAATGTCTATAAAATCTTTGAATTTTAAGGTTTGCGGACAGTTGTTTTAAGTTTTAAGAAAAAAACTTGTTTACAATTTTAACACTAGTCCCCCCCCCCCCCCCCCTTGTTATAGCAAAAGAATAAGATGATACAAAAAATAGCAAACATCATTAGAGTAATAGAGCATTATCAAAAAATTAATGAAACAATAAAAAGTTAAACCATAATATTCAAATAAGTACGATAAAAAATTTAAATATAAAATCCAACAAAAGATCCAACATAAACCATAGGCATAAGAATATCCAGCAAGGTGCATAAAAATGCCTAAATGCAAAAGTCGAAATCCTAAATAAAAAAACATGTCTAAAAATACCATAATAATAACATAAAGTTATGCTAGAATGCATAAAAAGCCTAAGCATCAAGTGCATCATGAGGCGATGATGGTGGGAAAAGATGACCACGAACATCATGCATATCATGCTCAAGGGAAGTCACATGACCATCCAAGATACGAAGCAAGCCGGTAATTTCCTCGTGAGAGCTACAAGGAAAGGCATCCATGTTGTCAAAACGAGTAACCATAGTCGCATACAAGGATTCCATGGTCATAGGAATCGGAGCATCCTCACTTATCGGAGCTTTGGGAACCTCCTTACCGACCTTCTCTACGCCTCCTCGATGAACCCAACAGTAATCTCCAAGATACCATTGAGCTTTGTGGCAAGATTTTATGTCAATCTTGCTCTTGTTCTTCACTTGAGGATCAAGAGAGGTATTAATCTTAAGCCTCCTAAAGATGTGGCTAAGCACACATCCAAAGGAAAGTGAAAACATGGTGGGGTTCGATATGACTTTCACAAGGTTGAGGAAGATGATGGTAGCAATATTGGGATGAGCCTTATCACAGTATTGACCAATATAATAGTCGATAACTCTTATCTTAGTGGCTCTTTTGCCGGAAGGATGAAAATGTAACCCTCTAGACCCGCCTATGCGTTACAATGGATCCTAGAAAGTTACATTAGGGTCA
This sequence comes from Hibiscus tridactylites, assembly GCA_958450335.1. Taxonomy (NCBI): domain Eukaryota; kingdom Viridiplantae; phylum Streptophyta; class Magnoliopsida; order Malvales; family Malvaceae; genus Hibiscus; species Hibiscus tridactylites. The sequence goes on from OY288282.1 coordinate 41,792,113, forward strand.
CAAGAGCGACCCATAGTAAAAATACACATAAAAAACATATTTCTTCAAAACACTTATTAAACTGTAAAATCAACTTCTGTTTAAAATACCATTTCGGGAAGTCATTTAAACACAGAACAGAAATTTCAGAAAGTGCTTTACAAATACTATCATAAAACAATACATGACATACATGCCCACTAACTATAAGTACCGTACTCCAAAAGCAACGCCGAGAGAACTCCGAACACTGATGTCAAACGTTATACCACGTTATGTACTTTTAACCTACGATGGTAAAAACAACGTGAGCTTGAAAAAAAGCTCGGTAATACAGAACTACCAAAAGATGCTATAAGCTCATGCAGATATATGGTAGGCATAACATTTTTATGATGTTCCACGTAATAACAATCTCCACTTCTGTTCTACTATTTCGAGGTAGCATCATACTCGAGAATAACGATACTTGTTCTTTATTCAACACCGAGAATTTGACAGGAATTATATAGGTTGGTAACATACAGAGATGGAAATCAGAGAGTTTAGTGTCTAGTGTGTTCCAACGGTGCAACGTTAATACATGAAATGTAACAATGCAGTCAACTTTTTTATTTCAAATACATTTGTTTCAAGTAGCAGTAAAGTTGATTTTAATTCTTTATTTACCCTCCAACCATACTCCAGTATTTAGTTTCCCCAATACGGTATCATGTACAAGCATTAACCCGAGCCCATTGGGCTTGGTACCATCCTAAGGAATACCTTAGAATACGAGCGGCCCTAGCCGAAGCATAGGAACCGGAAACGGGCGGACCTAGCCGAAGCATAGGACCGAAAACGGGCGGACTTACCAGCTGGATCAGGGCTGAGCCGACGCTAACTTCATATCATGTCCCAAGTACCCCAGTGAATCAGATCATCAATAATTCATTAATCAATAACTGTATTTTTAATAACACATTATCCATATAGCATGTTTGTCATATCGGATGCATATGCGTATATCAGAAATATAATATGGTCATGTTTAATTTATAAAACATGTCATGTTCTTGTGAATTTAAGTATGTCAGCCATGTGCACGTGATCGGTATTATACCATGTAAATCAATATGCAAAAACAGTCATGTAGCACACATGGAACACACTAGGTGGAAACAATTTATTCCTTAGAGATACTTGGCATTTACGGAAGGGAACATATTACCCTTTTGACAATTCGAACAGGTTTTAGAAACAAGGTCCCTATAAAAAGAGGGTTTGTACTAGCGGTTCAAACTAGATATTCATGAGATGATACATCAAGATCTTTGAGAGTTTAGATATATCATGAGTGATTTAGTCATTTAAGCCTACAAGGCATTATGGTCATTTTATCATATAGGGGCATTATGGTAATTTATACCAACAAGGCATAAATAGTGGCTCGGGAATTATGTTTGCTCATTAGGTTTCCAACCATGCATTCATAGATTTCTATGTCTAGATCTTTCACGATATCAGATACATTCAGGGCTATTTTAATTAATTTGGCTAACGAGGGCATTTTGGTCATTTAACTATCATGGGTGATTTTTTAATTTAGCCCAATTGTGATAAAATGAAGATTTACAATATTTAAGATTTCCAGAAGTTTATCGAGTCTCTAAGACCAATCGAACTAACATGTCCCAACCTTATAGTACTAACTAAACCTTCTGATGTATGCACTTCACGGGTATCATTTCCAAATATTGTTTGTATCGTATATCTGAAAGGTTGCCTTCATATTTCACCCACAAAGTAGTCAAACTAATACTCTGTGCGGAAAACTTCCATCCTTATATAAATATCATGAGTCATTGACGTACATGAGTCATGCTTCAACCCTTAAGGGCATTTTAGTCATTTTCAGCTTTATTGACATTTCCAAAATTTTATCAAGACAATTCACTTATTCCAGTCAATGGGGGTATTTCAGTTATTGTAAAGCTCGAGATATCCATCGTTCCCGTCAATTGAACTATATATTTTATTTCAATCATTTAAGTACTCGTAGGTGATTCGGTCATTCACGAAGTTTCGGTACCTTCAACCACTTCATTCAATGTTAGAACTCAGAGGTTTATCCATTGTTCCGGTTAATCTGCAAACCCTGGTGTCCGAGGATACTTCAGCACTTTGGTCAATACGATAATTCCGATTAATTTAACCATATCAGTATTTCCAGTACTTTTAGTCATTTCAATCAATTCAGAAATTGAGCCACTTGCTTAATTCAGGGGTATGGATAGATTCCCCTGTATCTATAGTCGGAGATTCATTCAAAAACCAGGGAGACCTAACACCTTACAATCTCGAAGGTTTAAATCTTGTTACCATAGCTTTCTAAGTAGTTCGAGGTTTTCAGGCGAATCGAGTTGTTTTACCATATCCACTGTAGATTTCTAGATCTCTTCCGATTCTAAGGGTATTTTAGTTATTCTCATACCTCAAGGGCATTTTCATAATTTCATATCCAGATATCTTTCACATTTAAACATTCGACACTAATGATCGGAATTGGAGATTAGCTGCCTCATTAATTACTTAATGAACTTTAGATACTTCAAATTTATTAATCTTCTCATTCGAGCATTATAATTTTATCTAGATTATCATACTCATTTTTATATCCGATTTGACCTGAGTAGAATTAACAGTACTCATCATCATTTTTTTATGCATGCATTATCAAATACCAACATGTTCACAAAGCATACAGTAGGTAGTAATGTATTACCTTTAATATTTGTTATATCGGTTGACCATGATACTTCGTTCGATCACTCTCGAACCCGAATGCGACGTCCTCAACATCTCGAACACAAGGAACTTTGAATACCTTCAATCACACAAAATCCAATTTCAGTCTTTATTCACATTGCTCATAATTGATTATTAAAATACATAAGAAGACTCGAGTTCAAGGTCCAATTCAGAGGCTTTCGGGTTAGAATTTCATGAAACGGGCTTCAAAATCGGACCCAGGACGTCGAAAAACATAAAATAGGGCTTTTCGGGAAAAGTTGACTTTTCGGTCAAAGTCAACGCTGACGTCAACGGTCAAGGCCAACGCTAACGTCACTAGTCCAAAGGCTGACTCGGCGAGTTGACTCACTGAGTTGACTCAGGTCAACGGGTCGGGTCGGGTCAACTGGTTTGGTTTACCACTGGGCTTGGGCCGGTTTGTTAGGACCGGTTTGAGTGGCTCGGTTCACGGCTAGACTGGGTCTGAGCCGACCGGTTCAGCAACCACCGTCAAAGGCGGTCGAGAATCGCCTTGAACGGCGCGTGAAGCCCACGCGCGGCCTTTCCTGGTCGGAAAACACGCCGGACAACCCAAAAATGTTAAAAACAACCTTAAACCTAACCTATCTCAACTGAAAACCCATAAATTAAACCAAAACTCATCGAACTTATCCAAATCCGTACGAAATGACCGGATTACCGCGTAACCCCGATGAAGCCCTTGTCGGCGTCGGATGTTTTGTCGGAAAGTCGGGTTTTGCTCGCCGTGGTACGAGGATCTCAGATCTGGTGGTTGCACGACCAAGGGACGACAGAGGTGAATGAAAAACGCGTAAAATAGAGGCCGCTTTGGGCTTCTCCGACGAAGCACGCAAACAGCTTCCCACGGCAGACGACGACTGATAACCGCGAGTGGTTACTGCGGCTGCGTTCGGGAAGGGCTGGCAGACACGGTGGCAGCGGCGGTGAAGGCCACGACCCGGCAGTGGCACAGATCGGAGCTGAGAACGACGGTGGTTAGGTGAGACTTTTGGTATTCTGGAAAGATCTGATTTCCCCCCTCTTTCTTTTTTTTGATTCGAATAAGCATCCCCACGGTAGGTGAAAAGTCTGACTTGTAAATATTATTGAATCAGAATGACAAAATATAATTCAAATATTTGTGGTCGTATGATATAACTAAAAGGGGACCTTAGCCCAAATGGTTAAGGCTTGGATCCACCAAGCGTAGGTCACGAGTTCAAACCCTTGTAGTTGCACTGTTTTTATTTTATTTTTCTTCATTTTCATTTTTTTTCCTTATTAAATTAGGGGTGTTACAACTCTCTCCCCCTTAAAGAAATTTCGTCCTCGAAATTTACTAGAGATAGAGGAATGCAAAAACTGCTCTTTCATCCATCAATCTACTAAAACTTTTCCATCAGAGTATTCTTATTCCTCAGAACTCTCAGACAGTCACGGATCAATTTGGTAATGCCTTCAATCATTTGGGTTGTCCTTGGACTCAAAGTCATCCCATTATACACCCCGAACCAACTAATTTCAGTACAATGTTTGATTCCATATCAAACTTCAAACAATGCCAAGCAAACCCTTGTCTAATAACTTTTATTAGAACTGGTCTCAATCAAGGATAAGTACTCAGTGCCTCCCACAAAGCCTTTCAGAATCAGGATGTAAACATCACGTTTCAATCGGTAAGATACATGTGACAGTTCATTGTGCCATGTTTCCCTAAAAATATATTTCTTCTAATCGATCAAACATAACCAAGGTTTTAAACATATGTCACTTACCTTCAGCGTAATACTCCGATAATCGTTTTCTTCGTGCATAACAGATTCACCGCATAATCTATACTTTCATCAATCTCGCGGGCACCTTCCTTTTAAATTCGCAATACTTTTATCAATTTTTTATCAAAATATTCTCAAACACAATCATCATCACCGAGCTACCTTACATGTAATCTTATATCAGTTACCTCATATGATCAAACCTTCATTCTCTATCTAATTCATATCTTCAATTCCACACGCATTAACCATCTCAGTTTCTTTATCTTGATTAAAGTCCAGCAATTTAATCCAAAACATAGGTGAACGGTATAGAGGTTTCTTGCCATTACAGTTCGAGCTATGCAAGGCATAATACTTAGATTTACTTATTTCAGAAAAAGAGATTCAACATCGGAGTTTCGGCTCGAAGCAATACGGTTAAGCTAGGGGCATGCACAAACCAGACACCTTATGACAGACGATCGACCGATCTACCTAGAATGACGCAACTCTAAGCTTTGATACCACTAAATGTAACCCTCTAGACCCGCCTATGCATTGCAACGGATCCTAGAAAGTTACATTAGGGTCACAAGAGCGACCCACAGTAAAAATACACATAAAAACATATTTCTTCAAAACACTTATTAAACTGTAAAATCAACTTCTGTTTAAAATACCATTTCGGGAAGTCATTTAAACACACAACAGAAATTTAAGGAAGTGCTTTACAAATACTATCATAAAACAATACATGACATACATGCCCACTAACTATACAGTACCGTACTCCAAATCAACGCCGAGAGAACTCCGAACACTGATGTCAAACGTTATACCACGTTATGTTCTTTTAACCTGCGATGGTAAAAACAACGTGAGCTTCAAACCTTAAAGGTTTCGGAACCTTAAGGAGAATTTGTAAAATATAATCGTTATAGAGCCATGGTTTCGAAACCTTTAGTAAAGGTTTCAAAACCTTTGTTAAGGTTTCAATTTCAGGTTATTCTGCCAGAAAGGTTTCGAGACCTTCTATGGAAGGTTTTGAAACAATCACTTAAAAACCCAAATATTGGCTAAGTGATGAATTGTAAACCTATATTCCATATAGGTGCAAATTCGAGTATTTTATAAATTGTTTTGACAAGTTTGACACGAGTTTTTGAAAAATTTATTTCGAGAAATTGACTTTACAAATTTTTACAAATTAGTCTTTAAAAATACAATTTAAGTTATATCAAAATTAAAATAAGTCTAACAATTTTAAAGTCTATAATACTTGAAAATATGTTTAAAATTGTTCTACAGTGTTTTTGACTCAAACAAATATTTTTAAGTAATTTAATAGTAAAAAATAGGTTTTTTGGTACAAGTACAATACTCCTTATATCGATACGAAGCTGCTCGTACCGGTACAGTAATGCCTTGTACCCTTACACTTTTGTTTTCCAAATTTCATAGAGCACTTAGCGTACCAATACAGATGTATCGTGTACCGGTACGCTCTGCATTTATGTGCAACGACTCTTTCTTGTTTTGGCAGGTACTGATACCCACTTTCGATCGGGCCAAAATGTCATCTTTTTATTTCAATTTTTGCTTCCCAAATTCAAAGGAGACATTCACACGGTGATATTCGGTGGAGTACATCGAGCCTATCAACATGCGATAGCAATTAACTGGTTAAGTTAGTACCCTTATTTGACATATTTCTTTTAGATATATGTTTTTGATTTATGGAAAAAAAAAATTCCAAAAACAATAGAAATGTATCTTATTAAGAAGACTCGTCAATCACACCAAATTATTCCCCTAAATTCGAAAAAAAAAACAAAAAAGTTAAATTGTATTAATAATATTTAAAATACATATATTATATTTCTATATAAATAAATATAATACTTATGAAAATTATTTATAACTTAATAATTCAAATTATTTAATATGTGGACTCCAGACCATAACATTATTTAAATAGATTTAATATATTTATTGTATTCATAATAAGTTAATTTTTTTTTGTAAAATTTAGATAATGTAATGTAAATAGTTCTATGAATACAAATATTTTTAATTTAATATTGAAAGCTTAACATGTTAGAAAGAAAATATAACACAAGGATAATTTACTAAAATTTACTTTTATGTAATCTTATATTCATCTAACCAAACATTGTCATGTCATATTCCTAAGAAATAAACTAAACAAGGTAATGTAACATTCCAGTAATGTAATATATAATGTTACATTACAATATTCTTGTTTATAAAAATAATTATCTTTTCTGCGAACCAAAACACTTTTAATGTTTTAGTACATTTATTGTTTAACCTATCGTTTGTTTGATTGTTTTGCATTTATTTTTATTCAACATTTACTTTTTTATACAACATTTATTTTTATAAAGATTCTTAATGTTTTCATACATATATTGTTTTAGTACTTTTTCGGTAGTTTTTTTTATTTATAATTTTGGTGAGTAAAAGTAAACACTTACAAAAATATAAGTGATCATTTCGGTAGTTTATCCCTTTAATATTTTATATTTTAAAAAAGTTTTTATAGCTTTTTTATATTTTATTCTTTAATAATGTTTGTTGTTTTTACTTTTAAATATTTTTTATTTTGGCCCTGTTTGGCAATTAGCGGATAGCTGATAGCTGATAGCGGATTACATTAGCTGATAGCTGATAGCTGATTGCATTAGCTGATTTGACTAGCGGATTGAATTAGCTGATTGTATAAAAGTGTTTGGTAAAATTAACTGATAACTGATAGCTGTTTGATTATTTAAACAAGCAAAATGACATATAAGGACATGATTATATTCAATACTTGTTTGAATAATTTATCAGTTATGAATATTTTGTATCTAATAAATATTAATTAGATTTGTAAAAATTATTTTTAATATAAATTTTCTAAACATATTTGAAAGATTTATATATTAATTTATTATTTATATAATTATTAAAAAAATTTTCTAAACTTACAAATGCCACCATGTAAATTAGTAGTAACAACAAATAAGTCCAATATTTAATATGTTATTATTTATATTAAAAAATGTTATTATTTAATTTAGGTTATTTGGAGATTTTGAGTAATTGTTAAGGATAAAAAAGTCATTACAACTCTAATATCAAACCTCTAATCTCAAAAAGCTCATATTAGGAGCTTTTTCAAAATTAGCTTTTTCACCACAATCCGCTCTTTCAATCCGCTATTTACCAAACATCAATATTAGCGGATTTGACTAGTCAAAGCTCTAATTATACCTCAAACCTCTAATTTTTTGCCAAAACGCTGTTTACCAAACAGGGCCAAATAATCGTTTATTTTTTATATTTTAAATTTTAAATTTTCTAGACTTTTATTAACTTGTTTAGATTTTTTTTACAGAACTTTGCAAATGTTAGGGTTGTGCAAAAAATCTGACAAACCAAAATCTGAAAATACTGATTCGAAAATATGGTTAACTAAACAAAAAAAACAAGTTTTGATAGTTTTTTTTAAATATTATTTCGGTTCAGATACGGTTTATAATTTTGAAAAAAACCGGGTAACCGAACCGACCGATTATATAATATACAATATATATACAATTATATTAGAAAAATGTTGGGTTATTTTTAATTTATTCACCTCCGGATATTTACATATTTTCATTACCCTACGAGTAGAAAGTCAACACAAAATATAAGATTTGAAAGTATTCTGCAGTAGAATATTGATTTGGGAAGTCAATAATTAAAGGCAATTTATTCCCAACATATTTTTATTGCTCTTTGAGTCTTACATTGATTTTTTTAAAAGATTTTACTGTTTTCAAATGATTTTATAGTTTTTAATTGATTTTATTAGATTTTTTATGTTATTATGCCTAGTTTTTGTATATACTACAATTATATTTTATTAAATTTGTTCTAGTATTGAGAAGATATTGGTAGTTTGCATCAAACTTTTAAAAGATATATTTTTTTTTGACTATGTTAGATTTTATATTTTTAATAAGAAAAGTAAAAAAAATCCCATTACCCGACCGAACTGAACCAAATATTTCGGTTAACCGGTCAATCAATTAACCGATTTAATGGTTACGGTTTAAGGTTAAGAATTGAGAAATTCGAATTTACCGATTATCCGAAATAATTTGTTAACGGTTAACCGAACCCGATTTTACATACCCCTAGCAAATGCTACTTGATAAAATGGTAGTGTCACATGATAGAAATATCTCGTAAAAAATTATTAAAATTTAAGGATTAAAATTTATTAAATGATTTAATTAAATTAATTTATTAGTTTAAAATTTTAATCGATTCGGTTTCGATATACATAAATGAAATTGGGTAAAAATTTAAATTATTTTTAAAAATTTAAAAAACTTTAAGCAACCTCAATCGTAAATTTATTAGTAGATTCCGGGAAAATGGGTTTAATGATTGAAATACAATAATAATTCCAAAAGAAGGTAGTGGTCGAGTTAAAGACTACATGTAAGGGTTTGACAACCGGAAAAGTGATAATTGAAAAGTTTCAACAAATTTAATGAATAATTAAGCATAATCCCAAGTGTGGGGAGTGTAGTGGTTTATCTTTTTGGTTTCAGATACTATTTCTTTTTCTTTTTCATCATTTCTTTAATTTTATATTATCTAAGATGATAAAGTTGATCTCATTCGGAAATCATGCCGATTATTCAAATCCTTTTTTATCCAGAAAATAAAAAAGGTAAAGAATTGGACCACTTTGAAAAAAAATATGATAAACGTGATTAGATTTATATAATTTCATGTCTAAATGTTTTTCTTTCGTCAAACCTTTTATAATCAATAGCTCGAGTTTTCACTTCACAGCTATGAATTCATCAATGGTGGGAGGGGAGAATGCACATTAATTAATTAAGAAGTAAAATAAATGCAAAATTAAAATTTTTAATTATTTCAGAATAAAATATTTTTTGGCCCTAGTAGTTCTTATCGAGCGAGTCGATCACGTCCTAAGAAGTGCCCAATTCAATTTGAGAATTGTCTGACCTGTGCTCGACTCAATACTCGATAATCTTGATAAAAATTTACTCGACTCGTGCTCGTTAAAAAAATTCGTTACTCCACTCAACTTGTTGCTTGTTATACTCGCCATAATTTTTATCTTATTTTTTAATATATGTAAAATCTAATAATACTATATAGGGCTTAATATAAGCATAAATTAACAAAGAAAAATGATCAAAATAGTGTGTGAAGCAATTCCAAAATCTAAAATCCAAATATCAATCCACAGAAACACCAAACTTTTTTTACTAACATTTTATAAAAAAAAATTAACGAGTTGTTCGCGAACTTATCGAGTCATATTGAGCCTTGCTCGACCCGACTCATTAAGTTCTCGAGTTAAATGTTGACCAATTTTTAACCGAGTGGGGCTCGAGTTACTCGCAAGGTGCTCAACTCAGTTAACTCCCTAATTGGACCATAATTTATATCATGATACTTATATAAAATTAAAACTGATAATCACATACTTATATTTATCGTTAAATCATATATTATTAATCCAAAATTTAACACCATTAGCCAACCAAAATGATTATAAGTCAGCTGCGTTATTTCTCTTTCAGGAACATTGTTCCTTTAATTAATAAAATTTTAATTTCTGATGGAAAAGAATTGATGGCCTTATAAGTAAATAGGTTCAACGGTTAAGACTGTATTTGGGTTGGTTAAAAATATTGCTGAAAGATATTTTTTCTCAATTATTCACTACAATCGACATTTTTTATAGCCTTACCTTTTTGGCACCGAAAAGGATCACTGTATGAGGATGTGACTCAAATTTATTTGTATTCGAGTTGAGTAAATTGTTTGAGTTTTTATTCAAATTTAATTATAATTTTTTATAAATATTTATGGTATTGATTGACTCTAGTTTAAACAACTTTATATAACCATATACAATATACATATAAATTTTTTCACATTTCTTCATAAATGTGTGTAAAGATTTATAATTTATTTAATAAATTAAATATCATCCAAAAAACTATATCAAGAGAACTAAGAATTTCTGGAGAAATTAAGAGCTTCTGAGACTTCTTATGACTGGATTAAGATTGGGCCGAGACTTTTAGCACCACCAAGGTGCACTTTTCCAGAACCACCAGTGTGCTCCGCCAGAACCTTCCTGGGCACCTCATAGAGTGTCATTTGCAGTGTTGATTAATGTCAAGAAATTTATTATTTTATTTGTTACCCCATGCACGCCTAGGAAGCAAAAAAAAAAAACAATTAATTTCAATATTTCAAAGATCCTTTTGCAAGTCCGGAAAATCAGCCAATGTGCAAAGCATGTTGGATGAATTTAAACATTTTTGGATTGGGATGACTTCTTATGAATGACCGTATATCTCTTAGCTTTTCAACTATTTTAAAACGCATCAGTCTGCTATGAATCAATAATTTTAATTTCTTGTAAAAAAAATCAATAAATTTGGTGCCCTTAATCATCCTGAAAGCCATGCAATACTTGGATTGTTGTTTCCTATCCTAATTAAGAACTATGGTATTAAATAAAATATTAATAATTACATGCAAATGTGAATGTCTTTCAATAATTATGAAAAAAAATATGGGAAGTTCTAAAAAACACCACCTTAAAATTAGGCTAAAAAAGGTATGAATCGAATTTGTTACAAAAATCGTAAGAAATTTTGTACAATCAGGGATGGACTCAAGATTAAATCATGAGGGGCAAGATGTTTAACTCTAGGTTGAACAAGATTTTAAAAAGTAACTAAAGCATAAAAAATTAAAGGAGATATGATTTAATTCCACTAATTTTAAAATTAAAAGGTCTTAAAAACAATTAAACCATAAAAATTCCGGGTCAATGTTTAATTTAATTAATTTTAAAACTGATAAGGTCCTAAAAACAATTATACCAGTCAATTTTGGGAGGGACAATGACTTAATTGAAATAGTTCTAAAACTATCAATAGCCTAAAATGTAATTAGACCATTAAAGTTGAGGGGGCAATTGCCCCTCCCACCCTCAACATAGATTCGTCACTGTGTACAATGTACCGAAATTCTTACAAAATCGTAAGAAATTCGATATATACATAATTTCTTACGACTTTTGTAAGAAATTCGATATGTACAAAAAAGTCGTAAGAAATTATGTACATACCGAATTTCTTACTATTTTTGTAATAAATTCGGTACATGTGCAAAATTTCTTACAATTTTTTTGTAACAAATTCGGTACATGCTTTTTTTTATAACTTGTACTTAAGGTGTTGTTTCCTAGAACTACCAAAATATAATGTTTTGCCGTATATCAAGTAAATTATTTACAATTAGATTCAATCGTTTGATTTGACAACAATTTATTACCAAGTAAATAGATGAGTCTAGAACGGGAGACATACATTGCTTAACACCATTAACACTACACATCTTTACATATCATGAATATTCTATCTTTTAAATAATTATTAAAAATTTCAAGAACTTAACATGTAATTAATCATATCAGAAGAATGTTAAAATTTGAGTTGAATAACACTTTCTTCTTTTGTTTTCTAATATCAAACCTTAAACTCATCCTTAAATTATTTTCTTCCCTAAACTAATATTAGGTATTGGTGTCTTTATTTAATCGGATCTTTGAACGAACGACTGGTGACGAGATATGAACTTAGAGCAAGTCAGCAATCTTCACTTCTTTTGTTTCAAATATTAAATCATCTTGTCTTTTTCAATAGAGATTGTCTTTTAGGCTATTGGTCGATTTAATGCAGTAGCGGATTTAGAAATATATTTGGAGGTGAGTACATATAAAATTTTAAAATTTCAAGGTGGACACAAATCATAAATATTACAAAAATTTAAAGACCAATTCATAAAAATTAAAAAAATTGAAAATATATATATATATATGAATTTTAAAAAATTCAGGGTGGACATAAATCCACCTTTGATTACATGTAGATTCGCCATTGATTCGAAGCAAAGATTTTAAGCAATGGGTGCTCAGGCAGTAGAACCTTTCTCTCATCGGCAAAACAGAATACTCATTTTATCATTATTAAAAGAATAAGTGAAACTGAAAATAAATGATTGATATTAATGGTAGAAAATAAAGCGATGCCCAATTAATTCAATATCATCAACTCGAAAAAATAGGAGGATACGGGAAATGGGCGACAGAACGTTGTGGACATTGTTTGTGAAGAATATTTCGGATCGTCTATGTAAAGTGCTCATAAGTCTTACAAAATACATTTCATCTCATATTATTGTTATTTTTAAATATATTTTAGGCATAATTAGGTGCATACATGCATTATTTACAGTATTCTTTGCTTTGCCTTGTTTTTGTTGAATATCTTTGATTTGGTAAAAAAGATACGTTTTTAGTTTAGTTTTAGTTTCAGATGCTAGAAGCTGTCAGATGGAGAGAGGAGCTGTGGTTGAGGCAGCAAGCCAAGAAGTTGTACTGAAGCAGCTCAACACAGTGAGAGATGCTGTCGAGTAGCTGTCGTCGCCATATCTGTCGCCCAGGGCAGCAACCGAAGGATTTGGTGAATTGGAGTGCGATTGGAAGAACATAATTTTCTGAGTCCAATGAGCCCATCCACGCAATTTACTGATGCCGAAAACAGCATACAGAGCCGTCGAAGGAGAAAATGTCTAAGGCGGCTTAAGCTTACTTGTGGCACAAGGAGTCCAATTTAAAGTCAAAGAAGTCAGAATTTAAAGGATGCATTCAATGCAAAAACTACTTTATCATGAGGAAAATTTCTACTCCAAGGAGGACTTAATCTAGGTTAATGCCCTATATATACCCGATCATATTTTGTATTTTAGAAAACTCATAATCGACATAGCTTAGGTTTCTCTTGTGTTTTCTTGCCGCAACTATGTTGATGTTCATTGCAAGATTCACGCCAACGAGTATTATCTGTAGCGGGCATCAACAGTATTCTGATTTAGACATAAGTTGAATCATTATCGAAGCATTCTGTCGAGCCTTGAAGGTCTGCCGATTATGTTGCCGAGCCAATCCTCCGTTCCACTGCCGAGCAGAGAAAGCGTCGAAGCACCAATCTGCCATCCTCCGCCGAGGCAGCAAAGTCTGTGTAACCCCCTCGTCCCGGTCTGGACGACTGACCGGTCCGAGTAGGCTACACGGGGAAAACCGAAGTGAAACCCGCTAAGGCTCCCCTTCGGTTAGCAACCCTATTTTTTCTTTACTTATTATCTTGTCTACAGGCATTCATATATCCTATGTGAAACACGACAGCGGAAACACAACGAAAAGATACGAAGCATACGAAACAAGGAATTTAAAACAACCCATTTTGCTCTTTTTAACAGGCCGTATCGATACACTATAAGGACGTATCGGTACGCCTTGACTAGGTCAACAACCCATAGTCAACACAGGGAGACCGTATCGGTACACTAGTTGACCGTACCGATACGCCCTCGCTGGTCAACTTCTCACGGTCAACAATAAACAACCGTACCGATACGCCTAGGTCCCGTTTCGATACGCCAAAATCTCGTCAACATCTCAGATTTCCAGAGAGGTTTTAGCGTACCGATACACCCCCGTGTATCGTTACGCTAAGCCTAATCTGAGTCTCAAAGTGTAGGACCGTATCGATACGGCCCTTGGGCGTACCGATACGCCCTGCACTGCAACACTCAGATTAGCAGCTAAACGCACTAAGACCCAACTCTAGATGCAAATTATGACTCGCCTAGCCAAAAACATCCATACAACATTTAACAACCATGAAACATCATACGAAGCACTTTAAACTAACAACAGAGCATTAACAACATAAAGCCAACACAAAGGAGTCTAGATACACGCTCCTAAAACATGTAGCATTTCCCATTGCTAAACTACTACATTATCTAATAAACCATACTTGAGCAAACTACCACACGCTTGGACGCCATTTTTCTTGCCCCTTGCTAACTCCAAACTAATGATCTGCATTGTCGGAAAAAGGAGAGCGTAAGCATAAAGCTTAGTGAGCGGAGCTCTAAAACATAACAACGACAGTGCAGGGTTCAAAGCTTTCTTTAAAAAAAATAAAGGCAAACACATACATTCCATCCAACGACATAATCCGCTTACTAACATACAAGTTCAACCACAAGTCAACAACATAGATATTTATCATGGCATCACACTTCATGGTATGTATAAAGACATGATCCTAGATTAAAGTAAAACCATAGAAAGGGAATGATATAGTGAGACACAACATGAACAATACATGGTATGCACAAGCATAACCAAAACACACAAGGTGGGACTACACATCACCGCTTTGACTAGTAGTTTTCCGATGGGACTACACATCAAAGTACTCTTCTACTAGTCACTACCGGCGGGACTACACATCACCGGAGTCTTATACTAGTCGCTACCGGTGGGACCACACATCACCGGAGCAACGACAACCATCACGTGAGTTTCGACACCAACCATGCAACACGGCATACAAATCACCATCATGCGACATGAACACACTATATCATGCACGACCAAAACAACTTGTAACAAAATCCACAACTATGCACAAACTTACTACTTACAATCTTACCAACCGCAAGTGGTCTTACTTACCATTTTCATGCACAACCTGCACCAACTTACAAATATTTTACAAGGCATATCAACATCACCATAATTTCATCACGCATGATCAACAACATAATAATAAACAACATGCTTCCTCCCAAAGTATTGAAATTTCATGCATAACAAATTATCATCACAAGTAATGAAAATCAAACGGTAAAAAGGGGAATTTAAAGAGGCGATTCACATCAACTTACTCTTGAGTTTGAATTGACCTTTCAAGCTCAACACAAACTCTTTCAAAACCACCTTTGAACCAAAATGTTTCTTAAAAACAATTCTACTCACCATTCGCACACCAATGCAAACCACAAAGTCGTTTCAAGCTTTCAAACTTGCCGGAACCGCATCCGAACCACCCAAGGCCAAATCTGCTGTTTCCAACCAATCAAAAACAATGTATTAACCTCTTAATCAACCAAAAATTTACTGTTATACATCAGCTCACAATTTCACAACATTTTCTCAACAATTCAAAGCCGAAATCTTCCCAAATAATCTCATTTTCGTACTCCAGCAAAACCCAGCCATTACCTCTCAATTTAAACACTTAAAACACTCCAAAACATGTCCAAAACATCACCCTAAGGCTGTACAACCATCAGCCCTTCATTTCCCCACATAAACACCTTAAAAACTCCCATTTCCACTCCTAAAAATCACCTACAGCAGTAGCTACGAGAATCCATCCAAACCAACACTATCACCACTTAAAAATCATCAAATAACATCTAAAAACACCTACCCAATGTTACTATAACATCATCCCAACAATTTTTCACAAAACCATTCCAAAAATACAAATTTTGACACTTTAAATATACCCCTAAAAACCTATTTCGGGATTCTTTATAAAACCCAACCAAATTGAGATATAATGTTCCATAGGGCAAGGTTAGATCAAAACTCAACTCTATTAATAAAAAACAACCCCAAAAGCCATTAAAGTTTCATGCTTTTCTTCAAACTTGAAAACTTCAAAAACTCAAAAAGAGGATTTCTATGAAAACTAAAGCTATGGAAATGTTGGAAATCGTGAGGAGAATTCAAAAACACAATTACCTCGAAGAGAGCCCTTGAATTGATGAAGAGATTTGATGAAATAGTGCTTTAGGAGATAAGAGGGGTTTTAGGTTTTCAAAAATGGTGGAATGAAGAAGATGAGCATTTCTTCTCAAATAAAACCCCCTTTTTGTCATCTTATTTCTCTTTCATTTTAAAATTTACCAAAATGCCATTAATGAATTCAAACTCTTTTAATTAAACCAAAACCCAATTTAATTTAAAACGAGCCTATGACTCAAACCCGATTTACCCGAGTAACATCCGACCCCTAAACTCGGGGCGTTACAACTCTCCCCCACTTAAGGAATTTCGTCCCGAAATTACCTAACGTAAAGAGATAAGGAAACTGCCTTTCCATATCCTCCTTTCTCTACCCCAAGTGGTTTCTTCCACACCTCTGTGTCGCTACTTAACCCTAACACACTCGACAAATCTCCCACGCAACACTGAAGGTAAAAAATACACATCTCAACACAATCTCTAATATTTGAATATCTCTCTGTGACTGATCATCGGACTGAGGGCGATATGTTGTACTGAAATTCAGACGGGTACCCAAAGCAACATGCAGACATTACCAAAAGCTATCTGTAAACCTCAAATTTCTACCTGACACAATCGACTTTGACACACCACGTAATGTCACAAACTTACTAATGTACAAATCGGCTAACTTACGTATGAAGGACTATGAAATGAGCACACCTTGTGAAACAGTCAACAATCACCCAAGCTGAATTCTTTTTAGAAGGAGTCAAAGTCAAACATGATACGAAGTCCATAGTAACATTTTCTCACTTCCATTTTGAAATTCTCAACGGCTGTAACAAACCAGACGGAAATTGAGATTCTGCCTTAACACACTGACAAACCTCACACTTGCTCACAAAATCGGCAACACCTCTCTTCAGACCAACCCAATAGCACTCATCTTTCAATCCACGGTTCATCTTTGTACTATGGGGATGCATAGCAAACGGACTATCGTGTGCTTCAATCAGGATCGTACGCCTCAAATCACCGTCATCTAGCACAACTATCCCATCTCTGAAACACAAGGCCCCACCAACACTGAAACTGTAGTATGTATGTATTCCTTCCGCTACATTTTGCATATGAGGTGCCAAAGATCTATCTAACAATTGCTTCTCTCAATTCAACTAACCCTAAGTAGATTCATCCTGAAGCTCGGCCACTAGACCGCTATCACCGGACAAGCTCTAACTAGCAAACATAGCTCGCAATTCAACTGCCACCTTTCTTCTCAAAGCATCGACTACTACATTGGCTCTCCCGGATTATACCCAATTTAGAGACCATAGGCCTGAAGCAATTTTAACCACCTACGTTGTCTAAGATTCCACTCTTCCTATGTCTTCAAAACTTTCAAGCTCTGATGATCTGTACACACTATGCATTTCTCACCATACAAGTAATGCCTCTGAATCTTCTTCAAAGCAAACACAACTGTAGCTAACTCTATGTCAAATGTCGGATAGTTATGCTCAAGAGTCTTCAACTGTCTCGAGGCATAAGCCACCACTCTTCTGTCTTGCATGATAACACAACCTAACTCTACATATGAAAAATCACTATAAATCACATAGTCCTTACTCGACTCTGGTTAAATCAAAATCGATGCATTGGTCAAAGCTTCTTTCAATTTCTCAACGGCTTGCTGTCTCACATCTGACCACTCAAACTGAACATTCCCTTGAAGTAACTTTGTCAAAGAAGCGGCTATCTTTGAGAAATCATTCACAAGCCTCCTATAGTATCCAGCTAAGCCTAGAAAACTACGAATCCCTGTCACAGGCTTCGATTGCCTCCACTTCAACAATGGCTTCTATCATTTTTGGGCCAATTCTAATCCCATCGGTTGACACTACATGTCAAGGTCTACTTCTTGGATCTAGAACTCGCACTCACTCAACTTGCATACAACTGTCTTTCTAACAAGGTCTGCAGAACTATCTTCAAATGCCGGTCATGGTCTTCCTCGGGACGCGAGTACACCAAAATATCATCTATGAAAACAATCACAAACTGATCTAAATACTGATAGAAAATCATGTTCATCATATCCACAAAAGCATATGGCTCCCTAGTCTAACCAAACGATATAACCAAGAATTTATAACGATACATCAACCTCTCTCACCTTCAACTGGTAATACCCGAATCTCGAATCTATCTTAGAAAACATTGAAACACTTCTAAGTTGATCGAATAAGTCATCAATTCTCGGCAACGGATACTTGCTCTTCACTGTCAACTGATTCGACTATTTGTAATCTATGCACATTCTCATACTAGCGTCTTTCTTCTTCACAAATAGTACATGTGCGCCCCAAGGCGAAGAACTCAGACGGATAAAACTTCCATCTGACAACTCTTGCAACTAAGTCTTCAACTCTTTCAATTCTTTCGGTGCCATACAGTACGAAGCAATCGAAATAGGAGCAGATTCCGAATACATCTCTATAGCAATTCTACTCCTCTACCAGACGGTAAACTAGTCAATTCTTCCGGAAACACTTTCGGGAGATCGCAGACCATTCTAATATCCTATGGTCTGACCTCGATCAATTTAAGATTCATCCCTAAGCTAGGTAAGCCTGACAACCAAACTCAAACAACCTCCGAGCCTCGGAAGCTAAAATAACATTCAATACGAAATCCACATTCTCACCTACCATTACAATCTCATAATCATCCGCAGGCTTTAAGAAAAATCTCTTTGTCTCAAAGTCTACCCTAACTCTATGTTCTACAAGCTAATACATGCCCAGTATCACATCAAAACCGTAATAAGGCGGTTCCATCACATCTACTGGAGACATGTGACCCTGAACCATCAACAGACATCCCTTGTACATCTTTCTGACCACGACTATATCCCCGAAGGAGCTAGTAACACTAATACCTACCTCTAATACCTCACAAGGTAAATTCAACGACTTCACATGCTCACTCAAAATATGCGATTGCGTAGATCCAAAATTAATCAGAGAAAACAGACTCAATGATTGTATCGAGGAATTACCTACTATAACATTGACATCACTCTGAAGTCAACTCATAGGTCTTCGCTTCTTTTACCAACTCATATCAGGATCAGTCACATTATTCTTCCTCAACAGAAACTAACTCATATCATGCTGACCCAAACAGACAAACTACACTTCAAACTCTGGTACGGTCATACTACCCTGAACTAACACGATTAACTCTCTCATCATTCACATTCTCTAAAACCTCAGGTTCAAAATTACCAGCTCCAGGCCCACGCCTCGGCCTCATACTTTCCAAAAGCAATAATACAATAACAAACAAAACACACAAACAAGAATGTTTAGGGTTAGCAAGAGCAAGGGTCCAAGGTGCTCAAGTATATTCATTTACAAAATCTTTTCAAATAAGTAATAGTAGCAATGGGAACTCGACTCTACACCTCAACACAACCATCAAGCTTACATATGCTTTCAAACACCGTACTAACAAGCTAACATCAAGCATACATGGAAAAACATTCACCGAGACATAACAACAACATAACACTTCAAACTTAACTCACTTACCTACCCGAGGTCTCGGAACCTCAGGCTCTGATACCACCAAATGTAACCCCCTCTTCCTGGTATGGATGATTGACCGGTCTGAGTAGGCTACACGGGGAAAACCGAAGTGAAACCCGCTAAGGCCCCCCTTCGGTTAGCAACCCTATTTTTTTCTTTACTTATTGTAACACCCAGGTCTGGGGGTTGGGTGAAATAAATAAATAAAATAATATATCGGTTTTTGTTTTGCAAAATTTAATTGAAAGTGTTGGACCAAATTTTGATGTTAAAGCCCAATAGCCATTTTAATGGCATTTTTGTAAATAGCGGGTCTTTCCAAATAAAACCCATTTCAAATAATCAAAATTTCACCATCTTCTTCTCCAAACAAGAAACTCACGACAAGAGCTCTCACTACCCCATTTTTACTATCCCATCTCCTTGCTTCTTCATTTTGGCTCGGTTTTGAAAGGTAATCACATTGACATCTTGCTCTCATCTTCCTCTCTTTGAAAGTACCATTAGATTTCATTTTCATCCATGTTTTAGGAATTTGGTTTTTCATGGAAAAATGTTAAAGGTTGTGACTTTATGAGTTTCTGTCAAAGCTATTGATTTAATAATGTTAGATATGTTATTTATGAATCTTGAGGTCCAACATATATAAATTTCAAAGTGTTTTAACATGATTTTCGTATTTGGGTTTTGGTGGGTTTTTAGAAGGGTTTTAAGGGAGTTTTTGGGGTTATTTTATGTTGGAAATGGAAGGCTAATGTTAGTATGTTAGTTAAGGGTTGTTTTGGAATCATTTAAGAGTGTTAAAGAGGTTGAAATCATAAGTTTTGGATTGGGTTTGAGGGCTGCTCGAGTTTGATGATTTTGGGGGTTGTTCATAGCTTGAAAATCATGTGTTTGATGCTTGAATAGTGTTCCGGGTTTGCTACATGGTTGTGTGGACTGATTTGAGATTGTTTGATTTTGTGTTGGGATGTTTAGAAGCAAGAAATCTTGTTGGTGAAGCCTCGGGAGCGAATCCGGAGAATTCGGTGACTTGAGCTTGGATTTCGGCTCTCTTTTGGGTAGCAACGGTGAGTAAAAATGTCGAACTTCGATTTGTTTACGAATCAGAACTCTTGGGGGTTTGGGTGGGACCTTGAGGGTCCACTTAAACCCAAGTGTAAGTTAATCCTCCTACATCTTGTTATTTGTTGATGAATGGTCGTGTGATGTGGTCTTGTACATTTCGAGTTGCTTGCATTATTGTTGTTGTGTAGTCGTGTAGAAGTTGAGCCTCACGTGATGGTTGTCTAAACTACGGTGATGAGTGGTCCCACCAGTAGTGACTAATAGTTGAGTAAGGTGATGAGTGGTCCCATCGGAAAACTACTAGTCAAACGGTGATGAGTGGTCCCACCGTGTGTAAGTTGGTTGTGTTTTACGAGCCATGTGTAGCCTTGTATGATGATCACTCGGGCATTCAATGATTTCATGTGAAATGTGAAAAGTGTTTTGAAAACTGCATGCTTGTTGATTTGTAGAGCTTTTCTCACTAAGCTAGTTAGCTTACGCTCTCCTTTGTTTCCAACATGCAGATCGTCAGTGTTCGGGAGGCAAGCGGGCAAGGAAGGAGCTTTTGGAGTTCTCATTTTAGCTCAAGTATGATTTATGTATTGTAATAATGCCTAGACGATGAGGGTGTAGACTTGTAAGAGTTGGTGTCAAACTCCTTAGTTGATGATGTGTTTGTTGAGCATGTTGTTTGTTGAATTTATGATGGCTATGTGTATGCCTATATGTTGTAGATTGTAAACCATATTTACTTGAAGCATGTTTGTCTTGTGGTTGAAACTTATATCCCTTTTTATGAATGCTATATGTATGCTTGTCTAAGCTTAAGTCTTGAGTGTTATGCATGAATCCTTGTTATGCTTATTGATTCATTTAAAGTATGGTTCCTACATGTTTGTTGTGTGCTAAGCATGTCCACATAGGGTGTTTTTCATCTAGATTTGTTGTATGATGAGTCTTGGAGGTTTTACTTGAGTGTTGGGGCTGCCTTGTATCAATAACCAGCTAAAATCTGTCTTTCCGCAGCCCGTGTATCGAAACGATTGGTCCCGTTTCGATACGGCCTCTTGTTTCAGGCCAGGCGTTTCGATACGCTTAGGGGCCATTTCGGTACGTTTTTGCCACTAGAAATCTGAGATTTTGACGATAAATTAGGGTACCGAAACGGGTCTTTATGTTTCGAAACGGTCAATATGTCGTTGACCATGAGAAGTTGACCGTTGGGGGTGTTTTGGAACGGTTGACCACCGTTTCGATACGGTCCTCTCGTGTTGACTTAGGCCCGTTGACCAAGTCAAGGCATTTCGATACACCTCTTTGGTTTTTCGAAATGGCCTGCCTATAAAGCTAAAAATGGATTGTTTTGTAATGATGTTTAGCCGATTGCCTTGTTTGTTGCTTCCGTTGTTGACCCTTCATATAGGATTCAATAAGACCATTTAGACAAGATAATAATAAAAAGGAATTTTATAGGGTTGCAAACCGAAGGGGAGCCTTAGCGGGTTTTACTTCGATTTTCCCCGTGTAGCCTACTCGGACCGATCAGTCATCCAGACCGGGACGAGGGGGTTACATTTGGTGGTATCAGAGCCAGAGGTTTCTGAGACCTCGGGTAGGTAAGTGAGGTAAGTTGATGTGTTATGAAGTTGCTTTGTATTAATGAGTGTTTTATCATGTATGCTCAAATGTTTGCTTGCTAGCACGGTGTTTGTAAGCATGTTTTAGTGGCTTTCCCTGGTTGGGTAAGGGCTAGTCAAATGTCCCCATTGTTAGGTGTTGTTGTCAAAAAGAAAATTGTTTTGGTTTAACGAGCTTGAGAACCAGAGTCCTTGCCCTTTTGCTAACCTAACGTTTCCCTTGTTTGTTGTGTGTTTATTGCTTTAGATCTTGTTTTGCTATGGTGAGACCGAGGGGACGGCCTAGAGCGGGTGACCAGGCACCCGAGGACGTGCCTCCTGCTCCTCATGCTCCTGATGGTGTTGGGGTGAATGCTGGAGGTGATGGTAATGGGCCTCAGGTTGAGGCTAATGTGGGAGGTAACGGGGCTCAAGCGGGCCAGGGTCAGGCAGGTCCAGATGTGGCCCATTTGATTCAGACCATAGTCGGAGCTTTCCAGACAGCCTTGGCCGGTATGCAAGCTGCAGCACCACCTCAGGGTGCAGGGGTAGGGTTACCCCTAGAGAGGCTTTGCAACTTGGGAGTAGTTGAGTTTCGTGGATTATCTCCTGAGGGTTCGGAGGGGTGGCTAGAGAGCACTACTTGCATCTTAGGTCAGATGGAGTGTTCAGACGCCCTAAGTTAGGGTGCATCGTCTTTTTGCTTAAGGGGGACGCTTATACTTGGTGGACCACTGTTACTTCTGGTATGGCCGAGGCAGATATCACATGGGAGTTCTTCAGGAATGCCTTCAAAAGGAAGTACCTTGGAGTCCGGTACTTGGATGAAAAGAAAAGAGAGTTTATGGCTTTGGTTCAAGGTAATAGGATCGTGTCTGAATACGAGGTTTAGTTTGTGAGGTTGAGCCAGTACGCACTAGAGTTGGTTCCAGATGAGAAGGAGCGGTGTGAATGTTTCAGATATGGGTTGACTACAGATATGAAAACCTACATGCTTGCCTCTGACTACACCGAGTTCGATGTCTTGGTCTCTAGGGCCAAGGATATAGAGCAGAACCTAGGCTCTAGAGCACGTGCTAGTGGGTTTGATTCCGGAAAGAGACATGCGAATTGGGATAGAGACCAGGCCAAGAGGCATAGGGATAGGAGGTACCAGCCGGATACGAGGTATAGGGGAGGTAACTATGGTCAGGGCCATCAGGGCCAAGGAGCTGTTATGCACACACCATAGTGCAATAGGTGTGGAAGACGCCATCAGGGCGAGTGTGCGGGCACCTTTGGGCCTTGTTGGAACTGTGGGTCTCGAGACCACATGAGGCGTAACTGTCCACACCCAGCTAGAGGCGGACCGGCTCCAGCTAGGGGCTTTGAGCACTATAGAGGCCGTGGGCACGGTCGCGGGAACTTTCAGCCAAGGAATGAGGGTCAGAGGAACTTGGCTCATGTTGTAGCAGTCCAGCCCGAGGGAGAAGGACCGGCTAGGGTGTATGCTCAGCGAGAGGCTTGGAATGACATTGATGTCATTGCAGGTAATTTCTCATTACATTCTTTGAGTTTTCTTTTTTTGATAGATTCGGGGTCGACACTTTTGTATATTTTGGGTGAGCACACAAGGTCTCTAGGGTTACCATGTGATTGGCTAGAGGTAGGTGTAAATGTTACTAGCTCTTTTGGTGATACGGTGGTAGTTAGAAAGGTGTATAAGAGGTATCCCTTGATGGTTCAGGGCCACATATTTCCTGTCCATATGATGGAGTTACCCTTCTACGACTTTGATGTGATTTTGGGCATGGATTGGCTTGTAGAGCATAGAGCCAAGGTTGACTTTGAGACCAAGAGAGTCTCCTTGAGGCTTACCGATGACTTTGAGGTTGTGGTAGTTGGTGAGAACATCAGGTTCTTGTCCAATGTGATTTTGGCCTTAGAAGCTCAGAGGTTATTGAGTTCGGGGTGTCAGGCTTACTTGGCATATGTAATGAATCCTAATATGAGTGAGGTGAGACCTCAGGACATCAGAACAGTATGTGATTTCCCTAGTGTTTTTCCGAAAGAGCTACCAGGCTTGCCTCTAGATATAGCAGTTGAGTTTGCTATTGAGACGTATTCCGATTCTGCACCGGTGTCGATTGCTCCATATAGAATGACATCGAAAGAGTTGAAAGAGTTGAAGACACAGCTTTAGGAGTTGACTGATAGATGCTTCATTAGACCTAGTGTATCTCCGTGGGGTGCTCCGGTCTTGTTTGTGAAAAAAAAGGATGGTAGCATGAGGATGTGTATAGATAATAGAGAGTTGAATAAGGTGACAGTGAAGAACAAATATCCTTTGCCCAGGATAGATGACTTGTTAGACCAGTTGAGAGGTGCTTCTGTGTTTTCAAAGATTGACTTAAGGTCCGGGTACTATCAGTTGAAGGTAAAGGATGTGGACATACCGAAGATAGCTTTTTGTACACGTTATGGACATTATGAGTTTTCGGTAATACCTTTTGGGTTGACTAATGCTCCAGCAACCTTCATGGATATGATGAACCGTGTGTTTCATGAATTTTTGGACAGGTTTGTGGTAGTGTTTATAGATGACATCCTAGTATACTCTAGGACCGAAGAGGAACACGATGAGCACTTGAGGTTAGTACTTCAGACCCTACTAGATAATCAGTTGTATGCCAAGCTAAGCAAATGTGACTTTTGGATTAGGGAGGTAGTCTTCCTAGGTCACGTGATCTCGGCTAGTGGGATCAGTGTGGACCACAAGAAGGTGAAAGCCATAGTAAATTGGAAACAACCGAAGTCAGTGACAGAAATCCGCAGTTTCCTAGGTTTGGCGGGATACTATAGAAGGTTTGTTGAGGGGTTCTCAAGGATAGCAGCTCCGTTAACTAAGTTGCTACAGAAAAATGTTCCGTATGAGTGGTCAGATGCAAGACAAGAAGCGTTTGAGAAATTGAAGAAAGCTTTGACCGAAGCTCCTATCTTGATTCAGCCTGAGTCGGGGAGAGAATTTGTGATTTATAGTGATGCGTCTTACGTAGGGTTAGGGTGTGTGCTTATGCAAGAAGGTAAGGTAGTAGCGTATGCTTCGCGGCAGTTGAAAGTTCATGAGAAGAATTACCCCACCCATGACATAAAGCTAGCCGCAGTGGTGTTCGCATTGAAGATTTGGAGACACCATCTTTATGGTGAGAAGTGCACCGTGTATACCGACCACAAGAGTTTAAAATATTTAATGTCTCAGAGGGAGTTGAACCTCAGGCAACGTAGGTGGTTAGAGCTCCTTAAGGATTATGACCTCACTATAGAGTACCATCCGGGTAAGGCAAACATAGTGGTCGATGCCTTGAGTAGAAAAGTGGCCGTTGAGTTGCGAGCTATGTTTGCGAGGTTGAGTGTGTCTATGGATGGTGGGTTGATAGCCGAGCATCCGTTTCCCTCAGGTTTGTTACAGCCGTTGAAGATTCCGAAATGGAAGTGGGGACGTATCACCGTGGACTTTGTGTCGGGGCTATCGTTGACTCCTTCGAGGAAGAACTCAGTGTGGGTGATAGTGGATAGATTTACTAAGTGTGCCTATTTTATACCAGTTCATACCACCTATACCCTAGATAAGTTGGCCAACCTGTATATCTGTGAGATAGTGAGACTACATGGGTACCAAGTTGATTGTGTCAGATCGAGATCTAAGATTTACAGCTAGATTTTGGGAGTGTTTGCATCGAGCTTTGGGTACTTGGTTGAACTTCAGTACTTCGTATCATCCGCAGTCAGATGGTCAGTCCGAGAGAGTGATTCAGGTACTAGAGGATATGTTGAGATGTTGCATCATAGATTTTTAGTGGAGTTTGCGTATAACAACAGTTTTCAGTCGAGTATTCAGATGGCTCCTTATGAGGCCTTGTATGGTAGGAAGTGTAGAACCCCGATTTGTTAGGCCGAAGCCGGATAGAAGCTTGTGCCGATGCCTGAATTGCTTAAGGGCACCACCGAGAAGGTAAAATTGATATGTGAACGTCTGAAAGCAGCTTCAGATCGACAGAAGTCCTATGCCGACTTAAAGAGGAAAGAGGTAGAGTATTCTGTGGGAGATAAAGTGTTTTTGAATGTCTCGGCTTGGAAGAAGGTGATGAGGTTTGGGAGGAAGGGCAAGTTGAGCCCAAGATTCATTGGACCTTATGAGATAGTTGAGCGGATTGGGCCAGTAGCTTACCGTTTGAGATTGCCTTCTGAGCCAGAGAAGATCCATGATGTGTTTCATGTGTCGATGCTTAGGAGATATAGATCAGATCCTTCTCATGTTATGCATGTTGAGGAGATAGAGTTAAATCCAGATTTGTCTTATAATGAAGAACGTGTTGAGATACTTGCTTCGGATAGCAAGGTGTTGCATGGCAAGACCATAGAGTTGGTCAAGGTGTTGTGGAGACATAGAGGTGTGGAAGAGGCCACATGGGAGACGAAAGTTGATATGCTTGAGCAGTTTCCGTATCTGTTTCCGTCAGGTGATTTTGGGGACGAAATTCCTTAAGTGGGGGAGAGTTGTAACACCCGGGTTTGGGGGTTGGATGAAAATAATAATAAAATAATGGTTCAGGTTTCAGTTTCATAATTAAAATAATAATATATTTTTAATGGGCTTCGTGTTTGCAAAATAATTAAAAACTATGTTGGGCCTATCTTCTAAGTCCAAATCCATGGACTTTAGGAGATGTGGGTTTTGGCCATTCATTAATGGCATAGTTGTAAATATGATTTTTGGGTGAATTAAAAATAAAACAAAAGATGAAGACATGTGCTCATCTTCTTCCTCCTCCCCATTTTCAAATCTAACGTCAAGAAGAGAGCTTCTCTTCATCTCACTCTTCCATCTCCTTTCTTCTTCATTCTTGGAGCTTTTTGAAAGGTAAACATATTTTTGACTTGGCCTTGGTCTCCTCTTCATTTTGGTATCTTTAGATTTTACTAAAACTAGGTATTTTGTAATTTGGGTTTTTGAAAGTTTGGGTTAAAGGATGGAGCTTTATGGGTTTTTATCAAAGCTATTGATTTAATATTGTTAGATATGTTGTTTGTGAACCTCGAGGTCCAACATAGTTGATTTTTACATGGTTTTATGTTGATTCCCGAATTTGGGTTTTAATGGGGGGTTTTTGAAGGGTTTAAAGGTTGGTTTTGGGGGTGCTTGATGTTGGAAATCTTTGGCTGATGGTTATACTATGTTTGGGTAGTGTTTTGATCATGTTTAAGAGTGCTTTGGATGACTACATTGCTGATTTTTGATGGGTTGTTGTGGAAGTACGAAAATGGGATTTTGAAGAATGAACTTGGCTTTGAATTGTGAGAATTGTAGTGGATTTGTGTGTTGGTGTTAAATCTTGGGTTTGTGACTGATTTTGGGGCTAATGTATTGTTTTTGAATGGTTAGAAGCAAGGGAAGACAATGGGGATGCTTCAGGCTCGAATCCGGAACTTGGATGCTTGGTAGGCTAGTCGGCTTGTGCTAATGGAGTGGTCGGTGAGTGGTTAATGTTTTCAAATGGTTTTTAAATATTGGTTCAAGCATGTGAACCTAGGTTGGGCTTGGTAAACCCACCTAGAGTTGAGATTAGAGTGGTAGCCTAATCTCAAGCTTAGTTTAGGAAACTTTTGGTTAAACTCCTAATTGCTTGTTATGCCTCTTGTTTATTTGTGTTTATGGTAATTATGTATATTGTGTTATACATGTTGTTGAGGCATGGTTGATGCATTGATATATGCTTGTGGATTGTGCATGATAGTGATCATGGTGAGTACGTGCTAAGCACAGAAGTTGTTTTGAAATGATGTTGTGAAAGGTTATGAATTGTGTTTAATATTGGCACTAGTATGCTTGGGTACAATGATCGATCAATAGGATGTTAGTGTGCACACGAGAGTCAAATTCGCGCGTGGATTTGGTGGCGTTAAGGCACCAAGGAGGAGTACGGGTTCGCCCAGAAATCTTTATATATAGTCGGTGATGAATGGAATCCCATCGACGGGGCGTGAGGATGAGTTGAATCTCCTCCGCGAGAACTGGTGATGAGTGTAATCCCACCGAAGGTAATGGTTGTGTTTGAAATGCATTCTAACTTGTTATCCGCGTATTCGAGTCATAGCTTGGTGCCAATATGATATGAAATGTGATTCCAATATAGATTGAGATATGTTGTTAATAATACATTGATATATGTATCTTCGTGTGTTGGGATTATAAATTGTTGATCATGGCATAGTGATGATTATATGTTCATGCATCATGTATATTTTGGCTCATGTGGAATAGAGGTAAGATCATGCATTCCATCATGGTAGTTGCTCGTGCTTGGACCCTGCATTGTCGAAGGTTTGTTTTATGAGCTTACCCTCACTAAGCTTTTATGCTTACGCTCCTTTTTGTTCGACAATGTAGATCAGTAGCTTGTGGGTGGCAAGGGCAATGAAAGGTCTCCAAGTGTCGCTTTTGGTTAGCTCAAGTATGAACTTTAAATTGTAGATTGTAATAGTTAAGCAATGGGATAGGTGTTGTTGATTTGAGCTTTGATGTATGTTGATGTTGGCTTGGTTCTTAGATGCCTTGTTTGATTTGTAAATATTGCTTATGTTGCATGTCTTGAATGCTTATATGTTTTGGTTGCTAAGGCATGAACCTTAAAGTGCTTTGTATGTCATCTTTTGGTAAATGCATGAATCTTTTAGAAGCATGATCCTTGTTCGTTTTGAATGCCCTGTATGTTGACATCTTGGTTGTTAAAGGTTGTATGTATGTTGTTCGGGGCTAGGGGAGTCGTAAATCGCATCTAGAGTCGAGTCTTAAGTTGTTTGACTGAAATTTGGAGACTTGCAGTGCAGGGCGTATCGATACGCCCAAGGGCCGTATCGATACGGTTTGCCCTCAAGGACTCAGTTTTTGGCTTGGTGTATCGATACACGGGGGTGTATCGATACACTCAAGGCTCACTGGAAATCTGATATTCTGGTGAGATTTTGGCGTATCAATACGGGCTCCGAGTGTATCGGTACGGGTTTATCTCGTTGACCACGAGATGTTGACCGAGAAGGGCGTATCGATACGCTCAAGGGCTGTATCGATACGGTCTTCTTGTGTTGACCATAGGGAGTTGACCTTGGTCAAGGCGTATCGATACCCTTGATTGGTGTATCGATACGGTCTGCTTAAAAAGGTAAAATGGGCTGTTTTAATGTGCTGCTTTGGATGGTCGTTGATAGGTTGCTTGTGTTTCCGCTGTCGTGTTTCATATAGGACTTAATAACGCCTATAGACAAGATAAAGTTAAAAGGAATTTTCTAGGGTTGCTAACCAAGGTGGGACCTTAACGGGTTTCACATCGGTTTTCCCCGTGTAGCCTACTCGGACCGGTCAGTCGCCCAGACCGGGACGAGGGGGTTACATTTGTTGGTACCAAGACCTATGGTTTCCGAGACCTTGGGCAGGTAAGTGAGGTAAGTTTTATTATTGTGTTGTAATTGAACGGTGGTTGCTTGCCATGTAAGCATGTTTGCTTGTTTATCAAGTATGCTTGGTGTATGTTGTTTGATCGTGCGTGTGTGTTGCTTGAAGCATGTTGAGTAGAGTCCCATTGCTTCTATTACATCAGAAAAAGAGATTTTAAGTGAGGGAATCATACTTCAACCACTTGGACCCTTTCCTTTGCTAACCCAGTTTGCATGATTAATTTGTTGTTGTTGTTGATTTATTGCTTTTTGGTAAGTTCGAGGCCAAGGCGTGGGCTGTGAATTGGTATGTAGAAGTTGTGGTTTCTGAAATGTGGATGATGTTGAGGGAGTTCATTGCTATAGTTAGGGAAGTACGGTTGTATTGGAGTTAAGGTACAATTTGTTTGTTTGAGTCCGTGTGTGTGTGGGTTGGTTTCTGTTGATAGGGAGCGATGTGACCGATTCTGGTATTAGTTGGTAAAGGAGGTGAAGACCTATGAGTGGGATTTAGAGTGGTATCGATGTTTTATCAGATAAGCCCTTGGTGCAGTTTTGAGTTTGTTCCCTCCGGTTGATTCTGAATTTGTACTTCCGTATGTTGTTAGCAAGCATACAAAGTTGAATGTGCCCGGTGAAGTGTTAGACGTAGGTACGAGTACCTTAGTTCTTTTAGCGAGATCAAGGTAAGGGTCTCGTGTGAGTAATCTGAAATTCAAAAATGTTAGTTGGTGATCGTTGGGGTTCGGCCTATGTTTTTAATACAAGACAGTCGGTCAGTATCCGTGAGTGAGAGTCAATTGGTGTGATTGGACCAGTGTACGTCTGAGTTGTCTTCCAGCAAGAGGAAGAGATGAAGTCGCTTCTAATATAGTAGAACTGAGAAGGAAGTCCTGAGCTTTGGCTCCAGATTGTTTGGTAGTGGGATGTTTTGAGTCGTCAGAACTGATGTTATAGCACAAGTTCAAGAATGATTGTTTGTGTGTGATCAGAACTGAATTTTAAGTTTCGAGATGCTCTGAGAACGGTTTTGAAGAGTTAGGTTATATTGAAGGATCAGCCTGAAAACAAGAGAACCAAAACTATCAGCTGTGTACATGTGAAGTTGCAATTTCTGTGGATTCGTCCTTTTGTGTGAGCATGCAAAGAAATTTGATATACCTGTTGAGATCTTAGACGTAGGGACGCATGTGACTAGACCTTTGGGTGAGATAGTGGTGGTCAGAAAGATGTACGGAAGAGGTTTGTTAATGGTTAAGGGTTACATGTTTCCAGTAGATGTGAAGTAATTGTCTTTTTACGGTTTCGATGTACCTTTTGGCATGGTTTGGCTTGTAGAACACAGAGTTAGAGTATATTTTGAGACAAAGAGAGAGTTGCCTTGAAGTTGCAGATTTCTGTGAGACTGTAGTGGTAGGTGAGGATGTGAACTTCTTATCGAATGTTGATCCAGCCTTAGAGGTCAAAGACTGATTGAGTTTAGTTGACAGGCTTGCCTAGCTAATGTGGTGGATTTGATTTTTGAATGAAGATTAGACCGCAGAATATTAGAATAGTTTGTGTTTTTCCTAAAAGTGTTTGGAAGAATTGCCCGATTTGTCTCTTGATATGAAAGAAGAGTTTGTTATTGATATCGTCTCCAAGTTTGCTCATGTTTTGATTTGCTCTGTATTTTATGGTTCCCGAAAGAATTGAGAGTGCCGAAGAATCAACTACGAGATTTGTTAGACCTTAGATTCATTAGGCCTAGTACTTCATCTTAGAGTATGACAGTGCAAATTGTGAAGAAGAGAGAAGACAATACGAGAATGTGTTTAGATTATAGGTAGTTGAAACAATTGACAGTGAATAATTAGTATCCATTTCCGAGCATTAGTGGTTTGTTGATCAGTTGAGGGGTGTTTCAATCTTT
Organism: Hibiscus tridactylites; assembly: GCA_958450335.1. Classification (NCBI taxonomy): domain Eukaryota; kingdom Viridiplantae; phylum Streptophyta; class Magnoliopsida; order Malvales; family Malvaceae; genus Hibiscus; species Hibiscus tridactylites. The sequence continues at coordinate 41,824,002 of OY288282.1, forward strand.
TCAAGATTAATTTGAGATTCGATTACTACCAGTTGAAAGTGAGAGAAGTTGATGTACCGAAGACAGCTTTTGGGGCAATATATGATCACTTTGAGTTCTGAGTTATGCCGCTTCGTTTGACTAGTGTGTTAGTTACTTTTATAGAGATGTTGAACATAATATCTCCTAAGTTCCTTGATCAGTTTGTAGTAGTTCTCATAGATGATACATAGGTATATTCACGTACCAAGGAAGACTATGACAAGCTTTGGAGTTAGTGTTGTAGATCCTATTAGAGAATCAGTTGTATGTAAGTCGAGCAAACGTGAACTCCGAGTCTAGGAAGATGTCCTCCTAGGACATGTAGATCAGCCGAGTGTATTAGAGTAAATCCTAAGTAGGCAGAAGAAGATGTGAGTTGGAAGAAATCGAAGACTGTGACATGTATCTATAGTTCCTAGGTCTAGCATTGTTACTTTCGAGGAATTGTAAATAGTCTTTTGAAGATAGCTGCTCCATTGACAGATTGCTATAGCAGAATGTTTAGTTTGTGTGGTCAGATGCGAGACAACAAGCCCTTGAAAAACCGAAAGAAACTTTGAAGGGAGCTTCGACCTTGGTCCAGCCTATATCAGAGAAAGAGTTGTGAACCATAGTGATGCGTTACAAGTAGGGTTAGGTTGTGTGCTTATGCAAGACAGAAGATTTGTGGCTTATTCATCGAGATAGTTGAAAGACCTTGAAAAGAATTATCCGACACGAGACATAGAGTTATTACAGTTGTATTTGCTTCGGAGGCTTAGAGACAAAGCATGTATAGTAAGAAATGCATAGTATATGTACACTTATCATCAGAACTTGAAATATTAGACGACTTAGGAAGGGTTGAAACTTGAATAACATAAAGTGTTAGAACTGCTTGAAGACTGTAATCTCAAGATTGAGTACCACCCGAAGACAGTCAACGTAGTAACCAATGCTTCGAGTTGTTTTTGCCGAGCTATATTTGAGTTGCGAGCTATATCTGCCGGATTCAGTTTATCAAATGATAGTGTTTTTGGGCCGAGTTTCGGGCTGAGCCTACTTTGAGTCAGAATACTTAAATAGAAATAGTTGCAAGACAGGTTCTTGGCACTTCACGTGCAAGACATGGCAGAAGGAAGACCTTCAGAATACAATTTCAGAGATGATAGAGTTTTGCATTTTAGAGCCAGAATAGTCGTGCCGATTGACATAGTGTTTGGAGACGTATTGTGTTGGCCGAAGCACATGACAGTTCATTTGTATTGCATCTGAGTAGTACGAAGACGTATTGTGGGTCGAAGATGAGTATTTCTGGATTGAGTTGATGAATAATTTGGCTCAGTATGAGAGTAAGTGTATATTTTTCCAGCGTGCCAAGGCCGAGCATCAGTTTTCTCCCAGTTTGTTACATCCGTGGAAGATTCTTAATGAGAGTGGGTAATAAATTTGAGGGATCTTGTGTCTGATTCGCCTTTGATTTCCTCCGGGAGAGCTTAGCCGAGTAAAAAATGATAGTTGCATCGAGTATGCTCATTTTATACATGTTCACGTTACTTGTACCTTGGGTAAGATGGCGGAGTCGTGTATTAGCAAGAGTGTGAGTTGTACAATGTCTTGTATTCGATAGTGGCCAGTAGAGATTCGAGATTTCAACTAGATTTTTGAAGACGTCTGTATAGTGTTTGGTTACCTGTTGAAGTCAGATGGTTAGTCAGAAAAAGTTCTCGGTCAAGTATACAAACGATACCGTATGAGATTGTGAATTAGACTAGTTTCTGTTGTTTATCTGTTGCGATCGCCACCAAAGTTAGAAAGGGGTTTGTGATGTGTTCCGTGTATCTATGATTCGGAAGTGTGAGTCAGATCTGTCCCGTGCTATGTTGTTGAAGAGATTGAGTTCAATTTAAAATTGGCATACATTGAAGGACATGTCAAGATCTTAGAATCAGATAGCTAATGTTGTGTGGTAAGTCTTTCGAGTTAGGTAAAATGTTGTGGTGAGAAGGAAATGGAAGTGTGAAGGGGCAGTTTCCGTCGCTCTTCCTGTCCGATAAATTTCGGGGACGAAATTTCCTTAAGTGGGGGAGAGTTGTAACACCCGGGTTTGGGGGTCAGATGAAAATAATAATATAATAATGGTTCAGGTTTCGATTTCATAATTAAAATAATAATATATTTTTAATGGGCTTCGTGTTTGCAAAATAATTAAAAACTATGTTGGGTCTATCTTCTAAGTCCAAATCCATGGACTTTAGGAGATGTGGGTTTTGGCCATTCATTAATGGCATAGTTGTAAATATGATTTTTGGGTGAATTAAAAATAAAACAAAAGATGAAGACATGTGCTCATCTTCTTCCTCCTCCCCATTTTCAAATCTAACGTCAAGAAGAGAGCTTCTCTTCATCTCACTCTTCCATCTCCTTTCTTATTCATTCTTGGAGCTTTTTGGAAGGTAAACATATTTTTGACTTGGCCTTGGTCTCCTCTTCATTTTGGTATCTTTAGATTTTACTAAAACTAGGTATTTTGTAATTTGGGTTTTTGAAAGTTTGGGTTAAAGGATGGAGCTTTATGGGTTTTTATCAAAGCTATTGATTTAATATTGTTAGATATGTTGTTTGTGAACAGTGAGGTCCAACATAGTTGATTTTTACATGGTTTTGTGTTGATTCCCGAATTTGGGTTTTAATGGGGTTTTCGAAGGGTTTAAAGGTTGGTTTTGGGGGTGCTTGATGTTGGAAATCATTGGTTGATGGTTATACTATGTTTGGGTAGTGTTTTGATCATGTTTAAGAGTGCTTTGGATGACTACATTGCTGATTTTTGATGGGTTGTTGTGGAAGTACGAAAATGGGATTTTGAAGAATGAACTTGGCTTTGAATTGTGAGAATTGTAGTGGATTTGTGTGTTGGTGTTAAATCTTGGGTTTGTGACTGATTTTGGGGCTAATGTATTGTTTTTGAATGGTTAGAAGCGAGGGAAGACAATGGGGAAGCTTTAGGCTCGAATCCGGAACTTGGATGCTTGGTAGGCCAGTCAGCTTGTGCTAATGGAGTGGTCGGTGAGTGGTAATGTTTTCAAATGGTTTTTAAATATTGGTTCAAGCATGTGAACCTAGGTTGGGCTTGGTTAACCCACCTAGAGTTGAGATTAGAGTGGTAGCCTAATCTCAAGCTTAGTTTAGGAAACTTTTGGTTGAACTCCTAATTGCTTGTTATGCCTCTTGTTTACTCGTGTTTATGGTAATTATGTATATTGTGTTATACATGTTGTTGAGGCATGGTTGATGCATTGATATATGCTTGTGGATTGTGCATGATAGTGATCATGGTGAGTACATGCTAAGCACGGAAGTTGTTTTGAAATGATGTTGTGAAAGGTTATAAATTGTGTTTAATATTGGCACTAGTAAGCTTGGGTACAATGATCAATCATTAGGATGTTAGTGTGCACATGAGATTCAAATTCACGCGTGGCCTTGGTGGCGTTAAGGCACCAAGGAGGAGTACGGGTTTGCCCGGAAATCTTTATATATAGTCGGTGATGAGTGGAATCCCATCGACGGGGCGTGAGGATGAGTGAAATCCCCTCCGCGAGAACCGGTGATGAGTGTAATCCCACTGAAGGTAATGGTTTTGTTGGAAATGTGTTCCAACTTGTTATCCGCGTATTCGAGTCATAGCTAGGTGCCAATATGATATGAAATGTGATTCCAATATAGATTGAGATATGTTGTTAATAGTACATTGATATATGTATCTTCGTGTGTTGGGCTTATGAATTGTTGATCATGGCATAGTGATGATTATATGTTCATGCATCATGTATATTTTGGCTCATGTGGAACGGAGGTAAGATCATGCATTCCATCATGGTAGTTGCTCGTGCTTAGACCCTGCATTGTCGAAGGTTTGTTTTATGAGCTTACCCTCACTAAGCTTTTATGCTTACGCTCCTTTTTGTTCGACAATACATATCAATAGCTTGTGGGTGGCAAGGGCAAGGAAAGGTCTCCAAGTGTCGCTTTTGGTTAGCTCAAGTATGAACTTTAAATTGTAGATTGTAATAGTTAAGCAATGGGATAGGTGTTGTTGATTTGAGCTTTGATGTATGTTGATGTTGGCTTGGTTCTTGGATGCCTTGTTTGATTTGTAGATATTGCTTATGTTTCATGTCTTGAATGCTTATATGTTTTTGTTGCTAAGGCATGAACCTTAAAGTGCTTTGTATGTCATCTTTTGGTAAATGCATGAATCTTTTAGAAGCATGATCCTTGTTCATTTTGAATGCCTTGTATGTTGACATCTTGGTTGTTAAAGTATGTATGTATGTTGTCCGGGGCTAGGGGAGTCATAAATCGCATCTAGAGTCGAGTCCTAAGTTGTTTGGCTGAAATTTGGAGACTTGCAGTGCAAGGCGTATCGATACGATTTGCCCTCAAGGACTCAGTTTTTGGCTTGGTGTATCGATACACGGGGGTGTATCGATACGCTCAAGGCTCACTGGAAATCTGATATTTTGGTGAGACTTTGGCGTATCGATACACCCCCGTGTATCGGTACGGGTTTATCTCGTTGACCACGAGATGTTGACCGAGAATGGCGTATCGATATGCTCAAGGGTTGTATCGATACGGTCTTCTTGTGTTGACCATAGGGAGTTGACCTTGGTCAAGGCGTATCGATACCCTTGGTTGGTGTATCGATACGGTCTGCTTAAAAAGGTAAAATGGGCTGTTTTAATGTGCTGCTTTGGATGGTCGTTGATAGGTTGCTTGTGTTTCTGCTGTCGTGTTTCACATAGGATTGCTAACCAAGGTGGGACCTTAACGGGTTTCACATCGGTTTTCCCTGTGTAGCCTACTCGGACCGGTCAGTCGCCTAGACCGGGACGAGGGGGTTACATGTAACACTCGGTCTAGGGGTCGGGTGAAATAAATAAATAAAATAATGTCTCGATTTTTATTTTGCAAAATTTAATTGAAAGTTTTGGACCAAATTTAGCCATTTTATTGGCATTTTTGTAAATAGTGGGTCTTTCCAAATAAAACCCATTTCAAATAATCAAAATTTCACCATCTTCTTCTCCAAACAAGAAACTCACGACAAGAGCTCTTCCTACCCCATTTTTACTATTCCATCTCCTTGCTTCTTCATTTTGGCTCGGTTTTGAAAAGTAATCACATTCCCATCTTGCTCTCATCTTCCTCTCTTTGAAAGTACCATTAGATTTCATTTTCATCCATGTTTTAGGAATTTGGTTTTTCATGGAAAAATGTTAAAGGTTGTGACTTTATGAGTTTCTATCAAAGCTCTTGATTTAATAATGTTAGATATGTTATTTATGAACCTTGAGGTCCAACATATATGAATTTCAAGTGTTTTAACATGATTTTCGTATTTGGGTTTTGGTGGGTTTTTAGAAGGGTTTTAAGGGAGTTTTGGGGTTGTTTTATGTTGAAAATGGAAGGCTAATGTTAGTATGTTAGTTAAGGGTTGTTTTGGAATCATTTAAGAGTGTTAAAGAGGTTGAAATTATAAGTTTTGGATTGGGTTTGATGGCCGCTCGAGTTTGATGATTTTGGGGGTTGTTCATAGCTTGAAAATCATGTGTTTGATGCTTGAATAGTGTTCCGGGTTTGCTACATGGTTGTGTGGACTGATTTGAGATTGTTTGATTTTGTGTTAGGATGGTTAGAAGCAAGAAATCTTGTTGGTGAAGCCTCGGGAGCGAATCCGGAGAATTCGGTGACTTGAGCTTGGATTTCGACTCTCTTTTGGGTAGCAACGGTGAGTAAAAATGTCGAACTTCAATTTGTTTACAAATCAGAACACTTGGGGGTTTGGGTGGGACCTTGAGGGTCCACTTAAACCCAAGTGTAAGTTAATCCTCCTACATCTTGTTATTTGTTGATGAATGGTCGTGTGATGTGGTCTTGTGCATTTCGAGTTGCTTGCATTGTTGTTGTTGTGTAGTCGTGTAGAAGTTGAGCCTCACGTGATGGTTGTCTAAACTACGGTGATGAGTGGTCCCACCGGTAGTGACTAATAGTTGAGCAAGGTGATGAGTGGTTCCATCGGAAAACTACTAGTCGAACGGTGATGAGTGGTCCCACCGTGTGTAAGTTGGTTGTGTTTTACGAGCCATGTGTAGCCTTGTATGATGATCACTCGGACATTCATTGATTTCATGTGAAATGTGAAAAGTGTTTTGAAAACTGCATGCTTGTTGATTTGTAGAGCTTTTCTCACTAAGCTAGTTAGCTTACGCTCTCCTTTATTTCCAACATGCAGATCGTTAGTGTTCGGGAGGCAAGCGGGCAAGGAAGGAGCTTTTGGAGTTCTCATTTTAGCTCAAGTATGATTTATGTATTGTAATAATGACTACACGATGGGCGTGTAGACTTGTAGGAGTTGGTGTCAAACTCCTTTGTTGATGATGTGTTTGTTGAGCATGTTGTTTGTTAAATTTATGATGGCTATGTGTATGGCGATATGTTGTGGATTGTAAACCATATTTACTTGAAGCATGTTTGTCTTGTGGTTGAAACTTATATCCCTTTTTTTGAATGCTATATGTACGCTTGTCAAAGCTTAAGTCTTGAGTGTTATGCATGAATCCTTGTTATGCTTATTAATACATTTAAAGTATGGCTCCTACATGTTTGTTGTGTGCTAAGCATGTCCACATAGGGTGTTTTTCATCCAGGTTTGCTGTAAGATGAGTCTTGGAGGTTTTAGTTGAGTTTTGGGGCTGCCTTGTATCAATAACTAGCTAAAATATGTCTTTCCGCAGCCCATGTATCGAAACGGTTGGTCCCGTTTCGATACGGCCTCTTGTTTCGGGCCAGGCGTTTCGATACGTTTTTGCCAATGGAAATCTGAGATTTTGACGATAAATTGGGGTACCGAAACAGGTCTTGGTGTTTCGAAACGGTCAATATGTCGTTAACCACGATAAGTTGACCGTTGGTGTGTGTCGGAACGGTTGACCACCATTTCGATATGGTTCTCTCGTGTTGACTTAGGCCCGTTGACCAAGTCAAGGCGTTTCGATACACCTCTATGGTGTTTCGAAACGGCATGCCTATAAAGCTAAAAATGGACTGTTTTGTAATGATGTTGAGTCGATTGCCTTGTTCGTTGCTTCCATTGTTGACCCTTCATATAGGATTCAATAAGACCATTTAGACAAGATAATAATAAAAATGAATTTTATAGGGTTGCAAACCGAAGGGGGGCCTTAGCGGGTTTCACTTCGGTTTTCCCCGTGTAGACTACTCGAACCGGTCAGTCATCCAGACCAGGACGAGGGGGTTACACTTATTATCTTGTCTAGAGGCATTCATATATCCTATGTGAAACACGACATCGTAAACACAACGAAAAGATACGAAGCATACGAAACAAGCAATTTAAAATAACCCATTTTGCTCTTTTTAACAGGTCGTATCGATACACTATAAGGGCGTATCGATACGCCTTGCCTAGGTCAACAACCCATAGTCAACACAGGGAGACCGTATCGTTACACTGGTTGACCGTACCGATACGCCCTCGCTGGTCAACTTCTCACGGTCAACGATAAACAACCGTACCGATATGCCCATGTCCCGTTTCGATACGCCAAAATCTCATCAACATCTCAGATTTCTAGAGAGGTTTTGGCGTATCGATACACCCTCGTGTATCGGTACGCTAAGCCTAATCTGAATCCCAAAGTGTAGGACCGTATCGATACGGCCCTTGGGCGTACCGATACGCCCTGCACTGCAACACTCAGATTAGCAGCTAAACGCACTAAGACCCAACTCTAGATGCAAATTACGACTCGCCTAGCCACAAACAAACATCCATACAACATTTAACAACCATGGAACAACATACGAAGCACTTTAAACTAACAACAGAGCATTAACAACATAAAGCCAACACAAAGGAGTCTAGATACACACTCCTAAAACACGTAGCATTTCCCATTGCTAAACTACTACATTATTTAATAAACCATACTTGAGCAAACTACCACACGCTTGGACGCCCTTTTTCTTGCTCCTTGCTAACTCCAAGCTAATGATCTACATTGTCGGAAAAAGGAGAGCTTAAGCATAAAGCTTAGTGAGCGGAGCTCTAAAACATAACAACGACAATGCAAGGTTCAAAGCTTTCTTTAAAAAAATAAAGGCCAACACATACAACCCATCCAACGACATAATCCGCTTACTAAAATACAAGTTCAACCACAAGTCAACAACATAGATATTTATCATGGCATCACACTTCATGATATGCATAAAGACATGATCCTAGATTAAAGCAAAACAATAGAAAGGGAATGATATAGTGAGACACAACATGAACAATACATGGTATGCACAAGCATAACCAAAACACACGTGGTGGGACTACACATCACCGTTTCGACTAGTAGTTTTCCGATGAACTACACATCAAAGTACTCTTCTACTAGTCACTACCGGCGGGACTACACATTACGAGAGTCTTACACTAGTCGCTACCGGCGGGACCACACATCACCGGAGCAGCGACAACCATCACGTGAGTTTCGACACCAACCATGCAACACGACATACAAATCACCATCATGCGACATGAACACACTATATCATGCACGACCAAAACAACTTGTAACAAAATCCACAACTATGCACAAACTTACTACTTACAATCTTACCAACCGCAAGTGGTCTTACTTACCATTTTCGTGGACGACCTGCACCAACTTACAGATATTTTACAAGGCATATCAACATCACCATAATTTCATCATGCATGATCAACAACATAATAATAAACAACATGCTTCCTCCCAAAGTATTGAAATTTCATGCATAACAAATTATCATCACAAGTAATGAAAATCAAACGGTAAAAAGGGGAATTTAAAGAGGCGATTCACATCAACTTACTCTTGAGTTTGAATTGACCTTTCAAGCTCAATTCAAACTCTTTCGAAACCACCTTTGAACTAAAACGTTGCTTAAAAACAATTCCACTCACGATTCGCACACCAATGCAAACCACAAAGTCGTTTCAAGCTTCCGAACTTGCTAGAACTGCATCCGAACCACCCAAGGCCAAATATGATGTTTCCAACCAATCAAAAACAATGCATTAACCTCTTAATCAACCACAAATTTACTGTTATACATCAGCTCACAATTTCACAACATTTTCTCAACAATTCAAAGCCGAAATCTTCCCAAATAATCTCATTTTCGTACTCCAGCAAAACCTAGCCATTACCTCTCAATTTAAACACTTAAAACACTCCAAAACATATCCAAAACATCACTCTAAGGTTGTACAGTCCTTCATTTCCCCACATAAACACCTTAAAAACTCCCATTTTCCACTCCTAAAAATCACCTACAACAGTAGCTACGAGAATCCATCCAAACTAATACTATCACCACTTAAAAATCATCAAATAACATCTAAAAACACCTACCCAATGTTACTATAACATCAGCCCAACAATTTTTCACAAAACCATTCCAAAAATACAAATTTTGACACTTTAAATATACCCCTAAAATCCCATTTCGGGATTCTTTATAAAACCCAACCAAATTGAGATTTAATGTTCCATAGGGCAAGGTTAGATCAAAACTAAACTCTATTAATCAAAAACAACCCAAAAAGCCATTAAAGTTTCATGCTTTTCTTCAAACTTGAAAACTTCAAAAACTCAAAAAGAGGATTTCTATGAAAACTAAAGCTATGGAAATGTTGGAAATCATGAGGAGAATTCAAAAACACAATTACCTCGAAGAGAGCCCTTAAATTGATGAAGAGATTTGATGAAATAGTGCTTTAGGGGATAAGAGGGGTTTTAGGTTTTCAAAAATGGTGGAATGAAGAAGATGGGCATTTCTTCTCAAATAAAACCCCCTTTTGTCATCTTATTTCTCCTTCATTTTAAAATTTACCAAAATGCCATTAATGAATTCAAACCCTTTTAATTAAACCAAAACCCAATTTAATTTAAAACAAGCCCATGACTAAAACCCGATTTACACAAGTAACATCCGACCCCTAAACTCGGGGCTTTATAGTCTGGCAACACAATACAACTTAATCTATTTAACGCAGTTTCACACTACGGAGCAGCATAACCTAACCCATTCTATCAATCTGATCTCTTCTATTATTTACTTGTGTTTCTTTAATTTAGAATATTTCACAAAATGAAATTTACTTGTGCATTTAATATTTTCTGTGTATGAATTTATCTTCGAGTTAGCTATCCAATCATCGTGGGAGACGATATCTTTTATACTATAACTTGACAACAGTGTGCACTTGCGCTTATATTTAGAGAACACCTCAACGCTCTATAAGCTTTTGGCGCCGCTGCCGGGGATTGGCAACAATAAATTCGTCTTTATTTTTCTGCACTTTTACTTTATTGCATTTAATTTTAGTTTTTATTTTTCCTTTTTATTCGAAAAAATAAAATTTTATAGTTTTCTTATCTAGTGCATGACCAGAGCCAACCCATCGGCCGAAATCGTTTTCATAGACAAGATCGAACGACGAGCAAGAAAACTAAAGAAAGAAGCAAGAGAAGCCCTCGAAGAAGCTAAAGAAATAGGAAAAGCAGAGGCAACCATGGTTAACGGTCAAGACAACAACCCTGCCAATAATGCCCGCAACGGTAGGGATGAGCATCAAGATTCGCCACCTAGGCAGCAGCCACCAATTCCGCCCAAGCAGCCACAGTATGTGCGAACCACCATGGACTACTTAGAGCATGACTATAGAGGATTTGATCCAACTGTGGCAGAGCCTAAAATTGAAGCTGATCACTTTGAGTTAAAGCCCGTGATGTTCAATATGATAAATACATTGGGGCAATTTGGAGGAACTGCCACGAAAGATGCTCGGCAACACTTGAGGGGATTCCTAAACATTTTTAGAGCTTTCAAGATACATGGAGTCCATCAAGACGTGCTTAAGCTGAGATTATTTCTCTATTCACTGAGGGATAGGGCAAAGTAGTGGTTGGACAACCAACCGGCGGGATCATTCAACACTTGGACGGAGTTGTGCAAGGACTTCCTAGATCGTTTTAGTCCTTCAGACGTAATTGACAGATTAATAAACGAGATCATTGTCTTCTGCCAAGGGGATGATGAACCAATGTATGAAGCTTGGGAGAGATACCAACAAATGCTAAACAATTGTCCGCTTCACGGTTTCCCATCCTAGACTCAAGTGTCGATGCTCTATAATGGAGTAAATCAAACAACAAGAATGATGCTCGACGCTTCAGCCAATGGAATCATCCTAGACAGACCACCTGAGGAGGCACTACAGATTCTGAACATAATTGCAAAGAATGACTACAAGTTCCCTACAGCTCGCCGCGGCGGAATAAGACGACCAGCTGTTGTGAATGAAGTAGAAGCCACGGAATCTGTCAATGCCCGCCTAGATAAACTGACACAGCTGGTTATAAATATGGCCAAGTCCACAGGAAAAACATATGAGGCCAAGGTTGTGGAGCCATTTTGTGATGAGTGTGGTGGCAACCACGATTCCTCTAAATGTAGTGAATCTGCCAACTTTATGGGAACTTATGAGAGGAACATCAGACCCAACACCAACACATACAACCAAGGCTGGAAAAGCATCCGAATTTCTCCTAGAGTAACCCTAACACTGCTGCAAATCCAACCCATCAACCAGGAGGATATCAACAGAACCTGTCCCGACATCTACCTCAGCAACAACAGAATACGAACAATAATTCACTCGAATCTACTTTACATATTTTTATGTCTCGCACTAGTGATTTTATTGTTCGTACTAATAAATTTATTGACAAGACTGAATCTTTTATGGAAAGAACTGAGATGTAGATGAACAACCAGGAGGCATCAATAAAGAACCTGGAGACCCAGTTCGGGTAGTTCACTGAGATCATAAGCAACAGGACAATGGGTGCATCATCCAGTAAAAAAGAGGTCACAGCAAAACCCACTTATAAGCAGTGTAAAGCAATAACGACAAGAAGTGGGAAACAATTTGATGATCCCAGAGCTGAGAAGCCACAGGAAAATCAATCTGAACCGCTCGCCGCAGCAGCACAAGGACAACTGTTGAGTTGAGAGGAGTTCGATTCGAGCAACCGATGTGGTTCACCAAGTGGTGGAGAGGTGGATTTTTGAGTGGATTAGGTGTGGAAGCTTAAAATTAAATGAGACAATGATTTTAGAGTGGTTCAACTTTCTAACCAAGGTCTACATCCACTACCTTAGCTCCCCACTAAGGATTTCCAAACAATTCCACTAATTGCTCTTCCCCTTTTCTAGGCTTAGGAGGAAACCCTTATACACCGATCAAGTTTTCTACCCAAAGCCTTGATCGAAACCCTCTTTACAAAGAGAAACAATAAGCAAACTTAAATCCCTCTAATAGGAATTTGTTTGTACAATTTAGCACTCACCCAAAACCTAAAACACTTGAGCAAATTTGACAATTTTGGCTCACTAGTGTTTGTCTATACAATAAATGACAATTTAAGCTCTAAGACAATTCTTGATCATTTGTTGATTGACAATATGAGCATTGGCCTTTACTTGATGCTTGGAAAGGGGATCAATACGCTTACCAGGTGTATCGAACCGATCTCGATCCGTATCGAAACGGCCAAGCCTGTTTCGATACAAGTTTTGGCAGTGACCAAACTGGGGCAAAAAGGTATCAGTACGGGTACAACCGTATCGATACGGGTAGCTTGAAGAGTCAAGCTTGGCTATTTAAAATCAATAAAAACATTGCCAAAAACCTTTTAAAGTTCCTCAAACACAGATTCAAGTTGTTTGGACTTAAAACCAAGTTTTAAATTCTTTTCAAATTAGTCCAAAACATTTTTCAATCATTATATCAAAACACTAGTTCTACAATCTCCCCCTTTTTGATATAATAAAACTAACTTGAAAAATTGTTTGGGATTCTCCCCCTTTAACTTTAAAAATGTGAATAAGAGATTAAAGATATGAAATCAAATAAAGCTCCCCCTTATTCATTTGAAAGTTCAATTTTTCAAACCATTTCTTCCCCTTTTTTGTTATATCAAAAAGAATTTAAAACATTAAGTTCAAAATAACAATAGAGGTAAAAAATTTGACAAAAATAAGAGTTTGGTTTTAAAATGGCTCCCCCTTTCTGAAGGCATCATTAAAAGTGTTAGTCCAACATATATGATCATCTAGTTGAATTAAATGAAAAATAAATCAAATAAAAACAAAAACAACTAGATTTTACCACACTTGAACTCAAGGGAGGATGTGAAGCCTTCCTTCTTTAAGTGTTCTTCCTTAGTGTGCATGAAGCTCCCCCTCAAAGTTTGACTTGTTGATCACCTCCATCACACCTAGCAAAAGACAATCAAGTAATTTTTGGTATCCAAATTGCTTTGGATCCATGAACATTAGTAGCACAAATTTTAGTCCCCTTAGGAATCCATTTTTCAATGTCATCCTTTTTAATTGAAGTGGTTAGTCCTTTTGGGACCCTAACACTTCTAAAACATTTTCCTTTTACAAATCTAGGGGCACTAGATTGTCTTACATAAAAATTTGATTTTCCAAAATTGTTTTTCTTTTCAAGCTCTTTGGAAATCAAATCTTTTTCTTCTTGAACTTTTTGAAGCAAATTTTGTAAATCAAAACATTTTAATTCAAACTCTTCGAGTTTTGCTTCAAGTCCAAGTTTGGTTTTAGAAAGCAAATCATTTTGATTTTTTAACTTTGAAATCAATTTGTTGTTTTTCAAAATGTGATTTTTAAAATCTAAAACCAAATCATCGTAGGCATCTTGTAATCCATCAAAAGAGTAAGAGCATGAAGTAGATGAATTAGAAGTTACCCTAGAATCTTCTTCGATGGCCATAAGGCAAAGGTTAACTTGTTCATTTTCTGTGGAGTCCTCATCACTCCAAGTAGCCACATATGCCTTCTTCTTACGGCTTGAAGTGCTTGCCCTCTCCTTTTTCTTGGAATCACGTTCAAGCTCCCTCAAGGATTTCTTCATGAACAGGGCACACTTCTTGAAGAGATAGACTATCTCTTCTTCTTCATCCTCCTCTTCACTTGAATCAATGTGATGGCAAATGGAGGATTTGAGAGCCATGGCACTTGCATTGATGCCTAGCCCTTTGATTTTCTTCTCTCCCATAGCTCTAATTTCTTCCCTCTTCTTTTCATCCTCTTTGTTCTTCTTCATGATTTGATGAGTAAGGAGTGACCCCATGAGTTTATCAAGCTTCAAAGTCTTCAAATTCTTTGCTTCGATGATGGCGGTCCTCTTTGAGTCCCAAGACTCGGGAAGTGAGTAGATGAGCTTTCGGACAAGTTTCTCTTCAGGGATGGCTTCTCCATAACCTTTAAGACCGTTGGTGATGGTGGAGAACCTATCAAACATCTTCTCGATGTTCTCTTCCGGATCCATCTTGAAGTTCTCATACTCTAAGGTTAGGAGCCCAATCTTGGTCTCCTTGACTCCATCGGTTCCCTCGTATGTGACTTCAAGCTTGTCCCATACCTCCTTGGCACTCTCACAAGAAGACATCTTCTCATAGATGGTTGGGCCAAAAGCACAAAACAAGATGTGCAAGGCTTTGCAATTAAGCTCCATCTTCTCGCGATCGTCGACACTCCATTTTGTTTTGCTTCGTTGAGGCACGAACAGACCACCCTCAACTATATCCCATAGCTTGTAATCTCTTGATTTGATGAAGAACTTCATCTTTGTCTTCCAATGGGCACAATGGGTTCCGTCAAAGAAAGGCGGTTTGTCTATGGATTACGCCATTGAGCCGGTAGTGTGAAATGATGATCGAGCTTGTAGGATCTTCTCAATAGGATGTGAATCCTCTTCAATTGAGCCAAGCTTTGATACCAATTGTTGAGTTGAGAGGAGCTCGATTCGATCAACTGATGTGGCTCACCAAGTGGTGGAGAGGTGAATTTTTGGGTGGATTAGGTGTGGAAGCTTAAAAGTAATCGAGACAATGATTTTAGAGTGGTTCAACCTTCTAACCAAGGTCTACATCCACTACCTTAGCTCCCCACTAAGGATTTCAAACAATTCCACTAATTACTCTTCCCCTTTTCTAGGCTTAGGAGGAAACCCTTATACACCGATCAAGTTTCCTACCCAAAGCCTTGATCAAAACCCGCTTTACAAAGAGAAACAATAAGCAAACTTAAATCCCTCTAATAGGTATTTGTTTGCACAATTTAGCACTCAGCGAAAACCTAAAACACTTGAACAAATTTGACAATTTTGGCTCACTAGTGTTTGTCTATACAATAAATGACAATTTAAGCTCTAAGACAATTCTTGATCATTTGTTGATTGACAATATGAGCATTGGCCTTCACTTGATGTTTGGAGGTCCCTTTTATACACCTTGATGAGTTTATAGTCGTTACTAGTCGTTGGGGATGAATTGGAGCCGTTGAGGACTTTATTTCCCTTCATTAATGCTGTTCTGCAGCCTTCCGTATCGATACGCTTGGACTCGTATTGGTACAACCTTCATTAGAAGCTAGCCGTTGGGCTCTTGCCAGCCTAGGCGTATCGATATGCTTGAGGGCGTATCGGTACGGCATGACGTTTAAAAGACCGTTGGGAAATAGCTGTTGGGGTTGTTGGAAAGGGGATCGGTACGCTTACCAGGCGTATCGAAACGATCCCGATCCATATCGAAACAGCCAAGCCTTTTTTGATACGGGTTTTGGTAGTGACCAAACAAGGGCAAAAAGGTATCGGTACGGGTACAACCGTATCGATACGGGTAGCTTGAAGAGTCAAGCTTGGCTATTTAAAATCAATAAAAACATTGCCAAAAACCTTTTAAAGTTCTTCAAACACAGATTCAAGTTGTTTGGACTTAAAACCAAGTTTTAAATTCTTTTCAAATTAGTCCAAAACATTTTTCAATCATTATATCAAAACACTAGTTCTACAACAACCTACTATGGTAGCAAAACAAACTGATCCCCAGACAATCGAAAGCCCTGAGACAGATGATTCTGAACCACCACAGATCAAATTTCCCTGCAAGGAACACATCTAGGACATCCGCCTGCCACCGCCCTTGCACCAAAGGCTTAAAAGACAGAAGCAAGAGCATCAGTTCAAAAAATTTATGGATATTCTAAAATAGATGTACATCAATATCCCACTTGTGGAAGCCATACAAAACATGCCAAATTATGTGAAGTATTTGAATGACATGGTTTCCAAGAGAAGGAGAGTTGGGGAATTTGAGACGATAGATGTCACTGAAGAGTGCATGGCAATTATGCATAACAAGGTGCCGCCCAAAAAGACAGATCCAGACAACTTTATCATTCCATGTAATTTAGGTAGCAACAATGACATGAGAGCTCTATGCGACCTGAGAACAAGTATTGATCTGATGCCCAAGGCTGTCTTCAACAAATTAGGAATTGGAAAAGCAAAACCAACCTCCATCATGCTCCAATTGGCTGGCCATTCTTTTGTGCAACCGGGGGGAAAAGTTGAAGATATCCTTGTACGAATGGGCAACTTCATTTTCTCAGCTGACTTTCTCATCTTGGAATGTGAGACAAACAAGAACGCCCCTATCATTCTTGGGCGACCATTCTTAGCCACGGGCAAAACATTAATAGATGTAGAGAATGGGAAACTCATAATGAGGGTTGACAATTAGAACATAAGGATACATGTTTTATAGGCCATGAAACCAGCCAAGGAAAAAGAAGTATGCCAAGACACACATGCCTCCAAAGTCAGCCCAGAAACAGAGCAAGGCAGTAGCTGCCAGGGTAGAAATCAAAGCAACAAGAACCCCAAGGAGCAAGATGACCCACCTGGACAAAAAGCAAAACACAACCAGGTCAGGAAGTGGTTATGTTTGGGAGATGCACCTCAATGCACTCCCAACATAACTTAAATTATTTTTAATATCTTTCTTTTTATTTTTATGTTGTAGGATTATATTTTAATTTATTGCAATTTATTTTCCACATTTATATTTTTCAGATTTAATTATTTTTATTTCAGTTTTCTTTATTTAGCTAATTATTTTTATTTTTAGGTTTAGGAATAAATAAGTTGGACCAAGAAGAAGGCCCAACAATGAGCCCGCCCACCATGCCGTCGAGACAGCTGAAGGAAACCCACCGAAAAACGTGTAATGACTAGAATACCGCTAACGACTAGCGGTATATCGACAAACACTTTATATAAATATTATTTTAATTTTTGGTTTAAAATTGTAAATTCCTCATTTTTTCTTCTTCTTCCTGTCGAACACTTTTTTGGGTTTTGGAGTTTAAAAAGCACGCTAGGGAAAATCAAAACTTTAGGATTTCTGGATCAATGATGGGCTAATGCGAGGTCTATTGGAGGACACAAACTCCACGACCGGGATACCGACGAGAATACAAGGGGGTGGGAAAGGGATGTGACAAAATTCAATCAAAGTTAAGATGATTTTTACTCCCAAAATTAAGATGATGGTTTAAATTGAGGGATTTTGGAATTAATTGATAATATATAAGTGTTTTGGACTATAACTGTAATTATACCAAGCCACGTTATCATCTCCATTAGTTTTTAAAGGTCGAGGTACCAAAATAGAACAAAAACGTAATGTTAGGTACCATTTTGCCAAAAAACAATAGCCGAGGTACCAAAAAATAACGTGAACATAGTTGGATACTAAATATGTAGTTTTCCCTAAATATTATATGAGAAAATATCCCATGCACTAAATATGATTTCTTTGATAAATTAAAACAAAAACAAAAGAAGAAGACATGTGCTCATCTTCTTTCTCACTCCCATTTTAAACCCAATGACATTAGAGAGCTCTCTCCTCCATTTTCACTATTCCATCACACCCTTTGCTCTTTGTTGGTGATTTTCAAAAGGTAATTACATTTTTGACTTGGTGTTATCTTCCTCTTCATTTTGGTACCATTAGTTTTCATTAAAACCATGTATTTTATATTTTGGGTTTGTAAAAGGTTGAAGCTTTATGAATTTCTAACAAAGCTTTTGATTATTTATTGTTAGATAAGTTGTTTATAATCCATAAGGTACAACATATGTGAATTTTAAAGAGTTTTACAATGATTCTCGGATTTGGGTTTTAGAGGGGTTTTTGAAGGGTTTAAAGGTTGGTTTTGGGTGTGTTTGATGTTGGAAATTAAGGGCTGATGTTAGTGTAATATTTAGGGGTTGTTTTGGAAGCATTTAAGTGTGTTAAAAAGGTTGAAATCATGAGTTTTGGACTAGGTTTCATGGTAAAAAGGTTGTAATAGTTAAGGGTTGATGTATAGGAGGTGTCCGTTGAAGATTCAGGGTCATGTGTTTCCTGTTGATATGATGGAACTTCCTTTCTACGGGTTTGATATCATTTTGGGTATGGATTGGTTGGTTGAGCACAGAGCTAGTGTAGATTTTGAGACAAAGAGAATTTCGTTAAAGCTTTCTGATAGTTACGAGGTAGTGGTAGTAGGCGAGAACGTTAAGTTCTTGTCGAACGTTGTGTCGGCTTTAGAGGCTCATAGGTTGATGGACTCCAGATGTGGGGCTTATTTAGCATATGTGATGAATCCGAATATGAGTGAGGTTAGACCGAAAGATATCAGAACAGTTTGTTATTATCCGGGTGTGTTTCTAGAAGAGTTACCGGGTTTGCCTCCTGAAAAAAGATGTAGAGTTTGTGATTGAGATTGTTTTAGGGTATACTCCGGTTTCTATTGCTCCGTACCGTATGGCTCCGAAAGAGTTGAAAGAGTTGAAAAGTCAGCTTCAGGAGTTGTTAGACCGAGGTTTTATTAGGCCTAGTAGTTCGCCTTGGGGTGCTCCCGTGTTGTTTGTGAAGAAGAAGGATGGCAGTATGAGGATGTGTATCGACTACAGGCAGTTGAACCAGCTGACAGTGAAGAACAAGTATATGTTGCCTCATATAGATGAATTGTTTGATCAGTTGAGGGCTGCCTCAGTGTTCTCGAAGATAGATTTGTGATCAGGGTACTATTAGTTGAAGGTAAAAGAGTGTGATATTCCGAAGACAACTTTTAGGACTAGATACGGCCATTATGAGTTCCTTGTGATGCCGTTTGGGCTCACGAATGCACGAGTAGCTTTTACGGACATGATGAACAGAGTTTTCCGAGACTATCTGGACCGATTTGTGGTTGTTTTCATAGATGACATCCTTGTGTACTCGAGATCAGAAGAAGAACATGATGAGCACTTGAGACTTGTTTTGTAGAGATTGATAAGTAATCGATTGTATGCTAAGTTGAGTAAATGCGAGTTCTGGATCAGAGAGGTTGTATTTCTTGGCCATGTGGTGTCAGCTGAAGGTATCCGAGTCGATTCGAAGAAGATTGAAGCCATTGTTGAGTGGAAACAACCTAAGTCAGTGACAGAGATTAGAAGTTTCCTAGGACTATCTGGTTACTATAAAAGGTTCGTTGATGGTTTCTCTAGAGTAACTGCTTCGCTGACTAAACTTTTGCAAATGGGAGTTAAGTTTGAGTGGTCTGATACGAGAGAAAAGGCATTTAAGAAATTAAAAGATGCTTTGACGAATGCTCCAGTGTTGGTACAGCCAGTTTCAGGGAAAGAGTTCGTGATCTATAGCGATGCTTCCTACGTAGGTTTCGGTTGTGTTCGGATGCAAGAAAGGAGAGTTGTTGCTTATGCTTCGAGACAGTTGAAGGTGCACGAGAAGAATTACCCTACGCATGACATTGAGTTGGCAGCAGTTGTGTTTGCGTTGAAGATTTGGCGTCACTACTTGTATGGTGAGAAGTGCACGGTTTACACTGATCATAAAAGCTTGAAGTATCTGATGACTCAAAGAGAGTTGAACTTGAGACAAAGAAGATGGCTTGAACTGTTAAAAGACTATGATTTGACTATTGAGTACCATCTGGGTAAGGCAAATGTGGTGGCTGATGCGTTGAGCAGAAAAGTTGCGAGCTACGTTTGCTAGGCTAAGTGTATCAGAGGATGGTGGTTTGATTACAGAGTTGCAAGTGAAGCCTTCGTTGATTCAGATGATCAGAGAGAAACTGTTGCAAGATGTATCATTAGCTTCACATGTTCAGGACATTGCAGAAGGTAGACCGACAGAGTACAGTTTCAGTGATGAGAATGTGTTGTGTTTCAGAGACAGAGTTGTTGTACCTAAATATGTTGAGTTGAGAAGTACGATTCTGAGCGAAGCACATTCGAATCATTTTTCTATGCATCCGAGCAGTACTAAGATGTACCGAGATTTGAAGAGTGATTATTTCTGGTTGGTTTGAAGAAGGATGTAGCCGAGTATGTGAGCCGTTGCATGGTTTGTCAGAGAGTAAAGGCATAACATCAGGTTCCTTCAGGTTTGTTACAACCTTTGAAAATTCCGGAATGGAAGTGGGAAAGAATCACTATGGATTTTGTGTCAGGGTTGCCGTTGTCTCCTTCGAAGAAGAATTTTGTTTGGGTAATAGTTGATAGATTCACTAAGTGTGCTCATTTCTTAGCAGTGAACACCACAGATTCTTTATACAAGTTGGTAGATTTGTATATCCGAGAGATTGTGAGACTGTATGGAGTTCCGAAGTCTATTAAATCAGACAGAGATATGAGATTCACTTTGAGGTTCTAGAGTTGTTTGCATAGTGCCCTAGGTAGTCGTTTGCATTTCAGTACTTCTTATCATCCGCAGTCTGATGGTCAGTTAGAGCGAGTGATACATGTATTAGAGGATATGCTCCGTTGTTGTGTGATTGACTTCCAAGGTTCTTGGGAGAAACATTTACCCTTATTCGAGTTTGCTTACAACAACAATTACCAGGCTAGTATTCAGATGGCTCCTTATGAGGCATTGTATGGTAGGCGATGTAGGACTCCGATTTATTGGGCCGAAACGGGTCAGAAATTGTTACCTATGCCGGATTTGCTTAAGGGGACTACAGATAAAGTGAAGTGTATTTTTGACCGTAGTCCACCCGTATACTGAGCTCATGAATTCTATGGTATGCCAATTGTATCCAAAGTCCTTCGAATCCAAGGTCCGGTGATAGTAACAATAATCAATGTTCAATAACAATAGCAATAGCAATGTCCAATGTTTTTAATGACTTTATTTTTAACAATAATTCAATATCAATGTCCAATAGCTTATATGAATGAAAATGGCAACATCTCAATGATTCGCTAACAATGACAATGACAATGCAATAACGATATTCAATAACAATGGCAACGATAATATCAATGTCTGCTAAATGATTTGATGCGATATCCCTTAACAAAAAGGGCTAATGATACTAAATTTAATAACGATGAAACCGGGAAAGGCACCTAGCCTAATCCTGAAACTCCGACTACACTCACCTTGAGAATTTGAAACTCCTACGACTCTCGGATAATAACTCCTTTATTCCTAGCTTTTGATGGAGATGGTGGATGGTCCTTTTCCAACTCTTGAGCTAGGTAAAAAACAATAGGATATCATGAGAATCGATAATACAATATGGAAATCATTATAACGATATCAAAACCAATATATAAGATTGCTATAGATGATATCCATAGAATATTCATGGATAGCTAAACCTAGCTTGAGATTACTCTCTCAATCTTCACGAATTTCAACAATAGTTTGGGGAAAATAGCTTACCCGATCGATAGCAACGTTTCGATAACAATAAATAAAAGGAAAGCTAAGCTTGAACCAAGCTCCAATGAAGGTGCTAGCTTAGAAAATTTAAGAAAGAAGATGATAACTTTTAGTGACTAAGCTTTTTGGTGAGTTCCCTATGCCTTTCAAGGCTCTTGTGACCTGTTGAGTGTGTAAAAGTTCTATTATTTACACCCTTTTTAACCCATATTTCTGCTGCATTCAAGCATCATTGCATTGCATTTAGGTTAGTTTACAGTAAAACATCACAAATTCACTAAAGGCACGAATTCTACTAAAAGATGGCTGATTTTGCAGGTTGCTGCCATAGTTGACGAAGAAGGCAGGCGCGGGGCAGAGAAGCAGAAGAGCTGAAGTGAACAAGCAGACGATGAGGACGAAGCTGCCATGGATCTGTCGTGACAGCAAGGTGACAGCAACCTTATGAAGAGGAAAAGTAAAGTGGACCTCGATAGATAGAGAAAAATCTGCTCGTCTGTCGTGTGAAAGCTAAATATTTTTCCAAACCCCGGAACGAAAGATATGTCAAGCCAAAGCTCAAGGAGAAGAAATCCCTAGAAACAAGGATGGCGGCTGCAAAGTAGGACTCTTAGAGATTAAGTCTTTATTAGAATCTTACTTTTAATTAAAGTTGTAATCCTTGTTAACTTAGAATACTTGAGCCCAAAGCTTATATAAGGGCATAGATTTCAACCTAGAGAGAGGATACCCCATAACTGATAACCTAAACCCCTCCGCCGTTTACCCGTCGTCGACATGTTCTAAAACCCCTTAGGGCCACGGGTTGTTTTGTAAAGTAGTTGCAAGGGTTGTTTTGTTTTAGGATTTTCCAAGTGCAATAAAATAAACTTCAAGTTCTCTTATTTCGGTTTTAATATCTTGCAAGAGCATCGGGAGAGCATTGTGAGGTTATCTATTTACTTAGCATCGTGAGAGTTAAGTATACGAAAGAGATAAGAGCACGTTCTCTAGTTTATAGTTGAACCATCTCGTGCCTAGGGATAGGGTGAGGTTAAGTGGCTAAGGAAGAATTCATACACATCGGTGTTCATCCTTCGATTCACGCCGGGAGGTATCATCAAAGACGTGATCATCGACAGACTTGGACCTAGGGATAGGCCAAGGCAGATCTGGGATTCTTGCCAAACTTGGAGTACGGAGTTGGTGTGTTCGCTGTCGCGACAGCTAACGGACAGCCGCCGCGACAGGTGCTGTCGGCGACGGGCGCGACGACAGAACTGGATTTCCTAAGCATCGCAATACCTGCACTACTGAGCAATTCAATACCAGCCCATTCTCTCTATCTTGATATTTCTACTCTTTTTATTTACGTTTACTTTATTATTCTCGTGACAATTCTCTTAAATATTTTCTTTACTTCGTGCAGTGAATTTAGGTGAAGTCATTAGCCCAATCCCTGTGGAGACGATATCCGATACTTAGTATCACTTTACTACTTGCGTCGTGTATACTTGCACTACAATTGCGATAGACTATTTTACACGCAACAAGTTTTTGGCGCCGTTGCCGGGGATTGGCAACATAACGACATCTTTCTTTTATTGCACTTTTCATTTTTATTTTCGTTTTTGTTTTTATTTTCATTCTTGTTTTTATTTTTCTTTAATTTTTCTTTTGTGTTTTCAACTCTCGCTTTTCACAAGGTTTTCTTGTTTATGCGCAGATCTAAAAGAGGTGAAGATCCTGAGTATCCATTAGATCCAGAAGTTGAACGTTCCTTTAATCTCAAGAAACAACTTCGCCGACTTTTAGACAGAAACGAATACCTCGAGGAACAGCTAGAGAAAATGGGCCATAACCAACCTGCTGGCGGTGGCATACCACCCCTTGGCGATCTTAACCCGCCTGTCGGTGACCCGCCTGCAGCAGCCGGACGACGGTCATGTCGTGACTACATGCTGAACGATCATGTAGAGCTGGAGACCACACTGCCGGATATTGATGTTGATAACTTCGAGCTTAAGCTTGTCATGTTTAGTATGATCAACAATGTCGGGCAGTTTAGTGGTGCTGTGACAGAGGATGCTAGGGAGCATCTCAAAACGTTCTAGGAGATCTGTGGTTCGTTTAGACTACCAGGAGTTAGTCCGGAGATACTGAGGCTTCGGTTATTTCCGCATTCATTGAGGGACAGAGCTAAAACTTGGTGGAATAAACTAACACCGGGTTCAATCGTAACTTGGGCAGATTTATCTCGTGAATTCTTATCTCGTTTTAATCCTTCGCATTTATCTGAGCGATTACGTAACGAAATTGCTACTTTTCAACAGGAAGATGACGAGCCGATGCACGAGGCCTGGGACAGATTTACTACTCTTCTTCGAAACTGCCCAATGCATGGATTTCTCGTCTGGAATCAGGTTACAAAGTTCTATAATGCTGCCAACCTACAAACTCACATCCGAATTGATTCTGCAGCAAATGGGTTACTATTGGATAAGGATCCGGACGAGGCATTGCAAGTTTTGAAAAATCTGGCCAAGAATGAGGAGCAGTTTCCGACTGCAAGAAGAGGGGGTAAACGGGTACTTGCTGTCAAGGATTACGAAGTCGACAGCACAATGAAATCACAGGTAGCATTCCTTACTAAAGCAATGAAAAGGTTATTAAATGATGATGGTTTACAAGGATTTGCTGTTGAGGAAGTATGCGATATCTGTGAGGGAAATCATAGTAGGGAAGAGTGTCCAATACATGTAGAAGAGGGAAAAAATGTTGGAAATTACAAGCAAAATTATATTCCAACAACTATAATCCCAATTGGAGGAAGGATCCCAAATTTTCCTGGAGTAATCCCAACAATGCCCTGAATCCTCAAGCACATAATCAGAATCAGGGAAGTCTTAGACTGCTGACGCGACAGCAGCTGCCGCAGAACCTGTCGCCGCCGCCGCAGCAGCAGCCACCAGCTGCCACGAGCAGTATATTGGAACAGACTCTGGCCACTTTTATGTCTCAGACCGGTACTTATATTGAGAATATGAATCAGTTTGTCAAGAAGACAGAGAATTTCATGGATAAGACGGAGATGAGGATGACAAATCATGAAGCTACTTTGAAATCTCTGGAGACACAAATGGGTCAGGTGTCGCAACATATTAAGCCAAGGCAGAATGGAGGATTTCCTAGCAATACTGAAAATGCTAGACCACCCACACATGAGCAGTGTAAGGCAATTACTACTAGGAGTGGGAAGAAACTACCAGGGCCGGAGAAGGAAGCTGAAACAGTAAAGGAACCTGCCTTGGATAAACCTGCCGAGGAAGCTGCCCCGACAGGTGATAAACAGACTGCTGCCGATGAGCCTGTCACGACAGCAGAAGCGACAGAGGAGAAAAAAGATGAATATCGTCCTCAGATTCGCATGC
Organism: Hibiscus tridactylites; assembly: GCA_958450335.1. Taxonomy (NCBI): domain Eukaryota; kingdom Viridiplantae; phylum Streptophyta; class Magnoliopsida; order Malvales; family Malvaceae; genus Hibiscus; species Hibiscus tridactylites. The sequence goes on from OY288282.1 coordinate 41,849,134, forward strand.
AGTGGGAAGGACGCATTGCTGACTACCGTCCCCCACCACCCTTCCTTCAACGGATACAGCAAGCTAAGCATGAATCTCAACTTAAAAAGATTTACGATATTTTTAAGCAGGTTCATATTAATATTCCATTGTTAGATGCCGTTAGGGAGATGCCCGGTTATGCTAAATTTCTCAAGGATGTTATGTCGAAGAAATCTAAACTTGGGGAGTTTGAAACGGTAAAGATGACGGAAGGTTGCATGAGCATTCTTCATCGGCAGCCACCCCAGAAAAAGAAGGATCCGGGGAGTTTCATCATACCTTGCGTAATCGGAAATAAATTCGTGGGTAAGGCACTTTGTGATCTTGGTGCTAGTGTTAATCTAATGCCCAAATCTGTTTTTCAGAAATTAGGTGTTGGGAAGGCGCGGCCCACGACAGTAACTCTGCAGCTGGCAGACCGCTCTTACGTTCATCCAGAGGGAAAAATCGAAGATATTCTGGTAAGAGTGGATAAATTTATTTTCCCTGCTGACTTTCTTGTTTTAGATTGTGAAGCAGATGAAAATGCACCAATCATCCTTGGGCGACCCTTCTTAGCCACGGGAAGATCATTGATTGATGTGGAAAAAGGAGAACTCACCATGCGAGTGAACGATCAAGAGATTAAGTTGAATGTTCTCCAAGCAATGAAACATTCTGATGTGGACGAGGAATGCAAGGCTATCACTGATGTTACCCTTGATCAACCCTGCATCAGGTCAGGCTGTCACGATATTCAATTCGGTCACTGTCATGGTAGCCACCTACAGGCCTGTCACGACAGCGACGACGACAGCACCAACGACAGCAACTCCTCTGAAGCCAATTCATCTGATACTGAAGATCGGGAGGAGGTAAACTGTATTGGCAATCGTCCAGGTAAGTTATTCGAACCTTTAAATTATACTTCGGATAACCATTTAATCCAAAAGCCATCTATTATTGAACCACCTACCTTAGAACTGAAGCCCCTGCCAGGGTAGCTTAAATATGCTTTTCTTGGTTCAAATGATACGTTGCCCGTAATCATCTCTTCAAAGCTGCCGCAGGAACAGGAACGACAGCTAATCGACATGTTGAGGCAGCACAAGAAGGCGATTGGATGGTCGATTGCTGATATACAAGGCATTAGTCCGGCGTTATGCATGCATAAAATCCTTTTAGAGGAAGATCATAAGCCGACTATAGATGCCCAAAGGCGGCTAAACCATGCGATGAAGGAGGTAGTGCGTAAGGAGATAATCAAATGGTTAGATGTTGGTATAATTTACGCCATCTCCGACAGCAAATGGGTGAGCCCGGTGCAATGCGTTCCCAAGAAAGGAGGAATGACCGTGGTGACCAATGAGAACAATGAGTTAATCCCAACCAGGACTGTGACCGGTTGGAGGGTTTGTATGGACTATCGGAAGCTTAATAAAGCTACCCGAAAGGACCACTTTCCTTTACCCTTTATTGATCAAATGCTTGATAGATTAGCGGGTAAACCTTACTATTGTTTTCTTGATGGTTACTCAGGTTACAATCAAATTGCTATCGCACCAGAGGATCAAGAAAAGACGACTTTCACATGCCCCTATGGAACGTACGCATTTAGGAGAATGCCATTCGGATTATGTAATGCACCCGCCACCTTCCAAAGGTGCATGATGGCCATATTCTCCGACATGGTGGAGGACTTCCTTGAGATCTTTATGGATGATTTTTCCGTCTTTGGAGACGATTTTGAGAGCTGCCTCGGCAATCTACAAAAGGTGCTTGAAAGATGTGAAAAAGCAAATTTAGTTCTAAATTGGGAAAAATGCCACTTTATGGTGGATGAGGGGATAGTCCTTGGCCATAAGATTAGCTGCCGTGGGATAGAAGTCGACAGGGCCAAAATAGAAGTAATTGAGAAGCTGCCGCCGCCGACCACAGTCAAGGGCATTAGGAGTTTTTTAGGGCATGCTGGATTTTATCAGAGATTTATTGCTAATTTCTCAAAAATCATGAAGCCCCTATGCCATCTCTTGGAGCAGAACCGACCCTTTGACTTTAATGATGAATGTACTGAAGCATTCAAGGTTCTGAAGGAAAAACTAGTAACAGCCCCCATAGTACAGCCACCAGACTGGACGCAACCATTTGAGATTATGTGTGATGCTAGTGACTATGTTGTCGGGGCAGCACTTGGGCAGCGCAAAGACAAGCTGTTTCATGTCATATATTATGCCAGCAAGACATTAAATGACGCCCAAGTGAACTACACCACCACAGAAAAGGAGCTGTTAGTTGTGGTGTTCTCCATTGACAAGTTTCGTTCTTACATACTTGGGACGAAGGTAATAGTGCACGCAGACCATTCTGCCCTTAAATATTTGTTCGCAAAGAAGGATGCAAAGCCTAGATTGATACGGTGGATCTTGCTACTACAAGAATTCGACCTTGAAATCAAGGACAAAAAGGGGACAGAAAATCAGGTGGCTGATCACTTGTCAAGGTTGGAGATGGGACAGAGTCTGCCAATAGATAAGACACACATACTGGAGACCTTCCCAGATGAGCAGCTCTTCGCTGCCGCGACAGCCATGACATCAGGTAAGTCTTCTGAACTTCCCTGGTATGCTGATTTCGTTAATTTTATAATTAGCGGAATCTTGCCTTCTGATCTTAATTATCAAGCCAGGAAGCGGTTCCAAAATGATGCTAAGCATTATTATTGGGACGAACCTCTCCTTTTCAAAATGTGTGCAGATCAAGTTATAAGGAGATGCGTACCACAAGAAGAGCAAGAAGACATTCTCCATCATTGCCATGCTTCACAATATAGAGGTCACTTAGGAGGCAATAAAACTGCTGCCAAGGTGCTGCAGTCAGGGTTCTACTGGCCGACACTGTATAAGGATGCACATGAGTTCTACAAGAACTGTGACAGGTGCCAACGGACAGGTAACATCTCGAGGAGAAACGAGATGCCACTGCAAAACATTCTAGAAGTCGAGATCTTCGACGTTTGGGGGATCGATTATATGGGACCCTTTCCTTCTTCATGTGGAAATCTATACATCCTCCTAGCAGTGGATTATGTCTCTAAGTGGGTAGAAGCTATCACCACTCAAAAGAATGATGCCAAGACGGTCCAAAAGTTCTTACACAAAAACATTTTTTCGAGATTTGGCATTCCTAAGGCGATTATCAGTGATGAAGGGAGACATTTTGATAATAGGGTAATTGCTGCCGCCTTGAAGAAATATGGTGTCAAGCACAGGATCGCGACAGCATACCACCCACAGACCAATGGATAGGCTGAGATATCCAATAGGGAAGTGAAGAACATTCTTGAGAAGATGGTTAAGCCAACTAGGAAAGATTGGTCTTTACTTCTGAATGATGCATTATGGGCATATAGGACAGCTTTTAAGACTCCATTGGGCATGTCTCCATACCGTTTGATTTATGGGAAAACCTGTCATCTGCCTGTCGAGATAGAGCACAGGGCATACTGGGCAATCAAGGCAGTGAATATGGACTTGGATAAGGCAGGCCAGAAAAGGCTGTTAGATTTGAACGAGATCGATGAAATACGGACAATGGCCTACGACAATGCAAGAATATATATAAGGAGAAAACTAAGAAGTGGCATGACAAGAAGTTGCTGCCACGACAGTTCTGCCCAGGGCAGTTTGTGTTGTTGTTTAATTCTAGGTTGAAACTCTTCCCAAGAAAGCTAAAATCTAGATGGTCCGGCCCGTTCCAAGTGGTACAAGTTTTTCCCCATGGTGCCATCACGATCCAATCATTAAAAGACGGGTACCAATTCAAAGTCAACGGACAGCGCCTCAAGCATTATCAGGGGACTGAAGCCCCAGGAATACATGAAGTGGTTACTTTAGGAGATGCCCTACAAGGCATCCCTAATTTATCCTAAATTTTATTTTTATTTATTTTTATTATTTATTATTAGGAAATTAGGGTTATTTTATATTCGAATAATGTTTTTAATTTTTCTGTCTTTAGAAAAAAAAGGAGTCAAGAAGAAAAGGAGAAGTGACCCAAGCCCACCATCCATCCATCAGCCCAACAGAGCCCATTTATTGAAGCCTGCCGTTTCGGCTGTCGCCGCAGACGGATAAGACAGACTGTCAACAGACTGACACGGCAGACGCAGAAGCGTGCGGCAGACGCACAACAGACGCATAAATGCGTGTCAGACGCGTCAAACACGCTAACACACAACAGTCGCTCCGTTATTCCCGCCTACCGTTACGGCATTAAATGGGCAGCTCATCGACCGCTATAAAACCCCGTTTGCACTTTCATTTTTTCCTCACTTCTGCTTATTCTTACTTGCTTTCTCCTCCCGTTTTCATTTGCTTTCTTTATTTTCACAACCCTTGCAACTAATATGTCGTCTAGACAGACCCGCCGCAGTGCTGCCTCAGCCTCTTCTTCAGCAGCCGCAACGCCCTTCGAAACCAAGGAATTATGGGAGGAACGAGGCTTCATCTACATCCGCAAAGCACCGAACATGGGGCTCCGACCATTTATAGCCAAGGCAATAAGGAACTTGCTATGGGAGCAGTTCGCCGAACAACCGGCAGAACTAAACGACACGTTGGTGAGGGAGTTTTATGCTGCCATCGACAGCAGAACGGCAACCTCCATCACTGTCCGAGGGGTAGAGGTGCCATTTACAGCTGACAACATCAATCACATGTATGGCCTATATTTTGGCCCCAACGATGACGCCCACCAGCAATTCCTAGAGACCCTCGATGCTGCCGCCTACGGTGCTAACATGGTGGAGGTGACAGAGGAAGGAACCACATGGACCACGAGCAAAAAGAACCCCAACTCTGTCAAAAGGGGGCAGCTGCTCCCAGAAGCTAAGCTATGGAACGCTTTAATCAAGAAGCGTATCCTGCCATCCTCCCATCACACGATGGTGAACCAGCAGCGGCTCGCTCTCATTCACTCGATCATTCATGATCGGCCTATCAACGTGGGCCGTTATATGAGGGACAGCATCTTGGACTGCACATTCCGCTCCTCCTCCCGTCTTTGCCTACCGTTCACGATCACTCTCCTTTGCCGCTGCGCTGCTGTCCTAGAGGCCACCACCGACAAACTAATCAAAGGCCGAGGCTGGATAGAAAACAACATTACAAGCCTCATGGAGCTGATAGTCGCAACACCTATCAACTCCTTCAACCCAGCTGCCTCCCCCGCAGACTCAGATGAGGAGCCTGCCCCTGAACCTGACGCCGCCACCGCCCCGACAGACCAGTCTGCCCACATCCTTGCTGCGATACAACGGGTGGAAGAGAGACAAATGGGACTGATGACCTTCATCCAGGATTTCACCAACTCGACGGTAAACTTCATTACCAACACTTTGAATTATCCCGATGTTAATTTCCCTACTTTTCCTGCCCATTATTTCCGTATCCCCACCCCTGTCCACACACCCACACCACCTGCTTCCCCACATTACCATTCTACTGCCTCCACCCCATCACCTGCCCCGACGGCAGCTGCAAGTCCTCCGGCCGACAGCCCCGCACGTGGAACGAAGCGGCCAGCCACAGCCGACAGCGAGGAGGAACCTCTGATTAGAAGGAATTTGGAGAGGGAGTTTACGCCTGTCAAGAGGCTGAAACACGTGGCAGACAGAAAGCTAATGCCCAAGGCCAGCACCACCACCAGCAGCACTTGGGATAGCGGCAGCAGCTCAGACATCCAGCTTGTGGAGCAACCTGCCCAGCCTCCTCAACAGCCCAGACGCCGCCGTCAGATCCGTGTCAGCAGCAACAACAAGGACAGCGATTAAAATTTAAGTCTTTTATTTTTCTTTTCTTGCTGCCTGCTTTATCCTTATTTTGTGATGTACCTGCCTTCATTTTAACTGTCATTTTGCATTGAGGGCAATGCAACCCTCGAGTTTGGGGGTGGCACCCTCCATAGTAATGGAGTCTTAGTACATTTTTTTATTATTGTTGTGTCTTTTATTTTATTTAAGTTCTCTTAAAAAAAATCAGAAAATATAAAACTGTTGGTTTAAAACTGTGAAGTTAGCTTACCTGTCATGACAGTTCTGTCGTGGCAGCATCTTTAGGACAGTTTAAGGAGAAGTTTAGAGCCTTTCTATAGTTCTGAAAATTTAAAACACCATTGTGACTGTTATATTGCTTAGACTTCTTTTAGCCAAACTAGAATAGAAAACTTAGCACTTAGAGTAGAAAAGAGACTAGACTCTCAGGAAACCTAGAGGTGCCCAACACTGGCTCTAGGCAGATAACCAGAGAAAAACTTCTAGAGGTTCCTATCACCGGCTCTAGACAGTTAACTAGAGGTGCCTGAAATACTGGCTCTAGTAAAAATGAGAAGAAATTAGAAAGAAAACAACTAGAGGTGCCTCATTCTTGCTCTAGTAAAGGAAAGAAAGAAATCAGTCTCGTAAGAAAAACTCTAAACAAGCTAAAGTATAATATTCTAGTGAAACTAAGAGAGTCCTAGCATATAACTGTTCACAAGCATGCACACAATGCACGAGAGCTATAGGGAGATTCCAGACAGAGCCTAAACCTTCCGACAGGTTGCTACCGCCACAGAGAATGAGCGGCGGGTAAGGGACAGTTCACTGTTTGAAAGCCAACACAAAAATATTTTTCTTTTAGGTCTTAATTGCTTGAGGACAAGAAAAACTTGAGTTTGGGGGTGTGTTGAGTGTGTAAAACTTCTATTATTTACACCCTTTTTAACCCATATTTCTGCTGCATTCAAGCATCATTGCATTGCATTTAGGTCAGTATACAGTAAAACATCACAAATTCACTAAAGGCACGGATTCTACTAAAAGATGGCTGATTTTGCAGGTTGCTGCCATAGTTGACGAAGAAGGCAGGCGCGGGGCAGAGAAGCAGAAGAGCTGAAGTGAACAAGCAGACGATGAGGACGAAGCTGCCATGGATCTGTCGTGACAGCAAGGTGACAGCAACCTTATGAAGAGGAAAAGTAAAGTGGACCTCGATAGATAGAGAAAAATCTGCTCGTCTGTCGTGTGAAAGCTAAATATTTTTCCAAACCCCGGAACGAAAGATATGTCAAGCCAAAGCTCAAGGAGAAGAAATCCCTAGAAACAATGATGGCGGCTGCAAAGTAGGACTCTTAGAGATTAAGTCTTTATTAGAATCTTACTTTTAATTAAAGTTGTAATCCTTGTTAACTTAGAATACTTGAGCCCAAAGCTTATATAAGGGCATAGATTTCAACCTAGAGAGAGGATACCCCATAACCGATAACCTAAACCCCTCCGCCGTTTACCCGTCGTCGACATGTTCTAAAACCCCTTAGGGCCACGGGTTGTTTTGTAAAGTAGTTGCAAGGGTTGTTTTGTTTTAGGATTTTCCAAGTGCAATAAAATAAACTTCAAGTTCTCTTATTTCGGTTTTAATATCTTGCAAGAGCATCGGGAGAGCATTGTGAGGTTATCTATTTACTTAGCATCGTGAGAGTTAAGTATACGAAAGAGATAAGAGCATGTTCTCTAGTTTATAGTTGAACCATCTCGTGCCTAGGGATAGGGCGAGGTTAAGTGGCTAAGGAAGAATTCATACACATCGGTGTTCATCCTTCGATTCACGCCGGGAGGTATCATCAAAGACGTGATCATCGACAGACTTGGACCTAGGGATAGGCCAAGGCAGATCTGGGATTCTTGCCAAACTTGGAGTACGGAGTTGGTGTGTTCGCTGCCGCGACAGCTAACGGACAGCCGCCGCGACAGGTGCTGTCGGCGACGGGCGCGACGACAGAACTGGATTTCCTAAGCATCGCAATACCTGCACTACTGAGCAATTCAATACCAGCCCATTCTCTCTATCTTGATATTTCTACTCTTTTTATTTACGTTTACTTTATTATTCTCGTGACAATTCTCTTAAATATTTTCTTTACTTCGTGCAGTGAATTTAGGTGAAGTCATTAGCCCAATCCATGTGGAGACGATATCCGATACTTAGTATCACTTTACTACTTGCGTCGTGTATACTTGCACTACAATTGCGATAGACTATTTTACACGCAACATGACCGAATGTTTTCCTTCTAATGAAGGAACCTCTTCAGACAATCCCACGCATATGGTGATTATAATTGAGAAGGGGCTAATCACTAGGTTAGTCCCTCAACTTCCAATGTTCTATAATTTTACCCCCAAACTTCCATTTTCTATAATTTAGTCACTGAAGGATTTCCAATGTATTCAATAAGATCCCTTATCGATAAATTAACTCAATTTGAGTCCGATATTAATACAATTGACCTCGCGGTCAAGGTCAATACAATATTAAGACCTTTCCGATATAGGATTTTCCGATCGCCAGAACCCAATTCCGACTAGACCGAATTTCGGGGTGTTAAAAATCTATCATGAAAACACCTTACAGATTTCTTTTGAAGTTATAAAAATAAATAAAAGAACCACAAAATTGAAAAAAAACTCAAAGAAACCAGTACGAAGAGAACTCCTTTTCCATGATTCAGTTACAAGTAGAAACAACCAAATATAGAACAGAAAAAGCACAAACGAAACTAAAAAATTGATAAGCCAACAAAGAAAACATTAAAACCAAGCAAACCAGAAATACTTACCGGTAAAAGCAGAGATTTTCTGAGTTTTTCATATTTTTTTGACTTTACACCCCGTCAAAATTTATAGAATAATATAAAAATTTAGAGTATTAAAAAATATAAACATTTAGACTATTAGCAAACAAAAATCGGACTTAAGCTGAAGAGTTAAGGGTTTTTGTTTAGGATTTCAAGCCATCTAAGTAATCAAAATTTGATTTTTGTTTTGGATAGAAGACTGATTTTGTTTAGGATTGTATGGGGAGAAGAAAATGGACTAAATTGATAGAATTTTGAAATGTTAAGGGTTATTTTTTAGAAATAGGACCAAGTTAAAATAAAGTGTAAAAATTCAGGAATAAATGTGTTATTATGCCACTTTTTGTTAACTGCCACTCACCAGCCGTTAAATTTTTAACGACATTGGACTAATTTGTTACTTTTTTAAGTCGAAAGACTAGTTTGTAACTTTTGATAGTCAATGGACTCAAAAAAGAATTAGATCATAGCCAGGGACCATTTATGTAGTTTACCCTAAAATATAAATTCATAAACCTTAAATAGCACCCTTAAACTCTGATATATAAAGTTATATAAATTAAAGTTATATGGTTTATATATCAGATAATTTTCAAAATGTGATATATCACAACATAAACAGATTTTATGAATAAAAAAACTGGTAATTTTGGATTAAATGATCTTATTATCCTCACGTATTTAAACTTTTTACATTATTATTTATAAAAAAAGTACATCCAAGAACTACTTCCTTGAAAGATTTCTTAAAAAATATTTTTTTTTTCAAAAAAATCATAAACAAATTTTAGGGTAAAGTACACAGACGGTCACTAAACTTTGGTAAAAAAAACAAAATGGTAACCAAACTTTCAAAAATCACAAAATGGCAATTAAACTTTATGTTTTATAACAAAATAGTAACTAGACGTTAAATGCCGTTAAGTGACTGTTATAAAATTTGGTATAATAACACATTTAGTCCTTTACATTTATACATTCAATTAATTTAGTCCTAATTCGAAACAATTCACTAAATTTAGCCCTCGTTATTTACGAATTCTTTCAATTTGGTCCTTAAAGCAAAATTCTAAAGTATGGTAACATGATAAATAATTACAATTAAATTTTTATACGAACTCGAAAAATCGACTCGAATCGAATCGAAAAAAAATCAAATAAAGTTAGATATTTTCATATTTTGGCTAGATATACATAAGAGTAGAGGATTAATGCATCACCATGCATTAAAATCATCAGCCACTCAATCCAACACGCTGCCCTGCTCAAAACTAGCATTTTGGCTACTTGAAATAACCGAAAACACTTCCAAACTTTCACAAATCAAAGCCCAGCCAAGATCTATCAATTCTAACCTTTTCAAAACTTCAATTAACACCAAAAACCAACATAAACACGACCTTATACCTCTAGCAAAAACAAAACATCAAAAACACCTCAAAAACCACAAATCTAACATCTCAAACTTAGGGACCCAGGCCTATTCAGGATTTATTTATTAAAACCTCATTCTCAACACCAAATAACATCCAAAACAAGTTGAAAATCAACCTGAATTCAGATCATTACATAGAAATACGAAAATCACCAATATCTCATCAAGAATCTTGAATTTAATAACTCTTTCTTGTTTATAACATTAAAACAAATTAAAAACCATTAACAAAGGATTGATAACTTGGGAATTTCAGTAAAGAACTGATCATTAGAGGAGAAGAACGAAGCTTACCTCTAATGGTTGACTCTCTTCAATTTGGGCAAGTTTTCTTGAAAAATCCAAAGCAAATTCAATGTGATTTGGTGAAACAAAGTTAGAAAATCATTTAGAGAATGAAATCTCAACAATCAAGGTGAAAATCAAAGGTTCTTTGATGAGGGAAAAGTGTTTGGCTGAATAGAAGTTGAGAGAAAATGAGGATAGAAAAACTAACGTGAAATTGGTTATGAAAAGTCAACTTTTAGTTTCCTTTTAATTCTCTTTATTTTATTATAAAATCATTTATTAAAAGATCTCGAATTAAAGAGAAATCTGATAAAAATAATTGGTAAAAATAGCTCCTTAAAGATTCAAAGTTTCAATCCTTTACAAAACAGTCACTAGCCAACTTTTGCAAAAACTGCATTTTGGTCACTATACCAAAATGTAATATTTCCAAAACTCATTTTGTAAAATTGTTTTTACCATAAACGTTTACGTAATAAATAATGATTTTTAGATATTTTTCCATATTTTAAAACATCCCGAACTAGGTTTTCCCTGAACCGACCTCAAGGATTCAAACCGTACCCGACCGGCTCGATCCAATGTCTAAAACATCTAGGCCCAAAACCAGGGCGTTACAACTATCCCCCACTTAAGGAATTCCGTCCTGGAAGTTTACCTAGTGGAAAGAGGTAGGGAAACTCCTTCCTCATATCATCCTTCCTATCCCACGTAGCTTCCTCGACGCCACGATGTCTCCATAAGACCTTGACAAACTCGATGGTCTTACCCCGGAGAACCTTGCTATCCGAATCCAGGATCTCAACAAGCTCCACATCATATATTAAGTATGGATTCAACTCAACCACTTCTATAGGCATAACATGCGGTGGATCTGATCTATACTTCTGAAGCATGGATACATGGAACACATTATGTATCTTTTCTAACTCTGAAGGCAACCTCAACTTGTAAGCAACATGGCCTACCCGATCTATCACCTCATATGGTCCAATGAACCTCGGAATCAATTTGCCTTTCCGGCCAAACCTCATCACCTTCTTCCAAGGTGAAACTTTCAAAAATACACGTTCGCCAACTGCGAACTCAATCTCCTTATGCTTCAGATCCGCGTAAGACTTCAGTGGTTCCTTTCAACAAGGCCGACATCGAAATCAACTTTTTCCGTGTTTTATCCCAACAAAGAGGAGTCCTACACTTTCTCCCATATAAAGCCTCATATGGTGCCATTTGAATGCTCGCCTGGTAGCTATTATTGTAAGCAAACTCAACCAAAGGCAAGTGCTTCTCCCAAGAACCTTGAAACTCAATAACGCAGCATCTGAACATGTCCTCAAGCACTTGGATAACACGCTCCGACTGTCCATCCGTCTGAGGATGATAAGAAGTACTAAAATTCAACCGTGTACCCAAGGCTTGATGCAAACATACCCAAAACCTCGATGTGAACCTTGGATCCCTATCCGACACTATAGACTTCGGCACTCCGTGCAAGCGCACAATCTCATCAATATACAGCCCAGCTAGCTTATCCAAAGTATAAATAGTATGCATAGGCAAGAAATGTGCACAATTCGTAAGGTGATCAACAATCACCCAAACAGAATTCTTCTTTGATGGTGATAAGGGTAAACCGGACACAAAATCCATGGTAATCCTTTCCCACTTCCATTCTGGGATTTTCAATGGTTGCAACAACCCAGAAGGAACCTGAAGTTCATCTTTCACTCGCTGACAAACTATACATTTGCTAAGAAACTCGGCAATATCCTTCTTCAACCCCACCCAATAGTACTCATATTTCAAACCACGATACATCTTCGTACTACCAAGGTGCATAGCGAAAGGACTACTATGTGCTTCAGTCATAATAGTGCGCCTCAACTCAACATCATTTGGCACCACTAACCGACTCCCAAAGCATAGAACACCATCATCATTGAAGTTGAAATCCGAAGGCCTACCATCAGCAATATCCTGAACGTGAGGAACAAGAGAATCATCAAGCAACTGCTTATCCTTGATCAACTAAATCAAAGATTGTTTCACTTGCAATTCGGCAACAAGACCACCATCTCGCGATATGCTCAAGCGAGAAAACATCGCCCTCAACTCCACAGCCACCTTCCTGCTCAAAGCATCAGCCACAACATTGCCCTTCCCAGGATGGTACTCGATCGAAATATCATAATTCTTAAGCAACTCCACCCATCATCGTTGCCTAAGATTCAACTCCTTTTGAGACATAAGATACTTCAAACTCTTGTGATCCGTATACACAGTACACTTCTCGCCATAAAGGTAATGCCTCCAAATCTTCAAAGCGAACACCACCGCCGCTAGCTCGATATCATGTGTGGGATAGTTACGCTCATACACCTTCAATTGTCGCGATGCATAAGCCACTAATTTACCCTCTTGCATCAACACACAGCCCAAACCAACATAGGATGTGTCACTATACACTACAAACTCTTTTCCATATTCAGGTTGAATCAAGATATGAGCTTGCGTCAATGCCTCTTTTAGCTTCTCAAAGGCTTGTTGTCTCGCCTCTGTCCAATCAAACTTAACATCCTTCTGCAATAACTTCGTCAAAGGGGCAGCAATCTTAGAAAATCTATCAACAAACCTTCGGTAGTAGCTCGCCAAACCAAGGAAACTACGAACTTCATGAACAGACCTAGGAGGCTTCCAATTCCCCACCGCCTCGATCTTTCGAGGATCAACACGAATTCCTTCAGCCGAAACTACATGGCCAAGGAAAACAACTTTCTTCAACCAAAACTCACATTTACTCAGTTTGGCATAAGTTGATTTTCTAGCAAGACTTGCAAAACAACCCTCAAATGCTCCTTGTGCTCTTACTCAGTACGAGAATACACAAGGATGTCATCGATGAACACCACCACAAACTTATCCAAGAAATCATGAAATGCCATGTTCATCATATCCTTGAATGCAGCAGGAGTATTCTTCAAACTGAAAGGCATCACCAGGAACTCATAATGCCCATACCTAGTCCGAAAAGCAGTTTTTGGCACATCCACTTCCTTAACCTTCAATTGAAAGTACCCGGATCTTAAATCAATTTTTGAGAACACAGCTGCTCCACGAAACTGATCAAAAAGATCATCAATCCTTTGCAGAGGATACTTATTATTAACAGTCAACATGTTCAACTGACGATAATCAATACACATCCTCATCGTACCATCTTTCTTCTTTACAAACAAGACCGGTGCACCCTAAGGTGACACACTAGGCCGAATAAAGCCTCGGTCTAGCAACTCCTGAAATTGCGTCTTTAGCTCCTTTAGCTCTTTAGGTTCCATTCGATAGGGAGCGATAAACACCAGAGCCGTATTCTCATACAACTCGATTCCAAAATCAATCTCTCGATGAGACAGCAAACCATGTAACTCCTCCGGAAATACCCTAGGGAATTCACATACAGTCATTATATCTTGTACCCAAACATCCTTTGCGCTAAGATTCATTACGAAAGCTAAATAAGCTTCACCCCCTGACGCAATAACCGGCTCGCTTCAAGAGTCGAAACCACATTAGATAAGAACTTCACATTCTCTCCCACCACCATAACTTCGTAATCATCAACAAGTTTCAAGGAAACTCGCTTATTCTCAAAATCCACAACAGCCTTGTGCTCCACTAACCAATACATTCCAAGGATTACATCAAATCCATAGAAAGGCAATTCCATAAGATCAACCATAAACACATGTTCTTGCACCATTAAGGGACATCTCTTATATAACTTCCTTGTTACAATCATTTCACCAAAGGAACTAGTCACACGCACACCAACATCCAAAGACTCAACAGGCAATCCAAGCATTTCAGCATGTTTACGCAATATATATGAATGGGTAGAAAGTCAATCAGAGAAAGTAATGACAAAGACTACAAAGTAAAGGTACCTGCGATCACGTTAGTATCATTCCTTCCCTCACGATGTGCATATACTCTGGCCTGACCACCTCTTTTAGACTGGACAGTTACCACGTGTGCTACATTCCTCGAACCATCATCTCTACGCTGAAAGTTGCCACGGCCTCGCCCACGGCCCCTCTGTGGCTCAGTTGCTCTTACCAGAGCCTGTCCCTCTCTCGCCGACTGAGGAAAATCCCCCTTCATGTGCCCACGAGAACCGCAATTCCAGCATGTACCAATGTTGCCCCAACATCTCCCGTGTGCCTCCTACCGCACCGGTTACACTCAGGTGTATGAAAAAAGGCATTCGGTCCCTGCTGACCTCTTTATGGGTTACCTCCTTTACGTCTAGGATTCAAATAAGACCTTTGATCCTTAGGCCTCTTAAAACGATCCTCCCAGCATCATGACTTGTAGCTCGCTTCCCTGAGCTAGATCCTCTTGCTCGACCCGCAGACCAAGGTTTAGCTCAATATCCTTGGCTCGAGTGACCAAAACATCAAAATCAGAGTAATTCAATGCAAGTATGTACGTCTTCACATCTACCACCAATCCATATCGAAATCGCCCGCACCTTTCCCGCTCATTAGGAACCAACTTAGGTGCATAATGACTGAGATGCATAAAATGCACTTCATATTCGACCACGGACATGCTTCCTTGCACCAAGGACATAAATTCCCTCTTTTTCTCATCAGGTAACGAACACCCAGGTACTTTCTCTTGAACGCATTAAGAAAGAATGTCCAAGTCACCTCATCAGCCTCCAATCCCGTAGTAGTGGTCGCCCACCACGTGTAAGCATCACCGTGCAACAGGGATACAATGCATCCTAGCTTCTGGACATCATTACAATTCATTTGACCAAGGATCCTCTTGGTACTTTCCAACCAAGACTCAGAATTCTCAAGGGTTAGCCCTCTGAACTCAATCCCACCAAGACTGCGGAGTCGCTCCAATGACAAACTCGCACCAGCTCCAAACTGAGGTACAGCCACTTGAGCACCAGCTACTACTGCCTGAAAGGCTCCATCAATAGCCTGAATCATCATAGTCATATCAGGAGCATCCTGCCCACGTGCTCCCTCGGGTGTAGCAACCCCTACTCCAGCTCCAGCACCAGCCCCCGCTCCACCACCACCGGGTGGTTCACCAAGAGGAGGAGGCGGCAAATTCTCTACTTGCTCGTTCATATCATTCTCAGCCGTGCTACGAGTATTAATTCTAAGCTCTCTTTGTGGCCCCATTCAAAAAAATGCAACTAGAAAAAATGCAATAAAACTCAGTTAGGCAATTCAAGGCAATAAAATACAAGGTACTCAAGTCTCATTTTCAAAACAATTTCTTCCATTAGTAATGATATGGCAATGAGTTCGCAAATATATGCCCCAATCATAACATAGCAACACATTTTTTAATCTCAATCAACAACTCGTATGCATTTCATCTCAATCAGGCTCAAACATTGCACAAATACACAATATGCATTCAAGAATTCATCACAACTCGTACTTAGACTTACCAACCACTTACCAACGCTCCAAATACTCGCAAACCTGACTCTGATACCAACAAATGTAACCCCCTTAGTCTGGTCTAGACAGATGACCCGAACTAAGGAGCTTACACGGGGAAAATCGAAGCCAACTCGTTAAAGCCGACTTTGATTAGCGACCTTTTTTTTCTTTTTATATTTTCTAGATGCAATTTAGATCCTATGTGATCTTCAAAGAGCATACGAAGAAACGACACAACGATCAGATTTCATTTAGGGGTTTAATTGCAAAAATTAAGTATTTAGGGACCAAAACATAATTTCTGTAAAATAAAAGGGAATTTCTGATTTTAAGGTTACCAATGTTTGATTAGTCTTATTTCATGCTTCTCTACAAAATTTGATCACAATCAAATCGTCCAAACTCACCTAATTGCATGCACGATATTCAGGGACTAAAATGTAACATTCCAGAACTTTAAAAGATGCTTTTAACAAATTTTAATGGTCACGTATCGGTACACCCATGGGTCGTATCGATACGTGGGAAGGCAGTGGCCAAACTTGGGAAAAAGGTATCTATACACCTTCCCGTGTATCGGTACGCCTTTCAAACTTTGCCTAGGCGTATCGATACGCTTCCCAATCGTATCGATACCCCTGGACCATTTGGTACAAGTTTTGCTTATGTGTTTTGATACGCAAGCCCGAGTATCAATACGCATACCAGAAGCATACCAAAATCCGCCACAAACTCACATTTAACATCACCAAAACATATGGACATGTTTATAACATCAATACTAACATAAAATCATTCAATCCTAAGCACAAGGCAAGCATTTGATAGATCATCACAAAGATGCAAGGCGTATAAAGGAGCATGCTTTAACCAAAAACCATAAGCATCCCAAAAGGCAAGGTAAAGCAACAAAATGAATAGAATGGCCTTCTACAAACCGAAAAGAGCACACATAACTTGCTACAACTCAAGGGAGTCCAAAACAACCATTAAATCCCATTGCCATATACTATTACTAAGGTAAATGAAAAACATCATATTTGAGCTTGACTACTCATTGGATTCCTTTAAGCCTCCTTGCTGCCCCAAAATGTCTCAATTATCTGCATTGTTGGTAAAAGAGAGCGTAAGCACGATAGCTTAGTGAGTCATGCTCGAAAAACACCAACACAACAATGCAAGCTTTTAAAACATTATCTTGAAATCAATTTCTAAAACCATGCTCTTTCTATCTCATGCTTGAAATCCATTTCAAAGCAAAACACCATTTGAAACCACATGTACCATCTATCTATCTCATACATTCAACAAATGCAAAACTCAAGGCAAAGCCACACATGCTTGATATACAAAAGCACTTCATAATCTCAAAATCTCATGTGCATTTCTCATAGCATAAAAACATTTCAATCATTGGTACATGTGAATCATACCTCATTCTCATATATTGGCATTTCCTTTTCTATCTTTACTCGGATATACGGATTAGCTTGACATAGAGTCAAGTCCTACCCTAGTGGAATCTCGCATCACCGGACTTTTATGGAGGTATCTATCTTCGCCATAAAACTTGGGTGTTTCACCAAGACCTACCCTGATGAAATCTCTCATCATTAGACTCTCACTTTTGATAGGGATGGCATTACCTCCATTGCCCGACTCCAAAGAGCACGTACAAATTTTTAGTTTAGAGTGCACTTTACATCCTATTGGTCGACCAATTATATCCGGTAACATCTCATCAATTATGCCAATTTATTATATTAAAATCATCATCTCACCTACTGTTTTGATGCAACATTTCTAAACCAATCTCATCCCATTTCAAAATCAAGCTCCATACATAGCATTTAATCAAAAATCTCAAAACTCTTTGCAACATTGTTCAATCTCATGGGATCAATATAAAACACCATCTCATGTCATAAATCATGCATAAAACAGTAGGAATTTATCTATCTCAAACCAAGAGCATGTCAAAAGCAAATAGGGGCATCATCCACATTTTGAGAGCAAATCTAAACATATTTACTTCCAGACTTAGGATGGTGTTGCAAACCAATCCTAAATCCCCAAAACTTGTTTCCTTGTCCTTCAAGGACTTCTAAAACCATTTTTCACTCACCGATGACATTTCGCTTGCTTGCCGAAATGATTTCTAAGCTTCTGGTGCTTCCGGATCAACACCAAATGCATCCGATAAAGTCTATCCTATTCAACACACATAAGAGTAGAGAATTAATGCATCACCATGCATTAAAATCACCATCCACTCAATCCAACACGCTGCCTTGCTGAAAACTAGCATTTCATTTACCCGAAATAACCGAAAACACTTCCAAACTTTCAAAAATCAAAGCCTAGCTAAGATCTATCAACTCCAGCATTTTCTAAACTTCAATAAACACCAAAAACCAACATAAACACGACTTTATACCTCCAGCAAAAACAAAACATCAAAAACACCTCAAAAACCACAAATCTAACATCTTAAACTTAGGGACTCAAGCCTATTCAGGATTTATTTGTTAAAACCTCATTCTCAACACCAAATAACATCCAAAACAAGTTGAAAATCAACCTCAATTCAGATCATTACATAGAAATACGAAAATCACCAAGATCCCATCAAGAATCTTGAATTTAACAACTCTTTCTTGTTTATAACATTAAAATAACTCAAAAACCATTAACAAAGGATTGATAACTTGGGAATTTCAGTAACGAACTTATCATTATAGGAGAAGAACGAAGCTTACCTCTAATGGTTGATCTCTCTTCAATTTGGGCAAGTTTTCTTGAAAAATACAAAGCAAATTCAATGTGATTTGGTGAAACAAAGTTGGAAAATCATTTAGAGAATGAAATCTCAGCAATCAAGGTGAAAATCAAAGGTTCTTTGATGAGGGAAAAGTGTTTGGTTAAATAGAAGTTGAGAGAAAATGAGGATAGAAAAACTAACGTGAAATTGGTTATGAAAAGTCAACTTTTAGTTTCCTTTTAATTCTCTTTATTTTATTATAAAATCATTTATTAAAAGCTCCCAAATTAAAGAGAAAACTGATGAAAATAATTGGTAAAATAGATCCTTAAAGATTCAAAGTTTCAATCGTTTACAAAACAGTCACTAGCCAACTTTTGCAAAAACTGCATTTTGGTCACTATACCAAAATGTAATATTTCCAAAACTCATTTTGTAAAATAGTTTTTACCATAAACATTTACATAATAAATAATGATTTTTAGATAGTTTTCTATATTTTTAAAACATCTCGAACTAGGTTTTCCCTGAACCGACCTCAAGGGTTTGAAGCGTACCCGACCGACTCGATCCAATGTCTAAAACATCTAAGCCCAAAACCAGGGCGTTACACTAGTAGAATTGGCAAGGGAAAAGTTTTGATTGGAAGGTCCAAATTTGAGAGATATATTAGGAGTGTTGATACAATTGACAATGTTAAGTCTGAACTAGATATATACTTGGGAGAAGGACTGTTCATTTGTAAGGAAGATTGTGGTGATTTTGATGCCTTGAAGTGGTAAAAGGTTAATAACCTCAAGTTTCGAATTTTAGCAAAAATGGCTTGCGAAATTTTGTCCATTTATATTACCATGGTGGCTTCAGAATCTGCATTTAGTGTCGGTGGTAGGCTGATTGATACATATCGTTCTTCTTTACAAACTGATATGGTGCAAATGTTACTTTGTGGTTCTGAATTATATCGAAACTTTTATGGGCTGAAAAAGAAAGCTAAAGTAAGTAGTTTTCAAGTATTTGTTTTAAATATTTAATATTTGAAATATTATTTAATTTTGATCATTTTTATTTTTTATGTAGACCAAAGAAGAAATTAAAGAGATTTCTTTACTTTGAAGTTGTAATTTTGGAAGAAGTTCACATGTATTTAATTTTTTATTTAAATTTTAGACATTTAATAATCTTTCAAATATTTTCCTTGCGATTAACAAATACTTTTAAAATGGTAGATTTCAGTGAGTTTTCCACTTTCATATTATTTTGGGTCTCTATTACTGATAGACAAATGAGATTGTCACTTTACAAACTGACATGTTCGCGAATATATAAATAAACACGTTTGAGAATATATAAACGAACGTGTTCGCGAACGTTAAACGAAAACTTTCGTGAACACTTAACGAACACGTTTACGAACACTTAAGCGAACATGTTCATGAACACTTAAACGAACATGTTCACGAACGTTAAATAAACGAACACTAACACCTTCAAAAATAAATAAACGAACATGAACACATCATTAAAAATTTAAACGAACACGAATCGAACATGAACACCTTCAAAAATAAACAAACGAAAACGAACACAACCTTGTCCATTCAAGCTCGATTCATTTACACCCCTACCTGAGCATAAAGAAGCCATTTCTAGGCTTTAGTATCGGTACGTGTGGAGCCCATACCAGTACCCTAGTGTTTTGGGTTAAGAAACATTGTTTGATAAAGATGAACTATTAGAGGGGTACCGGTACGTAGTTTAACCTGTATCAGTATGCCATGTGCGACCATACTGGTACGTGTCGACTTATACCGGTACACCAAGGCTTAAAAAATTCTTGTAAGCCAATTTGGTATCGGTGCGTGTGTGAGTACCGGTACGCGAGGGCCAGTGCTAGTAACCACTAGGCATTCTGCCCAAAAATGTTGAGTTGAGCCTTGGGGGCTAAAAAATTATGAGATTCGGTCCAATACCCCTCTAAGGATATAAAATGAGATGTAAAACTGAGAAAACGAGTTTTCACTCACATATATAATAATAACGAGCAATAACCTGATAATATTTGGGTGACTTGTGAGTGATAGGAACTGTTAACTCCTCAAAAGTACTATCTTATATATATATATATATATATATATATATATATATTGTCATGCTTTTTCTTGCCTTCAAGTACATATTCATGCATTTAATTAGTAGAATCATGCATTTGTATTAAGGAGTTAAAGAACGCTTCTTTTGCTGGAGTGAAGGTTAACTTCTTTGTTGTGGTATGCACGACAGATTAGGAGCAGTAGCAGTTGGTAGAGCAGAGCAAAGGACTAGAAGAGAAATACTGAGAACTGTTGGCAAAAGTAGGATATGGATTTCCAAGCTTGGTTGGTGAAAGAAGGATGGCTGATGTCCAGTCAGTTAGCCGTTGGGAAAAGAGTCTAGTCAAACCTAATTTTCTAATGAGAAGATAATTGAATAAGAAGATAACGTGTTTTATCCTAAGTGTGTAACCAATTTTCAAATTTAAACCTCATCTAGGGTGTCCACAGAGTGCCTATTTAAAGGAAGTCGATCATTGAGCCAAGGAGGCTGCACTGTGGTGGAGAAGGAAAACTGTGATTCGACCAAGCTAAGACCGAAAGCTTTGGATCCATTGAAGGATGCATCGACGAATCTCATTCTTTGCCCATTTCTCTTTATTTTTGTTTTGTTCTTATGATGGCGTTCGTTAGAAACGATATGGTGTTGATGGTTCCCCCAAATATGAAAAAAATTTCTTAAGTTGGTTGGGGATTTTTTGCGATGAATGCTCAACTATTTTTCAGCTTTTAATAATTGAATGCCTTGGCACTTTTGTCTATCTTTCTCGTACTTACTTTACTTGAATTGCTTAGCATACGACAATTGGCATTGCATGTTTATTGTCTCTTAATATCTTAACAGACTTAGGAGATAGCTATTAATGTTAATTATTGAAAAGATTAAGAATACACCCCTTAGGATTAAAGATTAAAAATTTTCAAAGTTAATTATTGAAAAACATCACTATAGACATATAGGGGTTAATCGTAATTAGCTTAGGGTATTGCTATCTACAGAGGTAATACTAATGAAAAAAATTGTTCAGCAATAAAACCAATGCTGAAAGTTATTAATTGTTGCCATAATTAACATGAAATCCAAGCATTCCTTGCCAACACCAACCATCCATTTGAATTCATTTGTTTGCCATATTACCTGAATTTTCATTGCATTTTTCCTTAGTCATTTTTTCTTAATCTGAATCCCGAATTCTAAATTAAACTCAACTGTTTCAATTCACAAGTAAAATCGTGGCATTTAATTCTTGGAAAATCCTTGTGGATACGATACTCAGCTTACTATTGTATTA
Organism: Hibiscus tridactylites; assembly: GCA_958450335.1. Taxonomy (NCBI): domain Eukaryota; kingdom Viridiplantae; phylum Streptophyta; class Magnoliopsida; order Malvales; family Malvaceae; genus Hibiscus; species Hibiscus tridactylites. The sequence goes on from OY288282.1 coordinate 41,871,141, forward strand.
CTTGTTGACCGTGTATACTTGCACGCAAAAAGATCTAAACTTGGCATTATTTTCTGGAATATTTACATTAATTCTTCAATTATTAGCCAAGCGTTAGTCAGTCGACAAGTTCTTGGCGCTGATGCCGGGGATTGCAACGGAAATTTTTGTTTTGATTTTTACTTGTGTTTGTTTATTTTACTTATTTTGTTTTGCTTGGTGTATGACCAGGACCCGCACCTCGATGAAAGATTAGCCATGCAACCCAGAGATTGAAAAAACTCTACGCATATTGAAAAAGAAACTTCGAGAAATGGCTCTAAACGGACATGGTGGAGTAGATGGTGTCCCAAACAACCAGGAGAATCCACCAATACATAACGGGATACCACCAACACATGTTGTTACTGTTGACAATCAAGAAGAGAGACCTATTAGAGAAAGCTTGGCACAAAATATGAAAAATTTGATGCCCGGACTGATTGGTCCAAAGGTAAATGCAGCTAATTTTGAACTTAAATTGGTAATGATATAGACACTTTTGAATGTAGGTCAACTTGATGGATCACCTACTAGAGACCCAAGGCAACAACTAAAGCAATTCATGGAGGTTTGCCAATTATTTCAGCAACCTAGTGTAGCTGACGAGGCAGTGAATCTAAGACTCTTCTCATTTTCTTTGAGAGATAGAGCAAGAACATGACTAAGTTCTTTGCCACCTGGTTCAGTCACTTCATGGGAAGAATTATGCCAGAAATTCATTCTAAGATTTCGTCCACTGAAATTCAATACCTAGCTATGGAGTGAAATCATTACTTTTAGGCAGGCTCATGATGAGACTGTATGATGCCTGGGAACATTTCAATGACCTATTAAGGGCGCGTACCATGCATGGATTCCCTACTTGGACCCAAATAGAGACCTTTTATAACGTACTCAATGCTCATGCTAGGACTGTGGTTGATGTTTCGACAAATGGTTTGTTGTTAGACAATAATTATACGGAGGCATTTGACACCCTTGAAAGAATTGCCAACAATGATCTCCAGTATCCTACTGCTAGACTGGAATAGGAACAAAAACTGTTGAAAAATTGTAGCTTGATGCCTTGCCATTTATCAATGCTCATATTTCCAACCTCACTAACATAGCGAAGACAATGCAAAAACCTACCGATGTCTGAGAAGTAAAGGCACTAGAACCATTCTGAACTAATTGCGGAAAAGATCATTATGTGGATGAATGCCCATTAAACCCTGAATCGGTAAATTTTGTTAGCAATTTCAAACGCAATTTTATCCCACATTCTAATACTTACAATGTAGGTTGGAAGTAACATCACAACTTTTCTTGGCCAAATCAGGGAGGTAACCAATTTAATGCCCATAATCAAAACAACAATGCACAGCTTGGATTCAATCAGAATGCAATGCCACAAAGAGCCCAAAAAATTTCCAATCAGGCAAAGATTTACCCAGTGAAATTCTTTATCAGGGTATATCGAACGAAATAATGCAATTGTCTAAAGTTTAGCATCATCTATGCGAAACTTGGAGGTTCAGCTAGGGCTGATTGCCAATGCACTTAGTAACAGACTCAGGGAACTTTGCCAAGCGATACAGAGGATGGATGACAAAAAGTTCAAGAACAATGCAAAGCAGTTACCCTTCAGAGTGGAAGAAAATGCGAGACTAAGGCACCAGCCAAACAATAAATTATCTGCCAAGATGAGACAATGGTACCAGTAGATAAACCCAAAGAAGAGGAGAAAAAAGAGGCAGACATTGATGATGCCAACGCTACCTTGGCAAAATCACCAGAGCCAACATTTATTTATCTGCCACCACCTTTTTCACAAAGAGTCCAGAAACACAAGCAAGATCAACAGTTTAAGCGCTTTTTAGAAGTCCTTAAACAACTGCAGATCAACATACCATTAGTAGAAGCTCTCAAACAAATGCCAAACTATGTCAAATTCATGAAGGACATCGTGTCCAAAAAGAGGAAGATGGGTGATTTCGAGATTGTTGCTCTTACTGGAGGATGCAATGCAATGATAACCAACTGATTGCCACCAAAACTGAAAGATCCAGGAAGTTTCAATATTCCCTACACGATTGGCAATAGATTCATAGGTAAAGCACTGTGTGACATGGGAGCCAGCATCAATTTGATGCCAATGTCAATTTTCAAAATGCTTGGAATTAAAGCAAGGCCTACTATAGTTACACTTCAACTAGCAGATCGATCCTTTGCACATCCCAAGGGTAAGAATTAGGATGTGTTGGTAACAGTAGACAAATTCATATTTCCTGCTGATTTTATCATTTTAGAATATGCGGCTAATGATAATGTCCCAATAATTTTGGGAAGACCATTCATTCCCACGGGTAGAACTTTAATTGGTGTACAAAAGGTGAGTTTACTATGCGCATGAATGACCAACCGATTACATTTAACATATTTCAAGCCCTTAAGTGGGCAGATGAACTTGAGGAATGCCAAGTTGTTAAGATGATGAAATCTATTTTCATTGTGGACATGGCACAAATTTTCCACGACACTAATGATGATGCCAGAGAACTGGATGATAAAGACATGATGAGCGAAGAATCTGAAGAACCAACCATGCACAATGAAGTGATGAGTTATTTCGAGAAACTTGAGTCACTTGAGTTGGCTGGCAGAGAGATCAAGACACCTAAACCATCCATAGAGGAGCCACTAGAATTGAAGCTGAAAACTATGCCAAGCCTCCTTAAATATGCTTGCCTAGGAGACAATTCCACTTTGCAGTGATCATTGCCGCTGATTTGACGGATGATCAAGAAGAGAGATTGTTGGAGACATTGGGATGGAATTTGCCGATATCCGAGGGATAAGCCCTACAATATGCATACACAAAATCAGTTTGGATGATTACCATGGAAAAACAATTGAGGCCCAGAGGAAGCTAAACCCGAGCATGAAAGAGGTAGTCAAGAAAGAAGTCATAAAGTGGCTGGATACCGGGATAATTTAACCCAATTCTAATAGCTCGTGGGTTAGTCAGGTGCAATGTGTTCCAAAGAATGGTGGAATAACCGTGGTCCAGAACAACAAAGATGAATTGATCCCCTCGAGAACTGTGATGGGCTGGAGGGTGTGCATGGATTACAAGAAGCTAAATAATGCCACGCAGAAGGATCACTTTTCACTTCCCTTCATCGATCAGATGTTGGATAGATTGGCAGGTATGACATTTTATTGCTTGTTGGACGACTACTCGGGCTACAATCAGATTGCCATCGCTCTAGAAGATCGGGAGAAAACTATGTTCACTTGTCTATATAGAACATCCGCTTCTAGAAGAATGCCATTTGTATTGTGTAATGCCCCAGCAATGTTTCAGCGTTGCATGATGTCGATTTCTCAGATATGATCGAGAACAACTTAAAAGTGTTCATGGATTACTTCTCAGTGTTTGGAAAAACATTCAAAGAATGTCTTTAGAGTTTGGAGCTTGTTCTGTAGAGATGTATTGAAACAAACTTGGTCCTGAACTGGGAAAATACCACTTCATGGTGAAGGAGGGCATAGTTCTCGGACACAAGGTGACCAAAGAAGGACTAGAAGTTGACAAAGCAAAGGTAGAGATAATCAAATAATTTCCACAACCCACAAGTGTCAAAGGTATTAGGAGTTTCTTAAGGCATGTAGGTTTTTATCATCGTTTTAAAAAAGAATTCTCAAAAATTTCTAATCCTATATGCTTACTTTTGGAACAGAATACTACTATCGCGACCATTTTTTGAAAACCCACTTTTTAAGTTTGGAATAAAAATAGCATGGCGATTAAAATTCGAAAAATCAGGGTTATTGACCAATTTTATCTTGTGATTTATTAATTCTCCATTTTTAACCAAAATTCCTTTTATTTGCTTAAAAATCGTGTTGGAGTCACCATCGTCCACTTTGGTAGGCCAGACACCATAAAAACATACTAGAGATTCTTTTTTGAAAAGTTCGGGAGTTGGTTACGTGTAGGGAAGGGTTAGCACCCCTACGAACGCCCATTATCGGTACCTCATTAATTACACGTGGCATTTTGGCATTTAGAACATTAATCTAAATTTAATTAAATATTTTAACTGTAAAATGAATTTTATTCCGAATAAGAATATTCTTTTGTAAGAAAATACATTTTGGACGAATATAATTATGAAACGTCCAGTCACATTAGGACACTTCAATTTATATTCAAAATGTACCTCAACACAAAAGGTTTAATGCGTGACCGATTATTGTCTTTTCATTTTTAAGTAAACCCTAATTAGGCTCCACCAATTAGTTTAATTAAAAATCTATGAATATTATTAATTTTTTGACATAAATGATAACGTCCAAAATAATATTGCCCACTATTTGTCACGAGTCCATAAAGCAATAATATTCCCTAATTAAAGTGACTCTAATCATTAGTCCTATTTTAATTTTTATTTAATCTAATTGTAAATCATTTCCATTTTCTAAGTTAAAATGAAACATTGAAACTTTCATCGGAATATTCATTGGTTAACATCACTCTTCATTGTGACACTAGCCAATATTGAATATTCTAATATTGTTTCAAACATTCGTCTATTTGCTACAATGATCTTTCATATTTAGTTATGTGATTAAGTAAACTATATTAAGGCTCTAATCCTATTTTAAACATGTGATTTTAAATCTTTAAACAATATATTACATGGTATTTTAAAACATGCAAACATATAATTTGATTTAAACAATTAAATAGAAGCAATTAAATAAGACAATTAATATTGAAAATGGACTGAATTGAATTAATCTAGAATTAAGGGATCTACTTATAAAGAAAACAATGACTAAAATTGTAAGGAAAAAGGAATTAGGGAGCCCAAACTTAAATTCTTAAAAGAAAAAGCCCAAACCCATTAACCAAAGCCCAAAATCGTCAACATGTTCGATCTAGGCCCAAACCCAGCCCTTTTTTTGTTCGACCGGGTCGCGGAACTATATCCATACCTGCGCAAAAACGTGCGGATCCTATCGCGACTCGGTTCACCCAAACGACATCGTTCCCAACTCGGTATAAATGGACCATTTCCGAGTTGGAACGGTCATTTGCACCACACACTCTCTCTAAACTCTCTGAGCCTAAACACCAAAACCCCGAAAACATCAACCCATTCTCGATCAAAACTTTGTTTTTCCTCTCTGTTCTTCCTCGATTCATCCGTTTTCTGAATTTGATCCTCACAAACCCTAAATCCCTTCCCAAAATCTGTTTCCAAAGATCAAACACCTAAATTTTCCTAGAACACTTCAAAACCTTTCTAAAACTTCCACTTTGACTGTTAACCCTTACTCCCAACCTTTCCAATGTGTTTTTCCAACCATCGAGATGATACTGGTCACCGGTCATCATATCTGATCATCATCTTCCCCGTTTCGAAGATCAGAATCCTTCTAGTCATCTTCTCCGGCTTTTGTGAACTTTTTTATCAGCCTCCGATCAAACTTCGGCCTTCTTCAACCTTTCTCCAATTACCGGAACTTCTCTGGTCATCTTCTCCGACCAACCTGAACTTTCTAGCCCCCGTCTACAATTCCAGCCACTGTCTCTGCCGCCGCTGGAACCCTAAATCTACCCAAAACACTCAATTTTTTATCCTAAACCTAGATTTAGTCTTTGTTTCATCAGAAACGGCCCTCTCTCCCTTTCCTAACTATTTACCCAAAACCAGTAGCCACACCACTACGATTTTCGACTCTGACCGAAGTTCTAGCACTCATATCTCAACTTCGACGGCACTCATAACATCAGCGACGGCGAGATAAGCTCCTCAGATCTTATTTATTATCATTTTTATTTTTTATTTATTGTTTGAACCTTAAACTGCCTATTATATTTAGATCTGGTTTTTGATTCTATTTAGATCTAGGTTATGTATTATTTTCTTGTGGATTTGATTTTAGATTTAGGAAAATGAACTTAGGAAAGGATTTAGGTTCTGAGATCTAGGCTTTTTGACGATTTAGGCACCGTTTTTTAGGGATTTATGACTCTGGTTGCATTTTCGATTAGGTTTAGTAAGCAAATGAGGAGTTTAGAGGTTGAGATTACCTCGGCTTGGTGATTCTGCAACTTCAGCGAGCTTCCGGCAACGTTCGGCGAACTGGTTCGTCTTCTCTGGGCGTCTCTTCTACTTCTGGTAAGTCTCCCTGACTTCTCTTCAATTAATGCTCTAATTATTGCATTAATGATTGACTGACTTTTTCTCTCTCTTGTAGGTATTTATAGCTAACCAGGTGGTGACGTCAGCTTTCCTTGCTGGCGACGACAACTGTCCCCAGCTGGGGAGCAATCCGCGAGAATGGGAAACCGGCCAATGGAAGTTCGCCACGTGGACTATTTTAGGCGGGAAAAAGAAAAACACCCAAGCTTTTGTGTTTGTTTGGGCTGGGATAGCTGTTAATGGGTTGTAAATAGTTGTAAAGGGTATTAACATTTGATTTGGGCTTTGTAACCAATTTGGACTCTTCTTGTAATAAAGAGACATTTTAATAATGGACGTTGTAACATGTTTTTGGACCGATTTTATTGTTTATTTAAATTTTATTTGTTCATTATCTTTTTAATATATATACGTATATACCTGGACAAAATACGAGTTCTACAACTGCCCCTCTTTGCTCATTGTTGTGGGACAGAGATAGGGCAAAGACTGAAAAGATACGAATTTTGTCCGAATCATCTGCCCATCGAAGTTTGAAGTTGTTCATCTTATTATGAAATTCTTCAATCTTCCATATTATGGTATTTCTCCCCAGAGCTCTTCATCCTCTAAGGTCTGAAGATATTCTTCTTATTATGAAATTCTCCATTTCTCACTCTTTCTCTAGTCCACAATTCTGTAACGGAACCGAACAAGCAAGCTCTTCTCATTAGGAACTTCCTCATTCTTCAAACGGCAAACTCTTCTCATTAGTAGTTCTGTCTTTAGTTGGGCGGACTCTTCTCATTATGAATCCTTCTTCGCTGGGCGGACTCTTCTCATTATGAATCCTTCTAGATCCTTTTCCTATCAAAACAAATGAAATATACAAGTTAACATGATCCTATCGTTCTATATGACGCATGAACCGTGGTTTACTGACATCTATCAATCAACCTCTGCTTTTTTAGGTCCCTTCTTGGATACTTCTCGTCTAATTTTCATCCCACACCAGGACTGGTCATTGCAACCTCCTTTCAGCGTTTCTGGCCCTTTGCTCTAAAGCGCACTTTCGGGTTTTCACTTTAGGTTGCTTTTCTCAAAGCGCCCTTTCTGGTTTTCACTTTGGTATTTTTCTTTTTTCTTTCTTTCTTTTTCTTCTTCTCTTTTCTTTTTCTTTTTTCTTTTTTCTTTTTTCTTTTTTCTTTTTTTCTTTTTGTTTTTCTCTTTTTCTTTTTGGCTTGATTTTTGATTTATTTTTTTATATACAACAGGGAAAAGGTGTTATGGCCGATAAAATCTTGTTTTGACCAGTCACATATTGCTTTGGTCAATATTGTCAATATTGAATCTTTCAATGTAAAATTTTGCTGAACCCAAGAGCCTTTACGAGATGTCGGTAACCAATAGATCATAGAGCTACAAACATTCTTCTCTGTCCTCGGTCCTCATGAACTGCTTTAACCGAGATGTTGACTCACAATAGCATTGGAATGTATTGGTCTTGTAGTTCTGATCATTTCATCATAGGTATAGAAATAAAATTCATTGTTCTTCGAGTGACAGACTTTATTGTCGCATTTGTGGTCAATCTTTAATTTCGCATTGTCTTATCCTATACACTCTTCTCCAATACCCAGAGTGACAAGGTTCACCTGCACTTTTAAAACATAGCAATACCAGGAAATCGTCATTTTTTTCATTATATCAACCATTTTAAGATGCTTTGGAATAAAAAAAAAGCTCGGAAGTGAATTCATGAATTTTATTGAAGCTTATAAGTTGGAATACAACAGAGTTTGAAATAGTTATGGCAAACAATAAAATCAAGAAACAAAATCAGATCTCCGAGCATCCAAAGCATGAAGGATACAACCACCCCATCGACCAGAAGTATGGTTGAGCTTGCACTCATGTCTGACGGTCCTCAAATGTTGCCGAAATGCTTTCAAATGTGAAATCCCTTCCAAAATACCAGGCGTTCGAGAGGTCCTGATTATCATATGCCTAACTTCATTCATCTGAGCTGCCTTAATAGGTTTTCAATTCAGATCCTCCTTTGGTTTCAAGACGCCCTTTGCAGGTTTTCATCTTGAACCCCCTTTTTATTTTCTTTTTCCTTTTTTTATATCTGATGCGCCCTTTTTGGGTTTTCACCATAGATATTTTCACTTTTCGAAAGCACCCTTTCGAGTTTTCACTCCGTTTTTTTAATCTCTTTTTGAATTCTTCAAGCATAATATTTCTTGACTTAATCCGAGTTCAATGGTTTGTGTAACTCTTTACCATCCATTTCAGTCAGTATTAGCGCTCCTCTAGAGAAAGCTTTTTTGAAAACATAAAGCCCCACCCAGTTAGGCATCCATTTCCCGCGATCATCTCGATATATTTGTAGGACCTTCTTCAACACAAGATCCACCTCTCGGAATTCTCTTGGGCCCACATTTTTGTCATATGCTCGTATTATCCTTTTTTGGTACATTTGGCTGTGACAAATTGACCTCTCAATAAGTCTTATAATGTGCCCAATTACAAACTCACTCTCCCCAAACTTGAAATAAAAGACTACAATGAAATTACACAAGTTGGGTACAAGGGTTTGACTCTAAAAGGCTGAAGCAGTTGGATTTTTTCTTGAATGCTTATCACTTGATCAATAGTTGTTGTTTTAGCTTTTGAGGCTTGCTTTTATATCCCCAAATTGTTTTCTAACCGTTTGGGTAGCTGATATCATAAATAGAGTCATTGGAGACTATTTTTCCCTCAATAAATGCACTTTTCAAGCAGGGCCTACCGGTACACGGAAGGCCTGTTTCGGTACCTGTAAGACAGAAACTAGTTGTTGTAAGAGTAAATGTAGGGGCATATCGATACGCAGGAAGGCGTATCGAAATGGTCTTCTTGTAAAATGGGTTGTATTGAAATGGATAAGTCGTATCGATACGATATTTTCTCACTGGAACCTGAGGAAAAAAGTCTTTAGAAAAATGCATAGGTATGCCTAAGGGGCGTATCGAAACGAATAGCTTGTTTTTACAAAGGCGTATCAAAACGGGTGTTACCCGTATCAGTACAATATAACTGACTTTTAAAACTTTAACTGACATTCAACGGTCGAAAAATGTAATGCAAGGATTTTAGAAATCTTAAGACCTCATATCAGTACGCTGACGTGTCGTACCAAAACTGAGGATCGGTACGCCTAAGACCTGTACCGAAACTCATTAAAACAACCCGAGTTTGAATGTCGTATCAGAACACCGTATCAAAATATGGTGAGCCATATCAAAATGATGTGTTCAATTAAAATTCCAGTAGCCAAAATTCGTATTAGAACGCTATAGGCGTATCGATACCCCTGGGCGATTTGGTTAAGTTTGACTTGAAACACTTAGAAAAACCTTTGGGGTTTAGGTTTTAACTTTGAAACAATTTTTAGGTTTAAAATCCTTGTCATGTGTGAGACTTTTGATTACTTAAAAAATTATTTACTTTTGCAAATTGGTCCTTGAATAATTTGTTATATCAAAATCAAACATAGGTTTTAAAATCTCCCCCTTTTTGATATAACAAAACCGAAGTAAATTTTTATGTAGTTTGAAAAGTACTCCCCCTTACTTTAAGCTAGGTTTTGAAAAACTTTAAAATTTTGGCTCTTTAATTATTCTCCCCTTTTTGTTAGATCAAAATCAATGGAATAAACAAGATATAAACATTGAAGCAATATAAAGTAAACAACATAAATATTATTAAGCATTTAAAGCATAAAAGTTCAAAGCAACATAAATCCAAACTCAAATCCTAAAAACATAAATCAAAGCATAGGCTCATAAGCAAATAACATAGGTGCATAAAAAATAAAATCCTAATGTGATATGATATGTCACGAGATGCATAAGCCTAAGACTTGTCCCCATCGTCGTCATCCTCTTCAACAACATCTTCATCATTGGCTTGTTTTTCTTGAGATTGGAGCCATGCACCATGGAAAGCGGTGAGAGAGATGTCCATTGAGTTTTGTTGAGTTTTAATGGAAGTAACTCGATTATCAATGGTAGTCATTCTTTCCTCCAATGATGTGAAGCGAGTGTCGATAGCGGAAAAACCCAAACTCATATTAGTGCCCAAGAAAGTAAATTGCTCATTGAGATAGGTCATGAGAGCATCCATAGAAGGTTGGGCCACCGAAGCTTGTGGAGCCACTTGAGAAGCCACCGAATCTGGTTCAACACCTTGAAGAGGATCCACAAGACGAACCCATTCTTCCTCAATATGCTAGAATTTAAAACGAGAGAGAGCGCACTCGTCAATAGGATCGGTGAGGGGCTCGACATAGTCTTGGGAACAATCAATCTCCAACTTTGAAAACAAATAGCTCAAAGTGGTGACATATGTGAAGGATGTGACAAGGGTGGGGTGGCGATGTTGTACAAGGTAGACAATCTCCGCAAACATAACTAGATTTGGGCACCTACCCTCACGAAAGCATCGAGTTCCTAAAATTATCGACTTGGCGGATCGTTGAGAACTTCCCACCGGATGGACGAAACCACCAATTGATCATTAGGTGAATGATGTGATCATGTGCATCGAGGACGGTTACGGAGCCATTAAAAACATGTCCAAAGGAATTTTCATCATCTATCCCAATGTTCTCAAACCCAAAATCATTTGTTAAAACGGTTTGATCAATCCTAAATTTCTTCCCTGTGAGGTAGGATTCAATGGCTATAACCTCAGATATGTCAGGATTGTAGAGACACCGGGCATTGGCATAAAAGATAAGGACAAGGTTACGATATAAAAAGTTTGGTATACTCAAAAATGACATAAATTTCCATTGATACAATAAACCAATGCATTTGAATTTAAAACGCCCAGAATTAAAAAAAGGAATAGAGGTAATACGCTCACGACTGATCTTATAGTTTTGGTATTGTTTGATGTGAGCCATATCGATGGGACTTTGAAAACACTTTTAGAGGATAAGGGTGAGGTTTTGTCTTGTACCATCATTTTTGGAAGATTCTCCAACCTCACTAATTCTTGGTCTCTTTTTCGGAGCCATTAGAAAACCTGAAATTAAAATCAAACCAAAAACAACATGTATGCATAAATCATCACATTCGATCCAAATAAGTAATCCAATGATCAAGGTATTGTAAAGAAAAACATATACAAGTATAAAAAGAATTTTTGGTAAAAAGAATTTTGAAAAATATACGGTATAATTTTATATTTAAATAAAAAAATTTCAATTTTGAACAAGTTTTTACAATAGCTTTGAATCCCATGTTATATACATTCTAAAAACACAAATTTTGATTAAAAACAATATATAAATAATGACCAAATTAAAAAGAAAATAAAAATGGTTTATACCTTGAACATGGAATTATGGATGAAAGATGAGATGATGATGCACCAAACTTGATGATCTAGCTTAGGCTTGATTTGAAAAAAAAAAACCTCAAAAGATTGTGTGAAAACAAAAGGATTTGAGAGGATTTTATAAGGAAAAACATATTAGGGTTTTGAGAGAAAAAATGGGTGTTTAAATTAAAGTGAAATTTGGTCTTTAATGCTCATTTAAACTCCCAGTAGCTACACGTACTGAAACGCCACGTGGCGTATCGAAACCGTGTATCAATACACTATTTATTTTGTACCGAAACACATGACCATACTGGTACAAGCTTACATGTACCGAAGCGCGTTCTTGAACCCGTATCGATACGTGATGGACCGTATTGATACCCTTGTGCCAGAAATGACATTTTGGGCAACAAGGTGCTCAAAAATTCGATTCTAATTGAATCGAAATGCATGTATATGATGAATGAACAACATGTATGGACTAAAATAGATGCATACTCCCCCTAGAAACAAGCATAGATGTATAAAGAAGCAAAATCACAAGAGCATGACAATTAATCAAATTCAAGCAAATTTTGACACCAAAAGGGCTCTAAGGCTCAAGAAAGGCTAGTCAAACCTAACTCTCTCCTAAGAGTCCAAATACGCTATTTGTCTAATGGTTTGGTAAAAATGTCCGCTAATTGGTTTAAGGTGTCTACGTATTCTAGAACAACATCATTTTTCAAAACATGATCTTTAATGAAATGATATCTAATTGCTATGTGTTTGGTTCTAGAATGTTGGATGAGATTCTTAGTGAGACAAATTGCACTAGTGTTGTCACACTTAAGGGGTATGGTACCTACATCAATTCCATAGTCTAAAAGTTTTTGCTTCATCCAAAGGACTTGAGCACAACAACTTTTGGCTGATATGTATTTTGCTTCGGTGGTAGAGAGTGCTACATTATGTTGTTTCTTAAAGAACTAAGATATAAGCATACTACCTAAGAATTGACAAGTACCAGAGGTGCTCTTTCTATCTATCTTACAACCTCCATAATGCACATCCGAGAAAGCATGTAAATCAAAGGAGAAATCCTACTGAAGGCCTAAACAAGGTGTGTCTCTAAGGTATCTAAAGATTCTCTTAACGGCTATAAGGTGTGATTCTCTAAGACTAGCTCGAAATCTAGCACACAAGCAAACACTAAACATAATATCGGGTCTACTTGTGGTAAGAAAAAGCAAAGATCCAATCATAGAACGATAAAGCTTTAAATCAACACACTTACCCCCTTCATCCTTGTCAAGCTTTGTATAAGAGTTCATTGGTGTGGCTTAAGGTTTCACATTCTCCAAGCCAAACTTCTTGAGCATGTCCTTGATGTAGTTAGCTTGATTGATGAAGATGTCATCATTCCTTTGTTTAATTTGGAGCCCTAAAACGAATGAGAGCTCCTCCATAATGAACATCTTAAATTCACCTTGCTTCAACATAGCAAAATCTTGGCAAAACATTTCATTACTAGAACCAAAAAAATATATCATCAACATAGATTTGGACTATTAATATGTCTTTGCCATTTATTTTAATAAAGAGTGTAGTATCCACATTTCCTTTGTTAAAACCTTTTTCAATTAGAAAACTAGATAATCTTTCATACCAAGCTCTAGGAGCTTGTTTCAAACCATATAAAGACTTTTAAAGTTTGGAAACATGGTTTGGGTATTTTGGATCTTCAAAATTGGGTGGTTGTTCTACATACTCTTCTTCATTAATGAAACCATTTAAAATGCACTTTTAACATCCATTTGAAAAAACTTGAATTCATGATAACATGCAAATGCAAGAAGCATCCTAATAGCTTCCATACTAGCTGCGGGTGCATATGTTTCATCAAAATCAATTCCCTCTTCTTGAGTGTAACCTTGAGCAACAAGTCTAGCTTTGTTCCTCACTATGTTATCACTCTCGTCTAGTTTATTTATAAAAACTCATTTAGTTCCTATAGTAGAATTATTACTAAGCCTATCAACTAATGTCCAAACTTGACTTCTCTCAAATTGATTTAGTTCCTCTTGCATGACCAATATCCAATAGTCATCTTTTAATGTTTCTTTGATATTTTTAGGCTCAATGCATGAAATAAATGCAACATTTCTAGCAAGTCTAAGAGAAGATCTAGTGGTTACCCCTTTAGATGGATCACCCAAAATTTCACCACCTTTGACATAATTGAACTTCCTTGGGTAGCTCACTTCCCTTTCCTCTAGAGTCATGTCCTTCAATGCTTCTAGATGTGGATCTTGTGTCTATTCTTCTTTGGTTGGAACCTCGTCCACCTTTGATGATTTCCCACCATCATTGGCTTCAAATATCCCTACATCATCATCATTGCAAGAATCCTTCCTCGGAATGAGGTTATCATTGAAAACCACATGTATAGACTCTTCAACAACTAAAGTTCTTTTATTAAATACTTGATACGCTTTAGAGTTTAAAAAGTACCCTATAAAAATTGATTCATCACTTTTTGCATCAAATTTACCTAAATTGTCTTTTCCATTATTCAAAACAAAACACTTGCATCCAAATGGATGAAAATAGCTAATGTTAGGCTTCTTGGATTTTAAAATCTCATAAGGAGTTTTGTTTAAAATTGGCCTAATCATTACTCGATTTATAATGTAGCAAGTCATATTTATGGCTTCTGCCCAAAAATACTTAGGTAGATTGTTTTCACAAAGCATGGTTCTAGCCATTCCTTCTAAAGTTTGGTTTTTCCTCTCAACTACCCCATTTTGTTAAGGAGTGCGAGGAGCGGAAAAGTTATGGCTTATATCATTTGAGTTAAAAAAATCCTCAAAACCCAGATTTTGAAATTCAGTATCATGGTCACTTAAAATGTGATTTTTAAGCCACAGCCTAATCATAACTCGGTTTATAAGTTATGGCTTATATCATTTGACCAAGATCGTTTTGAGTAATTTTTAAAAATGTGATGAACTTTTCTAAAGCCTCATCATTGGTACTTAAAAATAGAACCCCAAGTGTATCTAGAGTAGTCATCTACTACAAATGCATATGATTTACCACCCAAGCTCATAGTTCTAATAGGACCAAGGAGATCCATGTGGATCAATTGTAAAACTCTACTAGTTGAAACATCATTAATAGGTTTAAAAGTTCTTTTATGTTTGCCTTTTGCACATGCATCACAAAATTTATCAAGTGAAAACTTAATTTTAGGCAAACCTCTAACTAGATCTTTTGAAACCAATTTTTCTAAAACACCCATGCTTGCATGTCCTAGTTTTCTATGTCATAGCCATGAGTCATGTTCATCTTTAGAAACAAAGCATGCATTTGAAATGTGTATGTCATGTAAATGCATCATATAGATATTTCCTATGCGATGACCAATGAGCACTATTTGATTTGTTTCTATGTTCACAATTTTGCAACCATTTAAAACAAAAAGAACATTAAAACCTTTATCGCACAATTGACTAATGCTCAATAAATTATGCTTAAGACCTTGTAATACAAAACATTATCGATGAGAATGGAAGAGTGGTTACCAATGGAACCAATTCCTTAAATGTGGCCTTTGGAGTTGTCACCAAATGTCACTACTCCTCCACTTTTTGGCTTTAGCTCTAAGAATTTACTCTTGTCATCAGTCATGTGTCTTGGGCATCCACTATCAAGATACCATGAGTTTGCACATATAGCTTTGGCCTTGTAGCAATGTTCCCCCTACAAACAAAGAATTAAGCCTTGGTTTTTGGTACCCAAATCATTTTGGGTCCATGAGTATTATCTCTCCAAACTTGGTTCCCTTGGAAATCCAAGAAGCAATTGCATAATATTATTAGAAGCAACTAATTCCTTAGGAACTCATACACTTCTAATCTTTTTACCTCTAGAGGGCTTTTGGAAGCCTCATTGTTTGTGGTTGCCACAGTTTCTTTTTACATAGTTGGGTTTTGAAGATTCACCTTTTTCAAAACTAGTTTTCCCAACTTTGTTCAAATGAGCTTTGAGATTATTCACCTCCTTATGATGATGATAATGAAACTCGGAAACAAGGTTGTTTAAATCAATATTTTCTTTTTCAAAATACTTTATATTGTCTTGTAAATAACAAACCATTTTTTCAAGTTCGGAGTTGGTTTTGGACAAAGAATCGTTTTGGTTTTTCAAATTGGAAATCATTTTCTTGTTTTTCAAATTGATTCCTTGTATTTCTCAATCAACTCATCATAAACCTCTTATAACTCATCGTAAGCTTCTTGAAGCTCGTCAAAAATGAAATCAAATGTAGATGAGTTAGAGGTTACCTTAGGATATTCTTCAAGAGCCATGAGACAAAGGTTGGCAACTTCTTGCTCCTCTTCATCGGATGATTCCTCATCACTTCAAGTAGCAAAGTTTGCCTTGAGCTTTTTATTCTTCATGAAGCTCTTCCTTTTGAGTTGGGGACATTCAGTTTTTATGTGTCTCGGGTTCTTGCACCCATAGCATATGAGTTGATCCTTCTCCTCCTCTTTGTTCTTGTTCTTGAAGTCTCCTTTTCGGTTAAACTTTCTTCCTCTATTAGACTTCATGAACCGAGTGAATCTTTTGGCTAGCATAACCATCTCTTTGTCTTCTTCCTCACTCAAATAACTCTCTTCAAAAGAAATTTTAAGAGCAATTTCGAGTTTCTTCTTCTCTACATCTTTCTTCTCGACCTTCTTTTTCTTTTCTTCTTTTCTCTTCTCTTCATCTCTTTGTTGCTTCATGATCTCATGAGTAAGAAGAGAACCCATGAGAGCATCGAGCTTCAAAGTTTACAAATCTTTTGCCTCGATGATGGCAGTTCCTTTCCCATCCCATAACTCGGGAAGAGAATACATGAGTTTCTTGACAAGCTTGTCTTCAGGGATGATTTCTTCGAAGCCTTTGAGATCGTTGACGGTGACGGAAAAGCGATCGAATATCTTAGTGACATTCCCATCGGGCTCCATCTTGAAATTCTCGTAACTCAAGTTGAGGAGTCCAATCTTGGTCTCTTTTACATCATTGGTGCCCTCATAGGTGGTCTCGAGCGTGTACCACACCTCTTTTGCACTTTTACACGAAGACATCTTCGAGTACATATCCGGTCCAAGTGAACAAAAGAGCATGTGCAATGTAACACCCCAAAAATTACACCCAAATTGTAAACCTTGGAGTCGAAAAATCCTTAATTTAGAAACCTAATTTTGAAATCCATAATTGAAAGTGACTGGAGGGAAGTCGTAACAAGGTATCCGTACTGGAAAGTGCAGATGGATCACCTCCTTTTCAAGGAGAGCTAATGCTTGTTGGGTATTTTGGTTTGACACTGCTTCACACCCAGAAAGAAGCGAGCTACGTCTGAATTAAACTTGGAGATGGAAGCCTTCTTTCGTTTCTCGACGGTGAAGTAAGACCAAGCCCATGAGTGTATTATATTAGGTCGGAACAAGTTGATAGGATCCCCTTTTACGCCCCTAGGTCCCTCTCGTGTGGCGACATAGGGGCGTAAAAAGGAAAGAGAGAGATAGGGTTTCTCTCGCTTTTGGCATAGCAGGCCCCTAGCGGAAGGCCCGTCGTACAATTGAGAATTTTTAATCAGAACTCTAACTTTTTATGAGGGACTAAATAAGAATTTTTATCAAACTTGGAAGTTAATATGAAATTTCTCGAAAGTTTAAAGATTGACTCCATAAATAACCATTTTATTAAATTGAATTTCAATTCTCTTTAAGGTCACTTGTCTTTTTTTATTAAAAAATTGTTTAATTTATTTTTTCAACCTTTTTAATTCAAATTAAATTCTAATTCTTTTTTCCCATGACTGAATTAATTCTCCTTTTTCAACTTAAATTCTTATTTTTACTATATTATTATTATTATTATTATTATTATTATTATTATTATTATTATTATATTCTAAACCTAATTTATTTAGATTACCACCGCTAAACTATGTATATATATATAGTCATAGTTATTACGTACATAAATAAACCTAAGACTTAAGTTTTAAAGTGCTGTTGCTCTTAGTTATTCCCATGTTTTATGAATTCCTCTCGGATTGACGGTGCCATCACCTTACTTCGAAGCCACAACCGCCCTTTGTTCGTCGTTAGAGCTTTATTGTTGAGAGGTGTGTTTCTTCCGGTGCTATAAATAAATTATATATTATTTTTCTATGTGTTGGTGTTTTACCCCTTATGTGATTATTTATATGTATTATGGCTTGTATGGTTGACGTCACGTGCATACGATTTTCAAAACGTGTTTTAATTATGACTTATGGACTATTTGATTTATGAAAGATCAGATTTACGGATCTATGATTTATGGATTTATGGACTATGGTTTATGAAGTATGTTTATGGAATATCGGATTTATGGAACTGGGTTTATGAAATGTGATTTTTAATCATCATGTATGTATGAGCATGAGTTGGGATTTGTACGGTGAAACAGTGGTTTTTACCACACATCGATTGGTGACGTTGTAGTGAGGGGTTCTGGGGAACCTACCTCTTTTATTGTGGTTGTAGTTGGGTACATTACATTGTGAATGTGATATTTGTGTTATGGTTTTTAAAGGATTTTAAGAAAATATCAATATATTTCATGATTATGGTTTTCTTGAACTTTAAAGACACGCTAAGCTCTTTAGCTTACTCCCCCTTAGTCTTTCTTTCAGATACTCAGGCCATAGGCGAATCAGTACTTGGAGGATCTTATATTTTATCCGGTTATTTTATTATTTAGTACGAAATTATTTTTTGTTATTCAAATTATTATTTATTATTTTGAGACATTGATGTAATTCCACACTTTGAGAATAAATATGTTTTGGGATTATTTTTCTTGAATTCTTTTACTATGATTTTATTTTATAAATTTTATGTAAACATTCTAATATTTATTATGATATTTTTATTTTTATTTACTATAAGATATTTATTAATTATTGTTATTTTATTTTAAGTTAAAGTATAATTTCCAAAATTGAATTTCTTGAGGATTAAGTTTTCAAACGTGACTTTCTAAATTCGGTATTTTCTTCTAGGCCGAATTTAGGGGTTACATGCAAGACCTTGTCATTTACTTGTAGCTTCCTTTTTTCTTCATCCGTCATCTCTTGCTTTGATTTTGGAACTCTCCTATCTCCTTCTTGCTTCATTAGAATGATTGATCCATCTTCGATTACATCCTAAAGGACATAATCATTTGATTTAATGAATAGCCTCATCCAATTCTTCCAATACGAATAGTTATCTCCATTGAAGAAAGGTGGTTTGGTGATCGATTGAGACTCGTACAAGTTTTGACCGGAGGTAGATGACATAGCTTGAATGTTGGATTGATTTATCTCTCCTAGAATCGAGTCAAGAGGATTTTAATCCTTCCTATGAGTGTAGCTATGATACCAATTGTTGAGAAGATCAATCGATGGTAATTGCCAAGAGAGGGGTGAATTGGCAATTAAAAAATTGAAGGGAGGAAATTAAAATGATAAAAATGAAGAACAAGAGATTTAGAGTGGTTCAAGCTTCTAACAAGCTCTACATCCACCACCTTAGCTCCCCACTAAGGATTTCAAACAATTCACTAATGAATTCGTCTCCTTTTCTAGGCTTAGGAGGAAACCATTACAAATCGATCAAGCTTTCTACCCAAAGCTTGATCAATATCACTCTTTTACAAGAAGTTGTGGAAAACTAAAATTGGCCTCTAAATAAGGCTTATAATTTTCCAAATTACAAATGCACTCTCCCCAAACTTAAAATAAAAGACTACAATAAAATTACACAAGTTGGGTACAAGGGTTTGACTTTAAAAGGCTCAAAGAGGTTGGATCTTTTCTTGAATGATTATCACTTGATCAATAGTTGTTGTTGTTGTTGTAGCTTTTGAGGCTTGCTTTTATATCCCCTCATTGATTTCTAACCGTTTGAGTAGCTGATATCATAAATAGAGCCATTGGAGACCATTTTCCTGCAATAAATGCACTTCTCAGGCAAGGTGTACCGGTACACGGGAGCCTCGTTTCGGTACTTGTAAGGCAGAAACTAGTCGTTACAAGAGTAAATACAGGGGCGTATTGATATGCGGGAAGGCGTATCAAAACGATCTTAGTGTAAAATGGGGGTCGTATTGAAACGGCTAGGCCATATCAGTATGATATTTGCTTACTGAAATCTGAGGAAAAAGTCTTTTGAAAAATGCATCGGTACGCCTAAGGGGCGTATCGAAACAGATAGCTTGTTTTTACAAAGGCATGTCGAAACGGGTGTTACCCGTATCAGTACGGTATAACTGACGTTTGAAGCTTTAACTAACATTCAACGGTAGAAAAATTTAATGCAAGGATTTTAAAAATCTTAAGACTGTGTATCTGTACACTGATGTGTCGTACTGAAACTCTTAAACCCATCATCATCCCACTTTTCTAAATACGCATAACCGCCATAATCATCATTAATCCCACTAACCTCTCCATTAACCATCCCAACTGTTTCCCTTCCCATTATTAAACCCTTATTTTTACTCAGCTAAATCTTTACTCTCTCTCTCTACTCGCTCTCGTACTGCAAGAAAGCAAGAACCAAAATTCTTTCATCTTTTTTATTTCCCAAACTTCTTTCTATGGCATCTTCATCCGCACCTTTCTAGATTTTCTTCAATGACAAAATCAAGAAGAAATATGAAGAGAATTCTATTATTCGCACCTTCTATTACGAGAAGGGCTTTGAATTCAAGAACGAACCTAACTTGGGGTTCTCACCAGAGGTAATTGCCATTGTAACGAAGCACAAATGGGAGACCTTTTGCAAGTAACCATGAGAGGTTGATTCCATTGTTGTTAGTGAGTTTTACGCTCATCACTACAAAAGATTCACCTTTTCTATTTGTGTGAGGTACGTGTGTAAGATTTGATGAGGGGTGTGTTAATGGTTTGTTTAAGTTGGATCGTGCAGGAGAAGAACATTTCGCATTTGTTGCATCTCAACATGATGCCAAGAGGAAGCTGATTTTGAAGGGATTGTGTGAGCCTGACACGAAATGGATAGTTTCATCCAAAGGTTACAGGACTGTGAAACGGCTGGCACTGAAGCCACAGCCGAGGGGTTGGAACCACTTTCTGAAAGCCAACCTTATGCCAACCACGCACAATGAGACTGTTTCAAAAGAGAGAATGGTGTTGATGCATTCGATAATGGAGGGAAGGAAAATTAATGTAGGAGAGCTGATCATTGACGAAACCTATAAATGTGCCGACAAGGGAAGTGGTAGTTTGGTTTTTCCATCTTTAATCTCTAAGATTTGTAGGTTGCATAAGGTACTAAAGCCTGATTCTAACAACACCCAGAAATGTAAGGGGCCATTACTCCGGCGTTGTGGAATCAATTAATTTCCAAGAAGGCAAAGAAGGAGGAAATGGGAAAGGCTACTGAGCCGATATCTACTGCTAGAGCGTCAATGGCATAACCTGTTACACCAATGCCAGCATCAATGTCGGCTGATGCCTTGGCATTACTTTCCCAGATTTATCAGCGATAAGAGCTCATTCTCCAGAAACTTGAGAGGGTTGAAGAGCAAAGTTTGGTTCTCTCGCAAGAGCTAGGGATCAGACCCTTAAGACAAATCTTGAGGGCATCACCACCAATCCTTTGCCACCATTCTTTGAGTTCCCAGTCGAGTTCACTGCTCTAGAAGGATTGTCACCTAGCCTATAGTCTGTTCACACTCCGATGCAACAATCTGATGACACCGTCCCTGTTTCACATGTCCAAGTTGAATATGCTCAAACAGAGACTCCACAGGGGTCTGATGAAGAAGTTCCTTCCAAGACTGATGCGACACCAGTTGCACTTGCTTCATCTGCCGCTCTAGTAGCCCCGGCTGCATCCGAGCCGGCGAGGATAATTGAGGAAGTCCTCCATAATGTGAAGACTTGCACTGAAGCGTCAAAGCTAAAGAGAAAGAAGCACATGGCTCTAAACCAATGGAGCTTTGTCAAGAGAAAGACCCACGTCTCACGACCGGAACATTCAGAAGGGGATTCTTTTTCCCCTTAACTCATTTATTTGCATATTTTTCATTTTTATCATGCATTTCACTTGTATATAGGTGTTTTCATGCATTGAGGACAATGCACACATTTGGTTTGGGGGTGTGTGGCCTCACATTTATTGTCATGCCATGCATTCATTTTTATGTTTCTGTTTGCATTTTATTGTCATATGGATTAGGTATAACCATGCATACCAAAACACTATTTTTTATTGTCAAGGCTTGATTGAACTGAAATTTTTCCAACATCTGCTACCATAGTTAGAGTTTGTACTAGTATACTCTGTCCGATGATGAAATTGGAATCTTTAGTTAGCATGAGCCAACAGATTAGTAATGCCAGGTAGCTTGTCAATTGATCTCTAGTCTAGGGAACTTTAGTCTCACTTAAACATGTAGTATGCATCTAGTTCCCAAGACAAACTTTGGATTTTTGAAGATAAACTCGGAAACAAAAAGAAGAAAAAATGCTAGGGTAAAAGTAAAAAATAAGGCAACAATGTTTTGCCAAAGGCAAAAAAAAGCACTCCTTTACCTTAGAGACAATAAGTAACTTGGGGCTTCGTGGTTTTCTCCCTCTTAGTTCTCAAGCCAAAAAATTTAGGTTATGAGAATGATGAGTAAGCCTAGTAATGTCTTGACTAACGTGGGGGTTCGTGGTATGCTCCCTCTTACTTCTCACGCCAAACAATACTACGAAGCAAGCCTGAAAACATTGCCAGCAGAAACCCTTGGTAAAAAAATGATGAAAAAAGGAAAAAACATTCTGAGTTTGGGTAGTAAAATTTGACTAAGGGAGTAAAAGGATACTTGATGCATATTGCTTGCACTTCATACACACTTCATGACCTTAGAATAGAGTTTTACTGTTTCACTTGAATTTGTTGATCTGCTTGGCATTACTGCACTAGGATATTTGAGGACAGAACTAGGGCCAGGTTCTGCTTGCTAACATGTGTTGTTAATCAGGACAATTTTGCCAAGGTACTTTGTTTTATTTTCTGTTTTTTAGTTGTAGTTACATTACTTGAGGACAAGAAATGAGCTAGGTTTGGGGAAGTGTTAACTCCTCAAAAGTACTATTTTATATATATATTGTCACGCTTTTGCTTGTATTTGAGTACATATTCATGTATTTAGTTAGTAAACCATGCATTTGCATTAAGGAGTTAAGGAACGTTTCTTTTGCCAGAGTGAAGGTGTACTTCTTTATTGTGGTATGCAGGGCAGGATAGGAGCAAGAGTAGTTGACAGAGCAGACGAATGACCAGAAGAGAAATGTTGAGCACTGTTGACAAAAGTAGGACGAGGATTGCCAAGCTTGGTTGGCAAAAGAAGGATGGCCGATGTTCGGTCAGTTAGTCGTTGGTCAATGAGTCCAATCAGCCCTAATTTTCAAATGAGAAGATAAGCAGATGAGAAGATAATGTGCTTTATCCTAAGTGTGTAACCAATTTTTCAATTTAAACCTTACCTAGGGTTTCCACGAAGTGCCTATTTAAAGGGAGTCGATCATTGAGCCAAGGAGTCTACACCGTGGTGAAGAAGGCAAACTGTGGTTCGACTAGGCTAAGACCGAGAGCTCTAGATCCATTGAAGGGTTGCGTCAACTGATCTTGCTAGTGCTTACTTTTCTTGAATTGTTTGCCATACGATAGTTGGCATTGCATGCCTATTATCTCTTAATATCTTAACAGGCGTAGGAGATAACGATTAATTGTCGAATACTAAGGTAAGAAGCTTCGACAAAAGATATTCAAGTGGATGAGCTTACTTCGGGAGTGAGTCTACCCCTTAGGAGTGAAGATTAAAACTTTGCCAAGTTAATTATTGAAAGACATCACTATAGACATATAAGGGTTAATTGTAATTAGCTTAGGGTATTGCTATCGATAGAGGTAATACTACTTAAAAAATTGCTCGGCAATAAAACCAAGGCTGAAAGTTATTAATTGCTGCCATAGATAGCGTGAAATCCAAGCATCCCTTGCCAACACTAACCATCCATTTGAATACATTTGTTTGCCAAATTGCCTAAATTTTCATTGCATTTTTCCTTAGTCATTTTTTCTTAATCCGAATTCTGAATTCCAATTCAAACTCAATTGTTTCAATTCACAAGTAAATTGTGGATACGATACTCAGCTTACTATTGTATTACTTTTTGACCGTCTATACTTGCACGCAAAAAGACCTAAACTTGGCATTATTTTCTAGCATATTTAAATCAATTCTTCAATTGTTAAACAATTTAACTATTGCTTATCATTTTATTTGAAACGTTGATGGATTTATGAAAATTAAATGTGGATTTGGCTAAACCAGGTCAAAAATTTTATGCTTGCAGGTTGGGCTTGAGCACCAAATGTGACGCCCGGTTTATGGCGTTACATGTTCATTCATTTACTGGTGTATCATGTGTGTAAGAGCTTAAACTTTGCAAACATATTCCTTGTGAGGATCTTCTAAGTTTGCTTCTGTAACACCCTCAACCCGGATGTCACAAATTGGGCTTCGAGACCAAACCCATAAAAATTTTGCAACTAGATTTAGCCCAACACATTTGTTTCATAAAATCCATTAAGTTCAAATATTTAACATAAACGAAGTAGATAAAAGGTTACATGGGAGCTCCATTTAAATACATAATTAAAAGGATTCGACTCATAATTTAAAATCCAAATAAGAGTTATAATACAAACATATGGTCCTACGAATACATATCCCAATAATCTAAGTATTGTACTCAGACAACAAGTCGATGCTGAGGTTCTACTCCGATGATGCTCCAATGATGCACGACAACCTACTAAACAGCGAACGAAAACAACATTTTCGAACGCTAAGCTAACGAAGCTCAGTGGATACACTTCTACTCAACCATGCTTCATGCAAATCATAAATAAGAGCATGTAGCTAAAGAATGATACATGGCAATATAATACATATGGTGCTATCTCTAGCCGCCTAAACACATAGCAAGCAAACGATGCAATAATCTCACATAGAACATATACACCATACCAACAAACTTGAAGTGAGGCCCGGTGTCACACAGCTTCGAAATGTACATCCGGAAGCATACCACTTAGTGTTGCAACACTCTCCCACCAAATCAAAGTAACCCAACCACACAAGTACCCTTACTTGGCACGTAACCACAAACGATCCTCCGAGGATCCCTATGGTTTCTCTTATAAACAAGTCACCCAACATTTATTGAGTTTTTACTCATTATGCTCGTATATGATGTTATTTTCTCGGTTTTACTATTTATTTTACCACATTAGAGACCCTTGGGCCCTAGTCCTCGAATTATAGGTCTCTCGAACTCAAAATGAAATTTTTGGGCAGATTTCCCAACGAATACCGATACGCTCCAATGGGTACTGATACCCACTTATGTGTATCGATACTACGCTTGCCTTTAAAAGGGGTTTAACTCAAAACCTCATACCGATACACGGGACCGTGTACCGATACGCTCCCAAACGTGACGACACCCATTTTTGCTGCTGGAATTTAAAGGAATAGGGGGTACCGATACCCCCTTTAGGCGTACCAATACACCCTTCCAATTTGGCTTGATTTCGGCCGATTTAACAAAGGGTACCGATACGCGTTCAACCCATATTGGTACTCGGACCCAAAACTTGCTTTTTCGAGTTTGAGAGTCATCCTCAAGCCCTCAAAAGCCAAAGGCAAGACCCCAAATCGAACCTGCAATTTATGGAAGGTAGTTTAAGTGATTTCCTACCATTTTTAAGTCACATTAACACCCAATTTAAGGTTAGTCATTAATGAAGACTCAAGCATATAAAACAACCAAATTATAAATCTAGCAACAAGGCAATCATATTGATGATTTCCAAAAATACATAAGAGTTAGTAGTGTACTAAACTTCATTCCAAAGCTGGAAAAACAAGCATATTCCTCAAGTTCAAGCCCTCTTCTTCCATTGTCCTTGGAGTGATCTCCAAGCTCCTTAGGTATAATCAAATGTTGCAAAACGAGTTACAACACTATTAAGAGGAAGTAAACATGACTAAGGGAAATTCTAACAACAAAAACGTGATTAAATCTCCAATTCCCGTTCATCCTCACCAAACCCCCATTAAAATTAATGTTTTTCAACTACCACCAAACTTAACCATCCTTACCTTAAAGGATAGATTTTTTTATGCTAATCCCAACTCTCTTAAGCCACAATCTGAGATTACAACCCAAAACAATCAAGATTTCTCCTTTGCCTTGAATCTTAAACCAAAAATAGGAAAGGGAGATAAAATAAGAAAGGAGACAAGAGTGAGGTCACATCCTTCTCTTTTGTAGCCCATAAACGAGGTTTTGCTAAACTATCCCCTTTCAAAAAGGGTGCATTTTACCCAATTACCCTTCCCTCATCTCCCCCAACCCAAGCTTTTAAGCCCAACAACATAGAAGAAGTCCATTAAGGCTTCCTTAGGCACCCGAAGGCCCAACCCACGACCCAAAACACTGAGCCCACAACTCGAGTTTAATCCGACACATAGATTTCGAAATCATGGTCGTTACAACTTCTTTATACTAATTATTAAGAAATGATTCTTTTAACTTTGGGGTATAAGTCTAAGAGAATTGTGTGAGGTTACTCTTTGTCTTAAAAGGAAAGACAAATTAGTGAATTTGTGAAATCCTTATTGTGGTAACTTAAGTAGTGGATGTTCATTTAGAAAGTTAAACCACTTTAAATCTCTCTTGCAATTTATCTTTTTTTTGCAATTAGTTTCCACAAAATTTTTGAATTGCCAATTCACCCCTCTTGACCATATTCAATTGATTGATTCACTTAACAAATACATTTAAAACATCTTATAATGTAGGTTAAAATTAAAATATTATTATTATTATTATTTTACTCTTCTTCATTAATCTTTTATTTATAAAACATATACTATAAATAATTTTTATAAAATTAATATATGTTAACCAATAAAAAATATGAGCACAAAAATTAATATAGTCAATTATTTGGATTATATTTTTTAAATTGGAAAAGTAAAATTTAACTTTTACTGTTTATGGACTAAATTTTAAACTTTACCAAAGTATTAGGACTATCCTCATATTTTGACATTTTTAAGAGTAAACTACATGAATGACCACTTAACTATGAGAAGGTTCTAATTTTACCATTGATCTATTAATTTTGACAAGCAAGTCATTAAAACCCATTATTTACATATTCTATCAATTTGGTCTTAATTTTAATTCAATTCAATAAATTGATAGTATATGTAAATAATAAGGGCCAAATGTGTAATTATGCCAATTTTATTTAACTACCACACCAACTTCTTCATTAAAAATTATAGAAATGTGGCTTAATTGATACCATTTAGATAGTTAATTGACATGATTAACAAAATTAATAGATCAATGGTCAAATTAGAGTCTTCCTATAATTGAGTGGCAATTCATGGATTTATCTTTTTAAAACCCATTTTTTGGGTTGGGCCATTTGAATATTGGGCTCCAATTTCTAATATTAACTTAACAAAGGCCCAACAGTGAAAAATACAAACAGTCAAAACAGCAAGCACCGCCCACTCTAAAATTAAAACACAGTTTCATCTCATGAACTCTCTCATCTCCAAAACCCTAATTCCCTCCATTTCTCTTCGTTCCTCAACTCGTTTGACTTTGACCCCCAACTCACTGCGTCACTTCAAAGTACACTTACCTCGACTCATGAGTTCCGAGTCTTCCCAGCGACTCTTCCAACTCAAACTCGATCCACTCACCGGGAACTCGGAATGGGTCGTCATCGAAGACAACGACGAGCTTCCTGAATGTTCCAAGGAACCGCTTTTAGCTACGACGTCGTATCTCGACATGCTCAACGATTCTTATCGGAACAAAGCCTTCCGTTTAGCCATTGAAAAAACTGTAACCAAACCTTGCCACGTGCTCGACATTGGGTAATTCTTCAAAATTCAATAATATATGAACTTTTTTCAAGTATTCGCCTGTTACTTCATTTCTATGCTTTTTGAAATTTAATTGTTCTTTCATCTAAAGATCATTAAGAGGAGTAGTACTGTTTAATGTTAGCAAAAGTTTAGGCTTTAGTTTTTGAAAATTTCAAATCTTTGGAATGATTATATCTTGAATTGGCTATTGATGGTACTGTGCAGTGCGGGAACTGGGTTGTTGTCAATGATGGCTGCAAGAGCGATGGGATTCAATGGTACGGTGACAGCTTGTGAATCATATCTTCCAATGGCGAAGTTGATGTGGAAAGTTTTGCATCGAAATGGTATGGGAAAAGCCATCAATCTTATTAATAAGCGTTCTGATGAACTCAAAGTTGGTGTTGATATCCCTTCTCGCGCAGATGTCCTTGTGAGTACATCATTGATTCTAAATTTTGATTGCCTGTTATAAAAAAATGTGATTTAACAGTGATTGTTATCCGATAATGTAAGTGCAGGTTAGTGAGATTTTGGACTCGGAATTACTGGGGGAAGGGCTAATTCCGACTCTGCAACATGCATACGATAATCTTTTGGTGGAAAACCCACTAACGGTGCCATACCGAGCTGTTACGTATGGCCAGGTCTTATCTCTATCCTGAAGGGCCTGAATTGTTAATCTATTAGTTTTGTTGAAGGGTTTCAGAATCTTACTCTTTTAATTTTGTATTCTCTCCAGCTAGTTGAAAGTAGATACTTGTTGAAGCTTCATGATTTGTATGGTATTGAAGAAAAAGCATCAGATGGTATTTGTCTTGTTCCTACAGGCTTGGATAGTATTATACATGTCAAATCACAACAGTATCCAATGCATTGTGATGCTATAAGGAGCGAAATAAAACTGGTAATCTCATTAATTCACCCACTGTTTTACAGACTTCAGAGAATGTGCCAGCAGTTTAGTTCCTACTTAATTTAGAATTCTTCCAGCTCTCAGAACCCTTCAAAATATTTGAATTTGACTTCTGGAAACGGCCAGAAAGCCGTAGGGAAACTGAGGTGCAAATCAAGGCGATTGATGATGGTAACATTCATGCTGTAGTTTCATGGTAACTATATTCATGGCTGCACTTTTTGTCTTTTAGTTTTAAGGAATTTCAGTAAATTGCCTGTGTTTGTTTGCAGGTGGGTTCTTCAACTTGATCGTGAAGGAACAGTCTTTTATTCCACTGCCCCTAGATGGATAAATTCACCAGCTAATTTAGGTAAGTCATCCATGATTGCTTGTGCATAACTGTTTAATCACTTTATGGACATTCTTTAAATCGGAAATAGCTTAACATGGAAATCTTTTAAAAAAACCATTTGTGGAATTCATTTCTTATGTTTTATCTTTGTAAACACATTAGATTGTGCTGAGTTCTGAAATCATTTTTCTGTTTTGATGATGTTGCCCAGAAAGTAAAATAGAAACAATTCTGACTTTATGGCCTCAATTGCTTTCTGATGCTTCTTTAGGAAACGGGAATTGGTGTGACCATTGGAAGCAGTGTGTTTGGTTCTTTCAAGGGAAATATCTGCCCGTGTCCAGGGGAGAAGAAGTTCTTTTGGAAGCTACTCATACAGAGACTAGTGTCTCATATAATCTCAATGTCCAAGTCCCTCAAACTGACATAAGGCAGCATGATTACGGAATTGGGGATTTTCAGCTGTTATTGTCGCAAGAAAGAATTGCAACTTATGGAGACAGTGAATGGCGATTGTCCATGTTGGAAGCAGTAAGAAATGCTGTAAGCAATCACTCTCTCTTTGAGTGAATGTTCTCATCCCCTTTACCAATCTCATTTGCATCCCCTGTGCATTCTTGCAGTTGGCCGATTTCAAATTTCTTGATTAACTATTATTATTTTTGTTTTCTACTATTTTTCTTTCTTCCCCCAATAGTTTCATTTGCTATTAGATCTTTTAATTGTAACTCACTAACTCTGTTATTTGCAGTTGCATGGAAGAGCTAACACATTATGTGTTGTTGTGGATGATAGCATATTTTTAACCCTTCTTGCTGCAAATCTTTCGATAACATCACGTGTAGTATCATTGTTTCCTGGGTTGAGAGAAAAGGGTGCCCAATATTTGGAAAATGTTGCTAAGGCAAATGGTTTCTCTATGGATCGTGTGGAAGTTCCTGAAAAGAGGAAAACATGTTTGACCTTGCATGATACTCATGGAAGAAAGGTTATTCTTATCCTGCTTCCGCTTTACCCTTTTGCTTGCTTTTGGATCACACGCTTCTTGAATATAGCTCCGGTTTTTGTATTCAGAAAAAGACTGTCATTCTGCTTTTCATTTGTCCTTTGAAACTCTCTTTCTCTTTTAATATCACTTCCTTTTCTGAAACAAGAGGAGAGGTCAAAGAGCTGGTTTTAGATATGTGAATTTTAACACGTCAAATTCTATTAATATTGAGAAGTTGATGATTTTAATGTGTTGTGCTTGAATATTATTTTATTGAGATTTTAATGTTCTCTTATACAGTATTCAAATAAATGGGTATTATGCCTTCTTTCACAGGTTGATATGTTGATTGGAGAGCCATATTATTATGCAAATGAAGGGATGCTTCCATGGCAGAACCTACGGTTTTGGTATGTTCTCTTGATAGTTTCTGTAAGGCATTTGTATAAAGATCATTCAGTACTGTTTAGCAATTTAGCCTGAGCCTTAGGATGGTCAACTCATTTTTAGTTTTCCTCTATAACTCAGCTGCTTCTGTTTTTAAGTTTTTCGATGAACTTGCTTGTAGAATTTGGATTATTATCCCTGGATGCTGGGGGGTAAAATCGACACATCCATTCAGTAATTTTTTTAATAGTTTTTCTCTTAATTACAGCCAAATGGACATACGACTATCCTATAAAGCCATTGGCAGAGTTAAAAAATTCCACCTCCTTTATATATAGGACAAGGTTCCATTCATTTATTTGTTAAATCCTATAATAGGATAAAGACAATAATATTTTTTGAATGATTTGAAGAGGACTCTGTATTTATTAGTCATTGCTCTCGATTTATCTGTTTTTATCTTTTGGCGGGTTTAGGAAGGACCGTACCTTGCTTGATCCTGTCCTTTCAGAAGATGCGCTGATAATGCCTTGTAAAGGAAGACTAAAGGCTTGTGCTATGTCTCTCCCTGTATGTTGATATTTTTGCTTTGCCACATTTCATTTTCTACTACTTAGCCGAAAAAGGAATAAAGAAATAAACATTAGATGGAATTTCTCCTCTTATGTACAATTCGTTTAAGTATTTCTTGAATGTCCAGTTCTGTGAACATGTTTATACAGGATCTTTGGAGTAGTCGTCGTTGCTTAGGTGAGATTGAAGGCTTTGACCACACCATTGTAAATACTACCTTAGGGGCATGCGGTGAATTACCATCACCGAAAGAGGCTCCATGTCTTCCCTTTTCCATATGGCAGTGCGGTGAGATTAAGGTAATTGATGCCTGCAAAACTGAGTTCAACAATGACAGTGATTTGCCGATACTAATTCAACTGCATTGAATGTGTTTCAGGAGCTAAGTGAGATGTTCACCATCTTAGAATTTGATTTCTTAAAACCAATAAGTTCATGTCATGGAAAAGCAGAGGTACCCCTTTTCCCACCCATCCTATATATGAAAACGCCTACACAGGTTAAACAGCTATGAAAATGATGTTATTACATGCTTCTTTTATCATAGGTTCAATTCACTGAACATGGCATGTGCCATGGATTTGTTCTGTGGATGGACTGGGTTATCGATGCGGAGAATTCTATTGTAGTATCAACTGGGCCAGGTACGGTTGTATTTCTCCATTGACCCTTGTTTGAAAAGTATAGTATATTTGCATGAGATAACATTTTTTTTTTGTCTAAAACTATTACTATAAATGATGGGAGTTTGGCATGTTGGTTCAGACCACAGATACTGGAAGCAAGGGGTTAAGCTTCTGAGCAGGCCGGTTGCAGTTGCAATCAATGGATCTAAAGGCACAAGTGAATATGGTTCAGCCGTAGTGGAAGCATTATTCGAACCAGCAAGTAGTGAACTCATCATTAAACATTCTTTTTCATAACAAAAGTCATTTGCTCTGTTGGGGGATTCCCCCCTCCCCTCCAATTATGTCTCAGTCTGGGGCTGCTGTGATGTCCAGTAGTTTAGAGATCAGAATGATTTGGCTATAAGCAGTAGCTGCAAGGTTTCGATTAATTTTATTGTTCTTGACTCACAAAACCTTTAATTTGCGAAGTTTATCATAAACATTTCTAGTATAAATAATTTTTGTTATGTATTTTAATTTCTATCATTTTCATAAATGTAATCTAGATTTTTGGTAAAATCTAATACAAGAATGAGAAATTTAACTTTTAGAAAGCAAGTAAATCACAAAGACAAGTTGGTAAAATATAGATCCAGGTAGTCCTATATTTCCTCAATTAAATATTGTCATCTGTTAAATAAATAAAATAATATAATGTAACATTCTCAGTATCAATGTTATATTTTAAAAATTTTATTTTTAAAAATAATCTTACATTCCCTGAACTATAAAAGAAATATTCCACGTTAAAATAAGTCCTTTTTAACATTCCCAGTTATTTTCCTACAATGTGAACCATAAAATTCCATGTTCAAATAAGTTCTTTTTAACACATTTAACTGACAGTTAATATGTCTTGTGACACCACATCATTATTGATTGTTTTGTGTCTTATATTGACAAAAAAAAAAGTAAAAATAAATGTATTTTTATGAAATCAACTTTAAGTTCAGTAGCCACTCGTTTAGTAAACAAAAAAACTATTTATGTTGATTGGTTTTTAATTTAGTTGACATAATTATTAGGCAAATTTTGGTTAATAATCTAAATTGGGTTTATATTTTGATTTCTAGGGTAGGGTAGTTTGAGGGAAATTTTGAGAAGTAGGCCAAAAACTACAGTACTACGCCACCTCTTTTTGGCGTGATCACTTTGAAGGTCAAGCTCGTCACTTTCTTCTGGCTTGGTGCCTGGCTTGTGGCTAGCTGATCGGCTTACATGATGGCTGGAAGAGCTACTTCAACAAAGGCAAGGTTGACCTCGTCACCTCCTTATGGCGAGGTCACATGGCCCTACATGCATGAACCTTAAACTATAAAACCAATACCGAAACTCTAAACCATACATACCATGCATGAATATTATCTAGGCCACTTAAAACTCATGCATGTACGGTCATGTGACCTCGTCATAAGGAGGTGGCAAGGTCAACCTTGCCTTTGTTGAAACAGTTTTTCCAGCCATCATGTGAGCCGACCAGCTAGCCACTAGACACCTCGCCAGAAGGAGGTGGCGAGCTTGGCCTTCAAAGTGACCACGCCATAAGAAGGTAACGTAGTACTGTAGTTTTTGGCAAACTTCTCAAAATTACCCTCAAACTACCCTGAAAATCAAAATATAAACCCAATTTGAATTATTAACCTAATTTTGCCTTATTATTATTGTAATTTCTGAGAGGATAAAGATTCAAACACGTGTTAATATCCTACCTCCTTCGATTTGATGATTAGGATAGGGTCGGGATAATTTATGTGCATTTTATAATATTCAAACAAACAAACAAAAAAAAAACTACTCACTCTAAGCTTAGAGATATTATGATGTTCTTTTTATATAAATCTTAATTATACTTTAGTAAGAGTGTATATTTCAGATATTCGATTCGAAATTTTGAATATCTACATTTTTTGGATCAACAATTTAACAATTCGTATTCGATATCCGGAAAATCAGATATGATTTTTCATATATCGGTTTTTTAGATCGGATATCCGAATATTTAAATTTATGACTTGATTTAAGTATATGTTTAATTTGGCGGTCCTATCCATGAAAATTTTGGGTTTTGAAATATAACAATCAACAAATTATTGAATATAACAAGATTTGTATCCATGAAAATTTTAACTTTTCATTTATAACAAGTAAAAAAAATCAAATATAACAAGATTCATATTTATAAAAAAATTGAATTTTTTGATTTCGGATAATAGAATATATGATCCAAATATAAAATAACATCTATATCGATGCGAAATTTTCGTATATCTGATCCGAATTATCCGAAAAATAAAAAAAAATCAGATATTCAAAATTCAAATATGATCATATTTTTTTGCACATCCTTACCTGGAGAGGAGGGTAAGAAGAGGCTCTAGTAGAGGTGTGTGTTTCCGGATACAAATAATATTCGATACAAAAAATTCGGATATTTGAAAAATCGAATAAAAAATAGTGATCTGTATCCGGTCTTAAAAAAGCAGATACTCAGATACCCATATCCAAAAAAATTTAATTTGATAAAAAAAATTCAAATACCCATATCTAAAAAATCGAATAAAAAATAATGATCTGTTTTGGTCACCAAACTAATTTTTTCGCCAAAATTATCACTAACATTTTATTATCATTTTAGTCGCCGAACCGTTAATTTTTTAATGAAGACGGTGACGTGTCATTGGATGATAACACTTTTAGTCTTAAAATTTATACATTTTATTAATTAGGTCATAATTTAAAATCACTCATCAAATATATGTTCAAACTCCAAATTCTTCATTTTCTTTCCTCTTCCTCA
This sequence comes from Hibiscus tridactylites, assembly GCA_958450335.1. Classification (NCBI taxonomy): domain Eukaryota; kingdom Viridiplantae; phylum Streptophyta; class Magnoliopsida; order Malvales; family Malvaceae; genus Hibiscus; species Hibiscus tridactylites. The sequence continues at coordinate 41,905,424 of OY288282.1, forward strand.
CAACCCTTCTCTCTCTTTTTTGTTTCCAACACCCTGAACCTCTGTGATGTGTACTCTTCTCTCACTGCTGATTGCTGAAATCCCCAACATAAACACTACGCCCCATCGCATAAACTTGATTGCAGGATGTATATGGATAGAATCCCTAGCAGCAACCCCAAATCGGTTGAACAATAAATCTTCTTGTACAAATGGCATCTCAAAAACAAATCTTCTAACTAAACCTCTCTTAACTGATGCTCCCCAAACAAATCATTTTACAAAACTCAAGGCACCACACAGGTAGTGTGTACTTTGAATCAAAGCCTCCCTTCCCAACTTCACAGGTTTGTTCCACCTCCTTCCTTATCACCGCGCTTCTACTTTGAAGGTCACCATTCAAAAAAGCTACATTCTCCATCAACACTTACTTGAATCCCTTTTTTTACCCTTTCTGCCACTATCATGTTTATATCTTCTCTTTTACAAGTGATGTTGTTCTCAAAAATCAATGCTACTATTTGCAGATTCTCTCTCCATTACTCTCAATGAAATTATCTTATGAAAATATACTCAACAAAGCTTGCAAAGAGTTTCTAAAATATGGAAATAAATGCATGCAAAGAGACGTAATTTATGTATAATTTACTTCAGCTCATTATGAATGCCACTACTTGGGTGTGCTAGAAACAAAACATTAACGAAAATAAGAAAGAAGAAAAGAAAGAGAAGTGTTGTTGTATAGGTAGAATAAAAGATGAGAAATTTGGGGTTTGACCTATATATTTGATGTGTTATTTTGAATTAAGACTTAATTAACAGAATGTATAAGTTTTAGGCCTAAAACTATTTTTATCCCATGACACATCATCATCTCTGTTAATTTTTTGGGTAAAGTACACATACGGTCATTGAACTTTGATGCAAAAAACAAAATGGTAACCAACCTTTCAAAAATCACGAAGTAGCAATTAAACTTTAGATTTTGAAACAAAACGGTAACTGGGGCGTTAAACTCCGTTAACCCCTAACGGAAATCTGACTGGGTATGCCACATCCCACCCAGTTTTCCATATCATATCTAAAAAATAATAAAATTATAATCCACGTCATATTAAAAAATTAAAAATAAATTATTTTTAATCACATTTAAAAAACAAAAAAAACCCAAATAATCAAACCCCCATTCTTTTCTTTCCCGAAGCCAATCACCGACCAAGAAAGTGATTGATTCAAGCAAGGGAAACCCTAATGACAATAACATGACCCCGGGGCTCAGTCGTAACAACGGTGGTCGGTGGCACTGCTGCGGCTAGGAAGACGGCGAAGAAGAGCCAAAACAACCCGTCGGCGCCGAAGAATCCATGGAAAGGCAAACAAGGGAGGAAACTGACCGAGCCGGGAAGCCAAATCTTTGTTCGCCCCGCTGCGAGTGCTTGCCAGTTCCGTTCATCAGAAATAAGCCGTGAGTGCTCTGCAATCTGCATCTTCTCTTAGAAGCCAAGACCATGAAAAAGTAAACCTCCATCAAGCAATAAAAGAAACCCAAATCTTCTTTTCTTTATCTCTGCTCTTTTGCTTCTTTTTGAAGCCAAATCTTTGTTTTCTTTATTTATATATAAACCTCTGATTCTGATAGTTTCGCCATTAAAAGCTTTCACGATTTGTGTGTCCCACGAAAATCCCACCTTCGCCAACCCAAAAGTCTTCCCTTTTTCTTCTTGTATAAACCCTCTATTTGCTTTACTGGGAAACTCGAGCTTTTAGCAATGGGGAAACAAGGGAGGATAAAGATGGTTACTTATGCTCTGTTTTTGGTTGCTCTGCTTCAATGTAAATTCAATGTAAACCCCTAATGGAGGTTCCCATGCGAAATGGATGAGTATCTTCCGGTGTTGTTCGTCCCGCCGCGAGACGGGAAGCAACTGACCGAGCCAGCTCCTGTAGTTGGCGAAAATCAGCAGCAGCAGTCGGTCGACAATGGTCCCTCACCGGAAGAAGGTGAAGACGGTGCCATCGGCTCAGCAGCGGAAGGATGGTGGGGCAGCGGCAGCGGCTGTGGGGTTGTTCATGACCAAACCTCCGTCCACGGCAGAGAATGGGGGTTTGATTATTTGGGTTTTTTTTGTTTTTTTAAATGTGATTAAAAATAATTTATTTTTAATTTTTAAATATGACGTGGATTATAATTTTATTATTTTTTAGATATGATGTGCAAAATTGGGTGGGATGTGGCATACCCAGTCAGATTTCCGTTAGGGGTTAACGGGGTTTAACGCCCCAGTTACCGTTTTGTTTCAAAATCTAAAGTTTAATTGCTACTTCGTGATTTTTGAAAGGTTGGTTACCATTTTATTTTTTGCATCAAAGTTCAGTGACCGTCTTTGTACTTTACCCTAATTTTTTAACGACAGATGACTAAAATGTAACGAAACGAAACGTTAGTGACAAATAAATTAGTTGGGTGACCACTCGTGTAGTTTACCCTTAATTGTTTTAACTGATTTTATAAAAATCATTGGTAAAATTAATTAATAACATTACTAACATAATTGAAGGTTGTATAGATTAATTTCTTATTCATGAAATTATTATTTTTAATACAATTTATTAATTATGAAATTTAAATGATTTTTGAAGCATGCATATTAATATATCTAAAAGGAAATAATTATTTAAATTATATATGAGAATATGTTTTACTTAAAAAAAACATATGAGATATTTAAATTTAGGTTGTTTGAAGAAATTTCTTTGTAATTATTGAAGATAAAAAAAATTCTTTACAACTTTTATATTCAATTTCATAAACTCAAAATGAAATGCTACTCCTAAAAGCTTTTCAATTTTAGATGATTCTCTCTATTCTGTTTTTTTTATTAAATAGAGAAGTATTATATTCTCATGTCGGGATACAAACTCATACAAAATAAGATAACATAAGCATTTTTAGCTTAGGCCAACGAATAGATCTCTCTCCAGTTCATTGTTATTATTTTATTAAATATAGATATATTACATTCTCATGTCGAGATACAGAATCATATAAGATAAGACAACATAAACATCTTTAGCCACTAGGCCAATGAGTATATTTTTTTCTCAATCTATTGTTACAATCTCTATTTATCATACAACTAAATTAACTTATTTAACTAAAGTAATTAATTTTTTTTTAATTTTGGTTCAAATCATAAAAAAAAAAGCGAGAACTCATCTACCGCGGTAAACATGATAGCGGTAAAACATATATTCCAACACCATCTGGAAAAAGGAAAAAAACTAAACAGGTAGAAAATTAAAATATCATCTTCACAACTCTTAACACCAATAACGAAATCCGTAAAAACTTCTTCAAGATTAGTTTCGATTCCATATTATTTTCCTTAATCAAATACCAAAAAATCTAAACAAAGACATGATTCACTAGTAATTTTTACAACTCCTAAGACCAATAATGAAGCCTAAAATAAAAGCATACATTATATTCACATAAACTTCTTCAATATCGGATTCGGCTTCAACTTGTTTTCTTTTATACTTGTCTAAGGCTTCCTTTGCATCACTCTCATATTCGAATGACTCGAACATACTTCCTTCAACACCAATAATCATACGAGCACACTCTATCCATGAATGGTAGATGCCAGATTTCTTCCCATGGAAAACAACATAATACTTCTTTGTCTTCTTCTCTTCACTCATTCTTCAATGTCTTCGTGGGATGATGGTGATCTAAAAAGATGTAGAGAGAAGAAACATTTCAAAGGTTTATATAGAAATAAAAACAAAACAAATAACCATATGATATACATAGGAACCTCTTTTGTTTATATTGGTGCACGTTCCATCCAAAATGTACTAAGAAAATTTGGTTGTAACCCAAAGATTTTAAGTATGTAGGGAGGGTGGGATTCAAATATTAGTAAGGGAGATTGAGATAAGAACTATGATATGTGTATATGAATTCGACCTTTAATCTGGTTGGAATTTCATGAAACAACTTAGTTAAACTCGTTATTAATTATAAAAAATCCAAAGGTAAAAGGACATCTTAGATATCTCTAAATCTTGAAATTGAGCAAATCGATTGTTTTAATAAAACAATTCAGTTGATGACAATTTGGAATGTGAGAAACTAAAAACAGTTAACCATTGCGTTAATGTTTACATAATTTTAATTATCATAATAACAAATTTAACCATTAATATTTAAAATATATTACCTTAAACTCGACCCGATAAATATGAAAGATCCAAAATGTCACATTGAGCCACCATAGCGACCAACCAAATTTTAAAATATTTGTTTAGCCAAAATAAATTAAACCATTCTCATACCCATATAGAAATGGTACACAACATGAGTATAATTCATTTTAAAAAACCAAAGCTCTGAGTATAAACACCATATATCAAAATAATATAAATAATAAAGTTACATATCTAAATACTATAAGGTCATATGAATACATAAGCCTAAATCTAAAGCTAAAGTATTGTACTCTAGATAAAACAATGCTGGGAATCCTTCGTTGATGTGCTCCTCAAACGTGTATCTACCTACTAACCTACAAACAAAAACAATCAGAACACTGAACTTTACAAATTTAGTGCACATTTTCACTCCACCATACTATGTGCATTTCATAAACATAAGCATGCAAAGAAAGTGTAGACAAATAGGCATAATTACAGCTCAACTATTTATGAATATGGATCTAGGCTAGACATGCTACATTTCATAGATTAACAATACAAGTAATCATCAAAAGCATGCTCAAAATCACAAGAATTAGATGTATTACTTTATCGGAGACACTACAACAAATTTGTTTATTATTGGCATCTAAAATACTGTTACTAATACTTAAATTTACGTCACTATTTGTGTTTTCTAGCATAAAGTTTGACGTCACGGCGTTCGTCATGCTAGGTGTGTCACTGAATGTCAAGCATGACAATGTATTATTTTTCGTCACGTATGGTCAAGTCGGCTATCACTTCACCTCATTCTTTCTTGTCGATGGTTGTCGCGACAACTGGTTTTGCATGTACTTCCTGGGTTGTCACGGCAACTTGATCGTTATCTCCTTCTTGGATTTCCATGGCAACTGTCCTTGCAACTAGTCCTGCACTCATAGAAATAACTTCCGACAACATCTTTTTCCACCAAAACTAAGTAAAACATCAATCAAACCCTAGCACCAAGAAAACAATGCAAACATGCATGAATGGCTGATTATGCAACTAATATGAGCCTAAGTCTAGCAATTTTATGAGTAAACAGAGTCACAAAAATAGAACTTTTGAACACTTAACATCAGATGTTCAAAATGTAACGAAATGAAACGTTAGTGACAGTTTTGACGAAAAAATTAGTTAGGTGACCACTCGTGTAATTTACCCTTAATTGTTTTAACTGGTTTTATAAAAGTCTTTAGTAAAATTAATTGATAACATTACTAACATAATTGAAGGTTGTATAGATTAATTTCTTATTTATAAAATTATTATTTTTAATACAATTTATTAATTATGAAATTTAAATGATTTTTGAAACATGCATATTAATATATGTAAAGGAAAATAATTATTTAAATTATATATGAAAATATGCTTTACTTAAAAAATATATGTGAGATATTCAAATTTAGGTTATGTGGAGAAATCTCTTTGTAATTATTGAAGACAAAAAAAATATTTACAAATTTTATATTCAATTTCCTAAACCCAAATTGAAATGCTACTCCTAACAGCTTTTCAATTTTAGATGATTCTCTTCATTCTGTTTTTTTTTTTTATTAAATAGAGAGGTATTACATTCTCATGTCGGGATACAAACTCATACATGGCAAGGTAACATAAGCATCTTTAACCTTAGGCCAATGAGTAGATCTCTCTAATCCATTATTATTTTTTATTAAGTAGAGATGTATTACATTCTAATGTCGGGATACAGAGTCACACAAGATGAAGCAACATGAGCATCTTTAGCGAGTAGGCCAATGAGTATATCTTTCCCCAATCTATTGTTATAACTCTCTATTTACCATACAACTAAATTAACTGATTTGACTAAAATAATTTATTTTTTTTAAGTTTGGTTCAAAATTTTGTTTACCATATAAAATCATTATCCAATTCATAAAAAAACACGAGAACTCATCTACCGCGGTAAACATCATAGAGGAAGAATAAATACTAACTTGCATCACTTATTATTAAATCATATATTCCAACACCATCTGGAAAAAGGAAAAAAAAACTAAACAAATAGAAGATTAAAATATCATTTTCACAACTCTTAACACCAATAACGAAACCCGTAAAAACTTTTTCAAGATTAGTTTTGATTCCATATTATTTTCCTTAATCAAATACCAAAAAATCTAAACAAAGACATGATTCACTAGTAATTTTTACAACTCCTAACACCGATAATGAAGCCTAAAATAAAAGCGTATATTATATTCACATAAACTTCTTCAATATCGAATTCAGCTTCAACTTGTTTTCCTTTATACTTGTTTAAGGCTTCCTTTGCATCACTCTCATATTCGAATGACTCGAACATACTTCCTTCAACACCAATAATCATACGAGCACACTCTATCCATGAATGGTAGATGCCAGATTTCTTCCCATGAAAAACAACATAATACTTCTTTGTCTTCTTCTCTTCACTCATTCTTCAATGTCTTCGTGGGATGATGGTGATCTAAAAAATTGTAGAGAGAAGGAACATTTCAAAGGTTTATATAGAAATAAAAACAAAACAAATAACCATATGATATACATAGGAACCTCTTTTGTTTATATTGGTGCACGTTCCATCCAAAATGTACTAAGAAAATTTGGTTGTAACCCAAAGATTTTAAGTATGTAGGGAGGGTGGGATTCAAATATTAGTAAGGGAGATTGAGATAAGAACTATGATATGTGTATATGAATTCGACCTTTAAACTGGTTGGAATTTCATGAAACAACTTAGTTAATCTTGTTATTTAATTATAAAAATTCCAAAGGTAAAAGGACATCGATTGTTTTAATAAAACAATTCAGTTGATGACAATTTGGAAGGTGAGAAACTAAAAACAGTTAACCATTACGTTTATGTTTACATAATTTCAATTATCATAATAACAAATTTAACCATTAATGTTTAAAATGTAACACCCTAAACTCAACTCGGTAAATCTGAAAGATCCAAGATATCACATTGGGCTACCATAGCGACCAATCAGATTTTAAAATATTCGTTTAGCCAAAATAAATTAAACCATTTTCATAACCATATAAAAATAGTACACGACATGAGTATAATTCATTTTAAAAAAATCAAAGCTCTTAGTATAAAGATTGTATATTAAAATAATATAAATAATAAAGTTACATATCCAAATAATGTAAGGTCATATGAATACATAAGCCTAAATCTAAAACTAAGGTATTGTAATCTAGATGAAACAATGATGGGAATCTCTCGTTGATGTACTCCTCAAACGAGTATCAACCTACTAACATGCAAATAATTAATCAGACATTTTCTACTATTCTATATTCTGTGCATTTCATAAACATAAGCATACAAGAAAAATATAGACAAATAAGCATAAATGCGGCTCATCTATTTCTGAATATGGATCTAGGCTAGACATGCTACATTATAGATTAACAATACAAGAAATCGTCAAAAGCATGCTCAAAATTACAAGAACCATTATACATGACACACGATGTATTATTTTATTAGAGACACTACAACAAATTTGTTTATTATTGACATTTAAAATATTGTCATTAATACTTAAATTTATGTCACTATTTATGTTTTTTGACATAAAATTTGACGTCACGGCGTTCGTCATGCTAGGTGTGTCACTAAATGTCAAACGTGATGATGTATTATTTTTTGTCACGTTTGTCAAGCATATAGTGACGTTAATGTATAATATGACTTTATAATTTGTATTTAGTGACAATTACTTACGTCACCAATTGATATAAAATTTTATTATTGAACATTTGCATCTTCACTAATAATGCAATAAATTTATTGTATAGGTGAAGAAAAAGATATTATCACATTGTTAGTGACGTAATATATGGTCACCTATTTATTGTAAGGATGACAATAATATATAATGTCACTTTATACATTGTATTAGATGAGAACTAATTATGTCATAAAATTATATAAAAATTTATTATTGATAATTAATTTCGTCACCAATAATTTAATGATTTCAATGTATAGATGACAAAAGAGATGTTGTCGCAATATTATTTCCGTTATTATAATCAACTGTCACAATTGAAAATAATTTCTAATTTTTATACTATAAATAAAAAATACAAAATTGCCCTATTTTTTAAATTACAATAAAATCTAAAAATTGTACAGTCTTTACAATTTGATCTCTTACTTAGAAAATGTCAAAACCAGTACATCAACAGGTACTTTTTACCTGTAGCTAGCAGCAGCGGTTTTTTGTTCTCATCATCCTCTCCAAGCCTTACAAAAAAAACACCTAAAATCAAAACAAAATTTGGACTCCCTAGAATCAGTAACCGAGATCCTTTGACAATTTTTTTCAAGCTCCACAGGATCAGTGACCAACACTTAGACTCTAAACTTTTTTTTAATCCTTTGAAGATTACAATCAATATCCTGATGATTGATGTTCACTGAGTATGAAATGCAAGTGGAACTTGACAAAACCACTCAAATTTCATGCATCCACAGAACTCAAAATTTCAAGGTTGTCCTTCAATGTTTGTTAGATTCAAATAATTAGCAACCATCTTCATTCTTTCTTTCAAAAGTACTAAATGGTCTCCAAAATCCTTTGGTTTTATTACAATTCTAAACCATTTTTCTTTACAAATGCAAGCCATAAAAGAAACAAATTTTTAGAACATTTTTCTTTTAACCTTGGTTTTAAAAGGCGCGGGGCGCAAAAGGTCCCTAGAACAGAAACAAGAGGCGAAGGCGAGGCGCCATTTTTTCCTTAAAAATTTATAAATTAACCATATAACATATCTTGTACTTAAAAACACGATATTTTTCTCAAATTTTAAGTTAGCTTGAGAAAGCGAGTCATTTTTAGCATTTAATTTGGAAATAACCTTTTTATTTCTTATGACCGAATCTTTATATTTCTCAACTAACTCATCATATACCTCTTGTAACTCATCATAAGCATCATGCAATTCATCAAATGTAAAATCAAAAGGTGATGAGTTAGAAGTTACCTTGGAGGAATCGTCCTCAAGAGCCATGAGGCAAAGGTTGGCCACTTCGTGTTCCTCATCCTTGGATGACTCCTCGTCACTCCAAGTAGCAAGCTTGACTTTGAGCTTCTTCTTCTTCTCAAAGCCCTTCTTCTTGAGTTGAGAGCACTCCGAATGAATGTGACTAGGTTTTTTGCACTCACAGCAAATGATTTGAACCCTCTCTTCTTCTTTGTTTTTGGTTTTGAAGTCCATTTTTCTTTGAATCTTCCTTCCTTGGTTAGACCTCATAAAACTGTGAGAACCTTTTGGCTATCATAGCCAATTCTTCTAGGTCATCCTTCTCACTAGAAGTGCTCTCCTCATGTAGTGAAGCTTTGAGAGCCACTCCTATCTTCTTCTTCTTTTCTACCTCTAGCTTCTCCAGTCTTCTCTTTTCCTTTTTCTTTTCATCTTCCCTTCCTTGCTTCATTATCTCATGAGTAATAAGAGAACCCACTAGCTCATCAAGCTTGAGTGTCTTCAAGTTTTTGGCCTCAATGATGGTGGTTCTCTTCCCATCCCAAGACTCGGGAAGTGAGTAGAGTAGCTTCTGGACTAGTTTGTCTTCCGGGATTATCTCTCCAAAACCCTTAAGCCCATTGACGAGTGTTGAGAAACGATCGAACATCTTGGACACGGTTTCGTCAGGCTCCATTTTGAAATTCTCATAGCTAAGATTGAGAATTCCAATCTTTGTCTCCTTCACAACATTTGTTCCTTCATAAGTGGTCTCTAGTGTATCCCACACTTCCTTGGCACTTTCAATGGAGGAAACTTTGGAGTAGGTGTCGGGACCGAAAGAGCAAAACAACATGTGAGTTTATCATTGATTTGAATCTTCTTTCTCTCTTCTTCACTCATCTCAATTTTCTTCTTTAGCACTGATCTTCCTTCGTCGTCTCTCTTCATTGGAATGTAGGGACCATCTTCAATAGCATCCCAAAATAGATAATCGTTGGATTTGATGAAGAGGTGCATCCGATTCTTCCAAAATGGGTAGTTATCACTATTGAAGAATGACGGTTTGGTGGTTGATTGAGATCCGTACATGCTTGACCCGGAGGTAGATGCCATGACTTGATTTTTGGATGATCACACTCTTCCTATGAACTCCTCTTGTGGTTGTTAATCCTTCAAAGATGTAGGCTCTGATACAAATTGTTGAGTGGATCAATGATATGATATAAGCCAAGATAGGGGTGAATTGGATTTTTTGAACTTTTGGTGGTGGAGTGGAAAATTAAAATCGATGGATAAGAGGATTTAGAGTGGTTCAAGTTCCAATCGAACTCTACATCCACTACCTTAGCTTTACTAAGGATTTTCCAACAATCCACTAATTGTTCTTCCCCTTTTCTAGGCTAAGGAGGTAACCTTTACAAAACCGGTCAAATTTTCTACCCAAATTTTGACCCAATCCTCACACAACAATACAAAGAAGATGAAGGCTAAAACAAGTATCTCTCAATACAAAATGTAGCCCAATTACAAGCACTCAACCCAATTGAATAGATAAGAATGAAAATTACAACTTTACAATTAGGGTTTACAAGAAATAATAGGATTTTGGCACAAATGCTTGGCTTTGATGTTTGGATGTTTCTTTTGAGATCAATAGTTGTTGCTGAAGCTTTTAGAGGTCCCTTTTATACCTTCTCATTGAATTCTAGCCGTTGGGGTTGTTGCATTCATCAATAGAGTCGTTGGGATGTTATCTTCCCTCCATAAATGCAGTGTGCAACCACCCGTTTCGAAACACCCGATCCTGTTTCGAAACAGACCAAAAAAGAAAGAGACGTTGGGGTGTATTAAATAGACCGTACCGAAACGGGCACGATCGTTTCGATACACTAAGAGCCCGTTTCGAAACTCGTTTCGAAACACTTTGCCACTGTCAAAGCCTGATCAAAACAGCTTGGAAGCATTTCGATACGCCTTGACGACCAGTTTAAAATCAGTTAAAAACTTCAACGGTCATATTTTTAAAACCAGGTATGAATGTCGTTTCGAAACGTTTGAAGTCGTTTCGATATTATCGTATCGAAATGGGTCAAACCGTTTTGATGTTCTTCATCCGTTTTGAAACCCGTTTCGAAACATAGGTTAACAGTTTCAAAAGTGTTCTGGAACGCCTAATGGTCGTTCCGAAACGGTGACTCGAAAATCACTATTTTGGCTTCAAAAACACTTAGAAAACTTTTGATAATTTGAGTTTTTAACTTAACCATTTTTCTTTAAATATATAGAGAGGTTTGAGGACTTAAAAAATTGTTTTCTCTTTTTCAAATTAGTCCTTAAATTCTTTAGTTATATCAAAATAAATTTATCGATTTCACATTATGCTATGCCACAAATACAAATTATCATGATAAATTTTCTGCTAAAGCCACACCATCTGTGTTTTTGGGTTATTCTCCTACTCAAAAAGGATATGTGTTGTTTGATCTTGACACCAAGAGATTGTTTGTTAACAGGGATGTGGTTTTCCATGAAACCACATTTCCTTTCCATTTTCCCAACCTAATCCCAATTTGTTTTCCCCAAACTACCCTCTCATTCCATATTCAGATTTTCTTGCGCTTTATCCTCCACCTTCCTCTCCCACTATACCTTAAACAACCTCTCCTACTGTATCTCCTCCAGCTTCTCCCACTATACCTACACCAGATTCTTCATCACCTACCATCCCTCCATCAGTCTCTTCCTCACCTACCATTTCTTCACCAGATATTTCTTCACCTGCTATTTCTCCACCAGATTCTTCCTTACCAATTTCTTCTTTACCTATCAATCTTGTTTCTCACACTTTGGCAAGAACACCCCATGTCTCTAGAAGGTATGCTAGAGTCTCTAAACCTTCTTCTTGGTTCATGGATTATACTGCAACTTACCAATTCACTTCTTCCCTTCCAGGTCAGTACCCCATATCTCATTATATTTCTTATTCTCATTTACCTTGTACAACTCAACTTTTCTTGTCTTCTACCTCTCACTTCATTGAACCTTCTTTCTATAAGGAAGCTTGTAAACATCCTGAATGGGTGCAAGCAATGAAAGAGGAAATTTTAGCTCTTGAATTAAATAAAATTTGGTATGTGGTTCCTTTGCCCCTTGGGAAAGTACCAATTGGTTGTAAGTGGGTTTATCAAATTAAGTTTAAATCTTTTGGTGAGATTGAGAGATTTAAAGCTCGTCTTGTGGCTAAGGGATATAATCAGAAGGAAGGTGTAGATTTTGTTGAAACCTTCTCTCCTGTTGCCAAACTTACAACTATTCGACTGGTTTTACCTCTTGCTTCTGTTTTTTCTTGGCCTCTTTGGCAAATGGATGTTCACAATGCTTTCTAACAAGGTGATTTGCTTGAAGAAGTTTACATGACTTTACCATATGGCTTTTGTAGTCAAGGGGTCTATGGTGTGTAAACTACAAAAGTCTTTGTATGGCTTAAAGCAAGCCTCAAGACAATGGAATGTCAAATTAACAGAAGCTCTCATATCAGCTGGGTGTCATCATAGTAAACATGATTATTCCATGTTTATAAAACAAGTGGATTCAAAGATTGTGATTATCCTTGTTTGTGTTGATGATTTGCTTATTATTGGATGGGTTGATAGAAGATATTAAGAACATATTACACAGTAATTTTAAGATGAAAGACTTAGGAGAACTTAAGTATTTTCTTGGGCTTGAAGTTCTAAAGTCTAAAAAGGGCATAATACTAAACCAAATGAAGTATGCACTTGAGTTAATTGGCGATGTTGGTTTAGGAGGTGCAAGGCTTGTTGCAACACTATTAGAGCAGAATAAAAAACTGGTAACATTAGAGTATGAAGATTGTTTGCAACAAGAAGACACAAGGGAAGAATTACCCGATAAAACAATTTTCAAAGGTTGATTGGTAGACTCATGTATTTGACTCATACAAGGCCTGACATAGCTTTTGCAGTACAACATCTCAGTCAGTTCATACATCGACCAAGAGAATCTCATTTGGAAGCAGTTATGAGAGTTATAAGATACATTAAGAAGAATCATGGTCAAAGAATCTTTCTGGATGCCTCAAGCAGTGTTGAGTTATTTGCCTTTTGTGATTTAGATTGGGCAGCATGTCTCAGGACACGAAAGTCAGTCACTGGTTATTATATAAAACTTGGGAACTCCTTGATTTCCTAGAAATCAAAGAAACAACCTACAGTGGCAAGATCTTCTACAGAGGCAGAATATGGGAGCATGACAATGATAGCTGCAGAATTAACTTGGTTGGATGGTGTTTTGACAGAAATTGGCGTTACCAGAAAACTTCCAATAAATCTTTACTGTGATAACAAGGCTGCTTTACAGATTGCTTCAAATCTTGTGTTTCACGAGCGCACCAAACATATAGAGATTGATTGCCACTATGTTCGAGAGAAAATAAAGAGTGGTTTATTCAAGCAGAACATGTCTCTTCAGGAGAGCAATTGACAGATATTTTAACTAAAACTTTGGGGTCTTCATAGCATGAACACTTGATCAGCAAGTTGGGGGTTCAAGATATTTTTCACCCGCCAACTTGAGGGGGAGTGTTGAAGATAGTTAGAAGTTGTTAATCAGTTGTTAATTCTGTTAGCATAGTTAGTTATCAGAGATTACTTAGATAGTTTGTGTGTATAAATACATTGATGTATAACATTATTCATTAATGAAACCAGATGGATTTCTTTTATTTCTTTTCTTTTAGCAAAGTTAACATGCTATAACACAGAGAATCTTCCCAACTTCAGAGGTTTGTTCCACCTCCTTCCTTATCACCGCGCTCCTACTTTGAAGGTCACCATTCAAAAAAGCTACATTCTCCATCAACAGTTACTTGAATCCCTTTTTTTACCCTTTCTGCCACTATCGCCTTTCTCATGTTTATATGTTCTCTTTTACAAGTGATGTTATTCTAAAAAATCAATGCTACTATTTGTAGATTCTGTCTCCATTACTCTCAATGAAATTATCTTATGAAATATACTCAACAAAGCTTGCAAAGAGTTTATAAAATATGAAAATAAATGGAAGCAAAGAGACACAATTTATGTATAATTTACTTCAGCTCATTATGAATGCCACTACTTGAGTGTTCTAGAAACAAAACATTAACGAAAATAAGAAAGAAGAAAAGAAAGAGAAGTGTTGTTGTAAAGGAAGAATAAAAGAAATGAGAAATTTGGGGTTTGACCCATATATTTGATGTGTTATTTTGAATTAGGACTTAATTAACAGAACGTATGAATTTTAGGACTAAAACTGTTTTTATCCCATGACACATCATCATCTCTATTAATTTTTTAACGGCAGATGACTAAAATGTAACAAAACGAAACATTAGTGACAGTTTTGACGGATAAATTAGTTGGGTGACCACTCGTGTAGTTTACCCTTAATTGTTTTAATTGATTTTATAAAAGTCATTGGTAAAATTTATTAATAACATTACTAACATAATTGAAGGTTGTATAGATTAATTTCTTATTCATGAAATTATTATTTTTAATGCAATTTATTAATTATGAAATTTAAATGATTTTTGAAGCATGCATATTAATATATCTAAAAGGAAATACTCATTTAAATTATATATCAGAATATGTTTTACATAAAAAAATATATATGAGATATTCAAATTTAGGTTGTTTGAAGAAATCTCTTTGAAATTATTGAAGACAAAAAAAAATCTTTACAGCTTTTATATTTAATTTCATAAACCCAAAATGAAATGCAACTCCTAGCTTTTCAATTTTAGATAATTCTCTCTATTCAGTTTTTTTTATTAAATAGAAAGGTATTATATTCTCATGTCGGGATACGAACTCATACAAAATAAGGCAACATGTGCATTTTTAGCTTTAAGCCAATGAATAGATCTCTCTCCAATCCATTGTTATTTTTTATTAAATAGAGACGTATTACATTCTCATGTCGAGATACATAGTCATACAAGATAAGGCAATATAAACATCTTTAGCCACTAGGCCAATGAGTATATCTTTTCCCAATATGTTGTTACAACCTCTATTTACCATACAACTAAATTAACTTATTTAACTAAAGTAATTCATTTTTTTAATTTATTTTCAAATCATAAGAAAAAAAAGAGCGAGAACTCATCTACCGCGGTAAACATCATTGCGGTAAATCATATATTCCAACACCATCTGGAAAAAGGAAAAAAAATTTAACAGGTAGAAGATTACAAAATCATCTTCACAACTCTTAACACCAATAACGAAATCCGTAAAAACTTCTTCAAGATTAGTTTCGATTCCATATTATTTTCCTTAATCAAATACCAAAAAATCTAAACAAAGACATGATTCACTAGTAATTTTTACAACTCCTAAGACCAATAATGAAGCCTAAAATAAAAGCATATATTATATTCACATAAACTTCTTCAATATCGGATTCGGCTTCAACTTGTTTTCTTTTATACTTGTCTAAGGCTTCCTTTGCATCACTCTCATATTCGAATGACTCGAACATACTTCCTTCAACACCAATAATCATACAAGCACACTCTATCCATGAATGGTAGATGCCAGATTTCTTCCCATGAAAAACAACATAATACTTCTTTGTCTTCTTCTCTTCACTCATTCTTTAATATCTTCGTGGGATGATGGTGATCTAAAAAATACAGAGAGAAAGAATATTTCAAAGGTTTATATAGAAATAAAAACAAAACAAATAACCATATGATATACATAGGAACCTCTTTTGTTTATATTGGTGCACGTTCCATCCAAAATGTACTAAGAAAATTTGGTTGTAACCCAAAGATATTAAGTATGTAGGGAGGGTGGGATTCAAATATTAGTAAGGGAGATTGAGATAAGAACTATGATATGTGTATATGAATTCGACCTTTAATCTGGTTGGAATTTCATGAAACAACTTAGTTAAACTCGTTATTAATTATAAAAAATCCAAAGGTAAAAGGACATCTTAGATATCTCTAAATTTTGAAATTGAACAAACAGATTGTTTTAATAAAACAATTTAGTTGATGACAATTTGGAAGTTGAGAAACTAAAAACAGTTAACCATTGCGTTAATGTTTACATATTTTTAATTACCACAATAACAAATTTAAACATTAATATTTAAAATGTAACACCCTAAACTCGACTCGATAAATTTGAAAGATTCAAGATGTTACATTGGGCCACCATAGCGACCAACCAGATTTTAAAATATTCGTTTAGCCAAAATAAATTAAACCATTCTCATAACCATATAGAAATAGTACACGGCATGAGTATAATTCATTTTAAAAAAACAAAGCTCTGAGTATAAACACCGTATATCAAAATAATATAAATAATAAAGTTACATATCAAAATACTTTAAGGTCACATGAATACATAAGCCTAAATTTAAAGCTAAGGTATTGTACTCTAAATGAAACAATGTTGAGAATCCCTCGTTGATGTACTCCTCAAATGTGTATCAACCTACTAATCTGCAAATGAAAATAGTTAGACATTTCTACTCTATTATACTCTGTGTATTTCATAAACATAAACATACAGGGAAAACATAGACAAGTAGGCATAAATGCGGCTCAGCTATTTCTGAATATGGATCTAGGCTAGACATGCTACATTTCATAGATTAACAATACAAGAAATAGTCAAAAGCATGCTCAAAATCACAAGAATCATTATACATGACACACTATATATTATTTTATCTTAGACACTACAACAAATTTACTTATTATTGGTATTTAAAATATTATTGTTAACACTTAAATTTATGTCATTGTTTATATTTTTTGACATAAAATTTGGCGTCACGACGATCGTCATGCTAGGTGTGTCACTAAATGTCAAGCGTGATGATGTATTATATTTTGTCACGTATGTCAAGCATATAGTGACGTTAATGTATAATGTTAATGTATAACGTCACTTTATAATTTGTTTTCAGTGACAATTAATTACGTCACCAATTGATATAAACTTTCATTATTGAACATTTGCATCGTCACTAATAATACAATAAATTCATTGTATAGGTGACGAAAAAGATATTATCACATTGTCAGTGATGTAATATATCGTCACCTATTTATTATAAGGATGACGATAATACACAATGTTACTTTATATATTGTATTAGATGAGAACTAATTATGTCATAAAATTATAGAAAAATTCATTATTGATAATTAATTTCGTCACTAATAATTTAATGACTTCAATATATAGATGACAAAAGAGATGTTGTCATAATATTAATTTCGTTATTATAATCAACTGTCAAAATTGAAAATAATTTCTAATTCTTATACTATAAATAAAAAATACAAAAAAGCAATATTTTATAAATTACAATAAAATCCAAAAATTGTACAGTCTTTACAATTTGATCTGTTACTTAGAAAATGTAAAAACCAGTACATCAACAGGTACTTTTTACCTGTAGCTAGCAGCAGCGGTTTTTTGTTCTCATCATCCTCTCCCTGCCTTACAAAAAAACACCTAAAATCAAAACAAAATTTGGACTCCCTAGAATCAGTAACCGAGATCCTTTGACAATTTTTTTCAAGCTCCACAGGATCAGTGACCAACACTTAGACTCTAAACTTTTTTTTTTAAATCCTATGAAGATTAAAATCAAGACCAACAATCAATATCCTGATGATTGATGTTCACTGAGTATGAAATGCAAGTGGGACTTGACAAAACCACTCTAATTTCATGCATCCACAGAACTCAAAATTTCATGGTTGTCCTTCAGTGTTCGTTAGATTCAAATAATTAGCAACCATTTTCATTCTTTCTTTCAAAAGTACTAAATGGTCTCTCAATCCCTTTGATTTTATTACAATTCTAAACTATTTTTCTTTACAAATGCAAGCCATGAAAGAAACAATTTTTAGAACTTTTTTCTTGTAACATTGGTTTTAAAAGGCGCGAGGAGAGTGAGACGAGAGGCGAAGGCGCTCGCCTTTCGTAGGCGATGGCCATTTTTTCTCTATAAATTTATAAATTAACCATATAATATATTTTGTACTTAAAAGCAGAATAATTATATTATAGATGCTAAAAGATAAAAATATTTTCTACTTAAATTTCAAATTAAACAAATTGATATAAGAAAATAACCAAGCATAGTTTAAATAAAAGAAATAAAAAACAATCAAAGTATCAAATATATATAGTTCAAAGTTAAAAGTTCAAATGAGCATATTACTGGATTTTCTATTCCATAATCTTGTTTGTAATTATTTACCGATGGAATTCACTAGTTGCAAGCTAGTTTGTTACAAGTGTTATCCCCAGCTTAAATTCCTTTGTCAGATAAAATTTCTACAGAAACTAAAACTTTACACCCAACTGTTATACTATCTAGAGAATTATTGAAGATAAATAGGGTATATTTAAGGTAAACAAAAAACTAAATGCATTTAACCAGGTCGTTTCTCTAATAAATCACTACTTCATTTAAAGTTTCATGCATGTTTTAGTCCTTACAATTCCACCCTCCTACAATAACAACCGGTTCAAATGAATCAATACTTAAACAAAAGTTCCAAAGTCATAGACTCATATGCGTCTTAAACAGAGGAACAACCAGTATTTAAAATCCAAAACCAGCTGCGAAAAAAATAAACAAAACACTAACTCAGATCCAATATACTAGCAATAAATAAACAAAATTTACTGTAAAAGCATATTTCAACCCACGTGGCATAACATTAGCAAGGAAGCAACATCAGCGCTTCGTGTGGAATCTCCACTAACCTTTGTTTTCAAACTGTCAGGTAAGCAATCAATGTTATTTTACAAAAGCCATGTTACTTATTTATAATCTTCTATTAAAATTATTTATCTATTTGTTTAAAAAAGAACGGATCATTACTTTTCACTCAATTAGCTATTCCTCTAATTTTTTTTGTTTAAAAGTATATATAAGGGTAATCTATAACAGAATTCACTCAATTATAAATAATGTTATATTTGAGTGATCTAATTATTAAAAGTTAAATTTGAATCGGTATTCTCCCCGTCTGCTCTTATTTAAAACTTCTTTGACTGCATATGTGCATTTTAAAATTACATCATGAGTTTTTCCTCTAATATTTTGGTATTAAATTATTTAACTATAAAATACATTGCGGTTGTTCGAGACTTCAAGGTATGTGCGTCTCTTTTTTGTGCTTCATTTAATTCTATGTGATAATTACATGCGTTGAGAATTGTGTATTGTGTTCCTTGGGTTTTGACATGCATGATAACATTTTCATGCACATTTATCGGATTATGAAACTAGGACATTTATCGAATTGTGTAATTGAGATATTTATCGGATTTCAAAATTGTGACATTTATCAGATTGTGAAAATTGAGACATATTTGATATTGGGACATTTGAGAAATCATTTCGCATGGGTTGGTACTGTACGGCGGAAGTAGTGATTTCATCTTGTTTAGCTGATATAAACCACTTGTGACTTATATATTAGATATTAATTCTCTGAGTGATTTCGTTTAAGACTTTGTTTCGATTGAAGCGTTACTCTTCGTACGATGCTCTCGGCATAGTTTCAACGCCTAGAACAGCTCGAACCGTACCTCTTTCGATTCGTACTCTAAGTGCATCTTAAGATATTGGTTGCGATGTAGTGAGTGGTTCTAGAGAACCTACCTCTTCTTATGGCGATTGCAGTTAGGTGCATTGCATTGTGCTTGTGGCATCATATCATGTAATCCCCTCGTCCCGGTCCGGACGTTTGACCGGTCCGAGTGGGCTACACGGGGAAAACCGAGGTGAAACCGTTAAGGCTCCACTTCGGTTAACAACCCGAGAAAACTTTTTCATTTATTATCTTGTCTAGATGGATTTAATTAGACCTATGTGTGAAGCGGCAACGGAAAACAAGACTCACAAGAGACTAACATCAAACCGGGCCTAAACTCAACGCTTGAGAACCTTTAGAGATGTCAAAAGCCCCATTTTCAGGCTTGTGTTTAAAATAGATTTTGCCCGTTTCGAAAGACGGGCTCCAGTTTAAAAAGCCAAACACCCGTACCGAAACACATCCACCCCGTTTCGGAACAGGGGTCCATTTCGCCTAGACGTTCCGAAACACGCAATCACAGTAGCCGAAGCGTTTCGAGACTCGTATTGGAACATGGGCTCACAGTGGCCAAACCGAACCGGAACGCGTTCCGGTACGGGTGTCCCTGGAACCACACCCGTTCCGAAACAGCCAGAACCGTTCCGAAACACCTGCAACCAATGAGTTTCCAAAACCAATTTTAAACATCTCTAAACGATCCCAAACGACCCCAACGACTTCATGAAGTAAGACACAACATGCATACACAACTCTAGAGGCATACATACACCATATTACAAGCATGCTCAAAATACATAACATACAAGATAAGGGCATACATTCAAAGGGATCAAGCATTCAACATAAGCGAGACATACATTGCATTTTAAGGTTTCATGCCTTAGAACAGAACACATAAGCATTCATGACATGCAACATAAACATGGTTTACAAACCAAAACAAAGCATCGACATATTAAAGGAGTATAAACGAGCTCCTAACACAAAACGACAACACAAATCCCCAGTGCTTTACTATTACATTCTTAGCTTAAAAATTCATACTTGATGATAGCAAAAGCACAACTAGAACACTTGGAGGCCCTCTCCTTACACAAGCAACCTACGAACTACGAATCTGCATTGTTGAACAAAAGAGAGCGTAAGCGTAAAGCTTAGTGAGGGTAAGCTCATAAAATAAACCTCGACAATGCAGGGTCCAAGCACGAGCAACAAACCAAGGAAGAATGCATGTTTTCTTACCTTCGAAACCATAAGAGTCAAAATATATATGATGCGTGAACATAATATCAAATATCATGCCATGCTCAACATGTCCATAAACACAACCATACGGAAACACATTTAACAATACGTATTGGCATCTAGCTATGACCCGAATACGCGGATAACAACTGTTGGAACTCACATCCAGCAACTCAACCATTACCTTACGGTGGGATTACACTCATCACCGTTTCATGCGGAGGGGATTCCACTTATCCTCACGCCCCGTCGATGGGATTCCACTCATCACCGACTAACATAAAAAGAGAAGATTTCCGGGCGTACCCGTACTCCATCTTGATGACTACTATCACCAAGACCGCGCGCGTATTTCGACTCTCGTGTGCACACTAACATCCTAATGATCGATCATTTGTACCCAAGCATACTAGTGCCAATACAACTCATCACAAGGTCATCACAACACAATATTCTTACCAATACCTCGTGCCTAGCACGTATCCACCATGATTTATAATCATGCACAAACAACACTCCAACAACACATGCATATCACAATGCATAAACATCGTGCCTCATCACACATGTATATCACAATATACATAACAACATTAATCACAAGAGATATGAAACAAGAGGCATAATTACACAATATTCATAAGTTCAACCATAGGTCTCTAAGCTAAGCTTGAGATTAGACTACCAATATAATCCCAACTCTAGGTGGGTTTACCAAGCCCGACCTAGGTCCACATGCTCGAACCAACGTTTGAAAACCAATTTAAAAACGAAGAACCACTCACCGACTACTCCAAGCTCAACAACTCTAGCCGATCAATCCACCAAGCTATCCGGATTCGTTCCCAAGGCTTCACCAACACAATTCTTTGCTTCTAAACAATTCAACACAATCAAAACAACCACATTTCAGTCCACAAATCACTGTAGCAAACCCGGAACACAATTCAAGATAATACTCGACCCAAAACACTCTCAAAACACCATTTTCGAGCAACCCTTAAACTCAGCAAAGAACCAATGTTTCCAACACTTTTAACACACCTAAAAGCTTCCAAAAGAACCCTAAACATCATACAACCATTAGTCAACAATTTCCAATACTAAACAGCCCCCAAACTCATGTTTAAACCCTTCTAAAACCCCCCAACAAACCCAAATCCGTGAATCATTATAAAACCATGTAAAAATCATATATGTTGGACCATTTGGGCTACCAATAACATAAATAATGATAAGGAATCAAAAGCTTTAACAATGGACAATAAAATTTGGATTTTTAACTTTGAACTTGAAAAACTCAAAACTCAAAATAATGAGTTTTAATAAAAACTAAGGGTATAGACATGAAGAGAAAGGTGAGGACAAGTCAAAAACACAATTACCTTTCAAAAACCTTCAAAGATGAGTGAGGATGGTGATGGAATAGTGAACTCCCATGGAAGGAGAAGTTGTCGTGGAAATTTTGAAGGAGGGGGAAGAATATGAGTGAAAAAGCAACATTTATTGTTTTGTTTTAATTTAAAAGCCAAAGACCATTTTACCCTTAATAAAATGAAATATTCACAAGAGCATGAAATCCATGGCTAATTGGGGTTTAATTTTTAAAATATGCCCAACACGATTAATTATTTGGAAAGCAAAACCCGGAACATTATTTTAATTATTTAATTCACCTGACCCCTAAACCTGAGTGTTACAACTCTCCCCCACTTAAGGAATTCCGTCCCCGAAATTACTTGATGGAAATAGATACAGAAACTGCTCAAGCATATTAGCTTTCCTCTCCCATGTGGCCTCTTCCACGCCTCTATGTCTCCACAACACCTTGACCAACTCTATGGTCTTGCCACGCAACACCTTGCTATCAGAAGCAAGTATCTCAACTGGTTCTTCATTGTAAGACAAATCCGGATTCAACTCTATCTCCTCAACAGGCATAACATGAGACGAGCCTGACCTATATCTCCTAAGTATCGACACATGGAAGTCATCGTGTATCTTCTCTAACTCTGAAGGCAATCTCAAACAGTAAGCTACTGGCCCAATCCGCTCAACTATCTCATACGGACCGATAAACCTCGGACTCAACTTGCCTTTCCGGCCAAATCCCATTACATTCTTCCACGAAGATACTTTTAGAAATACTTTCTCACCCACTGAAAACTCAATCTCTTTTCTCTTCAAGTCTGCGTAGGATTTCTGACGATCGGAAGCTGCTTTCAAATGATCACAAATCAACTTCACTTTATCAGTAGCCCCCTTAAGCAAATCTGGCATAGGTAACAATTTCTTACCCGTTTCAGCCCAACAGATCGGAGTCCTACATCGCCTACCATACAATGCCTCATAAGGAGCCATCTGTATACTAGCCTGATAACTGTTGTTGTAAGAAAACTCGACTAAAGGTAAATGCTTCTCCCACGAACCCTAGAAATCAATCACACAACAACGGAGCATATCCTCTAATACTTGTATCAGTCGCTCTGACTGACTATCTGACTGCGGATGATACGAAGTACTGAAATGAAAACGGCTACCTATGGCACTATGCAAACAACCCCGGAACCTCACTGTGAATCTTGGATCACTGTCTGATACAATAGACTTCGAAACTCCATACAGCCTCACAATCTCGCGGATATACAAATATGCCAACTTGTCTAAAGAATCTGTGGTGTTCACTGCTAAGAAATGAGCACACTTAGTGAATCTATCAACTATCACCCAAACAGAATTCTTCTTCGAAGGAGGCAACGGTAACCCTGTCACAAAGTCCATAGTGATTCTCTCTCATTTCCATTCCGGAATCTTCAAAGGTTATAACAAACCTGAAGGAACCTGATGTTCTGCCTCTACTCTCTGACAAACCATGCAACGACTCACATACTCGGCTACATCCTTCTTCAAACCAATCCAGAAATAATCATTCTTCAGATCTCGGTATCTTAGTACTACCTGGATGCATAGAAAAAAGACTCGAATGTGCTTCACTCAGAATCATACGTCTCAACTCAACATCTTGAGGTACTACAACTCTATCTCTGAAACACAAAACATTCTCATCACTAAAACTGTACTCTGTCGGTCTACCTTCTGTAATGTCCTGAACATGTGAAGCTAAAGATACGTCTTGCAACTGTTTCTCTCGGATCATCTGAATCAACGAAGGGTTCACTTGCAACTCGGTGATCAAACCACCATCCCCTGATACACTCAGCCTAGCAAACATAGCTCGCAACTCAACTGTAACTTTTCTGCTCAACACATCGGCCACTACATTTGCCTCACCCGGATAGTACTTAATAGTCAAATCATAGTCTTTCAACAGTTCAAGCCATCTTCTCTGTCTCAAGTTCAACTCTCTCTAAGTCATCAAATACTTCAAGCTTTTGTGATCAGTGTAAACCGTGCACTTCTCACCATACAAGTAGTGACGCCAAATCTTCAATGCAAACACAACTGCTGCTAACTCAATGTCGTGCGTAGGGTAGTTCTTCTCGTGCACCTTCAATTGTCTCGAAGCATAAGCAACAACTCTCCTTTCTTGCATCAGAACACAACCTAAACCTACGTAGGAAGCATCACTATAGATTACAAACTCTTTCCCTGAAACTGGTTGTACTAACACCGGAGCATTCGTCAAAGCCTCTTTTAATTTCTCAAAAGCACTCTGTTTCGCATCTGACCACTCAAACTTCACTCCTTTTTGCAACAATTTGGTCAACAGAGCAGCTACTCTAGAGAAACCATCAACGAACCTCCTATAGTAACCAACTAATCCTAGGAAACTCCTAATCTCAGTCACCGACTTAGGTTGTTTCCACTCAATAATAGCTTCAATCTTTTTCGGATCAACACGGATACCTTCAGCTGATACAACGTGGCCAAGAAACACAACTTCTCTAATCTAGAACTCACATTTACTCATTTTAGCATACAAGTGATTACTCATAAATCTCTGCAAAACAAGTCTCAAATGCTCATCATGCTCTTCTTCTGATCTCGAGTACATAAGGATGTCATCTATGAAAACAACTACAAATCAGTCTAGATAGTCTCGGAAAACTCTGTTCATCATGTCCATGAAAGCTGTTGGTGCATTCGTGAGGCCAAACGGCATCACAAGGAACTCATAATGACTGTATCTAGTCCTAAAAGCTCTCTTCGGAACATCACATTCCTTTACCTTCAACTGATAGTACCCTGATCTCAAATTTATCTTCAAAAATACTGAGGCACCCCTCAACTGATCAAATAAGTCATCTATACGAGGCAACAAATACTTGTTCTTTATTGTCAACTGGTTCAACTGCCTGTAGTCGATACACATTCTCATACCGCCATCCTTCTTCTTCACAAACAACACGGGAGCACCCCAAGGAGAACTACTAGGCCTAATAAAACCTCGTTCTAACAACTCCTGAAGCTGACTTTTCAACTCTTTCAACTCCTTCGGAGCCATATGGTACGGAGCAATAGAAACTGGAGTAGACCCTGAAACAGTCTCAATCACAAACTCTACATCTCTGTCAGGAGGCAAACCTGGTAACTCTTCTGGAAACACATCTGGATAATCACAAATTGTTCTGATATCTTTCGGTCTAACCTCACTCATATTCGAATTCATCACATATGCTAAATAAGCCCCACAACCGGAGTCCATCAACCTATGAGCCTCTAAAGCTGACACCACGTTCGAAAAGAATTTAACGTTCTCGTCTACTACCACTACCTCGTAGCTATCGAAAAGCTTCAACGGAATTTTCTTTGTCTCAAAATCTACACTAGCTATGTGCTCAACCAACCAATCCATACCCAAAATGATATCAAAACTGTAGAACAGAAGCTCCATCATATCAACAGGAAACACATGCCCTGAATCTTCAACATACACCTCATATACATCCATCTAACTACAACTGTCTCACCGAAGGATCTAGTCACATGCATCCCTACGTCTAAAATCTCAACAGGTATGTCTAACTTCTTTGCATGCTCACTCAAAATGTAAGAATGCATGGAACCCGAATCAACTAAGGAAAGCAAAGACATGGATTGTAACTCAAAATTACCTGCTATCACATCTGTGTCATTCCCTGCCTCTCTCTGTACGTAGACTCTAGCTGGTCCACCGGCCTTTGGCTGTATTGCAACAACATTAACAAGATTCCTCGGTGCCTCTATCCTAGGTGCATCAGCCCTCAGCTGGAAGTAACCACGACCGCGCCCACGGCCTCTCTGATTGTCGATCACTCTTGCATGAGCCTGTGCCTGAATAGGTGCATGTGCCGCCTTATGTGGACACTCTCTCCTGAAGTGGTCTCTCGATCCACAGTTCCAGCAAGCATGATAGTTCCCCCAACACTCTTCTGAATGTTGTCTCCCACATCGGGCAAACGCCCTCCAGCTCTCTAGCCCTAATGGCCTCTACAATGGTGGCCATCGCCACGCCTATGATCAAATTGTTTTCCACTACCCGATGCCTCTTGGCATCACCACGATCAAATTGGTTGTGCCTCTTCCCTGAACTGGATCCTCCCGAACGCTTTGCCAGCCCCAAGCTATGCTCAATGTCCTTGGCCTTAGCGACCAAGACATCAAAATCAGAATAATCAGTAGCCAAGGTGTACCGCTTGACTTCCTCATGAAGTCCATACCTAAACCGATCACAACGATCCCTCTCAGTAGGAACCAACTCCGGAGCATACTGACTCAGTCGGACAAAGCGGATCTCATAATCTGTCACTGAGGTGTCTCCTTGAACAAGAGCCATGAACTCCTGCTTCTTCTCATCTAAGTATCTCTGGCCCAAATACCTCTTTCTGAAAACAGTCTCAAAGAAATTCATACTGATCTCGGCCTCAAGCACGCCGGTAGTAATGGTGACCCACTAGGTGTAGGCATCACTCTGAAGCAACGAAATTACGCATCCCAACTTACGAGCCCTAACACATCCCATCTGAGCTATAATACGGACTTTCTTCTCTAGCCACAACTCTGATCTCTCAGGTGTAGATCCCTTGAACTCATCTGCTCCAAGGCTACGGAGCCTTTCTAAGGGTAAGCTAGCATCATCTCCTCTCGACTGAGCTGCAGCTTGAGCTCCGGAAACTGCAGCCTGAAACGCTCCCGCTATAGCTTGAACTAGCGGAACCATATCTATCCCCGCAGGACCTTAGCCACCCTGGCCAACCTGAGGTCCCGCTCCCTCAACTCCAACCTCGCCTTCCACATCAGGCTGAGGAGGTGGTGGTGGAGGTGGAGCTCCGACTCCAACAGCAGGCTCTTCCACAGGAGCCTCTACTCCCGCCACCAGCTCATTAACAGGAGCCGCAACACGGGGTTCCTGGCGAACCAACCTCGGTCTACCTCTAGGCCTCGACATAACCGCTCATAGATAACAACTACAACAACAACAACAACATACAAAAATAGGGTTAGCAAGGGCAAGGGTCCAAGTGGCTCAAGTATGTTTCCCTCACTTAAAAATCCTTTTTCCGATGTAATAGAAGCAATGGGACTCTACTCAACATGCTTCAAACAACACACACCAATGATCAATCAAACAAGTATCAAAGCATACTTACATGGCAAGCAAACACCGTGCAATTGCAATACAAGAATTTAACTTACCTCACTTACCTGCCCGAGGTCTCGGAAACCTCATACTTTGATACCAATAAGTGTAACCCCCTCGTCCCGGTCCGAATGCTTGACCGGTCCGAGTGGGCTACACGGAGAAAACTGAGGTGAAACCCGTTAAGGCTCCACTTCGGTTAACAACCCGAGAAAACTTTTTCATTTATTATCTTGTCTAGATGGATTTAATTAGACCTATGTGTGAAGCGACAGCAGAAAACAAGACTCACAAGAGACTAACATCAAACCGGACCTAAGCTCAACGCTTGAGAACCTTTAGAGATGTCAAAAGCCCCATTTTCAGGCCCGTGTTTCGAAACTGATTTTGCCCGTTTTGAAACACGGGCTCCAGTTTAAAAAGCCAAACACCTATAACGAAACACATCCACCCCATTTCGGAACAGAGGTCCATTTCGCCTAGACGTTCCGAAACACGTTCCGGAACATGCAATCACAGTAGCCAAAGCATTTCGAGACTCGTATCGGAACAGGGGTTCATAGTGGCCAAACCGTACCGGAATGCGTTTCGATACGGGTGTCCCTAGAACCACACTTGTTCCGAAACAGCCTGAACCATTCCGAAACCTCTACAACCAGTGAGTTTCCAAAACCAGTTTTAAACATCTCTAAACAATCCCAAACGACCCCAACGACTTCATGAAGCAAGACACAACATGCATACACAACTCTAGAGGCATACATACACCATATTACAAGCATGCTCAAAACACATAACATACAAGATAAGGGCATACATTCAAAGGGATCAAGCATTCAACATAAGCGAGACATACATTGCATTTTAAGGTTTCATGCCTTAGAACATAACACATAAGCATTCATGACATGCAACATAAACATGGTTTACAAACCAAAACAAAGCATCGACATATTAAAGGAGTCTAAGTGAGCTCCCAATACAAAACGAAAACACAAATCCCCATTGCTTTACTATTACATCCTTAGCTTAAAAATTGATACTTGATGATAGCAAAAGCACAACTAGCACACTTGGAGGCCGTCTCCTTGCACAAGCAACCCACGAACTACGTATCTGTATTGTCGAACAAAAGAGAGCGTAAATGTAAAGCTTAGTGAGGGTAAGCTCATAAAACAAACCTCGACAATGCAGGGTCCAAGCACGAGCAACAAACCAAGGAAGAATGCGTGTTTTCTTACCTTTGAAACCACAAGAGTCAAAATATATATGATGCGTGAACATAATATCAAACATCATGCCATGCTCAACATGTCCATAAACACAACCATACGGAAACACATTTAACAATATGTATTGGCACCTAGCCATGACCCAAATACGCGGATAACAACCATTGGAACTCACATCCAACAACTCAACCATTACCTTACGGTAGGATTACACTCATCACCGTTTCACGCGGAGGGGATTCCACTTATCCTCACGCCCCGTCAATGGGATTCCACTCATCACCGACTAACATAAAAAAGAGAAGATTTCTGGGCGTACCCGTACTCTATCTTGATGACTACCATCACCAAGACCACGCGCGCATTTCGACTCTCGTGTGCACACTAACATCCTAATGATCGATCATTTGTACCCAAGCATACTAGTGTCAATACAACTCATCACAAGGTCATCACAACGCAATATTCTTACCAATACCCCGTGCCTAGCACGTATCCACCATGATTTACAATCATGCACAAACCACACTCCAACAACACATGCATATCACAATGCATAAACATCATGCCTCATCACACATGTATATTACAATATACATAACAACATTAATCACAAGAGATATGAAACAAGAGGCATAATTACATAATATTCATAAGTTCAACCATAAGTCTCTAAGCTAAGCTTGAGATTAGACTACCAATCTAATCCCAACTCTAGGGTGGGTTTACCAAGCCCGACCTAGGTCCACATGCTCGAACCAACATTTGAAAACCAATTTAAAAACGAAGAACCACTCACCGACTACTCCAAGCTCAACAACTTTAGCCGATCAATCCACCAAGCTATTCGGATTCATTCCCAAGGCTTCACCAACACAATTCCTTGCTTCTAAACAATCCAACACAATCAAAACAACCACATTTCAGTCCACAAATCACTGTAGCAAACCCGGAACACAATTCAAGCTAATACTCGACCCAAACACTCTCAAAACACCATTTTCGAGCAGCCCTTAAACTCAGCAAAGAACTAATGTTTCCAACACTTTTAACACACCTAAAAGCTTCCAAAAGAACCCTTAAACATCATACAACCATCAGCCAACAATTCCCAATACTAAACAGCCCCCAAACTCATGTTTAAACCCTTCTAAAACCCCCAACAAACCCAAATCCGTGAATCATTATAAAATCATGTAAAAATCATATATGTTGGACCATTTGGGCTACCAATAACATAAATAATGATAAGGAATCAAAAGCTTTAACAATGGACAATAAAGTTTGGATTTTTAACTTTGAACTTGAAAAACTCAAAACTCAAAACAATGAGTTTTAATGAAAACTAAGGGTATAGACATGAAGAGGAAGGTGATGACAATTCAAAAACACAATTACCTTTCAAAAACCTTCAAAGATGAGTGAGGATGGTGATGGAATAGTGAACTCCCATGGAAGGAGAAGTTGTCGTGGAAATTTTGAAAGAGGGGGGAAGAAGATGAGTGAAAAAGCAACTTTTATTGTTTTGTTTTAATTTAAAAGCCAAAGACCATTTTACCCTTAATGAAATGAAATATTCACAAAAGCATGGAATCCATGGCTAATTGGGGTTTAATTTTTAAAATATGTCCAACACAATTAATTATTTTGAAAGCAAAACCTGAAACATTATTTTAATTATTTAATTCACCCGACCCCTAAACCCAGGTGTTACATATCATGTGTCATTGAGGCGTGGTTGTGTGTTTCTTAAGATGTTGTGTATGACCTATGTTGTGATTGTGACCAATTACATGTATGTATGTGATATGAGATTTTGAGAATATCGTTGTGTTGTATATATTTTACTAATTATTATGTTAATTAATATGTTATCTTGTATGTTTGATTCTTCGGAGCACCCTAGGCTTATAGCTCACCTTCTCATGTCTTTCTCATATATATATATATATATATATATGATCGCAGTCCTGGATTTTTTGCTTTTAAGTAATTAAATGTTATTTTAATTATATTTTTAATTATGGCATGAATTTTGGTTTTCGTTTTTTTTCAAAATGAATTATTTAATTGTTATTTTATTTTAAACAAATTTTAAATTATGTTTTAAGTTGTTTACTTAAGAGTAAAATTTTTAATTGTAACTTTCTAAATTCTGTCAAAACGTCTAGGTCGGGTTTAGAGGGTTACAGGCTCTATGACTTTTAGATTTCTTGACAACCATCATAAGATGAGATATGCTCCCCGAGCATTAATACACATCACCAAGAGGTAAGTGACTTCAAGCCAATCTATCAAGCAAATACCCTTAAGGCATGACACTAACCAACATTGTTTACCTCTCGATTTATTACCAAGCTTATGGTACTTTATGGGAAGTATTAATCATTATCTCAAATTATTAGAGTTATCTAAGTAATCAAGTAAGCCTTTATATCATTATGCTCGTATATATGGGTGAAATCTCAGTTACAATGTAAATTACATCTTGTTACACTTTAAGGAGCGTATTGAGCCATAGTCCACATTTTTTAGCCCCTCTAGCTCAAAATGATATTTCTCGGATAAATTGTCTAGTTGGTATCGGTATTGGACCACGCATTTCGGTACGGTGCCCTTGGGTACCATTACTCCCATACGCGTACCGATACAAAGAAGCAATACTGGAATTCAACAAGGTTCATTGGTACCGGTATTGGATTGATCGTACTGGTACTTGAGCCTTGGGTATCGGTACTCTCCCATACGTATCGATATCGAAATTCGCTACTGAAATCTTAAATGTAGTGCCGGTATGCAAGTACATTTTGACATTTGTGCATGACAGAACACCCCGTACCGATATGAATTCATATGATACCGATACTCGAGTTGAGAACTGTTTTCCTGAGGCTTAGAAATCACCCTTATTTTTCTCTAAGCATAACCAAATCACCTAAGAAGGTTAATAGAATTTATTAGATTAATTATGAGCATATTAGAGTCATCTAACAACACTTCTATTATCAAATTCATTACTTTGATTTCTCAAAACATGCTTCACCAAAACAACACTCATAAAAACTATAACATCAAGCAAGACAATCTTTTTATGATCTTCAAGAATATACAAGAGTTAGAGATGTATTGAACTTTAAAAAAATCTCAAATTTAAGTTCTCAAGTAAAACCTTTCAACTTTTCCTCTTGACTCAAGATTGAAGGAACCCCAAATCACCTACTCTTACCATACTAACATGAAAAATAAAACAATACTTGAGATAACAGCTAAGGGTAGGCTTAGAGATCAACATACTTAAACCATAGATCTTGGATGGAAGAATGATGAAGAAAGCTTAGATTTTTAAGATGTAACTTTAATGGAGAAAGGGAATAGTGAAGGTGGAGAAAAAAAAAAGATGAGGGAAAGATGACGCAAGGTTGTCTCCTCCTTTTCCAACGTGAGACAAGAGAATTAAATTGGGAGGTCATCTTTTATTTGATAAGGTGGGTGAATAGCATCATAAAGCCTCCAATTTCCACTTTTATTACAAAATGGTCACCTTCAAAGCTCCTATAGTTAAATTCTCATCCAATAAGGCCTAAACTTGGTCCAATTATCAAACCCAACACAAAGTTTCATAACCCGGGTTAATGCCCATTCATTGAATCGGAAATTCGAATCGTTACTCTAATAAAGTCATGACATTGAAGAAAGAAGATGATGTGTAGTGTATTGTTTTCAGTTTATCGTTATCTTTGTTAAATATATTATATGCGTTTAATTCAACCATCAATCTTCAAAGTAATTTTTTTTCCGAATTAAGTACCTAAACAATTACTTATAATTTTTCACTCTTGTAGTTCTCTAAATCAGTGGCGAATTTGGGCCTAGGCCTACCTTGCCATGGCCCAATCCATGCTAAAAATATCTTTTATTTATATGAAGAGAGAATTTTGGGTAAGTATAAAAATGACCCAATATAAAAGTCTGGTTTAGTTTTTAAGCCTTGAACTAGCTTAAAAAAAATAAAATCCAAGTAAAATTAAAAGAAAAAAGTTTTTTTTTATAGTATCATTATATTTTATAAATAATATATAATTATTTTTCAATAAACATAATTTAAACATATTTATTATACTAATTAATTAAGTGTTTTTTTAAAAAAATGAATTCTACAAACATAACTGCTATTTCAGTATATAATGATCATAAAATACAAATAACAAAATAAAATTATAATTAAGATAAAAATTAAAATAAACAATATTTTTTTAATAAAAGCATATAACTCATCTTCAATGTCTTAAGAATACTTAAAAGAAGATAATAATGTAATAGATCTCATTTATTTTTTTGAAACTTGTGAGAGAAACTAATATTAAAAAAATAATTTAAATTCACATTTTTATGATTTTTACTTTAGGCAAATTAATTAAGTTATAGGGGAAATTTTAAATTTTTTTAAGGAAATACTTCAATTTTATTTAAATAAAGATATAGATAATTATTTTTTAAATTATTGGACAGTAAAATTTTAAAATTATATATATGAGTTTTGTTAAATAAATTACTATATTTATTTATATTTGCACAGTCGATAGTATTTTTCTAGATTCACCACTGATCTAAATCGTTAGGAATATCTAGAACATCTAGGAAATGCCACGCGGTAGCTCTAGAAAATGTCACTTGATAAAAAAATCCCAATATTTTAAAAAAACATTGAAATAAAATCCATTAGATATTAAAAAATTATAATTTATAAAAATATAAAAAGTTATTATGTTAACAAAAAAATGAAAATCTATGTGCAAATAGTAAATAATTTAAATTTTATAAATTAAAATTTTCAAAAATATACCAACTATTTCTAAATAATATTTGAGAACATTATGAAATTTATGGGATTTTGTGTAACCCCTCGTCCCGGCCTAGCCAACAGACTGAACCAAACGGGTTACACGGGAAAAACCGAAGCGAAACTCGCTAAGGCCCCACTCCGATTAGCAACTCTATTTTTTCGTTTTATTAATCTTGTCTGAATGTCACGTTTAACCCTATGTGTAATGGCAACCAGCAGAAAAGCGAACACAAATACGAACCGAGTAGAAGCATAAGGGTAACTTAGCATTGCCAAGTAGTTATTAGTCAAGTTCCATGCACACGAGGCAAAACCATCACAAAGGATACATATAGACTCAACTAGGAAGCATAAAAGTATTAGGGACTAAACCGTAACATTTGGAAACCTTCGAGGATGCTTTTTAACCGTTTTAACTACATGCGTTTCGAAACAGGCCTACCCGTTCTGAAACGCAGGCTTCATTCAAAAAGCAACATCAGGCCGTTCCGGAACGGCTCCTCATGGTTCTGAAACAGGAGCCTCCAGTGGCAAATTGTACCGAAACGGCACCACCCCCGTTCCGATACGGGTGCCCCTGGAGCTTGGTCGTTCCGAAACCATATCAGACGTTCCAAAACGCCTGGACACAGTTTGGCCCGAAAATACATTTTGGTATCTCCAAACGTTCCCAAACTTACCCCGAAACATCACAAACCACAAGGCAACTTATTAAACAAACAATCTAGAGTCAAAACACCCTAAAGACAAGCTTCGAACATGCATACACGCGAAAATGGATCTCAAACCCAAAAGCTCATAAGAACACTTTAGTTCAAAAATACCAACAAGTCGAAACACATAACAATTAACCCAAGGCCATAACAAGCCTCAACATATCATGGTAACAACATTTAAAACATGATAGCAACATTAACAATAGCCAAACATAGGAGTTTGAACACCAACTCCCTAACATGGTCTAGCATTCACATTGCCTAAGTATTATTACAACTAAGAAAACCATACTTTGAGCTAGCAAAGAACTCCAAGAACTCCTCCCTTGCCCCGCTTGCTTCCGAAGCTACTAACGATATGCATTGTTGGAAAAGAGAGCGTAAGCTTAAAAGCTTAGTGAGTGGAGCTCTAAAACACAACAACAATGCAGTTCAAAACATGTATCTCAGTTTTAAAAGCAAAACCATTTTAAAAAAGATACGATAAAACAGAAGCATAAATGAAACATGGTATGCACATGCACAACCATCCCCGGTGGGACTACACATCACCGTACACGACAACTAGCATATTTCTGGTGGGACTACACATCACCGTACTCATCTACTAGTCACTACCGGTAGGACTACACATCACCGTACACAACGACTAACCATCACGTGAGGCTTGACATCAACTACGACAACACAACAACATTAAAATGGGGATAAAAGCGTTCCGAAATCAACACCACAACACATATATAACCACGAATGCCAACAATCAACCAAACAAGACAAGAATAGATGAACTTACGCTTGGGTATAGGTTAGCCTCTAAGGCTCCACCCAAACCCCAAGAAAACTTCGTTGAACAGTTTAAAGCTTCAAAACAATTTTCACTCACCAGCTCAAAAACCCAAACAAGCTATCGATTCGCAACTTCACGGATTCTCGTCCGAAACTCCAATATTGATTTTCCGTGTTTCTAAACAACCAAAAACAAAGCATTACTTCCCTACTCTTCTATAAATTCACTGTCAAACATCAGTTCACAAATCTATAACATTCTCTCAACGATTCAAAGCCGAAATCCACCAAAATACCATCAAATCCGTTCTTAAGCATAGGCCAGCAAAAATCCATCAATTTAAACATCCAAAACGCTCCTAAATATACCTAAAAGCATCACTTCGAAGCTGGTAAACCATCAGGTCTCGTTTCCCCACATATTCAAACTGAAAACTTAAGAAATTTCACTCCAAACACCACTTCTAAGCATAGTTTTGAGTTTGGTTGATTAAAACCTCATTTCAACACTTTAAAAAGCTTAAACCTTTAAAAAAAACCCTTTTACCCAAATGTTGAAACTTAAGAAAAATCTTTAAAATTTTAAAGAATAATGCTAAAAACAAGACTAGAATGAAGAGGGGAGTAAAACCAAGTGTTTACCTCTTTGAAATCTTCAAAAATGATGAAGCTTGGTGGAAAAGTGGGTGTGGCTATGGTTTTAAATGGTTTAACGTGAAAATGGGGTTTTGGGGAAGAATATGGGATGGTGACTTTTTGAAAGATTATTTTATTTAATTTAAAATTATCTCAAAACTCATGTTTTCTCATTTACCAAAAGACCCCTTTTTAAAACCCCATTTCTCTTAAAGCCTTTAAAATTAGTAAGTTAAATTATTTTCTCCAAATTGTCTAACCCAAACCGGCCTATCCAACTCAGATATCTCCCGGGCCCCGAACCCGGGCGTTACATTTTGTAAAATTATTTCTTTGTCACGTGACATTTTTTGTTGTTCCACGTCATTTTAAACAACATAAGTAACAATGGGGCTAAAAGTGGTTATGAATTATAGTTTATGTACCTAATTCAAAAAAATGATATAATTTAGGTAGTTAACTGAAAAAATAATTTACAAGTTGATTGATAGATTAAGCCTACTATAATAATACAAAAATATCTTAATTTCATACATATAAATATATTTATCTTAAAAATAATTCTTAAAATTATTAATCAAGTCAATAGCTTAATTAAATAATCATTTTATTTTTAAATGTAATCATGCAAGAAATAAAAATTGTTAAGATAAAAAGAATTAAAAGTTGGTCTAAAATGTATCTTGTATAACAGACACGAGCCGATATTATCGAAATAGGCTCAAACACAATAAAATTTTAATCAGAGTGATACTTAATTGATACTAATTACTGACTGATAATTAATACAATCCATATTAACTACTATGCATGATGCTCTAGTTTTACACTTGATAAGAAAATAAAGTTTTTGAACATATAAGCAGTTGTTCTACACGTCCATCAAATACCGGCGAAGCAGAAAATATTATTGAGTGATGAGATATTCGTATAAAGAAGATATATTCTATGTAATTTTGAATTTAGGATAGTTTTGACTTGGCCTAAATTATATATTAGCATAAAGGTAAATTTAGTGCCCAAGGTTTAATTTTTTTTCTTCAAATTAACCTATATTCTTTTTTAGTTAAATTTAACCCTATTCTTTTTATAAAAAAATTAAATTGTTTCAACAAAATAATTAATTTTTAATGGTTCTGAGGGGTAGACCATGTGGTAGTTTATACGTACTTTATGTTGATATCACATTATTTGTCTTATATGTCACGTCAATAAATAATTTAAAATATGATAAACTATACCCTATATCATTGAATTTAGGTAGTGTATAGTTCATACCACTGAGCTTTCGATTGCTCCAATTATAACATTAAACTTTAATTAAAGTTTTAATTATACACTACAAAAATATGTACATACAGCGAAGCTTAGTTATACCGACGGACTAACGTTGTTGGTACAGACAACATATACCGACGAAAAATAAAACCGTCGGTGTAGACAAAATATATACCGATGAAAGATAAAAAACCGTCAAATTATAGTAACCGTCGGTATAGGTAAATCGTATACTAATGGTTGATTCTTTGTGTCAGTATAGATATAGTTTCTACTAGCAGAAAATTGTATATGTCGGTTTAGGTTATAGTGTGTACTACCGGTTGAATATGTGTGTCGATATAGGTAAATTATATACCGATAAATGTTTTCCGCCGTCGGTATAGGTAAGTTTAAAATTTTCACGGGTTTACTTATTTTTTATATATATATTTTGACCTTAATTATTATTTTTATATATTTAGTAATACATATTTAATTATTTATATATTAAAGTAAAATAATAAAAGATCTTTAAAAAAAACCTTCCTATTATGTTTTCACCCAAAACTTAAATCACTATAATTATAAATTCATCTTCCTAACGCTCGACGTTGATCCCTGCACGACTGCACCTCCAGATAGCTCTGCTCTCTCGTGCTCGTCGACGGTCGTTACTTCGATTGCTTATCTCGGCTCCAAGCCTACTGCTGCAGAAGACATACAACCACCCACCCAAGCACCCGCAACCACAGCCCTGAGCCCACAGGTAATCGTCCCTCACTTCAATCCTTTTTTTTCTTCTTAAAAGCTGATTCATACATGTAAGTAATATAATTTTCACTTGCAAATTCCTTTTTTTTCTTATTTGGATATTGAAGGTATGTGAATATTGATCAGAATCGTGGCAAGAACATGTTTTACTTTGACAATAATCTGTTTTTCATCTTTGAATTGTTCATTACAAGGCCTTTCAGTTTTGAAACAGCAAAGGCAAATGAGAGTTTGCCTCAATTGCATCTCAATCTCTATAGTTGGTCCAAGGTACATTTTCAAATTATTTTAAATATACTTGGAAAGTGGTGATATTCGTCGTCCTCTTTTTTTTTTTTTTTTTTTGTAAACTTTAGCTGATGCCTTGTGGGCTTAATTCCAAGATTTGAATAGGTTGGATAGAGACCTCAATCTAGCAGTGTATTTTTATCCGTTTATTTTGGGAGTTTTTTTTTTTTTTTTTTTTTTCTTCAGAAACATGGTTGATTTTGTAGTGAGCAGTGATGAATCTAAAAAAACGTTATCGATTGGGCCAATATAAATAAACATAGAAATTTATTTAACATAACTCATATATATAATTTTAAAATTTCAAAATTTCATTCTCTAATAATTTTAAAAAATAATTTTTTATATCTTTATTTAAATAAAATTGAAGTATTTCCTTAAAAAAAATTAAAATTTTCCCTATAACTTAATTAATTTGTCAAAAATAAAAGTCATAAAAATATGAATTTAAATTATTTTTTTAATATTAATTTCACTCACAAGTTTTAACAAAAAATAAATTTATTACATTATTATCATCTTTTAAGTATTCTAAAGACATTAAAAGTGAGTTATATGCTTTTATTAAAAAATATATTTTTATTTGAATTTGAATTTTGATTTTAATTATAATTTTATTGTGTTTGTTTGTATTTTATGATCATTATATTGTGGAATAGCAGCTATGTTTGGAGAATTCATTTTATAAAAAACACTTAATTTATTAGTACAATAAATATGTTTAAATTATGTTTATTAAAAACTAGTTATATATTATTTTTA
The DNA here is from genome assembly GCA_958450335.1 of Hibiscus tridactylites. Taxonomy (NCBI): domain Eukaryota; kingdom Viridiplantae; phylum Streptophyta; class Magnoliopsida; order Malvales; family Malvaceae; genus Hibiscus; species Hibiscus tridactylites. Next base: position 41,944,422 of record OY288282.1, read on the forward strand.
AAATATAATGAAATTATAAAAAATAAAACTTTTTTTTCTTTTAATTTTACTTGGATTTTATTTTTCTGAGCTAATTCAAGGCTTAGAAACTAAACCAAACTTTTATATTGGGTCATTTTTTTACTTACCTAAAACTAGGGGTGTTCAAAAGTATCTGATCCGATCGATCCGATTATTCATTGACCCGATTCGAAAATTCAGATATTCGATTCGATTTTTATTTCCGGACTGGATATTCGATCCGATTTTAAATTTTCCGGATCGGATAGGGTTCGCAATATTTCAAGTTTCAGATGATCCGAATTCGAATATCCGAAAATTTAAAATTTCATGAATATTAATCTTGTTATATTTAACAAATTAATGTTTGTTATATTCGAAAATTAAAATTTCATGAATATTAATCTTGTTATATTTAACAAATTAATATTTGTTATATTCGAAAATAAAAAAAAAATCAAAATTTTCATATATGTGAATCTTGTTATATTTAGCAATTTATTGTTTATTATATTCAAAATTCCAAAAATTTCATAAATACGACATTCAAATTAAAAAAAAATAGTTAAATCAAATTATATTTTCTGATAATCAGATATCTGAATATCCGATCCGAATATGCGAATATCCGATTTTTTTAGATCAGATACAGATCACTATATCATAGATCCGAAAACTCAAATAACCAAAAAAAAAATCGGATCGGATCAAATTCGATATCCGACAATGAACACCCCTACCCAAAACTCTCTCTTCATATAAATAAAAGATATTTTTTAGCATGGATTGGGTCATGGCCTAGGTAGGCCTAGGCCCTTCAGCTTGAAGATACAGTAAAAAATTTCGAGCGCCGCAGTTCGACTGAATGGTCTTCTTCTAACCTTGTGTCTTCTTTCATTCTAGTTTATTTATGTTCTAGTTGTGTTCCCTCAACCATTTACGCTTGCATATGATGTCATTTTAGGATATATGTTTCAAGTTTTAGACCTGCTCGCTCAGGGAAAATGGGAACACTCTTAGACCGTGTTCTGGAATAAAGCATTTTTTTATGGATGATTGTTGTATCCTAAAGAAACAACTAAAGAAGGCCTTGGCTATTATGCTTGGCATCATGTCCGCATCGGTCCTTTTAGTCGAGGCTACTGTTTTACTCAGAGGAGTTGACCTGTCTGTTTTCTTCCATGTCTTTGCTTTTATACCTCTGATGTATATGTGCATCTGCACATATTATTCCTTATTCAAGATTGGAATGTTAGTGTTTTACTCATTAACACCATGGCAGACTAGCCCAGTCACCTTGCTCATGATATTCTCGTAAGTTGTTCCTTGGAGATCTCTGTTTTTCGTACTTTCTTTTTCTCTTTTGAAATTTGATTTACTCATTAACATCTCATCTCTACGGGGATGGTTGCTCGATATGCTCCTCCGATTTCATACAACTTTCTCAATCTCATTAGCCTTGGGGGTAAAGAAACCATATTTGAAAAGGTAATTCTCCTATAGCATTCACTGGCTAGCTGTATGTCCAGTGACTCCAATGCTTGCAAAAACTTGAGAAGAAAGATGAGAATAATGTGGTTTGCCCTCTTGATTGCAAGACCAGCATATTACATATGATCTGTGTAATGCCCCTAAAATTGGTCTAGGAGTTTTACAAGGCAAACACATGCTTGGAGAAGTTACCTTTAGAATATTTAAGACTCAAATTGAGTCAATTGAATAAGTAAGTCAATGGAATTGAAAATGAAAGAGCTAATTAAGCTAAAGATCAATTAGCAAATGAGTAAAGTAATTATATCTCAAGGAGTATGAAGGAGCATATATGAGCATTAAGAGGTTAATTTAGTATAGGCTTGAATTATTACGTATTGAATTATAAGATGTGAGAATGAAATTGTGGGAAATGTGAAACTAAACTTAAAGGACCGATATGAAAGAATTTTAAAGTTGAGAGCAATGGACCAAATTAGAAAAAAGGTAAAACAGCATCATTTCATGTTTATTTAGACCACTAAGTGTTAGTGGAACACATGTGGCAAAGCCATTTTACACATGAGAAATGAAGGAGAAATGGTCGGCCAAATAGTGAGGGAAGGAGAGCCATTTTCTCCTATGTTATTGTCTTCATCCTTGGCTTTTACTCACTTGGCCGATTACTACTTTGAAGGAGGGGAATCGTTGAGATGAATTTATGTAGAGCATAAGAATTTTGGTGAGAAATAAATGAAGAAAGAAAGGTCTATGATTCAAGAGATTTCAGCAAGATTGGTAAATCATTTCTTGAGTAATAGGTTAAGCTTAAATCCATAAGTTTTGGTTTGCAAATTTATATGTTCTTTTTTAATGCAATGCAAGAGCAAAGGAAGTTTAAATTGGAATCAAATTTAAAGATTAAAGTTAAATGATACAAACCTTAGATTTAAAGACCTTCAGATAATGGTTTACTGTTATCCTGAATGATCTTAAGCAATGACTTATATGTCTTTAATGGATAAAAGTATAGAAAGTTGGTAATTGTTCTAAGAAGAATGAAGTTTTGATTAAAGATAAATCCCATGAGATTGTAGGAATAATATGATAAGCTTTGTGTACTGAAATATTAATATAATTTATGTTATGAGCTAATAGTTGAGGTGATTTGCATGGTGTGGGCATATTTGTTTGTTTATGAAACATGAAGTATGAAACATGAAGTATGAATTAGACTAAAAGTTTAGATTACCCTGAAAATCTTTCAGCTACATAAGTTAGTTCAAGCCTTTTATGCAATGTAATATTTGAATGTTTTTTTTTTTTTGCAACACTTTCTAAACCGGTTTAACTCTTACACTGATTAAGGGGTGTTACAATCTGTAATAGATAAAGTAATTGGACTAAAGCTACAATTAAATTATCTTCTTTATTTGTTTCAAAATGTTAAAAACCTTCTTGGTTAATATGTGGAAATTCAAGTGTTTGTGTGTCTAGTTTGATTTGCTGAACTTTCACTATTAGCCTCGCAACTGAGAGGTAAAAAAGGAAAATCCTTGGCTTTCAGTCACTTAACTTTATGGGTGGACACTAATTTTGTAATCTTTGGAACTTCTATAAAGAGAACAATACACTTGTTTGTAAACATCAATTTCCTCTTAGGAAAACAACATTCATTTTTTTTTCGTTTGCTGGCTATTTTATTATACTTTCACGACTTCTATGTCCGTATGATCTAAAACTTACATAAACAACTAGTTTCCAAATTTCGTTTCACTTTATCATATTTGGTCCTAGTTTTATGTTTACTTTTTATTTTTACTATGCTTAAAAACTGGAACCTAGGTGTTTTACCGTCAAAATAGATTTTTGTTCTAAGTTTCATTCTTTCCCTAACATAACTCTTGATAGTTATATTCAATCTTCTCATTGTAGCAGATGGGGAACATCGATGACGTTGTCCCTTTCTTTGAAGAAGGGTTCAAACATATTTATCCACTTATCATGTTTGTATACACGTTGTTAGTCGCTGGCAATTTCTTTGGAGAAGGGATCAACCATATTTGGATCAATTGAAGACAATTGTAACAGTCGATCATTGCCTCCAACAAATTAACAAAATATAAATGGAAATGATCCGAGCACACAATAGAGGAGGATCTTTGAATTATTTTTAACTTTTATTATGTACGTTACTAATAAACACAAATATTTGCTTGCACATTTCTTGTGCTTGTAATAGACTCGTATATGTTTTAGTGACTATGTATTACATACTTTTTTATTTGAACATAATACAATATTTTTTCCCTTTTAAAAATGAAACAATTTTTGCTATAATTTTATCCAACATGACAATAGTATTAATAATTTTAATATTTTAAATAAAAATAACAATATTATTAATAATTATTCATATTTAAAATAAAAAAAATAAATGTCAATTAAACATATACCGACGAACAAAATCGTAGGTATATGTATCTTATACAAATCTACATGATACATATACCGACAGAGACAACCGTCAGTAAAAGTTTGAATCAACTGGGACAAAAATTTACCATCGGAATAAATATACTAATTTGTCAAGGTAGGCCATACCTATACTTACGGATATGTCTGTCGGTATAGGGTCCCAACATCTATATCGATGGTTGTGTCCATATTTATAGAGATATACCGACTAGCGTTTTACCGGCGACTGTTTGTCTATCGAAATATCACGTTTGTCCGTCGGTAAACGGTTTTGGACCACATACCGAAGGATTTTAAGTGTTTTACCGACAATTTTTTGTCCGTCGGTATACAACAATGTTTTTTGTAGTGATATCACTTGACCGTTAATCCAATAACAATGCGATGACATGAATCCTATTTTCGTCAATATGATGATGCAACCAAAATGACGACGTTTATGCGTGGCTATATTGATGGCAAAAACAATGTCGTTTTGGATTTCCCTTTCTTTATACCAATTTTTTCACTAAACTTTTAAAATGGTTTCATTTTAGGAACTTGACTTTTTAGTCACCGCTTGAGTTTAATCATCACGTTTAATTAGTTATTATTCATGACAAGATCAGAATCAAAACATTCACACTTCACTATTTTTCTCCTCCTCTAATTGGTTTTCCATAAAACTTACTCAAATTCGACAAATATTCATCTAAAAGTTCAACATTTTAATGCATTGGTTTGAGATTTTGGGGTTTTGTCATATTTGAGGATTTTGAGGTGTTCGCTCGAAAATCCAAATAGTAAGAAGCATTATTTTGAGAAGACGAATAGCATACCTTAAAGCTAGCCTCATTTTACAATCATTGGAGGAGATCAAAGTAGTAACATGCAAAACATTTAGATGAATTTTTTCTCGATTTTAGTGGGTTTCATGAAAAGCTAATACGAGAAGAAGAAAGATGAGTGAAATGAAAATGTTCTAGTACCGTCTTGTCGTGAATGGTGATCAATAACAAGCGACGAATGACTGTCGGCGACAATCTGAAAGTCTAGTGCTTAAAATGGAAAAGTTTTAAAGTTTTTTGACAAAATCTATACACCCTAAATCCTTAAAATTCAAAGTGACGTTGTTTTGCTACATCATGTTAATGAAACTGTTGTCACATCATCATGTCATTTCCCAATTAATAATCCAATGGTATAATTGAAGTTAAAATTAAAGTTCAATGCTATAACTGAAGCAATTGAAAGTTTAGTGGTATGAATGATAAATCGCCTAAAATTCAATGATATATGATGTAGATTACCCTTTAAAATATAAAAAAAATATTTAAGATTTTTAAAATATTAAAAGGAGTAAACTACACCAGATGCCACTAAACTATTACCACTGACTAGAAAATGCCATTGAACTTGAAAAATGTTCAAATATAGCGCTGAACTTTACATTCTGACTCGTTTATGTCACTTCGTTGTTAACTCATAACGGAACCATTAACTCAGAATGACGTCGTTTTGGTGTGTTTAGCATGAGGAAAAATAATAAACATATGCACTTGGAGGGGTTTGAACCCAGGACCTTCAAATACAAAGGTTAAGCCTTAATCAATGAACTAAAATGAAATTATATAATATTTGTGGTGCCAAACTACACTTGAGATTAATTTAAATTATTTTATGAAATAAATAATGCAATAAGTATTATTAATAAATAATATAATATATTAATATAAATAAATAAAAACTATTAATTATATATTTTTTATGATATACATATTTTATTTAAAAAATAAAAAACATTCATAAAAATAATATATAAAAAACCATAAACCCTAAACTCCAAACTCCAAGCCACAAACCGTAAACTCTAAATCCTAAAACCCAAACCCTAAAACTTAAGGTTTGGGTTTTTTTATATATTTATAATTGTATATAAATATATTATTTTTAAAAACCCAAAATATTCATATAAATAATATATTTATATTATAAATAATATATTAAAAACCCCCAAAACTCTAAACTCGAATTTGTAAGATTTAGTGTTTAGGGTTTGATGTTTGTGTTATAGAGTTTAGGATTTATGGGTTTTTATATTATTTATGTGAGAAAGGGGTCATGGTGGCTGAAGATGCAATGAATAATGGTAGTTTGTGTGTGATTGGTGGTTAGAAATTTGTTGTTTGAAGAAGATGAACATGGTATTTTCAACAAAGAACAATGTGTTTCTTTGTATTTTCTTATTATTCTTTATTATTAAATCTAAATAGAGTAAGCCTTTAAATAGATTGATATAGAGTTTTAATATAACTAAAACTATACTTTTACCATTAAATTAAATAATACTTATTCCTAATTTAAATAAGACTTCTAGTAAATCTAAACTATTGATTAGGAATAAACTCTAATTACACATTAAATAAAAACTCTAACACTCCTCGTCAACTTACACTCCCCCTCAAGCTCTAACACTTCTCGGATAACTTACACTCTCCCTCAAGCTGGTGAGCAAACGTAGTAGAGCACCAGCTTGGATCTTTGATGTGATGCTGGAGAGAGTGGCAATCGATCGAACAAAACCCCAATTGATGAGAGTGGCAATCGATCGAACAAAACCAAGAGGGGTGAATTGAATTTTTGAAAGAACGGTGGACACTAATTTTAAAGGTAGAAATTGCAAGGAGATTTAAAGTGGTTCAACTCCCTTAATTGGAGTCTACATCCACTACCTTAGTGACCACACTAAGGATTTTCCACAAATCCACTAATTTGTCTTTCCTTTAAAGATAAGGAGTAACCTTATACAATTCAATAAACTTATACCCCAAAGTGTATTGAATCCTTTCCCCAAAACAAATACAAATAAGCAAACTAGGAAATCCTCACTAGGAATGTGTTTGCAAAGTTTAAGCTCTCTCACACACCCAAATAAACACTAGCAAAAGAATTACAATGAAGAACACTCTAGTGTTTTACAAGAAAGATCGAAAATTAAGCACAAAATGAACTCTTGAAAGCTTGAATGTTTGTATATACTTTCTTGTTACTTCAATACTGTTTTTAGACCACTTTTATGTGATCTTGATGTTTTCTAACCGTTGGGATCAGTTGGAGGGACTTTGAAGCCGTTGGAAGCCATTAAAATCGACCATTAAATGCTCACTTGCACAGTGATTTCGAAATCATTGAAGAGGTTTCAAAACCTGGGAGAAAATTTAAACTGAAAACTAGCCGTTATAAGCACTGGTTTCGAAACCACTATCGAGGTTTCAAAACCTGTATTCAAAAACAGGTTTCCAGGCCTTACTGCCAAAAAGGTATCGAAACCACTTAGATGGTTTCGAAACCTTTACTTAAAAATGCACTATTTTGACTTTTGTTGACTTTTTCAAAGAGAAAAACATATAGGTATTAAGTGAAACCTTTTGGAAAAAATTGTTCAACTTAAAAATATTATATTTGACAATTTTGAATCGAATATGGAGTTTACAAATTTTTGCAAGTTAATCCTTTTAGTTATATCAAAATCAAAATAAGTCTAACAATCTTCCCCCTTTTTGATATAACAAAACACTTGATAAAAATTTGTACAAAATTTGACAAATCTTTTAATCTCCCATTTAAACTCCCCCTAAGAAAAATGTCTTTATGAATATTTAAAATTTAAGTTTTGAAGACATTTTTAGTTTAGTTGGCAAAAAGAATTTTTATCTCATTTTCTCCCCCTTTTTGTTATAGCAAAAAGGCAAATAAAAAGGCTACAAAAAGAGTAAACAACATTAGATCAGCACGGTATATGTAAAAAACGATAAGCCATAATGTCCAAAACATCAAAATAATCCACCATAAGAGATCCAAATGTTTCAACAAGCAATAATCCAACATGGAACCATAGGCATAAAAAATATCCAACAAGGTGCATAAAAAGTTTAAAAGCATAATCTAATGAATTAAATCAAAATAAGTCCAAAAATACAATATCATAAAGTCATATAAGAATGCATAAGCTCCTAAGCATTCGTCACATCATAAGGTGATGTAGGTGGAAAAAGATGACCACGAACATCATGCATGTCATGCTCTAACGAAGTCACACGACCATCTAGGCTTCGAAGCAACTCATGAGAACTACGAAGATGGGCATCGATGTTGTCAAATCTAGTAACCATTGCCGCATACATGAACTCGATGGTCATGGGAGGTGGAGCATCCGGTGCAACAACATTTCTTGGACCAACGTGGACTTTATCTTCATCGTTTTTGTGAACCCATTCATCATCAATAAACCTCCAACCAGACTTTTTTGTCGTTGTTTCATCAATCTTGCTCTTTAGAGGAATGAGGGGATCAAGAGAGGTATCGATATTTAGCTTCTCAAAGATGTGACTTATAACACATCCATAATTGAGAGAGAAGCTATGAGTGTTTCTAATTATACTGACAAGAGAAGCAAAGATGATTTTGGCAATATTTGGACGATTATCGGTGCGAAGTTGGTGAAGCCACCAATAGTCGATACGACGCATGCGCGTGCATCTTCCACCAGAAGGATGGAAGAACCAAATGGTAAAAAGGTGAAGAAGCCTATCGTAGATATGAAGGTGGGTAGGACTATGATCATCAAAATCTTGGATAGGAACGGCTTCGGATTCATTAGAAACACCACTATTGGGAACACCTAAAAGATCGGCAATAGTTGCCGTAGAAAGAGTAAAATGGGTACCCATAAGGAATGAATCAATTTCAACAACCTTGGTGATATCATAAGGATCATGAACAAGAGTAGCATTTTCATAAAAAGCTTTGACAAAGTTATGAAAAACACGAGATTTAATTTTAATAAATTCCATCCAACCCCATTTAACAAACAAAGGCCAAAAATCAAATTCATAGTGCTCGCAGGTTAAAAAATCTAAATCAATGGTTCGATCGGCTCTAATTTTTTTGGCTTCATAAATTTGATGAAAACGGTCAAGTTTTTCATTATCTTCAAAACAAAGATTTAGGAAGTTTGGGTTTTGAAGATGAGGTTGATTTTGAGGTTGATTAGAACGAGACCCTTGACCTCTTTCAATACGAGGACGTTTGGCTCTAGAGGGATTAGTTCTAGGAGGCATGATAAAAAATTTAACTTAAAAAAGATGGTTGGGAATTTTAACAAACACTTGGTGGGCAAGGGTTTGATAAAAATTTGAAAAAGGCTTGAGATAGATTGGGTAACCTCCTGCAAATTTAAACAAGATATAGCTTATAAATTTCAACCCAATTCAATATTTCAATGCACAAATTCTCTAAAATTAAAAAAAATCGAAATACCCACAATCATGAAAAATAATTTGTGAAACACAATGAGTTTTGATGAAATCATGCTTGAAATAATGAAAATATTAAAGCAAACACGATTTATAAAAATCTTAAGCAAGAGAAACATCTATTATGTCAAATAAAATAAATAAATTTGAATTGAAAAAGTTAGGGTTTTGAAAACTCACCAAAAGATTGAATGAAGATCACAATCAAGAGCCAAAGATGTGTTGATGATGAATCCAATATGATACTTGAAGGAGTGAGAGTTTGAGAGAAACAAATTTTGAGAGGGTTTGAAGAGTTTTTCGTTTAGAAGAGTAAATAATAAGGGTTTGGGTGTTATAAAATTGGGATTTTTGGTTAAAAACGCGCCCAGTCCTTGAAACTGCCCGACTGGTTTCGAAACCAGCTGGGTGGTTCCGAAACCTCCTAGCCCAGATTTCATATTTTTCAACACTGCCAAAAAGGTTTCGAAACCAGTATAATTGTTTTCGATACCTATAGCCCTGGAACAGGAAAATAGGCCTTTTTATGCCTCTATATGATCCAAAAATACATTCTTAAAGCTTATGACAATTGTATGTATTTAGGACACTTTGAAATAAGTTCAAAGAAGTATGTCATTTAGACAAACATTGTCCTAAGGCTAAAGGTTGAATCCTAAAAAGTTCATATAAAGCTAGGAGTGACTAACCTAACTAAGGCCACTCAAACATGAACAACAAACAATTTTAAGACAAGATAGGCAAACAAGCACACAAGTCATGGAAAATAATGACTAAAAACAAAATTGCTAATTATAAGGCCAAAAGACATACAAGATCAAATAGGGCCAAAATTAAGAAATCCAAACAACACATAACTCCCCTTTACTAAAAGCATTTAAACAACATATGAGGACATTTAAACATGCTTTAAAACACATAAACACATATAATCAACATAAATGAATAAAGATTGCATGTCAAATAAAATGTTACCACTTGAACCAAGATAGGTTGATTAGGCCATATCCTCTTCAAGTGTGCTTTCTTCTAGTGTGTCTAGAGCTTTCCAATTTCTTCATTTTGCTCACCATTGCTCCAACACACCTAAAACAAGGAATTATGCATGTTTTGGTACCCAAACTCTTTTGGGTCTATAAGAGTTAGTTCCTACAATTTTAGTCCCTTTTGGTATCCACTTAGACAAGAGATCATATTCTTTGTTAGTAATGAGTCCTTTTAGAACCCAAATGCTTTTAATTATCTTTCTATTATATGATCTTTGGGAACCACTATATCTATATCCATTAAAGTTCTTTCTAACATAGTTGGATTTTGAATTTTTCACCTTTTTTTCAATTTGTTTTGTCCCAACTTTGTTGAAAGAAGCTTTAAGATCATCAAGTTCCTTTTGATGATCATCATGGACCTTTGAAAGTAAGTTGTGCAAGTCTTGATTTTTCTTTTCAAATTCTTTTATTCTAACTTGCATTTCATCAACCTTACTTTCAAATTCCTTATTAGATTTGGAAAGAGTGTCATTTTCATTTTTCAATTTTAAAATGATTTTTCTATTTTTCAAAATTGACTCTTCAAATTCCAAAGATAATTCATCATAAGCCTCTTGCAATTCATCAAAAGTATAATCAATTGAAAAATATGAATTAGAGGTTACCATAGAGTAATCATCGATGACCATGAGACATAAGTTGGCTACTTCATTCTCGTCCTCATCGGATGATTCATCATCGCTCCAAGTAGCTACATGATCCTTGTGCTTCTTTTTCTCATAGCTCTTTTTTTCAATTGGGGACAATCGAACTTGATATGTCCCGGCTTTTTGCACTCATAGCAAATAATTTGATTTTTCTCTTTGTTGTCATTCTTGAAGCCCTCTTCTCTTTGAAATCTTCTCCCATTGTTGGACCTCATGAATCTTTTGAATCTCTTGGCAAACATGTGTATTTCTTTATCTTCATCATCTCCACTAGAATCAATATCTTCTTTTGATGCTTTGAGAGTAACACCAAATTTCTTCTTTTCCACTTCCTTCTTCTTTTCTTCCTTACCCTTTGACATCATCTCATGTGTAAGCAAGGAACCAATGAGCTCATCCAACTTGAGAGTCTTGAGATCCTTTGCTTCTATGATCGCCATTTTCTTTGAATCCCATGAATTGGGAAGAGATAGATCATCTTCCTCACAAGTTTATCTTCCAGGATCACTTCTCCATAGCCCTTCAATTCATTAACAATCACAGAGAATCGATCGGACATGGTTTTGATGTCTTCTTCAGGGTCCATCTTGAAATTTTTATAATTGAGATTAAGAAGCCCAATTTTGGTCTCCTTCACTTGATTGGTTCCTTCATGTGTAACTCTAAGTTTGTCCCAAATCTCTTTAGCATTGGAACAAGATGACACCCTTCCATACTCATTCGGGTCAAGGGCACAAAATATGAGATGTGTTGCCTTAGAATTTGTGGAGAATCTATTGTTTTCTTCATTGTTCCATGTCTCCATACTACTAGCCAGTGCAGTGTAACCACTCATGATGATCTTCCAAGCTTCAAGATCAAAAGCTTGAATGAATAGCTTCATCTGGTTCTTCCAATAAGCATAATTAACTCCATTGAAGAAGGGAGACTTGTTGGTGGGTTGAGAATCTCCTCAAGCTTCAATGGTGGAGGTGGAAGCCATGGTTGACCTTATAGATGATTGCACACTTCTTGGATCTTCTCAAGATGTTATAACATCTTCTAATGAGCCAAGCTCTAATACCAATTGAAGAGAGTGACAATCGATCGAACAAAACCCCAATTGATGAGAGTGGCAATCGATCGAACAAAACCAAGAGGGGTGATTTGGATTTTTGAAAGAACGATGGACACTAATTGCAAAGGTAGAAATTACAAGGAGATTTAGAGTGGTTCAACTCCCTTAATTGGAGTCTACATCCACTACCTTAGTGACCACACTAAGGATTTTTCACAAATCCATTAATTTGTCTTTCCTTTAAGGATAATGAGTAACCTTACACAATTGAATAGACTTATACCACAAAGTCTATTGAATCTTTTCCCCAAAACAAATACAAATAAGCACACTAGGAAATCCTCACTAGGAATGTGTTTGCAAAGTTTAAGCTCTCTCACACACCCAAAGAAACACTAGCAAAAGAATTACAATGAAGAACACTCTAGTGTTTTACAAGAAAGATCGAAAATTAAGCACAAAATGAACTCTTGAAAGCTTGAATGTTTGTATAGACTTTCTTGTTACTTCAATACTATTTTTAGACCTCTTTTATGTGCTGTTGATGTTTTCTAACCGTTGGGAGCCGTTGAAAGCCATTAAAATCGAGCATTAAATTCTCACCTGCACAGTGGTTTTGAAACCATTGAAGAGGTTTCGAAACCTGAGAGAAAATTTAAATTGAAAACTAGCCGTTGTTGCGACTAAAAAAAACCGGCTTGACTCTTAGAAGAACCGGGTTTTAATTGTTTTTGAAAAAAATTAATCGGATTTAAAAAAAGAGGAGTCGCCACCGGCCATTTAAAAATGGTAGACCGGACACCGAAATACAATAAGAGATTCTTTTCGAAAATGGGTTCGGGAGTCGGTTACACGCGGGGAAGGATGAGTACCCCCGTCGTGCCCTAAAATCGGTACCAAAACCATTACCGCTTAGTTAATATTAAATTTTGCGAATTAAAGTGACGAATCATATCTAAATTTGGTTATACGAGTGAGTAAATTTTAAAGGTCTTAATATTCGAGAAAGAATGTCCGAACCACCACCACTACGACTGGTACTGGCCTCGTTCGTTCCCGAATAAAAAGACACTCGCATTGCAATATAATTATTCTTGAAATGCATCTCAAGAAAGAAAATGAGCGTACATAATAAAGCTAACTATGCATCAAAAATACATGTAAAAGCATACAACCATATATTAAGAAAAAACATTAAACACGTATCATATATTTACATCAAATAAACATAACAACATGGCAAAATAAATACACATAACAATATGCAAAATAACATATATCCGATGCATAAAAAAACATAATAAAATGCTAAGCAAGGAAAGGAGCAAACTGCCAGGGATCAAAGATGTAATAAACCCATTTAAAACACTAGTTAAAAATGCAAAGCGGGACTAAATTGAAAGGAAACAGAAACTTAAAAGGACTCAAAGGGGGATTTTACCAATCGAAAACTAATTAAAATGAAAACGAGGACGAAATCAAAAAGGTTTAAAAAGTTCGAGGGACCACGACCAGGATTTAGAAAAGCAGAGACCCTTAAGGGGTGAATAATGGAGTGCGGAGGGACTTAAAAAGAATTAAACCATATTTAAAAACATAAAGACATTATAAAAAGGGCGTTAAGAAAGAAATTCAACCCTTTTGGCCCTTTTGAAAACCCTAGAGAGCTGAGACCCCCCCTTCTCTTCTCTATTTCCTCTCCGGCGCCGCAAGGGGTTCCGGTCGCCGTTGTCGGCGCCGCAAGGGGTTCCGATCGCCGTTGCCGGCGCCGCAAGGGGTTCCGGTCGCCGTTGCCGGCGCCGCAAGGGGTTCCGGTCGCTGTTGCCGGCGCCGGAACCCTAAAAACCTTTTTTCCTATCTTTCTGAAACCAAAACGACCCCCTCTTTCACTCCCTTTCGGAAACCTGAAACCAAAATAAAAAAAAAACTTTTTTGAAATCCTTTTTTGTTTCAAAACCTCAAAATTGTTTTGTGTTACCACCTCACCAACTCACCGCACGAGGTCTCCGGAGAGACCACTGGGCTTGTCGCTGGCGAGGGAGGCGAACGGACGAGAGGAAGATGAAGAGACGCGACGGTAAACCCTAGACTCTCCTCTGTTTTCCCTTTCTTTTTGTTTGGGTTTTCATGCAATCGAAGAAGATGAGAAAAAGTGCTACCTTAGAAGGTTTTTTGTTTTTAATTTCTCTCTGAAATTTTTGAATCTTTTACAGTGGTTTGAGTTACAATCTCTCTCGTGCCCACTGTTCTCTCTCTTTTGTTTTTTGCTTCGGCTTCCTATATAACCGAAGGTTACATGCAAGTCTAAAGGAAAATGAAAATAATCTCTCTGCCTTGTCGTATTCATCTGCCATTTCTGATCCTGTGTCCTTTGCTTTTTTTGCTATATTTTGGGTATCTGACGGTCTGCCTTTTTGCTTTTCTCTGTTGGTCTTTCACCGAAATTGGGAGGGACATCGGCGTTGTGTTGGCAGCGGAAACAGAGGTGGCAAAGGAGGGGTCACGGGCATGCGCGTGTGGGAAGCAAAACGTCGCGCGTGGAGAATCCAAGGGGCGCGCGTGAGCGCGTGTGGGTTCTAGATCCTTCTCTGCGCCGATCTGGGACCGTTGGATCGCGTTTTGATCCAACGGCTATGATGAGGTGGCGCGGCATCTTCAATGAGGGGCATCTAGGGTTTGTGACCTGGAGCGATCTGGGCCGTTGATCAAGCCAGATCCAACGGTAAAGGGGCGTGCGGCGCCAAGACATTAGGGCTCCTCCTAGGGTTTCCTTTTGCAGGTGCAATCTGGACCCTTGGATCTGCTAGATCCGACGGCTGTGGGCTGAGGCGGCAGCTGCACATAAAAAAACGAGATTAGGGTTTTTACAATGGATTGGGCTTTTTATTGGGCTATTATTAAATATGTATAATTCGGGCTTATTGTAATCTATTTTAAGTATGGACTCTTACTTATTTTAATCAAAGTTTAGATTTTATTTACTTATGTCCAATTTTATTATAATTATAATAGTGATATGTGATAATAATAATAATAAGTATGATAATAATAATAATAATAATAGTAATAATACCTACTGGCAAACAACAAAAATAATATGAATAATATTATGATAATGACAATGGCAGATATCGGTGCCAAATATATACATGCAAACAACATGCGTATATATAATAATACATAGTATGGTAACAATATGTATTATACTAATAAATAATATGATGATAACAAGTCATGACACACACACACACATATATATATATATATATATATATATATATATATATATATATATATATATATATATATATATATATATCTTTTTACTTTTTACTTTTTTTTCTTTCTTTTCTCTTTTTTTCTCTTTTTTTTACCCAATATAAGCCCATTAATAGTTCAAACTTAAAGGGTTCTGAGGTCCGGACAAAATTAGTGATTACAGCTGCCCCTCTTTGCTTATACTTGTGGAACAAGAATAAAGCAAAGACCATAAACACTAATTTTGTCCTACTTCCCTGTTGGTCGGTTTACTCTCGATGCAGCCACGTGATTCCAAGCAACTCCTCTTCCCAATGCCTTCTGATCATGAGTTCTCCCCTCTATGCCCCGAATAGGTAGACAGAGAGGTTTTTTTTACAGGTTTCCATTCTCCAAGTGCCCGAACAGATAGGCGGGTTCTATTCTCCAAGTGCCCGAATAGATGAGCAGATTCCAAATATCTTTGTCTTCTATTTTTCGTAAGAACAAACTAGTTATCCAAACAACTTTGCCTTCCCTTCACGGTCTAAAAACAAGTTGTCCATTTCGCGGTCAAAAAGCAAGCTGAAACTCCAAATATTTTTTTTGCCTCCCTGTCATGGTCAAAAGGCGAACTTGGGCGTCCGAGTGGATTTGCTTTCCCTTCATGGTCGTAAAGCAAACTTGTCATAACTATATCTGTCCAACTTCCCTGTTGGACGATTTACTCTCCTGGAGCTGCAACGCGCTACACCGAGTAATTTTCTCTTTGAAGCCTTAAGAAAACGAGTTCTCTCTCTATAGAACTCATTTCCTTGGCGTATTCTTCGAGTGGCAGTTCTTCCTATATAGAACTCTCGTTCTCGTATTTCTGAAATTATAGATCTCCAAGTCCTCTCTCTGTAGGACCCTCTGCTTTTGAGATCTTGAAGCCTTAGGATTCTAAGTTTTTTTTCTCCACTAAACTCCTTTTCCTTAGCGTACTCTTCGAGTATTAGTTCCTTCTCTACGAAACTCTCGTCTTCGTATTTCTGAAATTAAAGATCTCCAAGTCCTCTCCCTATAGGACCCTCCGCTTTCGAGACCCGAAGCCTTAGGATTCTGAGTTTTTTTCTCCACTAAACTCCTCTTCCTTAGCGTACTCTTCGAGTAGTCGTTCCTTCTCTATTGAACTACTCTCTGAAATCAAGGATCTACAAGTCCCCTCTCCGTAGGACCCTCCACTTTCGAGATCCTGAAGTCGCAAGTTCCTCCTATATAGAGCTTGTTTGGACCCTTTCTCTGTAGGATCCCTTATCTTGAAATCTGTCGGCAAGCTTGAAAGCTTTCATCTGAAATCCTTGAGTGGCGAACATGAAAGGTTTCACCTATCATCCTTGAGCGGTGAGTATCTGCCTCCTTCGCTCCGAAATCTTTTTTAGGTTTTCGCTTCGTCGTTTACTCCTTCTTTTATGAAGGGCCCGACTCTATTTTCGGGTACCTTTGAAAAAGATGAAATGCTATGATGTCATGAATTAGCATGCTCCTAATCTAGGGATGCCTAACTACTCGTGATGCATGATTGTGGTTTCCAAGTTATTTAATCATATTAATTTTATTGACATCATGTCTTTTGGTGTTGCCTCTTGCGTTGATTGCACCTCTTCTCGGCTCTACCGATCTCTTGTTCTTCTTCTTCTCATCTTGACTCACTTCTGGAATTGTCTGCCTCAAAGTACTCATGCGGGTTTTCACTTTGAACTTTTCTTTTTCCCTTTTTTCTTTTCTTTTCCTTCATTTTCTTTCTTTTTTGTTGTTGTTGCTTTGTTTTTGTTTTTTTTTCTTCTTCTGACTTTTGATTGCCTGAATAGGTAGGCAGATTTCCATTCTCCAAGTGCCCGAACGGAAATGCGGGTTCTATTCTCCAAATGCCCGCATAGATGAGCAGATTTCATATATCTTTGTCTCGAGCTCTGAGTATCTGCCTCTTTTGCTCTGAAAATCTTTTGGTTTTGAGTTTCTGACTCCTTTCCCCTGAGATATGTGATCCGACTCCTTCGCTCTAAAATTCTTAGGGCTTTGAGTTTCTGTCTCCTTCGCCCTGAGCTCTATGATCTGAAGCGTCCTTTCTGATTTTCGTCTCAATCCCCAAAGTGTCTTTTGGGTTTTCACCGCGTCTTCTCTTTTCTTTGTCCTCTTTCTTCCTCTTTTCCTCTTTTTGGGCACTCCTTTGAGTTTTCTTCTTGAAGTCAACTTCTGCTTTTGACTCCTATCGTCAACTTTTTTCTTCATATTTTTAGGGCGTCCACATGTCTTCTCAATTTCCATATATCCCTGTCTCTATTTTCCTTTATTGAACCTCTCTTTTTTCGCTTCTTCTTGAAGGGAGGACTTACACTGATTAGAATCCCATTGCCCCCACATACTTTAGGCTTATGTACAATCTTTCGAGGCTCATCTAAGCAGAGATTCATTTGGATAGGGAATCCTCTTGTCCCTTTTCTTTATCTGCTTCTCTCTCTTTTCAAAATTGCACTTTTCACTTTAGTGCTTTTGCTTTTGATTTCTTCAACTTTTATGTCGGTAGCTTTTGACTTGATTTGGGTAGCTCTTTGAGAACCGACTTTTCTTCCGTTGTTTCCTTTTGATGTTTTTGGCTGCTCAAACTGAAAGTGTATCCAATGAATCTATTCTCTTTTATTGCCCTTTAATTCACAAGGCATCGTCTTCATAGCATATTCAGGATCCACTGTCATTTACTTGTCCATAGACTTCTATCCTTTTCTGCCCCCAGTGTAGGGGTGATCCTTGGTTTGGGTTCAATCAGAAGAAAGAGAAAAAATTTGATAGGCTCAAACGGGGACAATAATGGGTATTTTTTTCTGTGTGAATGGAATTGAAGGAATGCCAAATGTCCTCCCATACACTGATATCAAAATTGGTCTTCAGGTGGTAGAAGTTTTAGGGTTATCACTTCATTCAAGAACCTTGGACAGCAATGCTCGAGAGGAAAATTCACTCAATGGGAGTGGCCCATTATTCCTAAACACTCGTTGTCACCACTCTCTTGGCCTGAGTAGAACAGATGGTGCTTCCATTCGTATCATTCCCACAACATTTGGTTTTTTCTTTTCTTTTCAAAGTATTAAGGTCATTTTTTTGTAAAAATATAGACATATATGTTTTTAATAGAAAAACAATAAGGTTGTGACCATAAAGAATAAATGAAATGTCTAAAAGAAATTAAGGAATATAAAATGCTTGCAAAAGTCTCCTTCATTGAAAATAAAACAAACGGACATCACAAAAGCCCTTACAAAAGATGCTAGCTATCACGGGACAACAATACAAACTTACACATGCACCTCAACGAGGGAAAGATCCGACAACAAAAGGTAAAACAGACACGATGCATGGAGACATGACATCCTAAACTACGTTGAAGACCAGCGTCTTCCAAAAGTTTCCCTTTCAAAAGATTGCCCTATCTTAGGCCGTCTTTAGACCTAATCTGCGCGGTAGACTCGGGAGTATGTTAGCAGAGGGGTGAGTTTTTCCTTCCCTTTCTCGGCACTCTTAGCCTTCCTTAAGCTTCGAGGGTCTTCAGTCGTACCCCGAGGCTTCGAAACTGTGGCACTCCTGGTGGTCTCCACTCGTCTTTGTTGCTCCCGGTCCCATTCTTCATCTAGGATTTTTCGCAGTGAATCCTCGATCTTGTCTAGAGCCAACTCAATAGGGCATTCGGGATGGGAGCAGTGCACCTCATATTGGCCGATGGCAGCCTGGTCTTCTTCAGATAAGACCTCCTCCATCACAATATCGGAATCCCCGTCCATACTCTCTTTGGGCTTGGGGGTTTTGCCTTTCTTGGTCAAGGTGGCGATCATAGCCTTCAACTCGTCAAATTGTTCCTTGGTTTCATCTTGGAACTTCTTCACGCATGCGATTGTTTCTTTCTGGTTCCACACTAACTGCTGGTGGAACTGCTCGAGCTCATCCATCCTTCTCACAAGGTTGTTCACATTCCCGAAGCGGTATTGGCTGGAAACTGTTCCTTTGTCCATTTTCTCTCTATTTTCTCTCTCTGACATGAGTGTTTTCCCCAATTAGTAATGGTGCGATGAAAGGCCTTAAGCAAATTTTAATGTCGAATGATGGATGTATTATGAACTCGAATCAACAGATGCATGATCATGAGATGGGTGCATGGTTGACAATTTTAATGTTGCTTCGAAATGATGTATGAAACAAATGTTACAAATGTATGCAAGTCAAAGGTGTTGGTCATATAGGTGATTCCCTTTAGGTCAACTTTCATTTGAACGTAAAGGAGGCTCATTGTTACAAGATAGTCATAGCAAAAGTCCTACGGGTACTCTTCTTGCCCCCTAATCATGTTCAAGGAAATGAAAACTTCGGCTAAAAAGCTGGGGCTGAATTTTCTTTCTTCTCTAGAAATTCAAGACCCTCTAAAACTGCTGGTATCAGGTCCCGGAAAACAAGCTATTTCCTCGAAGCTGAATCCATCTCTTGACCTAATCCATGCCCTTTCTAGTTGCCACGCTCTTTCCGGTTGCCTTTTTGCACTTGGTCGGGTAGTTTCGTGACTTTAGGTGTTCGGAGTAGATCCGGTCTTGCTTGACTTCCTCGGGGTGGAGTAAGGTTGTGCTTCCTTCAATGGTATCTTCTACTGTGTGTTCGCTCGGTAAGTTGTTCCTTTATCCTTTCTGATTCAACTCTGACCGGTGTCGGACTTGCTAATTGGCCACATCTTTTCTATCAACCTCTCGTCCATAATGATAGCCCTTGATTGGGTAAAACCACCTTGACTCAACACCTTTATGTCATGAAATGCATGCGAGAATAAATGCAAAAAAGATCATAAGAAAAATCGTTAGTGTCGGATAAACATGATAAGAAAAAGGCAAGCATGAAAGCAAGCAACCCTACTTATCCCGTCTAATAAACCTAGGTTGTGCGCATGGCTCTAAAAAGGGTGGGCAATCTAGTTCTCTACATGCAGTTTTGGTTCTAGGAGGTACTCGAACTGTCCTCGTTGTCCCCTTCTAAGGGTAGCAAGGCCCTCGGTCATCACCCATTATAGGCTCCTCTCAACCGAGTTCAATTCGAGGGGACCCTTTCGCTATATCTGCATGGAGAAACGATATTCTCACGAAGATATAGGGTACTCGAGCCCCGAAGGTACTTGCTAGGCCCATACGGAGGAACAATATCCCCACGAAAGCACTAGTGTTTTCCCCCCACTTAAACGAACGGGTTTAAATGCCAATTTTAAATGCGTTTAAAATAAACTCGCACTTATAAACAAATATCGATCGACTCGGTCACTTTAATTCGCAAATTTTAATATTAATTGAGCGGTAAAGTTTTTTTTTTGGCTTGACCCTCTTTTTCTGTTTTTGAAAACAAAATTTTGTCCCCAGCAGAGTCGCCATCCGTTGCGACTAAAAAAACTGGCTTGACTCTTAGAAGAACCGGGTTTTAATTGTTTTTGAAAAAAATTAATCGGATTTAAAAAAGGAGTCGCCACCGGCCATTTAAAAATGGTAGACCGGACACCGAAATAAAACCAGAGATTCTTTTCGAAAATGGGTTCGGGAGTCGGTTACACGCGGGGAAGGATGAGCACCCCCGTCGTGCCCTAAAATCGGTACCAAAACCATTACCGCTTAGTTAATATTAAATTTTGCGAATTAAAGTGACGAATCGTATCGAAATTTGGTTATAAGAGTGAGTAAATTTTAAAGGTCTTAATATTCGAGAAAGAACGTCCGAACCACCACCACTATGACTGGTACTGGCCTCGTTCGTTCTCGAATAAAAAGACGCTCGCATTGCAATATAATTATTCTTGAAATGCATCTCAAGAAAGAAAATGAGCGTACATAATAAAGCTAACTATGCATCAAAAATACATGTAAAAGCATACAACCATATATTAAGAAAAAACATTAAACACGTATCATATATTTACATCAAATAAACATAACAACATGGCAAAATAAATACACAATACAATATGCAAAATAACATATATTCGATGCATAAAAAAACATAATAAAATGCTAAGCAAGGAAAGGAGCAAACTGCCAGGGATCAAAGATGTAATAAACCCATTTAAAACACTAGTTAAAAATGCAAAGCGGGACTAAATTGAAAGGAAACAGAAACTTAAAAGGACTCAAAGGGGGATTTTACCAATCGAAAACTAATTAAAATGAAAACGAGGACGAAATTAAAAAGGTTTAAAAAGTTCGAGGGACCACGACCAGGATTTAGAAAAGCGGAGACCCTTAAGGGGTGAATAATGGAGTGCGGAGGGACTTAAAAAGAATTAAACCATATTTAAAAACATAAAGACATTATAAAAAGGGTGTTAAGAAAGAAATTCAACCCTTTTGGCCCTTTTGAAAACCCTAGAGAGCTGAGACCCCCCCCCCCCCTTCTCTTCTCTATTTCCTCTTTGGCGCCGCAGGGGGTTCCGGTCGCCGTTGCCGGCGCCGAAACCCTAAAAACCTTTTTTCCTATCTTTCTGAAACCAAAACGACCCCCTCTTTCACTCCCTTTCGGAAACCCGAAACCAAAATAAATAAAAAAACTTTTTTGAAATCCTTTTTGTTTCAAAACCTCAAAACTGTTTTGTGTTACCACCTCACCAACTCACCGCACGAGGTCTCCGGAGAGACCACTGGGCTTGTCGCCGGCGAGGGAGGCGAACGAACGAGAGGAAGATGAAGAGACGCGACGGTAAACCCTAGACTCTCCTCTGTTTTCCCTTTCTTTTTGTTTGGGTTTTCATGCAATCGAAGAAGATGATAAAAAGTGCTACCTTAGAAGGTTTTTTGTTTTTGATTTCTCTCTGAAATTTTTGAATCTTTTACAGTGGTTTGAGTTACAATCTCTCTCGTGCTCACTGTTCTCTCTCTTTTGTTTTTGGCTTCGGCTTCCTATATAACCGAAGGTTACATGCAAGTCTAAAGGAAAATGAAAATAATCTCTCTGCCTTGTCGTATTCATCTGCCATTTCTGATCCTGTGTCCTTTGCTTTTTTTGCTATATTTTGGGTATCTGACGGTCTGCCTTTTTGCTTTTCTCTGTTGGTCGTTCGCCGAAATGGGGAGGGACACCGACGTGGTGTTGGCAGCAGAAACAGAAGTGGCAGAGGAGGGGTCACGGGCATGCGCGCGTGGGAAGCAAAACGTCGCGCGTGGAGACTCCAAGGGGCGCGCGTGAGCGCGTGCGGGTTCCAGATCCTTCTCTGCGCCGATCTGGGACCGTTGGATCGCGTTTTGATCCAACGGATATGATGAGGCGGCGTGGCATCTTCAATGAGGGGCATCTAGGGTTTGTGACCTGGAGCGATCTGGGCCGTTGATCAAGCCAGATCCAACGGTAAAGGTGCGTGCGGCGCCAAGACTTAAAAATGCACTGTTTTGACTTTTGTTGACTTTTTCAAAGAGAAAAACATATAGGTATTAAGTTAAACCTTTTGGAAAAAATTGGTCAACTTAAAAATATTATATTTGACAATTCTGAATCGAATATGGAGTTTACAAATTTTTGCAAGTTAATACTTTTAGTTATATCAAAATCAAAATAATTCTAACAGATGCCCTACTCATATTTCTTCTATTGTTTCTTAGAGAAAAGTGCTCCCCGTTCTCGAGAGTCTTTGATTTGAACAGTGAGGACAAAACCATGATGTTCTGCGCATGAATTGTTGATGCCATTCAACTTATGGTACGCTTGAGATGGTTGATGCATCAGTTGGAATACAAAGATTGCTCCATAGGATGCTCCAGTATGCAGTTCTCGACTGAAAGGTCTGATGCGAATGATGTAGAAAGTGATCACAGGAATCTACACTCCCCCTCAAGCTGGTAGTTACATAGACTAAAGTTCCAGCTTGGATCTTTGATGCAGAACCCCTTAAAAATATTATCTACTTTCTAAGGTTAAACTAGAACATATTCTCCTATCTTTTTTGGATGGATGGCTAAGATAGAACCAAATAGTTTTTAAGGCTAAACTATAACCTTTTCATCTATCTTTTTGATTTGCTAAGATGGAACCATTAAATAGAGAACAAAATAGAAAAATTAAATGAGTAGAAATTTCACAAGAGAAGTAAGATTCCAACGAGGAAGAAGCCAAGGGACAAGTGCGGTTTAATGACAACGACGGAAAAGAAAAAATGATGTGCATCTGAAAAATCAGATCATCGTCGATATGTTTCAGATTAGATATGATGACAGCGGTGATGACGTCATCAAGATCGTTGTTGGCTCTTGGTACCATGTGAGAAAGAGGCCATGGTGGCCAGAGATGCAATGAATAATAGTGGTTTGTGTGTGATTGGTGGTTAGAAATTTGTTGTTTGAAGAAGATGAACAAGATATTTTCCACAGAGGACAATGTGTTTCTTTGTATCTTCTTATTATTCTTAATTATCAAATGTATACAAAGTAAGCCTTTAAATAGGCTAATATAGAGTTTTAGTATAACTAAAACTATACTTTTATCTTTAATTTAAATAATACTTATTCCTAATTTAAATAGGACTTCTAATAAATCTAAACTATTGATTAGGAATAAACTCTAATTACACATAAAATAAAAACTCTAACACTCCTCGTTAACTTACACTCACCCTCAAGCTCTAACACTTTTCGGATAACTTACAATTTATAATATAAATATATTATTTTTGTGATTATTTTGAGTTTTTATATTATTTTTGTAAATATTTTGAGTTTTTTAAACCATGGCGACCAGGGACAATAAAACCCATCGAGAACGCTAGAAGAAAAAAAAAGAATAAACGAAAGAAAAAAGAAAAAAAAGTTGACAAAGGGCTGTATGAATAAGAGGAGAAAGGGGGAGGGAGGCCAGTTATTTAAAACCAGCAGCTGGCCACCGAAGGTGGCTCAAATTTGGGGCTGAAGGGGATTTTTGTTTTTCTATCTCAAGTGTAGTTTGACATATATAATATTTATGGTAAATATTATATAATTTGATGTTGGTTTAGTGGTTAAGGTTTACCTTTTCTATATAAAGGTCTTGTATTTTTCTATAGTAAAATGACATTTTTTGGGCTAAATTAGGCTTCAAATTATCCACACCAATATGACATCGTTTTGAGTTAAAGGTTTCGTTAAGAGATAATATTGGAGTGGCATAAACGAGTCATAAAGTAAAGTTCAATGTTAGATTTGAAAATTTTTAAAATTCGATGGCACTTTTGAGTCTTTGGTTATAGTTTAGTGACATCTAGAGTAATTTACCCTATAAAAAATTACTTGAAATATACATGAATTGTTAGGTTGGTTGGCATGTCAATGATTTTAAAATTTAGCATTTAAAGTAGTATTTGTTAAAAAATTAGTGATTCGATTCTTTTTAAAAAATTGCGAATCAAATTTAGTTTAGAAATGGGACAATGCCCAAAATGACAAGAAAATGAGTATAAACATTAGGAGTCAAAATTATTTTTGTCTTAGATATATAGAAAAGACACAAGTTAATTTTTTAGCATTCTAAAATAGGGTTTTGCTAGGCTGTCAATAAGAGCTAATAGTATTTTTGTAATTAATTCTTATTCTACTTTCTAAATGGAATCTACTTAATGCAATTAATTACCCTCCTAAAAATTATATTCTATTCATTTAATAGATTCAACGTAATTAATGCTTACAAAATAAGTGAATAAGACCGTTATTTTTGCTATTGACGATTCAAAATTGTGATCTCTCTATTTCTTCTTCCATGTGTTCTTTTTATTGGCATTTAGAACTGTAATTTTTTGTTGGCATTCACCAAGTTCTAATCAATAATTTTGAAAAGCAATTGAGTACCATAATTTTGTGAAATCAAATAATTGACGGCATAATTTTGTTTCAAATGAGCTGATTGATAAGAAAAGTTAGTATCAAGTACAATAATTGATTCTATTACAAGAACATGGAAGATTCATAAACGTTGCCCAAAAATTACTTTAATCACTTGCTACAGATCGATCATGAAGGATTTTTACGTTTAAGTTCATCCATCAGCAGATGTGCAACCAAAATGTATCCCAACTCTCGAGCCATCTTTCGATTCTTCAAGCACAATAAACTGTGAAAAGTTTGTAAAAGTGAATTGCATACACAAACATGTACAAAACATACAAGATTCAAGACATAAATAAACAAGATAGAAACATATGGTATAATAATATATGAATATGAAGTATTACCTAAAACTTCAAAGAAAATGCAAGATTTAATCATGTATCAATTGTTATTTTATTTTGTCTCTTTTGTGATATTAAAGAAGCGCCTCCATTCATCTTATTTATGGCAATAATATTCTCATTGTTAGGACAAGTAGGTTTAGTGTGGCCGAATTGTTTTCATATGGAACAATTCTTAGTCAACTTCTTCCATAATTCTTTTCCACCCTTACCACACTTCTTCTTCGGACGCCCTTTCTTTTTTGATTGTGGAGGGGGCAACACTTCATCTCTACCTCCAAGTGCATTGCTTATAGGGATACATTCATCATTTGGCAATGTGTCTTCATCTACCACTTCTTTACTAGTACTACTAGCTTGCAATGCACCACAACACCATCGTGCAGGTAAATAGAAAGATGGGACCTTGAAACAATTTTTATAGAATAATTCTCATAATATATGACGATAAAGTATACCCAAAACTTAAAATTTTACAATTGCACATAGTTGTATCTGTTGGAAAAATGTGAGAAATTGGAAACTTTGAGCCATATTTACTAGTGGTAAAGGTGGATGTTCGAATGATAAATTTATTAATTTATATTCTACTCCATGAGACCTTTACAACGATATCTCATATGCTCAAAACGGTTGAGAAATGAATGAGAAATTGATGCTCAAAGTGAGGTTGTTATGAATTGTGTTAAGGAAAATATGAACCCCTTATCCCACATGGGTGGGATAACAAACTTGGGAATGGTTTAAATACACCAACCCACTTGGGAGTCATTGAATGACTTGAATGAACACTGTGCCTCGCGCGCAAGCGCAGGGGGGGTGCAAATCGAAGCTCGTCGAACCCATTCGGGTTGGGGCGCGCTCGCACGTCGTGGGCGACGCGAATGTCCGGACCGGTCGGGTTCCACTTAGAACCTGCGGATATTTTACCCACTTCGAATTAAATTTTTTCCTTATATAACACATATCTTTTTGAATATTCCGAATTTAATAGAATAATTTGTGACTTTCATTAAATCGGATATTAAAAGGTATTAAATCAATTCATAAGGAATATATCCGTTTAAATTAGGCATTAATTGATTATTTCCGATTTTGCTCGGATATAAAGTCAATGACCTTAATTCGGAATATTTACCTTCCATATTTTTCCTCCTCCATTCCCCTATATAAAGAATTCTTCTCTTCAGTTTCAAATCACTCCAAAAATCGTTTTCTCTCTGGTTTTTCTTTTAACCGGTGATAGGCTAAGACAAGGCTCTAGTTCGAGATCTCTTCAGTACGTGCTTCTGTAGAAGATCTTCTTGTTGTTGTATCCTGGGAGACGAACGATCAATCAAACTCAAGCACCGCGGAGTGGTCGAAATTTGTCTTAAGGAAACTGCTTTTCGTAGGCCTCAACTTTAATCTGGTTTTATTATTCTTCTCGTCTATTTATTTGATTAAAGTTTTCTTTTATTTATTTTATCGTCTTGGATTGTATACTTTGTAACAATCTTAAGACAAATCTCTTCTTCTACCTTTCTTATAAATCCGAGACGATATAATCGTGATAGAGATAGCAAATAAATTGGTTTCAGGATTTATCCTGCCGTTTTAACGGATTTGCTAAAATCTCAAAGTTGGACAAATCTGTTTACAGAAATTGTCGGTAATAAACGAGAAATTAATTTTCTATTTATTGGAATTTATTTTAATTCCTCTTTGTTTCTTTTGAACAGAAACGATGACTATTGGAGATTCTGTTGATTCTACTGCTAAGGTCCTTGCACCAGTACAGACTCCGAAACAACAGATACCGAATCTGAATGCAACGGCAGTGGCAATGAGTCACAATGAGAAGCCGTCGAAATTTTGCGGACAGAATTTTAAAACATGGCAACAGAAGATGCTGTTCTATCTGACCATGCTGAATCTGGCAAAGTATCTAAAGGAAGATCCTACAATTGTCGCTGTAGGGGATGGAGAAGGAGAGGTGGATGATCTCACCGCCTTCAGTATCACAGAGTCTTGGAACAATGCTGATTTTCTGTGTCGAAACTACATCCTCAATGGACTGCAAGACTCTTTGTATCCGGTATATGATGTGTACAAAACAGCAAAACAGCTGTGGGCAGCACTGGATAATAAGTACAAAGCAGAGGATGCTGGGGCTAAAAAGTTTTTAGTAGCCAAATTTTTGAACTTTACTATGGTTGATTCAAAACCAGTAGTAAATCAAGTTGAAGAATTCCAACTAATCATTCATGGAATTATTGCAGAAGGGATGACTATCAGTGAATCTTTTCAAGTAGCTGCCATCACGGAAAAGCTGCCTCCCGGATGGAATGACTTCAAAAATTATTTGAAGCATAAAATAAAGGAAATGTCAGTGGAAGAACTGATCACCAGACTTCGAATTGAAGAGGACAACAGAGGTAATGCCAGGAAACTTGCTTTTAAAGAGGCTAAGGCAAATGTTGTCGAAGTCAAGAAGGGTAAGCAACCCCAACATCACCAGGCCAAGCCAAATCTGAGGCCTAATGGCGGAGTCTCCAAAAAGGAGAAATTCAAAGGGTCGTGCTTCAATTGTGGCAAGATGGGGCACAGGTCCTCTGAATACAGACATCCGAAAAGAGCTAGAGCTAAGGAGGCCAATGCTATGGAGGATGAAGATCTGTGCGCGGTGATTTTGAAGTCAACCTAGTTGACTCTAACCCGAGGGAATGGTGGCTTGACACTGGAGCCACTCGTCATATATGTTGTGACGAAAATTCTTTCTCTGAGCTGATACCTTGCGACAATGGGGAGAAGCTCTACATGGGAAATGCTGCGACTTCCAAGATCAAAGGGGAGGGAACAGTGGTCTTGAAGATGACTTCTGGAAAAGAACTCAAGCTGCAGAATGTATTGTACGTGCCTGACGTGCGCAAAAACCTTGTTTCTGGAACACTTTTAAGTGTTCATGGGTTTAGAATGGTTTTTGAGTCCCAGAAGTTAATTCTGTCAAAGGGGGGGATGTTTGTGGGTAGGGGATATGTATTGAATGGAATGTGGAAACTCAATGCTATCTCTGTAAAATCCAAAATAATGAATAAGAATGCAGCTTCTTCTTCTGCTTACATGCTCGAATCATTTAATTTATGGCATGGTAGACTTGGACATGTTAATTATGATACCTTACGTAGGTTAATTAACTTGGAACACATCCCTTCATTTCACATTAATTATAACCATAAATGTGAAACGTGTGTAGAAGCAAAATTAACAAGGTCTTCTTTTCAAACAATTGAAAGAAGTAAAGAACCACTTGATCTAATACATAGCGATGTATGTGATTTGAAATTTGTTCAAACTAAAGGAGGAAATAAATATTTTATTACCTTCATCGATGATAGCACAAAGTATTGCTATGTATATTTGCTTAAAAGCAAAGACGAAGCTATAGAGAAATTTATACTCTATAAGCAAGAAGTTGAAAACCAACTTAATAAAAAGATTAAGGTGGTAAGAAGTGATCATGGTGGTGAATATGTTAATCCATTTGGTGAATATTGTTCACAACATGGAATTATTCATGAAGTAACACCGCCATATTCTCCCCAATCTAATGGAGTAGCCGAACGTAAAAATCGGACTCTAAAAGAAATGATGAATGCTTTGTTAGGAAGCTCTGGGTTACCACAGAACATGTGGGGGGAAGCAGTTCTTTCAGCTAATTACCTTTTGAATAAGGTTCCTCGAAAGGAAAAGGATAAGACACCATATGAGTTGTGGAAAGGTCGAAAGCCTTCCTACAAACACTTGAAAATGTGGGGGTGTCTTGCCAAGGTAATGGCTCCATTACAAAAAAAAATGAAAATAGGTCCAAAAACTGTGGATTGTATTTTTATTGGCTATGCTGAACATAGCAATGCTTATCGATTTCTTGTGTATGAATCAAAAAATCCTGACATTCACAAGAACACGATAATGGAATCAAAGAATGCATCATTCTTTGAAAATACATTCCCTTATAAATCTAGGGAACTTGATCAAAGTTCAACAGAACAAACTTTGGATGAAATGATTCCAAGTAATCAACAAGAGGTTGAAAATGAGATAGAGCCAAGAAGGAGCAAACGAGCAAGGGTAGAAAAATCCTTTGGATCTGATTTCTTAACCTTTATGCTGGAGGCTGAACCTCTAACGTATAGTGATGCTATACGCTCCTCTGAAGGCACCTTATGGAAAGATGCCATTAAGAGCGAAATTGATTCCATCATGCAAAACCATACATGGGAATTAGTGGACCTTCCTCCTGGAATTAAACCACTCAATTCAAAATGGATTTTTAAAAGGAAAATAAAAGCAGATGGAACAATTGATAAGTACAAGGCAAGGTTGGTAATCAAAGGATACCGACAAAAAGAAGGCCTTGATTACTTCGATACATTTTCCCCTGTATCAAGAATAACATCCATAAGGATGATACTCGCAATAGCTGCTCTGCGAAATCTAGAAGTACATCAAATGGATGTTAAAACAGCTTTCCTAAATGGAGATCTTGATGAAGAAATTTACATGGAACAACCTGAGGGTTATGTAGTTTCAGGTCAAGAAAGGAAAGTATGCAGATTGGTTAAGTCTCTTTATGGACTTAAACAAGCGCCAAAACAATGGCATGAGAAATTCGATAATGTCATGATGACTAACGGTTTCAAAATAAATGAGTGTGACAAATGTATATATGTCAAAACTATAGACATTGGATATGTCATCCTATGTTTATATGTTGATGACATACTTATTGTTGGAAGCAACAATGAAATGGTAAAACGTACCAAAAACATGTTAAATTCGAAATTTGACATGAAAGATATGGGACTGGCCGATACGATTTTGGGCATCCAAATCAAAAGGTCACCGGAGGGTCTCATATTAAGTCAGTCACACTATGTGGACAAGATTCTTGAGAAATTTAATAAGGAGGATTCTGGCATGGCCTTAACTCCGTTAGATCATTGTTCACATCTATCAAAGAATCGTGGGGAAAGTATCCACCAAGTGGAATATGCAAGAGTCATAGGTAGCTTAATGTATCTCATGAGCTGCACTAGACCAGATATCGCTTTTACTGTGAGTAGTTTAAGCAGATTCACAAGCAATCCAGGGAAAGATCACTGGAAAGCAATTGTGAGAATACTGAGATATCTAAGATATACTCGGGACTACGGACTGCATTATTCCAGAGACCCCGCTGTCTTAGAAGGATACTCTGATGCCAGTTGGATATTTGATATTCAAGATACCAAAGGCACAAGTGGATATGTATTCACTTTGGGGGGAGGAGCCGTGTCATGGAAATCCTCAAGACAAACTATTATAACCAGATCCACAATGGAATCTGAGTTTGTCGCTCTAGACAAATCTGGAGAAGAAGCAGAGTGGCTTCGTCAATTCCTTGAGGATATCCCTGAATGGTCGAAACCTGTGCCCACAGTATGTATACACTGTGAAATTCAAGCAACAATTGCTAGGGCACAGAGTTTCATGTATAACGGTAAGTCAAGGCATATGCGCCGTCGACATAACACCATCAGACAACTGATCTCAAACGGAGTTATCTCTATTGACTTTGTAAGATCAGAGGATAACATTGCTGATCCACTAACCAAAGGATTGAATCGAGATCAAGTTGAGAAAACATCTAAAGGAATGGGACTAAAGCCCATGAGAATTAAAGGCACTATGTGAAGGAAAACCCTACCTAGCTGACTGGAGATCCCAAGATCTAGGTTCAAAGGGACAACCTAATTACATAGACCTGTGCGATCACTGTGGGGATTTTTTCCCAAGTCCATTCCTATGATGCAAACAGTGATAAAAAGCGTTATAGGTTAAGCAAAGCTTTTAATGACCATTGCATGCTTCGGTGAGCCGAGCAACATAAGTCACCTATGTAAGAGTGAAGTGGGGCCGCTTCAAGGAGACTATTGGGCATAGTTCTTTTAAACTCTTGCAGAACCAGGCGATGTCCACGGCCACATGGACATAACCATGAGAACTAATAATCTTGTCAGAAAGATAGTTGTGTGAAGTATATCATCGTTTACACAAACAGCTGAACAGTTCAAGGACATCACGTCTACTGATTAGCTAGTAAAGTAAATATACTTTCACAAGGGAAGGTTCAAAGGAGGAAACCTACCTATCCTATGCAACTATCAATCGTAGATCCTATCACCACATCGAGTCAAAATATTTTGATAAAAACATCAATTTCATTCATGTGGGGGATTGTTGGAAAAATGTGAGAAATTGGAAACTTTGAGCCATATTTACTAGTGGTAAAGGTGGATGTTCGAATGATAAATTTATTAATTTATATTCTACTCCATGAGACCTTTACAACGATATCTCATATGCTCAAAACGGTTGAGAAATGAATGAGAAATTGATGCTCAAAGTGAGGTTGTTATGAATTGTGTTAAGGAAAATATGAACCCCTTATCCCACATGGGTGGGATAACAAACTTGGGAATGGTTTAAATACACCAACCCACTTGGGAGTCATTGAATGACTTGAATGAACACTGTGCCTCGCGCGCAGGCGCAGGGGGGTGCAAATCGAAGCTCGTCGAACCCATTCGGGTTGGGGCGCGCTCGCACGTCGTGGGCGACGCGAATGTTCGGACCGGTCGGGTTCCACTTAGAACCTGCGGGTATTTTACCCACTTCGAATTAAATTTTTTCCTTATATAACACATATCTTTTTGAATATTCCGAATTTAATAGAATAATTTGTGACTTTCATTAAATCGGATATTAAAAGGTATTAAATCAATTCATAAGGAATATATCCGTTTAAATAAGGCATTAATTGATTATTTCCGATTTTGCTCGGATATAAAGTCAATGACCTTAATTCGGAATATTTACCTTCCATATTTTTCCTCCTCCACTCCCCTATATAAAGAATGCTTCTCTTCAGTTTCAAATCACTCCAAAAATCGTTTTCTCTCTGGTTTTTCTTTTAACCGGTGATAGGCTAAGACAAGGCTCTAGTTCGAGATCTCTTCAGTACGTGCTTCTGTAGAAGATCTTCTTGTTGTTGTATCCTGGGAGACGAACGATCAATCAAACTCAAGCACCGCGGAGTGGTCGAAATTTGTCTTAAGGAAACTGCTTTTCGCAGGCCTCAACTTTAATCTGGTTTTATTATTCTTCTCGTCTATTTATTTGATTAAAGTTTTCTTTTATTTATTTTATCGTCTTGGATTGTATGCTTTGTAACAGTATCTCCATCCCAAAAGACTTTATGAGATATATTATTTTCCCCTTCAAAATATCGTACTATAAATTCATATAATGAATTATAGAATATTGACTTACTCTAGTAATTTTTTCCTGAAACTTTTTGAAAGCAAATGGTTATAAAGACTTGAAAAACTTGTTCTTTCAATGGTGACTTTGTTTTCAAAGAAGTTGGTCTAAGAGTGGAAATCATATTCGTATGCATATGTCCTTGACTAATTTCTTGAACTCCATAATTCACCTGAAATATTTATGATAAAAACAAATAGTTAAGCAAAAAATATTATAATATATTTTCATGAAAGTTTAGCCAAAAAAATATAAAATTGCTTAACAAAATCAGTCTAACATGTATGAGAAGAAAAAAATATTTCTTGATGAATGCATTTATACTCTCTAATTTTCTGGTAGTTATCATCCCTCCAAAATAATTATTACGAAGATAAACCAATGCCCAAAAATATTTGATGTTGTAAAACTTTTGATATGTCTATTGTCTTGCAATTTAATTTTTGTAACCATGAGAATCAAATTGTGTTCAAACACCTCAAGTGCACTCATCTTGTACAACTAGTAAAAACAAGCACATCAATTTTTATAGTCATTGCGAAGAAGAGCTGTAAACCAGTAACTAAATTTAGAAGTAATATGCCAAATACATAAGTTATGTTTTGTGGTTGGCATTTCAGTTACAATTGCTTGAGTCATCCAAGGGTCTTAGTTATTTATGATAGTCTTTGACGATTTTTTCATAATACTAACAAAAGTCTATTATTCAAAAAGACATGAGAAACTAGAGTTAGTAGAAAAATGTATCTAAATTTTTTTAATTTAATTTAAAATGACATGAGAAACTAGAGTTAGTAAAATGTTTAAAGGCATACCTTCATCAACCACTTAAAAGTAGATGTTGTTTCATTGCCAAAGATTGCGCACCCAAACAAAATGTTTTTTCTATGATTGTCCATATCAACAAAAAGCCCACATGGCATGGCATGTGCATTAACTTTGTATGCGTATCAAAAACGACTACATCACTATACTTTTTGTACCAATCAAAACATTGAGCTTGACACCAAAATAAATGTTTAAGTCTTTTATCTCCAATCCACGGTAAATGCATATTGAAACATTTTTATTTTCTTGCTTTGTATATTTCACATAATCTATAAATTTTTTTGCATCATCATCTCCAAACATTCTATTGACTCTATCAAAAAGGTTATGAACATCTTTGTTAATAAACGACAGGTCATCATACTTGACATTTTTTGAAGCTACATGACTTTAATTATTTGTCTAACTTGCAGTACAGCTTCTTTGTACAACAATATTTGTTTTTCATCATCAGAAGTGATAGTTTAATTTGTCGGAAGAAAATATATTGCTTCAGGTGAAATCATACCATGATTGTGCAATTTGACAAATTTTGTAACATGTCACTTTTCCGGAAAAATTTCAAAGCTCCTTTTTAAAGAAATATGCATATGAGCCTTGCAATCACATTTTGAAGACTTCTAATTTTTTTGAGGTTGGGAGTGACTAGCTACCTTTGAACGTTGTTTTCCTACACGATGGCATAAAAGATCATGCCTAATAGTTCTTCCATGTTTTGTATCAGATCGATCTTTTCGAACAACAAATCTATGTCGTTTTGCATAATTGTTATAGAAAGAAAATGCTTCGTCTTTGCTTTCAAAAGTTTGACCAATAAATGGTTCATTATCTTGCTCATCATTTTCTTCCTCCATTAGAGGTTCATTCAAGGCAAAATCAAGCATCACTAGAAGTTGAAAACTAAATTGTTAAGACAAATTAAAAAAATAAATAAACAAAAAACACAGTTAAGCATTTGTAGAACAAACCTTAAATGAAAACTAAATACTCAAGACAATATTAAATGAAAAATAAATAAACTAAATAATTAAAATTGTTTTGTATCATTTACCTTTTTAGTACAAGTTAAAAACTAGAAGTTGGGATACACAGTAAAAAAGAGCTTGGTAAATGTCAACAAATAGAGAGATTACAGTTTTAAATCTTCAATAGCAAAAATAACAGTCTTATTCATTTATTTAGTAAGCATTAATTACGTTGAATCCATCAAATGAATAGAATATAACATTTTAGGAGGGTAATTAATTACATTAAGTAGATTCTATTTGAAAAGTAAAATAAGAATTAATTATAGAAATATTATTAGTTCTTATTGACAGTAAGAGCTGTAAATAGCAAAACCCTTCTAAATATTATGTAAGTTTTTTTTAACTTTTAATAAAACTCTCACACACAATGCAGACAAAACTACTCAGGACATATATAAGTAATAAACTTGGAATTTGAATGAAAAATAAAATAGAATAATGTGGATTTGGATAATATCATCATCAAAGACGAAACTATGTTTAGGGTGGGAGGGCAATGGCTCCCTCAACTTTGATGGCTTAATTATATTTTAGGTCTTTGATAATTTTGAAGCCATTTCAATTAAGTCATTGCCCCTCCTAAAATTGTCTGGTGTAATTTATTTTTAGGACCTTAGCAGTTTTAAAATTAATTAAATTAAGCATTGATTTCAATTTTTTCCTGGTTTAATTGCTTTTAAGGTTAAAATTGGTGAAATTAAATACTATATCCTTTAAATTTTTATGGTTTAATTATTTCTTAAGATTTTGATTATTTCAAAGCTTAACATCTTGTTCCCTTATGAGTTATTCCTAGCCCCGATTATCATATTTGTTTCATATAAAATTTGAAAAACACCACGGTTCTGTACTTTTTGTACGTTGCCAAAGTTACGTTTACGCATCACAATCATAAATTCACATGAATTTGTACTTCACCGAAGTTCTTTACAAAATCTAAGCATTCCATTAACAGCACCCCCGGCCTAAAGCTGAATGCATTTGGCTTATGTAAATGTTTACTAATGCAAGAAAATTATGTGATGAAAATTTCGATATTCTTCAAGTCATTTATTGAATTCAAACTTTATAAATGAAAAAATAATATAAAAAAGAAAACTCATCTCAAAATGAATCCAACCTAACTCGATTCTAGACTTGATCAAAATCCTTAAGAAGAATATTATTTCTTTTTGTTCAAATTTATAAACTTCTTTTAGTTGATGGTATAAATCATAACTTTTGGTTAAAAATATTTAAAATGAATAGCGAGCATTGCACGCTAAATAATTTATAAGGCAGCACATTGTCCATTTAAGAGTCAAAGGAACATATATGATTATACATCTATTCTTATTTCTTCAACGATATTATATTAAAGGTAATCTTTTAAAAGATTACATAGCATCATGTGATGTATGGTTGATATTTTTGTATGTTGCGGCTTAGTTTCTTATTTGTTTGCTAAATTTATTGACATTTTTCTTATCCTTATATATATATAGCTAATATTAATGCACTTATCTAACAAATGTACAAGGCTGAAACATGTTTCTCGTGCTAAAAAAACTAATATCACTTGGTTATAAGTTTTATAATAAAAAGATATTTTTTTTCTAAAAAGTTACAAACATATTATTCATTTAACATATCATTATAAATAAATCATTCGATTAACATAATCACTCTGCTTATAATCATGCCACTTTTATTTGGTATAATAACATTTTTAGTTTTTAAAATTTATAAATTCTATTAATTTTTTCCTAATTTGAAACAGTTCAACAAATTTAATCCTTCATATTTATTTATTTTTATCAATTTAGTCTTTTTTTGTGGTATTGTTAAAGTAAGTGAGCCCATCAGATCAAATAAGTAGTTATATAACTGCATTTTGTCATAAGCAGTAACTTGTTACTATTATACTATTATACCAGAAAATTATAAAAAAGTACTATAACATTTTTGGATAAGAACAAGTAATTTAGGAGAAGAATAAAGATTAAAATGATGAAAATTTTAAATATTATCAGTTAAATTTATTGAATTGTTTCGATTTAGGGATAAATTTTGAGAACTAAAAATATTATTATACCATGTCACATTAGAAGAAAAATGACTTTGTTTGTAACAATAAGTTAATTGAATTACTAGTTTGTAACAATTTAATTGAGTGGTCTGTTTATAAGCGGAGTGGCCTATTTGTAACAATTTTTTCATTGAGTGATATGTCTATATCTTTACGAGAAAAGTGACTTATTTGTTACTAAACCCATAATTATGTGAAATTACGTTAGATAATGATCAATTAACATTTAAACAGGAATGGCGATGGCGCAAACGCAAGGGATAGACAACCGACGAGGACGACGGTTATGTTGCATTGGTATGTATACGGGAACATGAATGAGGACGAAAAATTACTATTTTCAAAATTGTAGGGTACGAGTACGGCAAGGGTACGACAAATATAATAATAATATCTAAAGGAACCCATAAAAACAAAAAATCAATAAAAGTAAAAGTAAAAAATAATCATATTTTTTAATAAATCGTTCATAATTAAATAAATTGTTCATATAATAATAATAATAATAATAATAATAATAATAATAATAATAATAATAATAATAATAATAAGGCACACATTCATGGTTTTCTTCACTTGAAAATAAAAGCGGCAAAAAGAATAATTAAATAATAATAATAATAATAATAATAATAATAATAATAATAATAATAATAATAATAATAATAATAACATTTTATTGGGCCCCACAAAAATTAAAACAACCCATTTTCCCGCGTTCTTCTTCTTCAACCTTTCTTCTTCTTCTTTATTCTGCAACTGCACTTGATTTTTCTTCTTTTGAAATTTTTTCCGTTGGTTGCTCTGCCTCCGCCGATGAAGCTGCAGTGAAATCTATGTCGAAGCTCGTGAGTATTTCAGCTGTAAAATGACCTTGGGGACGCGGGTAAAGTTCTCCCCGAAACGTCCCCAGAAATATTCCAACTGTTCCCAACCACATTCAGCCGTAACCCGTCAACGTAGGACGTCCCCGGTATGTACCCTAGCCGTACCCGTCCCTGAGACGTTTCGGGTACTTGAAACGGCTTGAGATTGATGTACCCGTGCTTCCCAGGGCGACGGCGCGAGCGCAAGGGGATAGACTACCGGCGAGTCTAGGAGATCGGATCAGATTCATAGCATAAAGGTGCGGACGTTGTTTGTGAAAAACAAATCGTAGTCTTTACATTGGCAAGGACTCTGGCAATCGTTTGATAGACATGGGCAGGTCGTTGATGCGTTCATACCGACTAAACGATCTGTTGATTGATGGTTCAGGGTTTGGTTTTGTTAGAATGGTGAATCGAGTCATAGAGCTATTGCAAGATCGATGGTTATATGGGTCTCGGATTAGTGTGTGAATGGCGTGAAGAGGTGGGAAAGACTCTTTTTGGAGGTGTAAGCAAGGTTCCACACAACAAAAAAGCACCTGATCAAAGGGATATTCGTTGGCAAAGAAGAGAATGCAATGAATATAAACAAGTAGGCAACGATGGACGTGTAAGAATCAATTAGCAGGGTTGTTGTTAGCAACAGAAATGAATAATGCTAATATAAAGTAGTGTTGGTGGCATGTTTAGGTGCTTTATTTATGTTTGTTTTGATATAATAATAAAAAAATTGTTTTAGACTAAATTGAAAAGGTTTTAAAATGCTAATAAGTCTAAACAACTTGAAAATATGTTTGATAAATTTTACAAGGCTTTGGAATGATTTAAAATGTCTTTAAAGTAGCCAAACATTTGTTTTTCAAGCCACCGTACCGTTACGTATCGATACACTTTAGGATTTCAGCTACAGAAAAATTTTATTAGCCAAAACTCGTACCGATATGGCTTGTCCGTATCGATACAGAGTAGGGTCGTATCGATACGCTATGAAGCGTACCAATACCATGTGTTTTAATTACAACGACTATTTCCAATTAACCAACGACTATCTCCTAACGAATTTTTACGGTGCAGGTCGTACTGATACACTCAAAAACATGTCGATACGCATCAGTTGAGGGATGCACAATGACTCTTTCTCAAAGAAACCATATCGATACCGCTGCCCGTGTATCAATACACCATGCACCAGATTGAGAAAATATGCATGGAAATCAGCCCCAACGGCTCCAAATCATCACCAACGGCCACAAGCTCATTCCTAACTATATTATGAAGGTTTGAACACTTGAAGATGGTTAGAGAACATATCCAAACAAGATGATCAAGAGAATTTGAGTCTAAATCACATTTCTTCATTTCTCTTGTACATAGTTTAAGAGAGTGCTTAAATTGTAAATCTTTCACTCTTTCTTGTGAGCTTAAATTGTGTAAACACCCATCTTGTGAGGTATTTAGTTTACAAAACAAATCCCTTGTACAAGGAGAGGTTATAGTTTAACCTTAGTGAAAAACTAGAGTGGTTCTATCTTAGCCATTAAAAGATAGAGTTGTAAGGATTATCTCCATAGCCTAGAAAAGGGGAAGAATTCATAGTGAATTGGGAAATCCTTAGTGGTGTGTTAAGGTAGTGGATGTAGACTCGGTTGAGTAGTCGAACCACTCTAAAATCATCGTGCAAATTGTCCATCCATATATCAGTTTTAGCCAATTCAATCAAGGATAAAAAAACAACCCTTTATATGGGATTTTGGTGATGGATTCTAGCGTGCTACAAGTCTAACAAGTTCTTTTTTCTTGGTGCGGGTGTTTTTCCTTAGTTTGGTGCTTGTTTTTTAATCGACCTATGTACTCTTTTTCCCCGAATAAGTTTAGGAAAATTTTTAACGAGGCATTAGGTTAATTTATGTTGTACGATTTTTCTAAATATAATCATATGTTCTGACAAAAAAAATTATGTGACATTGAATGTAGTTTATCTTTTACAAAAATCACCGTCAATTATATAATTTCCACGAAGGTTTGTGAAGATGAAGTTTGATGATTAGATCCTATAATTGTGATAAATAAATTTAATATTTTTTACTAATTACCGGGTGATGGTGAGTCGTTAGATCTTTAAAGAAGGCCAGTGGTTGAATCGTGGTGTTCCAAATGGAGTAAATTGACTTAAGAATATCGATTTCATAATAAGCCTCTGTAATATATGATCGGTTTAGTGTCTAATAATGTAACACCCGAATTTGGGGGTCAGGTGAAAATAATGTTTTGGGTTTCGGTTTCAAAATTTAAAATAATAAAATATTTTTATGGGCTTCGTGTTTGCAAAATAATTAAAATCTATGTTGGGCCTATCTTCTAAGTCCAAATTCCATGGACTTTAGAAGATGAGAGTTTTTAGCCATTTCATTAAAGGCATAATGGTAAATATGATTTCTTTGGAAAATAAAACAAAAACAAAAGATGAAGACAATGTGCTCATCTTCTTCCTCACTCCCATTTCAAAACTAACGACATAAGAGCTCTTCTTCTCCAAATCACTATTCCATCACATCCCTTGCTCCTTGTTGGTGATTTTTGAAAGGTAATTACATTTTTGACTTGGCCTTACCATCCTTTTCATTTTGGTACCATTAGTTTTCAATAAAACCAAGTATTTTGTATTTTTGTTTTTCAAAGATTTTGTCAAAGGTTGAAGCTTTATAGACTTTTAACTAAGCTTTTGATTTATAGTTGTTAGATAAGTTGTTTATAACCCATAAGGTCCAACATACATGAATTTTAAAGAGTTCTATGAAAATTCTCGAATTTGGGTTTTAGTGGGGTTTTAGGAGGGTTTAAAGGTTGGTTTTGGGGTTGCTTTGTGTTGGAAATTGAGGGCTGATGTTAGTGTTATAGTTAGGGGTTGTTTTGGGAGCATTTAAGTGTGTTAAAAAGGTTGAAATCAAGAGTTTTGGACTGTGTTTCATGGCTGCTCGGGAATGAAGGTTTTGGGGTTGTCTTTAGCTTGAAATCTTGTGTTTTGTGCTTGGTTTGTGTTCCAGGTTTGCTACATTGATTTGTGAACTGATTTGAGGTTATTTTGATTGTGTTGGGATGATTAGAAGCAAGAAATTGTGTTGATGAAGCCTCGGGAACGAATTCGGAATCGTTGGGAGCTTGATCGGCTTGTGTGGTTGAGCTTGGAATAGTCGGTGAGTGGTTAAATGTTTTTAAATGGTTTTCAAGTGTTGGTTCAAGCATGTGGACTAGGTTGGGCTTGGTAGACCCACCTAGAGTTGGGATTAGATTGGTAGTCTAATCCCATGCTTTAGTTAGAGGCTTTGGTTGAACTCTAATTGTTGTTTATGCCTCATGTTTAATTGTGATTATGGTGGCTATGTATATTGTGTTATACATGTATGTTGAGGCATGGTTGTGATGCATTGTGATATGCATGTGGATTGTGCATGATGGTAATCATGGTGAGTACGTGCTAAGCACGGAAGTTGAAATGTAATGGTGTTGTGAAAGTTGTGAATTGTGTTTAATATTGGCA
Organism: Hibiscus tridactylites; assembly: GCA_958450335.1. Classification (NCBI taxonomy): domain Eukaryota; kingdom Viridiplantae; phylum Streptophyta; class Magnoliopsida; order Malvales; family Malvaceae; genus Hibiscus; species Hibiscus tridactylites. The sequence goes on from OY288282.1 coordinate 41,985,563, forward strand.
CTAGTATGCTTGGGTACAAATGATCGATCATTATGATGTTTAGTGTGCACACGTGAGTCAAATGTGCGTGTGGTCTTGGTGATGGTAGTCATCAAGATGGAGTACGGGTTCGCCCGAAAAACCTTCTTATATGTTAGTCGGTGATGAGTGTAATCCCATCGACGGGGTGTGAGGATGAGTGGAATCCCCTCCGCGTGAACGGTGATGAGTGTAATCCCACTGTAAGGTAATGGTTGTGTTGGATGTGAGTTCCAACGGTTATCCGCGTATTCGAGTCATAGCTAGGTGCCAATATGATTTAATATGTGTTGCTAATATGAATTAATATATGTGTTTACATATGATGTGGATATGGACTTATTGAGCATGGCATAATATTGAGTTTATGTTCATGCATCATATTGTATTTTGGCTCTTGTGGTTCGAAGGTAAGATCATGCATTCTACCTTGGTTGTGCTTGTGCTTGGACCCTGCATTGTCGATGTTGTTTTAATGAGCTTACCCTCACTAAGCTTTATGCTTATGCTCTCTTTTTGTTCGACAATGCAGATCCATAGTTCGTGGGTTGTTTGTGCAAGGATAGGGCCTCCAAGTGTGCTTGTGGTGCTATCTTAGCTTTCAAGTATGGACTTTTAAGTTATGAGGTGTAATAGTCAAGCAATGGGATATGTTTTGTTGTTTGAGCTTTTAGATGTATATGGATGTTTGGTTTTAGGAGCATGTTTAGACTCCTTTATATGTTAATGTTGGTTTGGCTTTTGGATGCCTTATCTTGTTTGTAAGCCATGTTCAAGTTGCCTATCTAGTATGCTATATATGAATCTTATGTGGTTGTGTTGATCTTTTAATGTATGGTTTTTATATGTTGGATGTGTGTTAAGCATGTTCATATAGGATGTCTTGTATCTAAAGTTATGCTTGTGTGTTGTGTGAGGTTCTAGTTGTGTTTTGGGACAACCTTGTGCCAAAAACCAGCTAAAACTGATATGCAGACAGAGGGCGTTTCGAAATGGTTGGTCCCGTTTTGATACGATCCCTTTGTTTTGGGCCAGGCATTTCGGTACGCTAAGGAACGTTTCGGTACGATTTTGCCACTAAAAATCTGAGAATTTGACGATAAATTGAAGTACCGAAACAGGCCTTGGTGTTTCGGAACGGCCTTCGTATCATTGATCACGAGAAGTTAACCGTTGAGGGCATTTCGATACGGTCCATCCCTGTTTCGAAACGATCTCCTCGGTTTGACTTTGGTCAGTTGACCTAGTCAAGGCGTATCGGAACACCCTATGGGCGTTCCGATAAGGCCTGATGTTTAAGATTAAAATGAGCTATTTTAATTGGGTTGTTGATTGTTTACCTCATCGTTTCTTCCGCTGTTGCTTTTCTCACATAGGATTTAATATCACATCTAGAAAATATAATATAAATGAAAAAGTTTTTCTTGGGTCGGTAACCGAAGTGGAGCCTTAACGGGTTTCGCCTCGGTTATCCCCGTGTAGCCCACTCGGATCGGTCAAGCGTCCGGACCGGGACGAAAGGGTTACAAATAAATTGAACATCGATAATTACACCAAAAATAATCCTCCTTCCATTCCATAAAACTTATCCCTTTTTTATTTTTATCTCACATAAATTGTCTCGTTGAAAAACCCAACTACTTTTAGTAGACATGTTCCCTTTTCTACCTCCTTTTTAGTTTTTCAACAAAATAAAATTTAACTTTTAAATGACGAAATTGTCATTTTAATCAGGCTTATACCAAAAAGTAACCCTCAAACTTTGTCTTTTTTTCTGTTTTAAGTACCTAAACTATGGTTTGGGCAAAATAAGCCCCTAAACTATCATTTCTGGTCATTTTAAGTCTGATAGTTATTTGAGTCAAAAGAAAATTATTTCGACCAATAAGACGTTGACACATCACAAAAAAATTGACCAATAGATTGTTTAGGGACTAAAAGAAGAAAAATGACATAGTTTAGGTACTTATTTTGTCTAGCTCATAGTTTAGGTACTTAAAATAGAAAAAAGACATAGTTAAATGGCTGATTTTTCATTTAAGCCTTTTAATTATTTTAAACACACCTCTTACACAATTTTTTTCTTTTTAAAACTACGTGAAAAGTCAACAAGGGACAAGACTTGTGGGATGGAGGAAGTAATATTTTTTGATTAAATAAAGAAATATTGCATTCTCATATCGAGATTCGAGCTCATACAAGATGGGGGCAATATGAGCATCCTTAACCACTCGGCTAATTAGTGAATCTCAATATTTTTTTTCTTAAAATTTGTTATTATATAATTTCATATACATAAATTAGTAATAACCAACCAGTGTTGGGTGCATTGGTAAGCATATTGCACTCCAAGGAGAGAATGTAAGTTCAAATCTTGGATATGACATTGTTGGGAGGGCAACCTTGCACCCAAACATAAACTGTAAGATGAAAATGCATATTACAAAAAATAGTAATAATGAATTAAATAGTAAATTGAACAAAAATTCACCGCCCCTTTTTTTACCTATTTCTATGTCCCAACAATAAAGAATTAAATTTTAAGCCTAATTCTAAATTATAAATTCTAAAAATACACTCTATCACTAATTCTCTAAATTGTAATCTTAAACTCTAACTTTAAATCTTAACTATAAACCTAATTTTTTAATATGAGATATAAGTAAAACACACAAAAAAATACAATGGTTTTTATTATAGTAAATCATGTTTAGGCATATGTTTCACTCATTATGGAAAATGGAAGTTTTCGTCTGCCTACTTTATCTTAGTTGACCGTTTACGTATTATGTAAAATAATATGCTATTAGGCCGATATAATTGAAATAATCTATATTCTTATCATTGTATGCTATGAGGCTGGCATAATTAAAATAATAAAACGAGGCATTTTTTTAGACTATTAACGTTTTAATTTGATTGTAAATTTATAAAATTTTAGAAAAGCTTCTCTCCATCTCAAAAGACTCGAAAGCAGTCCATATATGATATATACCTCATCATTTTCACTGGTTCCATTGTAACATTTTTTCCCGTTTAGAGAGTAAGCTCCAACTTTGTTTTTATGATTTCCATGGGACTGAACTTAGTTGCAGCAATGGCCAAACTCCACCTAATATCCTCCGCCCATAGTTTCACTCCTTTAGTTGCAGGCTTCATCTTCCCTTTTATTCTCAAACTTTGCTTCAGTTTGAGGATTGCTCGTCCGCTTTATATTCATGACGTGATTCATGCGTCCAGGCTCTTCTTTTTCCAGCTTAATCACATAGCCTTTGAAGCCAATCATCAGCAACCTCCGGCCGCCAATGACAGCAGATGGCAACGAGCTCTTCGTTTAGTTTGCCGGATAATAAACCGTGCCAGAAGGTCACCGCCGGCAGGAGAATCCGACGAGGACAGCTTCCATACTCTCACCATGATTTCGCTTTAATCACACAGATGCTCATTTCAGGGTGAGAAACATGAGAATCTTACAAGAGCAAGGACCAGAAATATAATTTTCATGTTTGTCTACATTTATATATATTTCTGGGTTTTTAATCTCCTTCAAGAATGAAGATTAGGTATCTGATTTTCTCATGATTCTGCTTTTCCATATCAACAACAACCCTTAAAACTTTGTTTTTGTAATTGCACACAAATAAAATTGTAGTGTGAACGGTTCCAACTTTCTTCTCATTGTTAAAAAGAACCCTGGAGCACCGGAATCTTGCAACATTAGCTACCGTTCAAGGCCTTCATAATTTTATTAATTTTTCAAGTGACAATATAGTAAGTTAGCGGTTGTTTTTTATTTCTTTAATTGTATTTATGATGATTCATTAACAAAACAATAAAAATAATGTGTTTGATAAATCTTAATCACGTATTTATGATTTATTAATAAAATATTAAATCAATTGTTCAAAGTAATAGAACATATTTTCATTTTATAGAACCTATTTTTGAGTTTTCGCTCAAGTCCTTAAGAATGTCTGAGACTAGGGATGTAAAAACAGGTAATCAGATGGGTTTCAGGTCGGGTACTATCAGGTCGGGTAAAATCGGGTACAAGTCATTTCAGGTCATTTTTCTGTTTTGACTCGACTCGGGTCGGGTGCGGGTCCATTTCAGGTCGGGTCCATTTCAGATCGGGTCCATTTCAGGTCGGGTCCATTTCAGGTCGAGTCCATTTCAGGTCGGGTCAAAACGGGTCGGGTCCGAAGTAGATAATTGACAGGTTAATTCGGGTTCGGATACACTTCAGGTCGGGTCCATTTCAGGTCGGGTCCATTTCAGGTCGGGTCTATTTCAGGTCGGGTTCATTTCAGGTCGGGTGCATTTCAGGTCGGGTGCATTTCAGGTCGGGTAATTTTAGGTCGGGTAGTTTCAAGTCAGGTAATTCAGGTCGGGGTATTTTCGGGATTGGAATTCGTATTGAGTTTGAGTTCGGTACAACTGTATAAGTAGTCGATAGATTTTAGGTTGGCCTTCGTCAATCGTCATTGATTTGGAGTTAATTATTTAAAGTCGTATCAAATTAAAATTATAAAATATTGTAGTAATTAAAAAATAATGAAAAGGGGTCAATTTGGACTTAAAATGGGTCAATTTGGATTAAAAATAAAGTTTCACGGATTATAATGAACAAAAATATCAAATTAAAATTATAAAACATTAGACAAATTTAAAAGAAAACAATGAAAAAAGTTCAATTTGGAATAAAAATAATGTTTTGGGGACTGTAATGAACAAAAATATCAAATTAAAAGTATAAAAATTAGAGTAATTAAAAAACAATAAGTAGAGATCGATTTAGAATAAAAATAAAGTTTTAGGGTCTAGAATGAACAAATTTTCAAATTAAAATTATAAAACATGATGAATTAATATATATATATATGGGTCGATATGGAATTAAAATAAAGTTAAGGGACTAGAATGAAGAAAATATCAAATAAAAATAATAAAACATTGGACAAATTTAAAAAATAAATGTGGGTCAATTTGGAATAAAAATAAAGTTTTAGGGTCTAGAATGATGAAAATATCAAATTAAAATTATAAAATATTGGATGAATTAAAAAAATGATGAATAGGGGTCAATTTGGAATTGAAATAAAGTTAAAGGGACTAGAATGAACAAAGTACCAAATTAAAATTATAAAACATCAGACGAATTAAAAAAACAATAAATAAGGGTCAATTTAGAATTAAACTAAAGTTCAGGGGACTAGAATGAACAAAATATCAAATTAAAATTATAAAACATCGGACGAATTAAAATAAAGTTAAGAGACTAAAATGAACAAAATATCAAATTAAAATTATAAAACATCGGACTAATTAAAAAAATTAAAAGTGGTCAATTTAGAATACAAATAAAGTTTTGGGACTAAAATGAACAAAATGTCAAAGTAAAATTATATATTATTGGTCTAATTAAAAAAACAATTAGTAGGAGTCAATTTGGAATAGAAATAAAGATTTAAGGGCTATAATGAACAGAAATATCAAATTAAAATTATAAAATATTGGATGATTTAGGGTTTTGGGTTTAAATGGTTTAGGGAAAATTCATTAATTGTTTAGAGTTCATGTATTGATACATACATATATACTTGTATACATTAGGGTTTAGGGTTTAGGGTGTATGGTTTAGGGAAATTCATCAAGGGTGCAGGGTTCATACATTGATATGTATATGTATATACTTACATACATTAGGGTTAGGGTTTATGATTTTTAGGGTTTATGGTTTTTGGTTAAGGGAATATCCATTAAAGGTTTAGGGTTCATACATTGATAGGTACATACATACATACTTACATACATTTTAGTCTCAATATTAGGCACTAGAATGAACAAAAATATCATCAAATGATTTATATCTAAAATATTGGAGTAAAATACAAAAATTAAAAATTAATAAGGGTAACTTTCTATGGAAAATAAAATTTTAGGGACTAAAATGAATAAAAATATCATCATATTAAAAACATTGGACTAAGTTGGAAAAAATGAATATTGGTCAATTTGGAATAAAAATAAAGTTTTAGGGACGGTAAAGAACAAAAAAATCTAAATTAAAATTAAAGATATTGGACTAAATCGGTGACTAAAATATAAATCAAAATCAAAGGTATTGGACTAAACTAAAATTGAGATTAAAACGAATCCAACTAAAACTAAAGAATAAAAAAGAGCTAATTGTAAAGTTCATCAACTAATAATGATCTAAAATGCAAATAACCTTTAAAAATGGGCGGGATTTTCCCCTTATTTTTTAAACTTAATTGTTTACTCAATTTCAAATGAAATTGAAAGATGGGAAATGTTCAAATGAGAATTGGATGTTGGGTGAGACTTGGGATTGAGAATTATGATTGATTATCATTCCTTGAGATTTGGGCTAAAAAATGTTAATTTGGATTAAAAATTAAATTTTAGAGACTAAAATAAATTAGACTAAATTGCCAAAAATATAAATCAATATGAGGCAATTTTGACTAAAAATCAAATTGTATGGACTATAATAAATAAAAATATTATTCGACTAAATTACCAAAAATAGGAATATATATGAGTCAAATTCAGCTAAAAATATATGTATGTATGTATGTATGTATGTATGTATGTATATGTGTGTATATATATGTGCATATATATTATAAATATATATATTTGTATGTAAGTTTTAGTATGTATAATATGTATACTTACATATATATTGTTATAATTAATTAAATATATGTATGTGTATATATATACATATATTATATATATGTATGTATAATATATATACACATATACATATAAATATACATATACATATATTATGATATATACATATATATATATATATGTATATGTATTGTTATAATTAATTAAACATATGCATGTATATATATATATACTAAAATACATATATATGCATGTATTTAAGTTTTAGTATGTATATGTATATGTAAGTTTTAGTATATATATACATATATGTATGTATGTATGTAAGTTTTAGTATATATATATTGTTATAATTATATATATACATATATATATGTAAGTTTTAGTATGTATATATTGTTATATATATATATACACTAAAACATACATATTTGTATGTATGTATGTATACCCCTAAACAATACTCATAAACCTCAACCCCTAAATCTTATAATCACTAATAATTAGAGTACAAGTTTAATCCTCTAATCCTTAAACTAATCTCATAACCCCAAATAATTAAGTTGACACGTTTACCCTAAACCCCAAACATGAATCTCTAGATCTTACAGACACTATTTACTAATAATTAGAGTGCAAGCCTAATCACATAACCCCTAAACTAACCTCATAGCCACAAACAATCAGACACATTTACCCCTAAACCCTAAACATAAACCCATAAATATAACAAACAAAATAAATTGAAACATAAAAAGACAAATCTAAAAATAAATTAAAACTAAATTATTAATTAGAGCTCAAATCACAAATGAATAAAATTATTAAACATAATTACTTACCAAATCTTTATACGAGGACCAAATCAAATTTAAAGCAAACCAAAAAGCTTAATAATTAATCAATTTATGAAGCATGACCTAATTGAATGAAATTTAAAGAAATTAAACCAAATGTTAGGATTAAAAAAACAAACTAAAACCTAAAAACTCTAAACCCTAACCATCTAATTAAAAAAGGACCTAAAAGATAATTAACCCTATAAAAAATCCCGCCCACACTTTCCCCATCAATTTGAAAACTGGCGGCAGCAACCCCCCCTCCCAAACTTTCCCCCATCGATTTAAGAAAACTTCCCCCCTAAACTAATTTTTTTTATTATTTTAATAATTATAATTAATTTTTTGATAAAATATTTTTAAATTTAATAATTACAATTAATAAATTAATTTAAATTTTAAATAATTTGTTTTAAATTCATCCATCATAACTTATTAATTTAATAAAACTTTTAAATTTTGAATATTTTTTTAATAAAATAAATTTAAGTACGTTAATTCTTATTAAACTTCATAAATAATTTATATTGAACGAATTAGTACTAAATTAATTTAATAAATTAATACTTTATATTTATCAACACTTTAAAATTATCAAATCGTAGACTTCCTCAACTATATGTCAGGTAAATATCAAGTCAAGTCAATATCAGTTCAGGTTAAAAATAGGTTGGGTTCAAAGCAGTTCGGGTCAATTAACAGGTCGGGTTCAAAACAGGTCGGGTCCAAAACAGGTCGGGTCCAAAATAGGTCGGGTTCAAAACAGGCCGGGTTCAAAACAGGTCGGGTCCTAAACAGGTCGGGTTCAAAACAGGTCGGGTGATATCGGATCTCGGGTCAATTCAGTCAGGTAAAATCGGTTATCTGCCAGGTCGGCTTCGGGTTCGGGTTCGTTTCAATCGGGCGCAGGTCGGGTTTCAGGTCCACAGTAACAAGTCCAATTCGGGTTTGGGTCGTTTTCAGTCGGACGCAGGTCGGGTCCGGTCACTACAGTAATAGGTCGAATTCAGGTTCGGGTCAACAATAGTCGGTTACAGATCGGGTTCGGGTCATTAAATTTTCAGGTCAAATCAGGTTCTGACTCGAGCAGGTTTCAGTCGGGTTTTCAGGTCGGGTCAGCTTTTTACATCCCTATCTGAGACAGCTCTACTCTGGAGACTTGAGTTTTAAGTGTAAATAAACATATTTAGTGTTAGAAGTTAAATCAAAAGCAAGTAATTAACGACGCTGAAGCTGTTAAAAGTAATAAAGAAACACAGAATTTTATCCTCTAAATAGCATAGAAGATTGGGTATCTTTCTGTTTTCTTTTTGAAGTTATAATAATCGCTTTAATATTACGCATGGGATTCCATTGAACATTGTTTACGAGTTTTGTTAAAGAGGAGAACACAATGTTATGCTTTTCCAAGTGTTCCACCTTAGAAATGCTTTCTTTGCAAAGAAGAAACGAAGCTTCACTTGAACATATTTAATTTGTTTAAGATTAGGTTTATATTGGATACCACGTTGGAATATTTTTTTAAGGTGGGAATTACAAAATAGTTGTAGAAGTCATGTTCGCTTTTGGGTGCCTAATGCCTCAAAACGAAAGGACGCCTCGTATATGCCTATTGCTTGCACTACCCAGAGACTAATGGACAAAAATCTCATCCCATTATCGGTGCCTTTTTTATATAATTTTATTTTAAAATTTAAATTTTAAACCATATAAAATAAACTTTTAAATTTTAATCTTAAATTTTAAACATAATTTTTTAACAATGAACATAATAAGATGCCCGCGCACACACACAAAAACAAATAAGTCATGGACCAAATTTATTGTCCAACCCAACTACGTAGAAAAATTCAACCTTCCAGCTCACCCGAATACAGTAAACGGGGGAGAAAACGAGGGAGTAACTGTAACTAGTGACTATTAAGAGTTGGATATATCACATTTATGTAAAGGATTAACTACTGAAATAATCACTTATGTTTCCCTCCAGTATAGAGTTGGTCACCGATTTTAAAAAACGACCAGTAAGGTCACTTACGTTTTCGGGGCGTAAACTTTTGGTCACTCAGCCGTTTGTTGTCGTTAAACACTGACAGATTGCTGACCTAACAACGAAAAAATAAGGGTAAATTACTGCAATGGCCATTAAATTTTATATCATGTACATTTTTGCTCCCGATTTTAAAAAATAAACATTATAATCACTAATGAAAATGTTTCTTTATAATTTCACCCTTGAATTTTTAAAAATTAATTTTTCGACCCTAAAACTTTACAATCAATTAGTATAATAATATTATAAAGGCTTAAATGAAAATAGGTGCTCAAAGTATACCCTTTTTAAATTTAGGTGCTCAAATTGCTCCTATTTAATAACTAAACTTTCAAATTGCTCCTATTTTTTTCACTCTGGATTGTTTTTAATATTATTGTAACATGACATGTCATTTTTTATTATTGTTAAATTAAAAATAATTTTAAAATAAAATAAAATCATTTTGTTATTATTAAATTTAAATTATTTTTAAAAAATATTACTTCTTAAAATAATTTAGGTGTTTAAAGTATTTTTTTGTAAAAATAGGTGCCCAAATTTACCATAGTTACAATTTTAGGTGTCTAGCTGTTAAATGAGTGTTAGAAAAATTGTCAATCAATCGGTACTTGACATGTGGCATTAATTTTATTAATTTTTAATGGAAAATACTTAGAACTTTCAAATTATTGTAAAATCTCAAAATTTGACAAGCTTCATAAATAAGTCTCTAAATCCCTAAAATTTCCCAAACTTTCGCCGTCGATTGTCGTCGCTTCCGTCGCCAGTTGTCGTCGCTGACCGCACCCACTTGGTCGCCGGACCAAGGAGATCATTTTTTCCAACACAGCGTCGTCAGAAATGCCCAACGGCGTGCAACCAAACGTCAAACACGAAATTGACGTTCGTCTACACACCGTTGGGCGTTTCTGGCGACGTAGTGTTAAGAAAAATTGTCGCCTTGGCCCGGCAACCAAGTGGGTGCGGTCAGCGACGACAACTGGCGGCGGAAGCGGCGATAGTCGACGAAGAAAGTTTGGGAATTTTTAGGGATTTAAGGATTGTTTTGTGAAGTTTGTAAAATTTTAAGATTTTATAATAATTTGAAAATTTTGAGTATTTTCCATTAAAAAAATTTAAAAATAAAATTAATGCCACGTGTTAAGCCTCGATTGCTTGACAATTTTTTTAACACACATTTAACAATTGGGCACCTAAAATTGTATCTATAGAAACTTTGGGCACCAATTTTTACAAAAAAAAAACTTTAGAGACCTAAATTATTTTAAAAACTAATATTTTTTAAAATGTTTTAAATTTAATAATAATAAAAATTATTTTATTTTAAAATTATTTTTAATTTAAAAATAATAAAGATGACATGTTAATAATAAAAATAATTTAGAGTGAAAAAATATAAGTAATTTGAAAGTTTAGTTATTAAATATGAGGGCACCTAAGTTTAAAAATGGTATATTCTGGGCACCTATTTTTCATCTAAACATTTATAATATTATTGTACTAATTGATTGTAAAGTTTTAGGGTTGAAAAAATGAATTTTTTAAAATTTAAGGTGAAATTATAAAGAAACAATTTTATTAGTGACAAAAATGTTTATTTTTTTTAATTGGGGAGCAAAAATGTACATGAGATAAACTTTAATGGTCATTGCAATAATTTACCCTTATTTTTCGTTGTCAGGTCAGCCATCTTTCAAGGTTTAACGGCAACAAACGACTAGGTGACCAAAAATTTACGCCCCGAAAATGTAAGTGACCTTACTGGTCGTTTTTCAAAATCGGTGACTAACTCTGTATTGGGGGAAAATATAAGTAACTATTCCAGTAGTTAACCCATTTGTAAATTTGATTCTTTTACTGATTTGATGATTTTTTTTACCATGAAATATTTTTTAAATTATTATAATCCTTAAAACCATCTTCACTTTTTCATGACCATTAATTTTTGAAAAAAAAAACAGACTTATAAGTTGACATTAATTATTTTGTTTTTTCCTTCAATTTTTTTATAAATTTAATAGTTTTAATAATTCAAATATATGCATTTATATTTTTACAATTTTAGAATATTTTATTGTTTTTAAATATTTTTATTATTTTTAATTTTACACAAAATGATAAAAATAGGAAAAACTACATAAATAGTACCCCGCCTATTCTTATGTTAATGCTTTAGTACCTCAACTATTATTTTTGGCAAAATGGTACATAACGTTACGTTTTTTCTATTTTGGTATCCGACTGTTAAAAAATAACAGAGATGATGATGGGGCTTGGTATAATCACAGTTTTAGTCCAAAACACTTATATATTTTTATCAATTTAGTCCAAATTCCATCCATTAAAACATCATCTTAATTTTGGGAATAAAATTGTAAATTACCCAATTTTCTTCTTCCATCAAAATTAATGGATGCTTATTCTAAATATAGAAAACCTGAGGTAGCTAAACCGTTTGTGAACCATCGGAGTCCCTCATTGTCGACGTGCTCTGTGAGTTACACAACCTTTATCATTGTGTTCCTCGTCTTGTTGCGAGCAAAACAGTGGTAGAGTCATCATCTCTTATGCCAATTAAATTCAAAATCTTAATATGGTGATGTTCATAGCACAAAAACCATACCCTCTAAGAAGCAGGGGGTTCAAGACCATGGAGGTGATTACTTCTCACTCTGTCAAAAGTGGCTTTCATCAAATATCTTCTCGGATGTACAAAAAAATTATTAAAAAAGTGTGTGAAGTAGGAGTAAATTGTAACGACCCAGATTTCAAAATTCGAGGGTTAGTTTAACCCGAGTCGTGGGCCTCGTGTGTTTGGGCCAAGAGTTGGGCTTTTGAGAGCCTTTGTAGGATTTCTAGTTGTTGATGAGCTTGGGGTTTTGGGCTTGTGAGTGTTTAGGAGATTGGTGGAAGGGTAAAAGAGAAAAGTTACCCATTTTTGAAGGATGAAGAGGAGATTTAATTTCCTTGTAGAAAAGCAAGGGTGATAAGCTCACCTTGCCTTCATCTTTTTTCTTTTCCTTCATTGTTCATATCTCTCCCAAGAACCCAAAGTTAAAGCTTGAAACTTTGTGGTTTTAGGTTAGATTTTCAGATTTTTTATCAAGAGAGTTAGAAGCTACGCTCAAGGATCTACGTTTTGAGGTAAGGATGTATGGTTTTAGTGAAGATTGGAAATGTAGGTGTTTGGTGGGGGTTGAAGAGGAAGAATGAGATTTGAAGATTTAACTCCATTTTTTGTTGAAGAATTCTTCCTTTAGCATATCTTAAGTTTCACGCAATGTTGTAACTTGATTTACAACATTTTTCTTGTAGTGAAAGTAGTGGGGAACTCTTCCAAGGAATAAGGGAAGAATAAAGCTTGAAGCTTGGGCTATGAGCTTCACTCTCAGTGGTAGGATCAAGGTTAGTACACTAGTAACTCCTTGGTTTCATGCACATCCTAAGGATGATGCCTTATTTGCTTGATTTGATATGTATGGTTGATTTTGGGTGTTTTGTGCTCAAGACCCTCTCTAATGGTGAATATTGGATTAAGCGTTAATAACTTGGAAAAAATGATAGTAAACCATCGTAAATACTCTCATAAGATGTAAGATTGAGTTTGAGGGTTAATGGTTGTGAATCGAGAGCTTGGGAAGTGATTTCTTGAGCCTAGAAAGCCATTTCTAGGATTCGGTATCGGTACACAGGGATGTGGTACCGATACCCTAGTGTTTTGGGTTTTAAGAACACTGTTTCATTGGATAAACAGCGAGGGGTATCTGTACGGTGTTCAACCTGTACCAGTATGCGATGCAACCTAGTATCGGTACAGGTCAACCCGTATCGGTACCCTAAGGCTTTGGAAAATTCAGTGAACCAATTTTGTATCGATACGTTATGTGTACCGGTATGCGATGCAACCTAGTATCAGTATAGGTCAACATGTATCGGTACCCTAAGGCTTTGGAAAATTCAGTGAACCAATTTCGTATCGATACGTTATGCGTACCGGTATCCAAAGGGTACACGTATAGATACACGATGACACGTACCGGTACCCACTAGGCAAACTACCCAAAAATGCTGACTTTCACCCGGAAGGTTAAAAAATTGTATCGTTCGATCCAATATACCCTTAATGGCCTAAAATGAATTGTAAAATCGAGAAATCTCCTTATACTCGAGCATAAAACGAAAGAACTTGGTAAAAGTCTTGTGTGAATATATGTTGGTAGAAACCAAATGATGGTATGGTTGTGTGATGTTGTATTGTGCTATGCGAGCACTTGTTTGATGGGTTTCAGATACTCAGTGAGATAAAGAGTGTGTTGCAACACCATGGTTGAAGATTTTCGAATGTATGATCCCGATGCTTAATGGAATCGAGCCTCATTCCAAGATGCTTGATGAGAGATTCTGAGCATGTGTGTATGATCTAGATGCTTAGTCGTATTGGGTCTCACCTCAAAGAGTGTATGTTTCGATGCTTAGTGGAACTGGGCCTCACTCAGAGTGTATGATCCTGATGCTTAATGGAACCGGGCCTCACTCAGAGTGTATGATCATGATGCTTAGTGGAACCAGGCCTCACTTCTATATTATGGTATACGACTTATATACTATGAGAAGCCCATGTTTACTTGCTATCGCTAAATGTTTAGGCGGCTAGAGGTAGCGTCATATTTATATGATGTTATTGATATTTTATCATCTTTAGCTGCATGCTCATATTTATGATTTGCGTGAAGCATGGTTGAGTGGAAGTGTATCCACTTAGCTTTGTTAGCTCAGCGTTCGAAATTTTTGTTTTTGTTTGTAGGTTAGTAGGTTGACGTGCATTGTTGGAGCACCATTGGAGTAGGACTGTAGAACTTATGTTTTGATATAATAATTGAAAAATGTTTTGGACTAATTTGAAAAGAATTTAAAACTTGGTTTTAAGTCCAAACAACTTGAATTTATGTTTGAGGTATTTTAAGAGGTTTTTGGCAAAGATTTCTCATGTTTTAAACAGCCAAACTTGTGTTTTCAAGTCACCAGTATCGGTACGGTTGTACCCGTACCGATACCTTTTTGGCCCAGTTTGGCCACTGTCAAAACCCGTATCGATACGAGGGTTTAGCGTATCGATACGGACCGGGGTCGTTTCGATACGCCACGTCAGCGTACCGATCCCTGTTCAACTACCCCAACGGCTATTTCCCAACGGCCATTTAAATATCAAGCCGTATCGATACCGATCCACGAGTATCGATACCCTATGCTGGCAAGAGCCCAACGGCTATTTCCTCAAGAAGGCCGTATCGATACCGTTTCACGTGTATCGATACTGGTAGCTGCAGAACAGCATTTATGAAGGGAAATAAAGTCCTCAACGGCTCCAATTCATCCCCAATGGTCCTAAACGGCTATAAACTCATTTGGGAGTATAAAAGGGACCTCCAAGCATCAAGAGAAGACTAATGCTTCAATTGTTAATCAACAAATGATCAAGAAATTGTCTTAGTGCTTAAAGTGTCATTTCTTGTATAGACAAACACTAGTGAGCCAAAATTGTCAAATTTGCTCAAGTGTTTTAGGTTTTGGGTGAGTGCTTAAGTGTGCAAACAAACACCTATTAGAGGGTTTAAGTTTGCTTTCATTTGTCTCTTTGTAAAAGAGGGTTTTGATCAAGGCTTGGGTAGAAGCTTGATCGGTTGTAAGGGTTTCCTCCTAATCCTAGAAAAGGGGACGAATCAATTAGTGGATTGATTGTGAAATCCTTAGTGGGAAGCTAAGGTAGTGGATGTAGGTGCTTGTTAGAAGGCCGAACCACTATAAATCTTTGTGTCTTTAATCTTTCTAGCTTCCTAAACCCTTCCACCCAAATATCCACCTCTCCACCACTTGGTGAGCATAATTGGTTGATCGAATCGAGCTCCACACAACCCAACAAGGACTTCAGCATTGATTTGTTGTCTGAGTACATTACTTAGATTATTTGAGTTATGTATTCGTAGGACCCTATGTAGGGATGGGCACGGAACTCGGACCCGACGGGTTCCGACCCGACCCGGCCCGATCGGGTTGGGTATTTTTATGAAAAAATCGAGTTCGGTTCGGGTCGGGTCGGGTTTTTGTGTAGGGTGAGGTCGGGTCGGGTCGGGTTCGAGTTTTAGGGTGAAAAAATCCGACCCGACCCGACCCGGGACTAATAGTGTAATTTTCCCCTAATTTTTTAGGGATATTTGTAATAATACCCCTTTTTATATATTTTTTTATAATTAGGTCTTTAAAATTGATTTTTTATTTACAATTTAGTCCTTAAATTTATTTATTTTTACAATTAAGTCTCTTAAAATTATTTTTTTTACAAATTAGTCCCTAAAATTGATTTTTTATATAGGTCGGGTCGGGTCGGAGTCGGGTTTGAGGTATTTATTTTCGGGTCGGGTCGGGTTTTTTAAAAGATATGATCGGGTCGGGTTTGGGTGGGCCAAAAACCCGGCCCGACCCGCGCCCATCCCTAACCCTATGTTGTATTGTAACTCTTATTTTCAATTTTAAATCATGAGTTGAATGCTTTAATTATGTAAATTTTAAATGGAACTCCCATGTAACGTTTTAAATTACTTATATATGATTTAAACATTTGAAATTATTGAATTTTATGATGTGAATGTGATTTGGGCTAAACTAGGTTAAAAGTTTATGGTAATGGGCTGAGCTTGAGGACCTAAATATGACATCCGAATAGAGGATGTTACATAAATTTCATATTAAAGACCAAGATATTTAAGGAAAAAATGGGTTTTTTATCATGATGCTCGATGACTCCTCTGCATGTCAATGGAACCTCATCTTTGATTTTCTCCTTGTTTCCCATTGATTCTTTAAGATTTCTTTTTCTTTTTTTTTCTTTTGCCTATGGAACGGTTGATTTTGTCCTTGGTGTTGTAGTTGATTCGGTTGATTTTATGAAATGAATGTGATTTGGGCTAAATTAAGTTGAAAGTTTATGGTAATGGGCTGAGCTTGAGGCCTAAATATGACATCCGAATCGACGGTTTTATATAAATTTCATATTAAAGACCAAGATATTTAAGGAAAAAATGGGTTTTTTATCATGATGCTCGATGACTCCTCTGCTCTTTCTCCCAAATTCTCTATTTTGTGTCTTCCTTTGCTCTTTCTATTCTCCCTATCCCCTTTAATTCTTCTTCTTAATTTTGTACTATAACAAAGGTATCAGAGGCCATCGTTCCCGGCCATGGTTGACGGGGTGTTGACGCGCTCGCAACAGGACATTGTGAAGCTTCAAGCTGAATTTCACGAGTTGGAGAAAAAATTAGAAGACAAGATCGATAACACTATTACTGAAATGGTTCAAGAGATTAGGTTGGAGGTTACTAGCGTTCGTCAAGAGGTGATGGAAATGAAAGCTTTGCTGGAAGCAGTGTTGGGCCAATCGAGCAGCTCGAATAGAATTTTGGGTGTGTCGCCAACGGATGGGGCGACTCTTGAGCAGACTGAACGGGTGGAATGGGATTCAGCTGCAACAACACTGACAGAGGCTACTGCACCGAAAATTAGCTTGGAAAAAGAGGTTATGCCTGCGGAGAAGGTGTTCGATGAAATGCCTGCAAGAAATTATGGAATTCAAGATTATGAGGATCCATTTGGCCCTTCGAGGGTTACAACTCATGGCGATGTAGGCAGCTTTAACCCAAAGCAGGTAATCCTTGATGTTTACCCAAATAGAATTGTTACGGATATTGACATGAATAAAGAAATTTCAGAGCTGAATTTTGCATATAATGTTTACTCAATTAGTGAAGCTCTTGAGCTTGACCCGATTAGAGAAACTTCAAAAACTTATAGTATGATGGGGAGCAGTCCAAATGAGATTGACTTTGGTGCTATTCTAATTAGGAGAATGTCGAATGTGACTAGTACTATTAATGGTAAACTTTGGAAAGACTGTAGTTATAAGCTTGAGAAGGATCAACTTAGGAAGTTTGAACGAATTTGTCCGACATGGTTCATTTACTCCAATGTGTTTGTTGAACTGAATGACCCCTATAAATTTCGGCTCTTATTGATGGGGAATAAAATGGTGGTAGTCAATGGACTAATCTTTTCAATACATGGAATAAGAAACACTGAGTATCTTGAAAGAACCATTTATTCTGAAGGTAACGAGCTTGAGATGTGTGGTAACGGGGTGTTATGCCTTGCTCGGAACATTGTTGAGTTGGGAGAATTTCGATTCGGCAGAACTCATCTTTATGGTAACAGATTTTTGAGATATCAACAAAGGTTTAAGGCAAGCTATGTAGGTAATTTAGTTCGCAGGATCCGAGGTGCATATGAAGCTAGTGAAATTGCTCACTTGACAAAACCTTACCATAAAAATGATCCTAAGGCAGTGATCAGCCTGTTTGAAAGTCAACTATCATTACTTTCTACATGTTATGCACTTTCTGAATATGTTAAAGCATTAATCAAAGTTGACAGGTTTGATGAAAGTAAGATGCTTAAGACATTACAAAAAGGTATACGTGCTGGAGAGGTTTGGGTACTATTTTTTTCTTGTACTGGTGTTGGAGTTCGAAGAGTGAGAAACCTTTTCTCTACTGCTGCGAACCACATCCGTCGAGGTGAGGGTGAATTGGTGTTTGCAGGTGAAACTGAGGCTGCAATTATTCCGATTGGGTTGGGAGGTTGCGTTACCCGCGAAACATTGTCTTAAAGAAATGATGATCCTCGAATTGCATCAAGGTCATGTGGCAAAGATCAAGATGGTTTTAAAATGGATGAAGGTGCTGGAGTATTGATAATGGGAAGCTTGGAACATGCAATGAAAAGAGGTGCACCAATTCTTGTTGAGTACTTAGGTGGAGCTGTTAATTGTGATTCTCATCTTACGACTGATCTGAGAACTGATGATTTTGATATGTCTTCATGCATTGAGAGGGGTCTTGAAGATGTTGGTGTGTCGCCCGAGGAGGTTAACTACATCAATGCACACGTAATTTCTGCTCTTGTTGATTGCCTATGCGAGATAAATGCTAGAACTTTTGACCTAAGAGGAAGTTCTATAGTAACGTCTACAGTGAAGAAAAACTTAGTTGGTTGTTCTTTTGTTGAGTATTTGTTTTTGGGACAAAGCTGGAACATGGATGAAATTAACCAAAAGAGACACACTATTCCATCCAAATTGGTTCAATTGTTTCAATTTGGATCAACTTTTCAGTTCTTTCATGGTGAACTAATTAGAGACGTTTTTGATTCCGGAGGTATTAAGCTTGCCAGCATCGACATGGAAACTATATTGTTGGTTGATTTTTGGTTTTTAACCATTGTCGACATTGAGGAACTGTGGTTTCATACTTCACTTTCAATCAAGGCTAAGAGAGCATGGGGACATGTTTGGTCAAATCATAGGAAGAAAAGCATGGTGGGTCGTTCTTCTAAGTTGGAACTACGGGTTCTAATTTTAATCCTTGAGGACAAGGATTTTTCGAGGAGGGGAGTTTTGATGCAAACCCAATTATACGTAAATAAAACGGGGCGTTTTATTGTGTTAAACTTTTGTTGAAACTACGTCGTTTTATGTATTTAGGGTGTTAAAGCCCTACTTTTGGTTTGTTGCAAGTTATCCAAGAAATGAAATGAAAATTATTCTGTCTTTCTCCCAAATTCTCTATTCTGTGTCTTCCTTTGCTCTTTCTATTCTCCCTATCCCCTTTAATTCTTCTTCTTAATTTTGTACTATAACACATGTCAATAGAACCTCATCTTTCATTTTCTCCTTGTTTCCCATTGATTCTTTAAGATTTCTTTTTCTTTTGCCTTTGGAACGGTTGATTTTGTCCTTGGTGTTGTAGTTGATTCGGTTGATGTTCAAGGGGGTTTACCAATTTCAGAATTTCCCCCCTTGAATGTTGCAAATAAGAGCAATTCTTCTCGCGACAGAGATCCTAACCCAGGTGTTCTAGCTATCGTTTTCGCGCCGCGGCAAGCCTTTCCCCACTAATTTATTGTCACCATCGTAAATTTAGGGGTTAACAGTCAAATAGGTACTCAAATTATGCTCTTTTTCAGTTAGGTGTCTAAACTATTTTTTGGGTCAAATTGGGACCTAAAGTTTTATTTTATCACCCATTTAAGGTTCACCGTTAATTTTCACCGTTAAATGTCACATGTCACCTTCAGAAAAATCCTAAATTATAGTTAAAATAAATTTAATTAATTAATTTTCAAAAATTCTCTAAATTTTTCATATTTTACAAAACAACCCCCAAATTCCAAAATCCCTAAACCCCCAAAACCTAAATCCCGATTTGGGCCGATTTCGCCGCCGATTTCCATGCCACCGCCCACCACATCGGTCGCCAGACCATCACGACCATTCCCCCCACCATCTCGTCGCCAGAATCAACCGACGTCGTGCGAATCGACGAAATTGTTGAATGGTTCTTTCGAACGATTTGCGATGAACGATGGCAGGAGGGGCGACGAACGGCGTGTGGGTTGTTCGGCGAGGAGAGGGCGCTTCATTCCATCACCGGCAACGCGGCCGCCGCCGGCGGGAGTGGTCGGATTTGGGGGGTTTAGGGATTTGAAGACTGTTTTGAGAATATTTGAAAATTTCAGGATATATTTTTATTTTTATTTTGTTCTATTAATTTTATTTATTTATAATATAATTTTTGAAATTTTCAGGAGACGACACTTGTCCTTTAACGGAAAAAATTAACGGCGAACCTTAAATACGTTACGGAATGAAACTTTAGGTCCCAATTTGACCCGAAAAATAGTTTGGACACCTAAATAAAAAAATGGCATAGTTTAGGAACCTATTTGCCTATTAAGCCTAAAGTTAGGGTTATGAAACCTTATTTCCTTTTCAATCATTGAGGGGAAGACCTTGGGTTGAGTGTTTGGTTACTGTTGGAGTAATTTGCAATTTTACCCCAAAATGAAAATTATATTTTAAATAGATAGATTTTGGACTACATTGATATAAATATATAAGTCTTTTAGACTAAAAGTGTGACTATACCAAGTTGCGTCATTATCTTCGTTAATTGTTAACGCCCGGGTATCAAAAAAGAATAAAAATGTAACGTTAAATATTATTTTATCAAAAATAATATTTAAGATATTAAAAAAGTAACGCAAAAATAGGTAAGTTACTATTTATGTATTTACGTAGCTTTTACTAAAAAAATAATTGACATCAACATTACTAAAAAGATTACCAAATAGAAAGAAAAATAAAATTTAGGACTAAAATATTTTTTTCTTGAAAAGTTTGAAGACCAAAAATGTTATTAGGCCTTTTCGACAAAGGGAGCCGATAGTGGACGTCCATTATTATTTAAACTCAAGATCTAATGTGAATTGTCAATCAAGATTAAAATAACGTCCTAAGTCTGGGTTCAAATTTGTTTATCATCTACATTAAAATAAAAGTACAACTTTACAAATCCATTTAAATCAAATTGTTCAAAATATATATGAATTTAAATCTATTGTTCCAAAAATAAAGTAAATCTCTTTTCTAAACCTAGGTTTTTTAATAAATTTGTGTCGTCTTTTTTTTATTTAGCCGACGACGACATTAATTTTAATGTTGATTACTGACCGACAATATTTATTATTTCTCTTGTTTTTTTGTACTATGTACTTTGTTTTTCTTTTTTTTTGAATTTATTTTTAATTTTGATTAAGAATCTATGTCTTTGTGGCACGTTTTTTCTTTGCTCTTGTGGCACTTTCCTTATGGTTTTTGGTACGTTTTTCGCATATCTTTGTGATCGCTTTAGTGCTCGCACAAAGATCCTCACAACTTTTATTTTCTGATTGGTTTATCGGTGGTCAAGTATAGTCAGATCTCCTCTTTGGTAAAATGTTGTTTGCTGATATAATCAAAATTGTGCAGTGAAGCAGTCTACTAGATAGTTTGGTTCTCTCACCACTCATTTATCACTTCGTAAAGCGTCTTGTTCGACATAGACAATGAGTTTTTATGAAGGTTACTGAGTTCTTTTGATGTTGGACGTTATTCTCAAGGGAATGTTTCGTTTTTATTTGTATCTTTGGGTTCAAATATTTTGTTTTATGTATGAGTCTTTTGGTGACTATTGTCCCCATTTTACTTTATATGTTTGGGTGCGTTGTAATTATGATTCCTTTCATTGTTTTTATTAATGAAATTCAATTGTCATTGTTAAAAAAAATTGAAGTAAGTCTCAGATTTTTTATAATTTTTATCAAGTCGGTTAATAAAAATAGGATAAACTACATTGGAGGTCACTTAGTTGTTAGTAAAGTTATAATTGGGTCACTCAATTATTCAAAGTTAGAATTGGGTCAATCAATTAAAGTTTTAGTTACAATCAAGTCACTCTTCTGTTAAAATACAAATAAACATCTATCTAACAAGGTTTA
This sequence comes from Hibiscus tridactylites, assembly GCA_958450335.1. Taxonomy (NCBI): domain Eukaryota; kingdom Viridiplantae; phylum Streptophyta; class Magnoliopsida; order Malvales; family Malvaceae; genus Hibiscus; species Hibiscus tridactylites. Next base: position 42,007,562 of record OY288282.1, read on the forward strand.
TTATAATGATAGTTTTAGTGACCAATTTAGTCATAATTCAATAAATTCAACCATTCATATTTAAAAATATATCAATTTAATTATTTTTCTTCTCTCAAATCGTTTGTTCTTCACCGTTCATCATTATTCATACTTGGGTACACTCGGTAACATGAGTTATACCAAACTTAATATTTTCAATTAACCATAAAAATGTATATTTTTTTCTATTATTATTATTATATAAACATAAATTTAATTATAAATAAATTAAAAAAAAATTATGTATATGGATCTTAAAAACATATAATATATGCAAATGATTATAAATATAAAAATATATTTATATGTTATTTAGTTTTATAATTCATTATTTAAATGAATTAGAGCATCACATAAAATAAAAAATATTATAAAAAAATATGTAAATGGATGAACCCCTAAATGACACCTATCTAAATGGGCAATATACACTTCCTATGGTCTATCAAATGGATGTCTATTTCTAACGTGAGCAAATATAGATGAAAGATATAACTTATAAGGATTCCAAGCTTTGATTTGTACTACAACTCTAACAGTGTAATCACTTTCCCTGGTGCACTATGGTTGAACCCATGGTATTGGTGGATTATTCTTTATGCTTTACTTGTTGCAGTCAGCATAAAAAAGTACTTCATTTTGTCTATTAGACGATGATTTGATTATAATTCTTTTTATTTACTACAAATCTAAGAAGAAAATGAGAAATGAAATAGCAGAAACTTGGATTTAGAAAGAAAAGAAAAAGAGAACACTTTTCCTTTTATCAATCAAGAACAACCAGATTCTGGTATTGTTTATCAGAAATAGCAGCTTCCATGACAGCTTCAGGGTCTATTTCTCCATCGTGATTCAAGAATAACTTTATCAAATTCTTTGAAAACCTACTGACCAAAGCCACCCCTTTCTGAGTGGCAGGAACTGGTGTAGCGCTCGAATGCCTCAGGTTCCAAAACACTATCTGTGGAATGGCCTCCCCGTACCCTTTCTTAGTAAACTTCCTCACTATGACCTGATAGTCAGTCTCCCATGGAGATGCTGAAGCTTGGTCGAATTCCATGTCACTAAACAGTAAACACAAACAACCTTTTTATCATTTGTTCCGGCTTCAACTTGCCCTCCGCACCAACTTTCAACATAAGATCAAATACCTTTTGAAAATCAGTATTCATTCCCCACTCCATTTCTCTCACGAACTCAGTTTTCTCCATCAAAGTTTCACCTTTCACCGATTGAAGTTGAGGGTTTTCGCTGAAGGTGATAAGCTTCCCTTTCCATGGCTCCTCGCTTAGATCCGAGACCAATATTTCCAATGCAACGGAAACATCCATTGGTGTCCCATCCATGCTACCAGAAACGTCGCAAATCGCAATGCAATTTCTCAGCTTTCCCTGTTGGAGCAAATCACTAACCATTCTCTTCCATTGAAGCTCAGCAACCTCTTCATCGTCCAACGATGCGATTATTTCATGAGGAAGCAACGCACCCGTTGCAATGGTGGATTTCCCAGATTTTACATCCTTCAAATACTTGGTGAACCGCTCGTTGTCATGCTCCAAGAATTTTACCTTGTAAAGCTTCATAGCCACTGAGGCTACTCTTTTGTAAGGAATGGAATCCCATCTCTTTGCACTCATGTAAACCTCGGGCAGTTCCAAAAGCTTACGAAGTGGCGCCAACACTTCTTTCCTCAGCCGGTCACCAACTCTATAAGCGTAATGTGCTTCCTCGATGCCTTCATATTCTGGGTAATTCTCGCGAGGGAACACCTTCTTGGCAATACTCTCACAAAGCAAAGTAGATTTGTCGAAGGAAGAGTAAAGGGATGGACACCACTTGGAAGCCAAACCAATCTTCCTCGTCTGATTCGATTTCATAAACTCCATATCCACTTTCAGACAACCTGCGAAAAGATCAGAGACACGGTCGTGAAGAAACCTGAAATCGGGATCAGCCGAGTACCTTTCTAGAACCTTTTTAGCCATTGCAAGCCTCTTCTCTTCCCTTGAACTTGAAGCATTAACGTTTAGCTTGTGAATTGTGATACTTAGCTCTGTAGCGGGAACTTTTTCCAAACATCCGCATTGACCGCTCCTGTTTCTGAATCTCCCTAATAGTGGCCAGTGGGACCTTCAAGCATCCGATAATGAATCTCAAGAAGATCCTTGAAATAACCGAAATTAACAAAGGAATCCAAGTTGCAGGCGAGGGTTTTGGGATGGTGATCGTGTATCCAAAACGCCGACGTGTAGAACCCTTCTTTGTCGGATTTCCCAGTGCCACGAACACCGCGTAGGTTACAAATGAGTTTGAGGGTGGTCAAAGGGTCTTGAGGCCAAGCAAGCTCCAACATCTCTTTGATGGAATCGGGCGGGGAACCAGGCACCACATGGAAAAAGAAATCAAGGCAAGGGTTGCCTGACGAGAGATAAGTGGCTGAAGAGTTTTCGGTGTACCCCATGGGCGGTGAGTAATTGGCTTTGTTGAAGTTGGCCACCATGACATCCACGAAAGGATCGCTTGGGGCAGCTGTGACGGCGGTGGTTTGAGGCTGGGGCAGTGGCGGTGGAGGGGTTGGGTTGTGGAGCTCCGGTGGACCAAGAAGTGTAACTTATTGGCGTGCTTGGGGAATGATAGAGGACTTGCCCATTCAGAAAATGATGTTATCCAAGCGCATTTCAAGAAACTGTAACGCCATTGTGATTTGGTTGAGATTCTTTAGGGTTAAAAATGGAGGAGAGATCGGGTTTTATAAAGTACGTCTTACCTTGCTCGCCAAGCATACAATTATTTTTCTTTTTTATTTATGTAAACTACTCTCTTTTAAATTCTATTTTTGTCTTATCCTAAGCAATAAATTATTTTTTATTATCATTTAGAGATATTTTTATTTTTTATAAAAAATATTTTATATATACTAACCAGTAATTATATATATATTAAAGTATCTACTAAAATTTGTTCAAAAAATATCTACTAAAATGAATCAACTACTAATTATTCACGTTTTACATATATTATAGAGATAATATCTTATTACATATTTTAATAAATATTATTTTAATAAACTCAACAAGTGATACCAATAGAGGTCAGAATTGGGTGAGAAATATCCCAAAATAGTGGAGATTTGATCCGACGGGATGGGTAATAAATGAAACCTTCACCCACAGGGACGGGGACGGGATGATTTTATCACCGAAGCTCAAATGGGATGGGGAAAGAGATTACTATATTCGAACCGTAGAGAAAACTGAACCGTAACCGTATATATAACTATGGGGATTCCCAAAAAATATCTATAAGGATCTTGATCATTTACAAAAATTTTAAAATATATAAAATTAAATCTTATTTACATGTATACTTATCTATCTTATTATCAATATATGTGTGTCTTTTGTTTAAACCTTATTAACTTTGAGTGACATCTCTAATAATTTACCATTTTTTGTTAATTATATAATCTATTTATCTCTCTATTTTTGCCGTTCATTTTACACAAAAACCTTGTTCCCCTTCAACTATATGTTTAAATGTCTTGAGTATATGACATGTAAATTGAAATCGACCCTATATTTTGGTTAGTAAAATAATAAATTTTGTTTAACTTTTGGAGATGGAGATTTCCCGAAAACCGTGGGGATTCGATGGGTATGGGGACGAAAAATTCACCGAAGCATATAATGTAGATTACTTAAAATCGTACCCGCACGCGTTGGGGACAGAGTGGGGAATGTAAAATCGTCCCCGAACCGACTGATGCCCACCCCTAGGTAGAAATAAAAAAATAGATGATGTTCATCCGAGGAGACACAAGTTCAAATTGCTTTGTCTGCAAGGTGTGTGCATTATTAAAGGGTTACGAATGTATATGAACAGATACTATCTCTTAATCACCTTAATAATTTTTTTATTCAATGATGTGTGTTATTAGAGGGGCAAAAATCTTATGTCCCTTTTCGGTGCCCCTTTCTATGACCAATACTAAAAAATTAAATTTTAAACTTTAACCCTGAATTCTAGATTCTAAAACATAAACCTTAACCCTAAAAAAATACTTTACCCCTAACTTCTTAAACTTTAATCATAAATTCTAAACTTATTTTTTTATTATAAGGCATATATAGAAGCAACGAAAAGTGACAGAAAATTTATATTCTTATTAAAGATGAATGCATAATTTGGTTAATTGGATTCTCCAAGTTAATCGGAAAGTGCACGGCCATGGAAGTTGAGTTATGGGACGTTCATGAAGTTCTTAAATGTGCTTCGACTATAGGTGTTAACCATATCATTGTGGAATCGGACATACTTTGGCATTAATTCAATAATCTTGGAATATTTCCTTCGAACATATTTGTCGAGAAGGTACTAATCTAGCCGATAGAATAATCAAACTTGTTCATATAGATAGCCTCTAATGTCAAATTTTTCATCATCCTTCGAATGTGATTCTAGCTTTTTTATATATAATCATTGTAGTAAATAGAGAGGATATACCTTCTATTACAAAATAAATATCGATATTCATTACCACAAAAAGTGCTTTAATAAAAAAATATTTGATTCAAAACATCATTCCCGAATTATAATGAAATTGATTACTTTGAAATACTTGTATCTTTTGGTCATAGTGACGGAAGCCACATTGTTGGTGGGATGGGATGGCCATGACTTTGTGGTTTAATTACACTTTTAATACTTCAAAATTAAATTGTATACATTATGATTGATTTAATTGTTTCTTCTAGTTTACTGTTTACCGGTAGCATTTTCAATCCAATTTTCGACTAGACTGGGTAAAAGATGTAACATTTAGAATCTTGGAAATAAAAATTAGAGTTTGGAGAAACTAACCCGATTTAATAATATGAGTATTCCAATAGAAAGTTTTTGATGCAAGTTTCACAAATATATGATTGGATTTAAGTTTGAATTGTTAGAAGTGTAGGAATTTTAGAAAAAAAGTTTTGAGGTTTATAAGCACTCATCAATGGTAATTTCTAAAGAAAGAAGTTTGTGAAGCCTTTGCCTCTCTCTTTCCCCAAACCGTCCACTTCCTTTACCTCATCTAGTGGGTTCCTTCAATTTGCTTCATTTAATTAATTAGCTATTTAGGACTAAATTATAAGAAATGGAAACCTAAAATACCACAAATCACAACTAGAAAAATGGTATAACTGCAAGGTCGATCCTTCATCTTTTCCATTCACGCCATCCATCAACTCATGGTTAAATCTAAACAATTAGTCATTCATCTTTTCTTAATTTCAACATGTAACACTCTAATTTGCACTTTTCGCTTTTAGCACCCAAACTTTCATACTTCATACTTCATGTTCAAGATGTCAAAAAGAGGACGGGTATATGCTTTTTTATTATTATTATTATCAATTGTTGTAGTCGGTGGTCGATATAATGAACCGACGCGCCGGACCAAAGGCTTAATCTAAGTTTATTTCTAGGTTTATCTAAAGAGAGGGCAGAGAGAAGATTTGTTAGAGAGTAAAGGGAGAATATGAAAAATGAGAAACAGAAAATAAAAGAAGAGAAATTGAGGACTTTTAAACCTACGCTAAATGATGTAGTTTTGGTGTCTGATATGGCTATTATATATATATTTTTTTGGTAAAACTGAGACTATATGCAGATTATACGCCACTGGCCATATCTGACAGGAGAAACCTTGCAACTTCAGGGGGCGGCTCCCCAAACAAACGGCCACCAATCTGATATCCTCGTAACAACCTTGCCAACGCATCGGCAACTGAATTCGCACCTAGCCGGATAAACCGAATCTTCACCTCCCAATGAGCAGCCAACAACCCTCGTATTAGCAACACCAGTCCGGAGCCTTGCAGTGCCATCGACGAACCCTGTAAGATACGCGACACCTCCATATTATCCGTTTCCAAAACAACCTTTCTATATCCTTGCGACCAAGCAAGCTGTAAACCATCGTGAACCGCCCACATTTCGGTTAATAAGACAGCACATATGCCCACGCTGCGCGATGAACCTATTAGCCAACAACCATCCTCACTTCTCACAACCACACCCGTTGCAGCCATACCCTCCTTAGCACTCACCGCAGCGTCCACATTCACTTTAACCCATCCCTCTTTTGGAGCACACCATACATCCCCGGCCACATTCCTTGCCAACGGGCTCGTTGATCGCAATGAATTAGCGCCAGAGATTTCTGCAGCAAACTTAAAACACAACCCCACGAAATCTCCTTTTTCTACAAACGCCTCATCTAAGAGAATACTACACCGTTGTTTCCATAGCCGCCAGCAAATTACCGAGAAAATAACCTGCCAAGTAGAGCCTTGTTGATTGGTACTCTGTCTAGCAATGCTCCCCAATAGTCAGGTCGGGAAATCCAACTGAAAAAACTGTTGCTGCTCATTCGCTGGCACCACTGCTGCCCAAACGTTTCGTGCCTTCTTGCAGTCCCGCAGCAAATGAACGACATCCTCCATAATGCCACCACATAACCGACATCCACTGGAAGTAGCTAAATGGCGATGGTACCTCTCCGCATTTGTCATCAGCTTACCCTTGAGTGCTAGCCAAAGGAAAACCCGGATGCACTGAGGCACCTGAAGTTTCCATATAGATTGCCACCCCTTGTTCGAACCACCAATATCATTCAAATTCAAAGCTCTGTAGGCTGTCTTGGTTGAGAACAGCCGTGTTTCCTCCCAACGCCACCCTATCGAGTCATCGCCCGCATCAGCCGATGGTGGGTTGACAGCAGGGATGAAAGGCACAACATAATCCGGTACAATCTGTTCAATGATATTCCAATTCCAATGTCCATCCGAAGTAGCAACGAGCCTCACCTTCATGGGGTTAGGAGGTGCAACCAAGTTACAGCACATCGCTAATGGTTCAGGCAAGTTCAACCAATTATCATACCAAAAGTCCACCTTTGCACCATTATTTATTGACCAACAAATACTATTGCGGATATCGCCCCACACATGCGCCAACCCTTGCCAAAGACGGGAACAATTCCTTCGTCTCAATACAGCGGGCACATCCTCTCCCCATCCATATTTGTGTTTAATCACTTGCACCCACAACTTATTCGCATTCGAAACCAATTGGAATCCAACCTTCATTAGAAGCGCTTTGTTTTGGAGATGTAAGTCTCGAAACCCAAGCCCCCCATTCGCTACCGGTTGCTTCACATCACTCCAATTTACAAGAGGCATGCCATGCTTCAACGAACCATTTCCCCATACAAAATTCCTAATAAGCTTTTCTAACTCCATACAAAACCCTTTCGGGGGCCAAGCTGTTTGCATCGCATAAGTTGGGATCGCTTGAAGAACCGATCAACTAAAATTTTTGAGATCACCTTGTACGTGACGTTGCACAGGCTGATAGGACGGAACTGAGTAATCTTAGTAGGACACTCCACCTTCGGTATAAGGACAATGAGCGTTTTATTAACCCATTCCTCAAATACTCCTTCCTCAAAGAATTGAGCAACTGTCCGATGCATCGTGTGCCCAACTACATTCCAATTTCTTTGAAAAAACAACACCGGAAGACCATCCCAACCCGTCGCCTTCAGCGGTGCCATCTTGAACACTGTGTCCCTTACCTCTTCAAGAGAAATCGCAGCCAAGGCTCTCCGAAACTCAGCAGGTTCGAACTGATGAAAGGCATTCCGCGTTGGCATGTGGGCCTGCTGTCGAGTCTCGGCAGTGAACAAAAGCTGGAAGAACTTCACTGCATGATTCCGAAGAACCAAGGGGTTATCACTCCACGTACCATCCTCAATCTCCAATGCATGCACAGCATTCTTCCTCCTGCGGATCATTGTGCAAGCATGAAAATATGAGGTATTGCGGTCCCCGTCACTAACCCATTGCGAGCGGGATTTTTGTTGCCAAAGTTTTTCTTCCTGTATCAGAACCGTATCCAACTCAGCTTTAAGTGACTCCTCCAGCTTAAGAAGGAAGGGAGATTCACGATTCTCAAGCACTTTCTCAATGCCTCGAAGGCGAGCAAGAAGCAACTTCTTCCGATTACCAATATGACCAAAAGTGGATGCATTCCATTCAAGACTGCTCTCCTGAAACCGTTTTATGTTAGAACCCATCGAATCCGATTGCACCCAGGTAGTATCCAGCAACCGGGGAAAATCCTGGTGATCTATCCAGGGGGCAATGAAGCGATATGGCCTTAAGCATGGATTCGGAGGTACCTCCCTAGTGTCGAGGAAAATCGGCCGATGGTCAGAGCCCAAACGCGCCAAATGAGAGACTTCAGAGTTCGCAAACCTCTCAATCCAATCACTATTACAAACATAACGGTCCAACCGTTGCGACAAGTCCCCCCTCCTCCAAGTAAACCTTGGTCCGGAAAACCCCATATCCAATAACCCACTATCACACATAAAGGAAATGAACCTCGAGCACACCCCGGACCGTCTTTGCGATCCACCACACCGTTCCATACTGCTAGCAATGACATTAAGATCCCCACCTACTGCCCAAGGATGGCCAGCACCCGGGTTTAAAGCCCTCAGCTACGACCACAAATCTCGACGCTTAAGCGCACATGGACTTGCATAAACAAATGTGAAGAAAAAGGTCTTCTTCGACGACGGAACCGAACAAAAAGTATGGATAAACTGGGTTGAAACAGCAATCACGTCAACCACCACCGATGAGTTCCACAACAACCAAATGCCACCAGAAAATCCATCCGCTTCAACCCGAAAGGATGCTTTGAATCCTGAATGACGAACAAAATTGTCTGCCCTAACACCTCCAATGCGAGGCTCAAAGATAGCAAAAATATCCGGGCGTTTTGCCCGCACATGTAATCTGAAATATCGATTAAAAGCAGGGTCTAGGGCACCCTGAGAATTCCATAAAATGAGCTTAACCATAATTAAATAAAGATGGGGGAACCAAATTTAGACCTGCATGTCCGTCTGTCCATCATCTACATTTTCATGTCCCTGCACCGCCATTCCAGCACTCACCAACGACGAATCCAAAACGCCTTGAGCATGATCGAGTTCCGACGACAAGGAAGTCACCATTTCTTGTAGCATCGATTGACTAGGAGATTTAGTAGCTTTCTTCTTTAACTTTGCACGAGCAACTCCCGGGATAGCAACCTTGTTTTTGTTACCACCCTTAACCGAGGAACTCAGGATAAATGCTGGGAGTACGCGCCCATTCCTTTCACGTAACGCCGGCCTCGGAGGCGAATCAAAAACCTGAACAACCCCATGCAGACTCTCATCTAGTGTCGTGGTCTTGGCCACCACATTTTCCTTAGATGCAATAGCTAAGCTCTTATCATGTACACCATTTACCTCCCATTCTCGGATGACTATAGCAGTTTTTGCTGGAACGGGTGCTGCTGCGGGAACAACCTCCTTCGTTTTCCTAGTGCTACCTCGTGCCCCTTGCTTACTCGTGCCTACATGGCCATTACCAACTTGTCCAGACCCCTCCAAAGGTGCCACCACGTTTTTTGCATACATCGACTTCCCACTAGGGGCATGCACGGGAGCTGCTTCCTCAATAACCTTCTTCATCTTCCTAGCCTCTCTACTAGTCGCATCCTCCAATCCTTCAAGCATGGCATAACGAGACCCTTGCACACGCTCAGCCAGCCCACTCGGGGCATTCACGGGAGCCGGTTCTTTCCTAGTTAGCGTCGGCTTCCTCCTTCTGTTCGATACCTGCATCCAAGGGCCATATGCTTCCTTCTCAGATACCGTCTCCTCCTGTAAGTTCTGCTCCGTAGCAGCGGCAGTATGTAACCCACAAACCTCATTTGTGTGTCCGTACTTACCACATGAGAAACAAATGGCTGGGAGCCCTTCATATTCCACCACCTGACGTTTGCCGTCTACAATAATGCCACTCTTAAGTGGCTTCTCGAGATCCACCATCAAAGCAAGCCGGGCAAATTTCCCCCGACTCCCTTCCGACGTGTTGTAATCTATTCGCACCACAGTACCCAAAGAACTAGCAATATGGCTAAAGAGACTCTTTGTATAATACATGTATGGCAGCCCCGGAATGCGGATCCATACCATAATTTTCTCCGGATAATCTTTAGCTGTGGAAAAATTACGACTCCATGGCTGCATCGTGAGGTAAGAGCCATATATGACCCACGGACCTCCCGTCAGTACCTTCTTGCAATCCTCCGTCAAAGCAAACCGAACAAGATAGTATTCATTATCCAAATCGACAAGGCGCATCTCCCTTTTCGGCTTCCATAGAGATTCAAATCTAGAAAGTAGGGCTTTATAGCCTATCGATTTCCCTAACAGCTGGACAATAACAGAATTTTCTAACCTCTTGTCATTCTCAGCATGAACCCGCTCAGAAAACGTGATCTCCGGTAACGCACCTTCCGTTCGGATTCTAACATCTTCATCACGTACCACCACATCCAAGTCCTCAATGATCGGCACGTCCTTTGTCTCAGCAGACTTCCCCACAATTATATCCCTAAAGGACATCTTCCTACCAGCCGCCTCATCCGTATCCATCACTTGAATGGGGGGAGTAGGCTGCTCTTGGGGCTGGGTAGCGTCCAAAGGCTCTGGGGCCGGTGCTGGGATCCCAGCATCCACCATGCGTTCGTCGCTTTCTCCCTGCGCCAAGCCTCCAATCTTCTCCGCATCCTGCCCAGCCACAGCCGGTCTCTGCCCGTCCTGATGATCCAACACACTACCATCCCCGGCCAGGTCCACCTGGTTGTTGCGCTCCGGCGGCCTGCCAGCATCACCATCCAATACAGTGATACTAGGGTTATTGCTCACATTAGGGTTTCCAATATTTTCGCTCATATTTTTTTATCCCACTATGGCTATTATATATTATTAAACAATAATTTCATAAATTTCAACTTAGACTCCCGTAATTTTTTTAATCGAAAAAAACATTTTCATAACTTTATTAAATCTATCAATTATTATGTATTTTTTTTATAATCATGTGACTATCTACTTAATTAAAGAAAAACATTTTGCACCAACAATAGTTGGGTACATTGATAAGGCACATTATATTTCAAAAAAAGAACGTGAGTTCAAACCTTGAAGATGACATGTTAGGAGGGACAACCTTGCACTCTAAACATAAACCGCAAAGCGGACACGTATATTTCTAATGAAATAGTAAAGTACACAAATGATTACTAATTTTTAAAAGTTTAATGATCATCTTGTATTTTTAGGAATAGTTTAGTAACCATTTATGTACTTTACCCAAAACAAAACATTTCGCGGAGAAGATATGCAAGTGGGCTACCAAAATTTAGCATATATACTTTTAGGGGTAGGAATCGGTCGTTTTCAGAGATGGTTTTACATTCTTCACTCTGTCTCCAACATTTACGGGTACGGTTTTGGGTAATCCTCATTAAATGCTTCGGTTAATTTTCGTCCCTATCTCCATACCCATCGTATCCCCACAGTTTTTAGGGAATTCCCGTCCCCAAAAATTAGACAAAATTTACTATTTTACTAACCAAAATATATGGTCGAAGTAGAACAAAATTGTTGTGTAAAATGAACGGCAGAAATAGAGAGATAAATAGATTATATAATTAACAAAAAATGATAAATTAGTAGAGAGGTCACCCAAACTTAATAAGATTTAAACAAAAGATATGAATATATTGACAATAAAATAGGTAGATATTTTTTCTTGTTCAAAGATAAACTTGCATTAATTAAACCATAATAGGCAACGACCTAAACATATAGTCCGAAAAAAAGAAAAACAACAACCTAAAAAAGGAAAAAACCCTACTGTAGGAACAGATAGTAACATCCTTCCTCCTAGACACGCCGAAAAGATCACCGGACGATTCAGCTACAGACATTAACATAAAAGCAAAGGCCCTAAAAAGATAACAAAGACGAAGTCGCGACTCAGACGACCTGAAACATCGGATACCAAGGACAAAGGCCCAACGAGGATCCTTAACACCAAACGCGACCAACATCGTGGCTTGCGCTTTCGAGACCAAATTTGCCAGACTCCCTCGGCAAGGAACAAAACCAGTCCACCGCCACCAGTTGTTGTTTACGTTCCGTCGACGATGCCGGAGAGCTCTATCCAGAGACAGGCTTCCTCCCAATAGTGGTTGGTCCTTTTCACGGCAAGCAGCAACGAACAACATCAGCGGGCTTATCGTTCGAACTAAAGAACCTTGCTCCGTCTGGCTCTGTTTGATTCAAACACCAAAATAAAAACCTAAACACGAGGAGAACATAGATGAAAACCCTGGATCACAGGTCCTTGAACGAAACCTTAAGAACCAAGGGGAAGGTACAGATATGTTTCCTTGTCTGGGATCATTCCATTCACAGACAAGGTGCAAGTAAGGTTTCATGGATCCTCCGGATGACCCTCCAAGGAGTCATCCGATTCCTGTGCAGTTTCAACTTGGATTGGAGCTGAATCAAAAGGGAAATAAATCCCGTGATATCCGATTTGACGCAAAAAAAGGGGGTGCACAATCCCACCAAATATGCTGCTTTGACACAGAAGCATGAGAACAACATCAAAGAACCATACACAAAAGTCAAAGCTTACTAAATAAGGAAAGCTTTTAGGCAAAAAAAGGAAATGACCAAACAACCCCTATCAGCACGTCCGTCTTCGCCTGAAAACTTAAAGGTGCCGCCGTTTTTCCTAACAGCCCTTTTCCGGCATGCCGACGGCTCCCGGGCCTCTCTCCATAGAGTAAAGCGACCATCATTGAGGGACCAAATCGTTTAGGGAAACTTACGGCCTGTCCATCAAGGTTCTCGATCACCTTCACAAGCGAAGAAAACCGACCATCAGAGAGTTTTGGAGCTAGCCACTGTGGAGGAGAGCAAAGTACGAGCTGACCTGTTGTCCTCAGCCAAGGAGGTTTCCAACGTTCGACACACCCATGTGTTTGGACAGATCCATAAACCAGTAGCGAAGGTGGCCATGGTTTGGGATCGTCGACAAGGTTTGGGCTAAATGAACCAGCAACAAGGCTCTTTTTCACACTCATAATTTCTCCCAACGAGCCCCAGCGTCGACAGAAAGGGACCTGAGAAACACCCCGGCGGCGTCGCTTTCCCCCCGTGCGTGACAGAACCGGACCTGAGGAACTCCGAACCACCATCCAAAACCGCTCAACTACCCTGTTGAGTGGATCGCAAGATCGATATAAACCAAGAGGGGGTGAATTGGAAATTTAAAGGTTTTGTGGTGGAAATTGCAAATTAAAAATAATAGACAAGGGATTTAGAGTGGTTCAAGTTCCAAATGAACTCTACATCCACTACCTTAGCTTCACTAAGGATTTGCAACAATTCCACTAATTGCTCTTCCCCTTTTCTAGGCTAAGGAGGCAACCCTTACAATTTCGGTTAAATTTTCTACCCAAAATTCAACTCAATCCTCACACAAGTGAACAAAGAAATTTGTTGGCTAATAAGGTATCTCTCAATACAAATGATAGCCCAATTACAAGCACTCAACCCAATTGAACAAAATATGAATGAAGATTACAATTGGGATTTCTAGACAAATAGGAATTTTGGCACAATTGCTTGGATTTGATGAATAGGTGTTTTCTTGAAGATCAATAGTTGTTGCTGATGCTTTTTGATGTGTCTTTTATACCTCCTCATTGATTTCTAGCCATTTGGGTGGTTGGGAACATAAATGGAGCCGTTGGAACCCTCTCTTACCACCATTAATGCACTTCTGCACCTACCAGTATCGGTACTCGGGAAGGTGTATCGGTACCTGTCTTAGAAAAGAAAGAGCCGTTGTGTGCAATAAATAAGGGGTATCGATACGCACGTAAGCGTATCGGTATGGGGTATCGAAACGGCTAGGGCCGTATCAATACTATTTTCTGAACTTAGCTCATTATCGATACTCGTATCGGTACGGGGGTTAGGCGTATCGATACAAGTCAACGACCTTTTAAAGTTTGGTTACCAACCAACTGACACCAATGGTCATATTTTTAAATCGACTTAATATTTAAAAATTATAAAGCCCGTATCGATACGAGGGTTTGTCGTATCGGTACGCTATTCAAACTCTTTGAATTTTAACACAGGGACGTATCGATACGAGGGTTTATGGTATCGATACTGGTTCCGACAGTAACCAAGTTTGTTAAAATAGTATCGATACGCTTGGTGGTGTATCGATACTCCTGGACGATTTTCAATGGTTTTGCCTTGGAACACTTAGAAAATATTTTGAGTTTGAGTTTTATAAATCAGTTTTAAAGTGTTGGTGTTTTAAAACTTATTAAGGGACTTATAAAAACAATTTTAAGTTTTATAAATTGATCCTTAAAGATCTAATTATATCAAAATCAAACATAGGTTTTACAATCTCCCCCTTTTTGATATAACAAAACTAAAACTTAAAATTTTTGATATTTTTGAAAAACTTTTACAAAGTTAACTCCCCCTTAATATAAGCTTGGTAACCTTTGAATTAAAATCAAAATATTTGAATTGTGAGCTAGTTTCTTCTCCCCCTTTTTGTTAGATCAAAAAATCTTTGAGACAATTAAGTGCATAAAGAAATCAAAGGTATAATAAGCAACATAGATTCTATCCAACATAGCAACATACTTGAAATCCAAACAAAAGCAAAAGAGAAATCAAAGCATAGGTTTTAATCCTAAAACAACCTTAATCCTAAGAACATAAAGCAGAGGTGCATAAAATAGAAAATCCTAAATGATATGCATGACAAACAAGAAGAAACGTCTAAGCATCGTCTTCTTCGTCTTCATATCTTCATCATCTTCTCCCATAGGCTCATTAGTGCGCATACTATTACGCCACTCATCATGGAAAGCGGCAATGGAAATATTCAAGGAATTGTGCCCGCTTTCAAGAGATGTGAGGCGATTCTCCATACCCATCATCCTAGTATCAAAGGTAGTTTCCATTGAAGTAAGACGAGTATTCATGTCCGTGCGCAACCCGGTAAATTGCTCATTGAGATAGGTCATGAGAGCATCCATGTTGGGTTGTTGGACTTGTGGAGCTTGAGGAGCTTCTTCGAAAGTGGCGGCGGCTTCTGGTGGTAACTCGGCAAGACGTACCCATTCACCATTAAGATAAGAAAACTTTGCCCGAGCAAGAGATCGCTCATCAATGGGATCATAATGGTGAATGGGTACGTCTCCGCGAACATGAGTCGAGCAAGATTTGGTCGGGCATGAGTCGTACCGTATGTGAAGGAGGTGACGTGAGGAGTGTTACGATTTTGCACGAGGTAGACGATCTCCGCGAACATGAGTCGAGCAAGATTTGGTCGCCTTTTCTCACGGAAGCACTGAATCCAAAAATCATCCACTTGACGGATGGTGGAATATTTTCCTCCAGAGGGACGGAACCACCAAGATACCATCAAATGTGAGATCCGGTCTTGAGCATTTAGGGCGGTGACGGATCCATGAAGAACATGCCCCAAAGCATGCTCATTGTCAAGGCCTTCATCCTCTAAATTGAAAACCTCACAAATGGATTGAACATCAAGAATAATTTTCTTCCCCATGAGGTAAGAGCTAATAGCAACAACTTCCCCATCACGACTAATACATTTGCATAGAAAATCAAAACCAAAAGACGATAGAAAACACCGGGAATAGAGATAAACTCCATGAAGTTCCATCGATGAAACACATGAAGATACTCAAACTTAAAACGCTCCGAATTGAGAAAAGGAACGGAGATTACCCTTTCGGCACGGATCTTGTAATTTTCATATTGACGAAAGTGAGTGAGACCCGAATTGCCATGAAAGCATTGCTCATAGATGATGGAGTAGTTTGGACGAGCACTTTCTCCAATGGTGGAAGATTCACCGGCTTGGGAAACCCTTGAACGCTTCCTCGAAGGTTCTTTCGGTGCCATGATCTAAAAGAGAGATTAAGCAAAAAGGATTTCTTCAATTTGAGTAAAAATCAAGGTAAAAAGATTTTGAGAAAAATTTTAAGAAAAGTTTTGAAGAAAACAAAGGTTTTGATAAAAGGATGAAACAAAATAACAAAACAAAGAAAATTGAAAAAGAAAAAAAAAGAGATTACCTTGATAGAAACTTGGAAGATTGAAGAAAAACTAGCACAAAGATGAGAGAGAGAGCACAAAGCCTTGCTTGATTCAAAAACTCTTTTAGATTTGAGTTGAGATGTGAAAAATATGGAGGAGGAAGGGCCTTTTTATAGGCAAAAACGGCTAGGGTTAATTAGGTTTTGAAGAGTTTGAAATTAGGTAAAAGTTGAACTCATTAAAAGCCAATTTAATGCCATCAGCGCAGTCGAGTATCGATACGCCTGAGGGTGTATCGATACGGGGATAGAATTGTCTTTTCTGCAAAAATGCCCGTTGGAAAGTCGTATCGAAACGGAGGGGTCCGTATCGAAACAACCTGTATCGATACGAGGTGAATCGTTTCGATATCCGTGAAGCGAAAAGAATTCTGGGAAACGAAATGAAGAACAGGTATCGATACGCGTAGATCAGTATCGATACTGTATGCCCAGAAATGCATATTTGGTTCAAAGAACAACCAAAGGCTCGAACTTAACATCTCCTAAAGATATGCAAATGGTGAATGAGCAGTTCTAAGCATATTTCAAAAGAAGCATACTCCCCCTAACTATAGGCATGGATGAAATTAGGAGTCTAAGCATACAAACATGGCATTTCACAAGATCAAGCATATTTAAGCACAAAAGAGGTCCAAAAAGGTCAAGAAAGGCTAGCTAGACCTAACTCTCTCCTAAGGGACCAAAAACGCTCTTTGTCTAAGGGTTTTGTAAATATGTCCGCTAATTGATTCAAGGTGTCTACATACTCTATAACCACATCTTCCTTAAGGACATGATCTCTAATGAAATGATGCCTTATTTCTATGTGTTTGGTTCTAGAGTGTTGGATGGGATTTTTTGTTAAACATATTGCACTAGTGTTGTCACATTTTAGGGGTATGGTTTCAACTTTAATTCCATAATCTAAGAGTTGTTGCTTCATCCAAAGGACTTGAGCACAACAACTCCCTAAGGATATGTACTCGGCTTCGGTGGTAGATAAGGCTACACTATTTTGTTTCTTAGAGAACCAAGATATGAGCATACTACCTAGGAATTGACAAGTTCCCGAAGTACTTTTCCTATCGATTTTACAACCCTCATAATCCGCATCCGAGTAAGCATGAAGGTTGAAGGTAGAGTCTCTAGGATACCAAAGACCTAAACAAGGAGTGTCTCTAAGGTATCTAAAGATTCTCTTAACGGCTATAAGGTGAGACTCTCTAGAACTAGCTTGAAACCTAGCACACAAGCAAACACTAAACAAGATATCCGGTCTACTTGCGGTAAGGTAAAGAAAAGATCCAATCATAGAACGATAAAGCTTAGAGTCAACACACTTACCTCCTTCATCTTTGTCAAGCTTTGTAGATGAGCTCATAGGAGTGGCTTGAGGCTTTGCATTCTCCAAGCCAAACTTCTTGAGCATATCCTTTATGTATTTTGCTTGGTTGATGAAGGTGCCATCCTTCTTTTGCTTGATTTGGAGTCCCAAAAAGAATGAGAGCTCCCTCATCATGCTCATCTCAAATTCACCTTGCATTAACTTAGCAAACTCTTGACAATGGCATTCATTAGTAGAACCAAAAATAATATCATCAACATAAATTTGAACTACTAAGATGTCATTTTTATACATTTTTATAAAAAGTGTAGTGTCCACCTTACCTTTTTCAAATCCTTTTTCAATCAAAAAATTTGAAAGTCTTTCATACCAAGCTCTAGGAGCTTGTTTTAAACCATAAAGAGCTTTGGTAAGTTTGAAAACATGATTTGGAAATTTTGAATCTTCAAAACCCGGTGGTTGTTCCACATACACTTCTTCATTTATAAAACCATTTAAAAATGCGCTTTTAACATCCATTTGAAAAAGCTTGAAATTATGATAACATGCATATGCAAGCAACATCCTAATGGCTTCCATTCTAGCTACGGGTGCATAGGTTTCATCAAAATCTATTCCCTCTTCTTGAGTGTA
This sequence comes from Hibiscus tridactylites, assembly GCA_958450335.1. Taxonomy (NCBI): domain Eukaryota; kingdom Viridiplantae; phylum Streptophyta; class Magnoliopsida; order Malvales; family Malvaceae; genus Hibiscus; species Hibiscus tridactylites. Next base: position 42,025,677 of record OY288282.1, read on the forward strand.
ACCTTGTGCAACAAGTCTAGCTTTATTTCTCACAATGTTACCACTCTCATCTAGCTTGTTCCTAAAGACCCATTTAGTTCCTATTGTAGATTGATTACTAGGCCTATCAACTAATGTCCAAACATTACTTCTCTCAAATTGATTTAACTCTTCTTGCATAGCCATAATCCAAAAGTCATCTTTCAATGCTTCTTTAATATTTTTAGGCTCTATGCATGAGATAAATGCAACATGGTTCATTAATCTAAGAGAAGAACGAGTGATTACCCCCTTGGATGGATCACCCAAGATTTCACCATCTTTGACATAGTTCAACTCCCTTGGGTAGCTCACTTCCTTTTCCTCAATAGCCAAGTCCTTCAAGGCTTCAAGAGGTGGATCTTGTGTGTCCTCTTCTTTTGTTGGAATCTCATCCTCCTTTGAAGTTTGTCCTCCATCAAAGGCATTTATGATTCCTACATCATCATCATCACAAGAATCCTTCCTAGGAAGGAGGTTATCATCGAATACAACATGAATAGATTCTTCTACTACTAAAGTTCTTTTGTTAAATACTCGATAGGCTTTAGAGGTTAAAGAGTAACCTATAAAAATGACTTCATCACTTTTTGCATCAAATTTACCTAAGTTGTCTTTTCCATTATTTAAAACAAAGCACTTGCAACCAAAAGGGTGAAAATAGCTAATGTTAGGCTTTTAGATTTTAAAATCTCATAAGGTGTTTTCTTTAAAATTGGCCTAATCATTACTCGATTTACAATATAGCAAGCGGTGTTTGTGGCTTCCGCCCAAAAATATTTAGGTAAATTGTTTTCACAAAGCATAGTTCTAGCCATTTCTTGCAAAGTTCTATTTTTCCTCTCAACTACCCCATTTTGTTGAGGAGTTCGAGGAGCCGTAAAATTATGGCTAATACCATTTTCATTTAAAAAATCTTCAAACCCTAAATTTTGAAACTCGATTCCATGATCACTTCTAATATGTGAAATTCTAAGTTCAAGATCATTTTGGGTTAATTTTGAAAATGTGATGAATTTTTCCAAAGCCCCATCTTTAGTACTTAAAAAGAGAACCCAAGTAAATCTAGAAAAATCATCAACAAGTACAAAAGCATAAGACTTACCACCCAAGATCATAGTCCTAATTGGCCCAAATAAATCCATGTGGATTAGTTGTAAGCATCTACTAGTAGAAACATCATTAATGGATTTAAAGGAAGACCTATGTTGTTTACCCTTTGAGCATGCATCACAAATTTTATCATTTGAAAATTTTATCTTGGGTAAACCTCTAACTAGATTTAGGGAGACTAGTTTTTCCAAAACACTTATGCTAGCATGTCCTAGTTTCCTATGCCACAACCATGCATCATTTTCATTTTGTGCAACTAAGCATGCATGAGATGTATGAATGTCATCTAGATGCACCATGTATATGTTTCCTATGCGATGACCTATGAGCATAATATTATTAGATTTAATGTCCACAATTTTGCATCCATTTTTATCAAATAAAACATTAAATCCTTTATCACACAATTGACTTATGCTCAATAAATTGTGTTTAAGACCACCGACATATAATACATTTTCAATGAGAATTGTGGAGTGATTACCTATGGAGCCAATACCTTTAATGTGGCCTTTGGAGTTGTCACCAAAGGTTACTACTCCTCCACTTTTTGGCTTTAGATCCATGAATCTACTCTTGTCTCCGGTCATGTGCCTCGAGCATCCACTATCAAGGTACCATGAGTTTTGACTTTGTGCTTTGGCCTTGTAGCAATGCTCCCCCTACAAACAAAGATATTAAACTTTGGTTTTTGGTACCCAAATCATTTTGGGTCCATGAGTGTTAGCTCCCAAAACCTTGGTTCCCTTAGGAATCCAAGATGACATAGCAATAACATTATTAGATTTAACAAGTTCCTTAGGAACCCATACACTTCTAATTCTTTTAGCTCTATTATGTCTTGGGTAGCTACCTTGTTTGTAGTAGTTAGTCTTTTTCTTAGGTTGGTGTGTTCTAGAGGATTCACCTACTTCATGCTTGACACTACCAACAATTTTTAAAGACTTTTTGAGCTCATTTAGCTCACCCAACACCTTTTGGTGTTCACTATTACATTGAGATAAAAGATTATTAAGATCAACATTTTCATCTTGAAAGAATTTTAGTTCATCTTTTAATCCTAATACCTTTTTCTCAAATTTTGAATTAGCTTGAGTGAGTGAGTCATTTTTCTCATTTAGTTCTAAAATGATTTTCTTGTTTTTAATGACCGACTCTTTAAACTTCTCAACTAATTCATCATATACCTCTTGTAACTCATCATATGCATCATTCAATTCTTCATAATCTAAAATAGATGAGTTAGAGGTTACCATGGAGGAATCTTCCTCAAGTGCCATGAGGCAAAGATTAGCCACTTCTTGTTCGTCATCCTCCGATGACTCCTCATCACTCCAAGTAGCAAGCTTGTCTTTGAGCCTCTTCTTCTTCTCAAAGCCCTTCTTCTTGAGTTGAGGGCACTCCAAACGTATGTGGCCGGGTTGTTTGCACTCAAAGCAAATGATAGGATCCCTTCCTTCCTCTTTGTTCTTGCTTTTGAAGTCCATCTTCCTTTGGATTTTTCTTCCCCGGTTGGACCTCATAAAGCGTGAGAATCGTTTGGCCATCATAGCCAATTCTTCAAGTTCATCCTCCTCACTAGATGAGCTCTCATCATGTTGTGAAGCTTTAGCTTTGAGAGCTATTCCCATCTTCTTCTTCTTCTCAACCTCAAGCTTCTCTACCCTTTTCTCTTCTTTCTTCTTCTCATCTTCCCTTCCTTGCTTCATGATCTCATGAGTAAGGAGAGAACCCACAAGCTCATCAAGCTTCAAAGTTTTCAAATTATTTTCTTCGATGATAGCGATTCTCTTCCCATCCCAAGACTCGGGAAGTGAATAGAGTAGCTTCCGGACAAGTTTATCTTCCGGTATGATCTCTCCAAATCCCTTTAGACCATTGACAATCATGGAGAAACGATCAAACATCTTTGACACCGTCTCATCGGGCTCCATCTTGAAATTTTCATAACTAAGATTGAGAATTCCAATCTTAGTTTCTTTAACATCATTGGTGCCTTCATAAGTAGTCTCAAGAGTGTCCCACACTTCTTTGGCACTTTCGATGGATGAGACCTTTGAATAGATGTCTGGACCGAAAGAACAAAATAGCATGTGGAGAGCTTTATCATTAACTTGAATCTTTTTCCTCTCCTCTTCACTCATCTCCACTTTCTTCTTCAAAACCATCTTGCCTTCACCATCTTGCTTCAATGGAATATATGGCCCATCTTCAATGACATCCCACACTAGATAGTCATTTGACTTGATGAATAGACGCATTCTATTCTTCCAAAAAGAATAGTTATCACCGTTGAAGAAAGGAGGCTTTGTAGTGGATTGTGACTCGTACATGCCGGAACCGGAGGTTGAAGTCATCTCTTGATACTTTGATGATCACACTCTTCCAAGGAACTCCTCTTGTGGTTGTTAGTCCTCAAAGAGGTAGGATCTGATACCAATTGTTGAGTGGATTGCAAGATCGATATAAACCAAGAGGGGGGTGAATTGGAAATTTAAAGGTTTTGTGGTGGAAATTGCAAATTAAAAATAATAGACAAGGGATTTAGAGTGGTTCAAGTTCCAAATGAACTCTACATCCACTACCTTAGCTTCACTAAGGATTTGCAACAATTCCACTAATTGTTCTTCCCCTTTTCTAGGCTAAAGAGGCAACCCTTACAATTTCGGTTGAATTTTGGACACAAGTGAACAAAGAAATTTTTTTGGCTAATAAGGTATCTCTCAATACAAATGATAACCCAATTACAAGCACTCAACCCAATTGAACAAAATATGAATGAAGATTACAATTGGGATTTCTAGACAAATAGGAATTTTGGCACAATTGCTTGGATTTGATGAATAGGTGTTTTCTTGAAGATCAATAGTTGTTGCTGATGCTTTTTGATGTGTCTTTTATACCTCCTCATTGATTTCTAGCCGTTTGGGTGGTTGGGAACATAAATGGAGCCGTTGGAACCCTCTCTTACCACCATTAATGCACTTCTGCACCTACCAGTATCGGTACTCGGGAAGGTGTATCGGTACCTGTCTCAGAAAAGAAAGAGTCGTTGTGTGTAATAAATAAGGGGCATCGATACGCACGTAAGCGTATCGGTACGGGGTATCGAAACGGCAAGGGCCGTATCGATACTATTTTCTGAACTTAGCTCACTGTCGATACACGTATCGGTACGGGGGTTAGGCGTATCGATACAGGTCAACGACCTTTTAAAGTTTGGTTACCAACCAACTGACACCAACGGTCATATTTTTAAACCGACTTAATATTTAAAAATTATAAAGCCCGTATCGATACGAGGGTTTGCCGTATCGGTACGCTATTCAAACTCTTTGAATTTTAACACAGGTGCGAATCGATACGAGGGTTTATGGTATCGATACTGGTTCCGACAGTAACCAAGTTTGTCAAAATAGTATCGATACGCTTGGTGGTGTATCGCGTATCGATACTCCTGGACGATTTTCAATGGTTTTGCCTTGGAACACTTAGAAAATATTTTGAGTTTGAGTTTTATAAATCAGTTTTAAAGTGTTGGTGTTTTAAAACTTATTAAGGGACTTATAAAAACAATTTTAAGTTTTACAAATTGATCCTTAAAGATCTAATTATATCAAAATCAAACATAGGTTTTACATACCCACTGCAGAGTCGACGTCGGCGCTGAGGAAGGTAAGAAACCGCTCCTAAGACATCCGAGCGATCCGAGCTTGCAGCGGTTGAGGCGAGAGTTTGAAAGAGGGAGGCCTAGGGTTCCGGTATGGACAACCGGAGAAGAACTCGACACTCTCATGGGTTTTTCAATATCCCTCTAACGTGTATCTGTGAATGACTGATTTCATGAGTTCTACTCAAAATAGGTAGATATACATGTAAATGAAAGTTAATTATATATATTTTAAAAATTTTGTAAAATACCATGGATTCTTGTGAATATTTTTTGGGATCCCACAATTATTTATACGGTTCAGGTTCGATTATCTCCACGATTCGGATACAGTAATCCCCTTCCCCATCCCCATTTGAGCTTCGGTGATAAAATTTTTCCCTTCCCCTTGAGTGAAAGTTTCGATTATTCCACATCTCTATCAATTCGAATCACCATAATTTTCGAATATTCCTCACCTAATTTGTACTTTATATAGCTTACAGTTACAGACATTGATGATCAAAGTTGAGCGTGAATATCAAAGAGAGACCAAAGTTCCAAGCAATGTGGGAAAGCCCAGTGGTGTCCTTATATCCGCAAAGCCATGATTTGTGGGCAAAACCTATGGGGACTCGCAATCAGCTTGCAAATTATGACCAATCACAACGTTAAAAGGCGTGTACTATTAGTAAGTGGGTCCCACACCAAACCTATAATCAAGCCAATCATTTTAATATATATCTAAGACTTTTTAGTGTTGCAACTTGCAACCTTTTACTAAAACTAAAATGTATTTATTTCGTCCAATATAAAAACATATATGTGTAGCAGACTAGCAGTAGCAGCAGCAGAGTCTGCGCAATTTTGTCTCCAGCCCTAATGGTGTAAAGAAAATTTCTAGTCCTAACGTTCAAAAGAACCACAACTGGACCCCCCAGGGACCAGTGGTTTCATAGGCGAAATTGGCCAAAATACACTCTTACAAACAAACATTATTCTCGTCAATTTTAATAGAAAAGGGGTTTTCCTTTAACCCATGTTGCTAATAATTTGATCAAATTATGATTTTGCTTGTTTCCTTATGCTTAAAATTGAATTAGTCCCTTTTTTTAATTTTTCATAATTTTATTCTTCTATTTTGTTATTTAGTACTTAACACTATTATTTATTTTACTTGAAGTGCTAACGCGGACATGATAAGTTGGAAGGATGTTTCAAAGAAAAAAAACAGCAAGTATTTTAACTAAAATAGCTGATGGTTAAAAATATATTTGGATTAACTAATAATATTATAAAAGTATGATAATTTTTTTGACAAGATAAAAGTATGATAATTTAACCTTAATAGTATGTAACGATAATATTATAATATATATTAAAATTTATCACGCTTATGATGTGGGTGAAAGAAAACATTCTATATGAAAAATTTACTATTTTTTTATTTTATTTATTTTATTATTTTTTATTTATTTATTTATTTTATTTTATTTTATTTATTTCATTTATTTTTATTAGAAAATATGGCTCCTATTTTTTCGGAGCACAATCGTACTGGGGTGGCTAACCCTAGTTCTGAAAGTTTCAATGTCGCAGGCGGCCAGCCGCCCGGAGGAGAGCTGTCGGTACCGTTACCGCCGCCTAGCCAAGGGTCTAGCGGACAGCAACTGCAGCGAGAAGGAGGAGAGGAACAGGCGACGCTGATGGAGATTGGGGTTTTGGGGACAACGCACCCTGGGTGCGACGGGAGTAACCCGGGGATAGCAGGGACAGTGGCAACGGGCGGAGGAGTAGGCGCTCCGGCGGTAGCAGGGACAGTGGCAATGGGCGGAGGAGTAGGCGCTCCGGCAGTGGCTATTCCGGGGCCGAGCAAGGGGACATATGCGGCTATGGTGGCGAAGGAGGGTACTACTGGCGGTCGACACAAGGCCGGTGTTGCTACGGATGGAATTCAGGTTTTAGAGTCGGACTTTTCTATTGATCGAAGTGGCTCGTTTCCACGCATAAAGTTCTCTGAGAGGGTACATGCATCGATCGATGAAAGCATGAAACTTGTCGTGATTGTCCGCTTGTTGGGAAGAACCATCGGATACAAAACTTTGTTGTCTCGAATACCTGGATTGTGGGCACCAACCGGTGATTATCATGTTGTTGATCTTGATAATAACTATTTTTTGGTGAACTTTGAATCAAGTGCGGATTATACTAGGGTATTATCGGTGGGACCGTGGACATTGTATGGAAGTTATCTAACTGTTCAGCCATGGTTGCGCTCTTTTTCGACGTCTTAGAAGCATCCGTCACAAGTTATGGTACGGATTCGCCTTCCGGGGTTACCTTACAGATATTACACTAAAGCTCTATTTAAGTTGATTGGTAGCATTATTGGTTCTGTGGTTCGGATTGATTATAACACGATAACTGGGGAGCGGGGTAAGTTTGCTAGGCTTGCGGTGCTTGTGGACTTGAACAAACTGTTACTACCGTGTATAGGGATTGATGGTTTTACGCAGAAACTAGAGTACGAGGGGCTGAGCCAAATATGTTTCAACTGTGGGATTTATGGGCACTCGACTAATGTTTGTGGTCAACAAAAAGGTGAGGATGTGGACGCTGGGACAACGGTGGAGGCGGATAAGCCTGGAGAAGGATTAGAGGGGGCTGATGGATCGGATAACTTGTATGGTCCTTGGATGGTAGTGGACAATAAAAAGAGGAGGCCTAGGAGAGGTATGGGACAGCCAACTAGTGCCAGGGAACGTAATATAGGCGGATCGCGGTTTGTGGTCTTGGATGATGATAATGGTGGCGTGAAGGGAGTGGGAGAAACATCCAAATCGACGGGTCACAGGGAAGAGGTAGCCGCGGAGGATGGTGCAAGGACTAGGCCACATGGAAAGGGTATTGTTGTTGCTTTGGGGAAAGATAGATCGGAGTCGAGCAAGGGGGAGTTACCTAAGACGAAACCGCGAGGGGTAGCGCGGAGCCCGTTGAGTGATGTTTCAAATAAAGAGCTAACAAGTGAGAGCGGCGTTCAGGTTGTTGCGATGAATCCGCATGTGCCCATGCATGTGGAAAAATATACACCACGAGTGGTGCAGGGGACTCATAGAGCTGTGGTGATATCTGAAGGAGAGCAGGCCAGGAGTTCTCATGGTAGTGAAAAGAAAGAGGTGGGTCGTGGGAAGAGTTTATTGCCGGTGAAAGCGACGCTCAAGAGAGCTTCGAAGCAGTCGAAGCGTGGCCAAAGTATGCGTACGCCGGCGAAACCGGTGCTTGCGGAATGGGTTCAGAATTTAACTGAAGAGTTGCAAGTACAACACGACCAAACTGTGCAGACTTCGACGGGGGAGGCGAATAGAGTTGCTGCACCTGTCAGAGATGAGGAACGGCGGCCTAAGAGGGCTTCGTGCATAGTGCCGTCGGGTGCGGATGGTGCTGTTATTGGAGGAACCGGTGACAAGGAGAATTCCCTTCCGTCTTGCTAAGGTTCGTTGGGTGGTCGTGTGTTATTATTTTTTAATGATTAATATTATGTTTTGGAATTGTCAGGGCGCGGCGAGTCCGGAATTTCGCCGACATTTTAGGAATTTTGTTCAGAAACATGATCCGAGGATTGTGTGTCTTGTTGAACCGAGAATCAGTAGCCTTCAGGCAGATAAAGTGATATGTAAGTTTGGGTTTGGAAAATCATATCGGGTTGAGTGTCATGGTTTTAGCGGTGGAATTTGGGTCCTTTGGCGGGAGGATGTAAAAGTTGAAATTTTGATTGCTTCGAATCAATTTGTTCATGGTAGGTTTTTTGATGAGTCTGTTAATCAGTGGATTTTGTTTACTGCGGTTTATGCTTCGCCACATATTTCTATGCGTAAATTTCTTTGGGGTCAGTTGCTTCGGTTACAACCTGAGGCGAGACAGGCATGGGTTTTAGGGGGAGATTTTAATAGCATTATTCGCGGTGAGGAAAGCTTTGGTAGTTCAGGGACCTTGGGTATTAGCACTTTGTTTCATGATTTTATTTACACGGCAGGTTTGATCGAAGTGGAATATAGGGGGGATGACTTTACGTGGAGACGTGGAAGACTTTATAAGCGCCTTGATCGATGCTTGATAAATGATACTTGGCAACAGTTATTTCCATATAGTTTGGTTCTTCATTTGAACAAGTTGGGATCCGATCACTGTCCTCTGCTTCTTCGGAATGAGGCTTGTCCTAGAGCGGATGACGATCGGCCCTTTCGTTTTCTGGCTGCGTGGCAGGATCATCCGAATTTTGTTGAGCTTCTTGGCAATACTTGGAATCCGACGGATTCAGTGGTTGAGAACATTACACGATTTCAGGTGGCTGTGAAAGAGAGGAATGTTGAGGTTTTTGGTCATATTGGTACTCGTAAAAGGAGATTGTTAGCGCGGTTAAGAGGGATTGATAAAGCTCTACGCCATAAATACTCGCAGTACTTAGTGGATCTAGAGCGTTCTTTGCGGGAGGAGTTGGAAACTGTTTTGGAACAGGAAAAGAGATTCTGGTTTCAGAAATCTCGGTGTCAGTGGGCTTTGCAAGGTGATCGGAACACAAAATATTTCCACGCCTCTACGGTTAGCCGGCGGAGAAGGAACTTGATTACCCGTTTGCGTGATGAGAATGGTAGTTGGGTGGAGTCACAGAAGGATCTTCAGAATCATGCAGTGGATTTTTTCAGTCGGTTGTTTACAAGTGGAGGTGTTGATACCTCGACTTTCTCGGTTAGAGGTAAATTCCCGGCTCTGGATTCTGCTACTTTAAACTATCTGGATAGTTCTGTTTCCATGGATGAGGTGCGCAGGGCTGTTTTTCAGATGAGTGCGCTTAAGGCCCCAGGTAGCGATGGTCTCCACACTCTATTCTATCAACGTAATTGGGACTTAGTGGGGCCGGGTATCTGTCAGTTTGTGCAAGATATTTTTGCGGGGGCTGCTTTCCCGGATAAGTTGAATGAAACTCTATTAGTTATGATTCCTAAAGTAAATTCGCCGGAGGGGATGCATCATTTTAGGCCAATCAGTTTATACTAGGTGTTGTATAAAATTGTTACTAAGGTTGCGGTTAACAGGATCAAACCTTTTATATTGGAATGGGTGAGGGATAATCAGACTAGTTTTGTCCCTGGCCGGCTTATCTCAGATAACATAATCGTCGCACAAGAAGTTATTCACTCTATGCGTAGGAAGACGGGTGCTAAAGGGTGGATGGCGGTGAAAATTGACTTAGAGAAGGCTTATGATCGTTTGGAGTGGGATTTCATTGCGGATACGCTCTGTGATATTGGTTTGCCGCGTAATTTGCGGGAGTTGATTATGCGTTGTGTATTGTCTGTGTCCACTAGTATCCTTTGGAATGGGGCGCAAACTCCGAGCTTTAGACCTTCTAGGGGGATACGTCAGGGTGACCCACTGTCCCCGTGTCTTTTTGTGTTGTGTATGGAGAGACTCGGACAACTTATTGAGAAGAATGTCGCGTAGGGATCTTGGAAAGGTTTTCGGGTTTCTAGGAACTGTCTTGTGATTTCGCACCTTATGTTTGCGGATGACATGGTGTTATTTGCGGAGGCTTCGCTAGAACAGATTGGGGTGGTTCATTCGGTTCTGGCTGAGTTCTGTAGTGCATCGGGTATGAAGGTTAGCATATCTAAAACTAATGTGTTTTTCTCGAAGAATGTCCTCATTCCTATCCGTCAGTCCATCTGTTCAGTATGTGGCTTTTTGGAGGTCCAGGACCTTGGGAAATATCTGAGGGTTCCTATGTTACATCGGCGAGTGACGAAATATACTTATTCTTTTCTCGTTCAGAAGGTTAGAGATCGCCTAGAGGGTTGGAAGGCGTGGTATTTGTCTTTTGCAGAGAGAATTGTTCTGGCTAAAGTAGTGCTCTCAGCCATTCCGTCTTATTGTATGCAGACGACAAAAAATCCCAAGCATATATGTGATACAATTGAAAGCATTATTCGCTCCTTTATATGGGGAAAGTCGGGTATGCGAAAGGGAGTTCATCTTGTGAGATGGGAGGAGGTCGCATCCCCTATCGCGCATGGTGGTCTTGGGTTTAAATCATTGCATCAGTAGAATGATGCTTTTTTAATGAAAGTTGCGTATAATTTGGTGGCGAAGACGGATCAGTTATGGGTTCGCTTCTTGCGTGCTAAGTACAAGTGCTTTGACCGTATTCTGGACACGATTGCTAGGAGAAATAGTTCGGTATTATGGAAAGAAATTAGTTCAGTGTGGGATGATGTTCGTATTGGTATTGTTTGGAATGTGGGAAATGGGGAGACGGTAGATTTTTGGAGGGATTGTTGGCTTGCGGATGTTGGACTGCTTGTGGGATGTTGTGCGCAGGAAGCTTTGCCCGTTGGTCCTACAACCGTGCGGGAGATGGTCAATGAGAGGGGGGAATGGAAGTGGGAGGAATTCCACAAGGCGCTACCATGGACAACAATCGAATGTATCGCGACAGTTAAGCCGCCGATGGCCTCGAATGGCCCCGATTGGCCAGGGTGGAAGTGGAGCCGAAAACGTTGTTTCACAGTTAGGTCCGCGTTTGATGCGCGGCAGCCTGTTAGGGAAGGGGTTACGGACAATTTTTGGAAGATCATTCAAGCGTATAAGGGCCCCCCGAGAGTGCGAGCGTTCCTTTAGTTACTTGGGAAGGGACGAATTCTGTGTAATGCGGAGAGAGTCCGACGTCACTTATCAGATTCACCAGCGTGTGCGTTGTGTGGAGCGATTTGTGAAGACATTGACCATATTCTCAGGTTTTGTCCGATGGCGTTGTCCACATCGTCAGCGGTTGTTGATAACCATAGACTCCCGGAGTTTTTGTCGATGCCTTTACACGATTGGCTATGGAGGAATTTACAGTAGAGTGGAGGTTGTATTCCGGATACTCAAGATTGGGGGACGTTGTTTGGTGGGATTATTTGGACGCTTTGGCGGGTGCAAAACGAACGAGTGTTTGGGGAATGGGATGTGCACGACGATGGGGTATTGGCACGGGCTAGGCGTTTGGTAGATGGTGGACGTCGGGGGTTGTGCTTGATGTCCGGGCCGCAACAGGTGCAGTGTGTGCAGGTGGCTGGGTCGCAGCAGGGTCGTGCGATGAATATGGCGCTGGGAGGCAGGCCAATGCGTGCGCAGCAGGGAGGTAATTCTGCTGTCCGACAGCATGGTAGGTGCTCACTGCAGCAACATGTTGGCCACATTCAGAAGTGGGTGCCACCGCATAGGGGGTGCGTGAAGGTTAATGTCGACGGTGGACGTTGTATTTTGACTGGAAAGGCCTCCTGCGGGGGGGGGGGGGGGGGGGTCGCGATTTTACAGGGAGTTGGATCACCGGTTTTACCAAGTTTATTGGTATATGTTCGAGTATTAAGGCGGAGCTTTAGGCGGTATTTGAAGGAATTAAATGTGCTATGGGTGTGGACGGAGTGAAAGTCGTGGTGGAAACGGATAATCTTGATGTGGTTCAGGTCCTATCAGATATATCTTCTCGTCTAATTTCATCATCGTTGATTGATTCTATTCGAACCCTTGTGTCGATACACAGGGATGTGGTTTTTAGACATGTGTCTAGGGATGGTAATCGGGTTGCGGATGCTCTTGTAAAGTTGGCTTCAGCAGACTTGTTTGAGACTTGTATTTTTAGGCATGCCCCAGTGGAGGTGATCGAACTCCTGCGGGAGGATTGCTAGTAGTTTCTTGATTTTATCGAGTGTTATTTGTAGTGGGTTATCAATAGGTACTCTTTTCCCTCATTTAGGTTAGGAGGGTTTTTAATGAGGCCTATGATAATCCCTTCCCAACATTTATCAAAAAAAAATTTACTCAATAGGTAAAGTGACAAGAAAATTGCTTATGAATTTATTAATCATGGATTCAAATCATAAAAAATCACTCCAAATTATGTTATCTAAATATTAATTAAAATATAAAAAGACAAAAAATGCTCTTACAACAATATTAATCATTCCTTATACAAAAGATATTTTCCAACAGTATTGACATCCAATTAACCGGTAATAACACCACCTTAGTTAGGAATAAAATTTTTTTATTTTTTTCCTCTATTTATGCCCACACACTAAAAATTTAGGTTTAAAGTTTAGATTTACGGTTATGATTTAGAGAATTTGAGGTATGACGTAAGATGTAGAGTTTAAAATTTATTATTAAAATTTAAAATTTAAATTTTTTAATAATTTTTAATGCTCGGACATAAAAAAAACACTAAAAAAATAAATATTTTTTGTCCCTCGGTTAGAGTTTACTATAGCTAATAGCATAGATGTGTATACAAAGAATATATAGTTTTATATAATTTGATCATTTTGTTAGCCGACAAATGACAATCTACTCGTACCGGAGATTTCGAATGAATAAAGAGCAAGCAAATCTATGTCCGAAAATGACAAAAATCGGAACCATATACTCAGATTTTATATTCGTTGGTAGAGAGATAATGCAACGGAAACCCCACATTTTAGACTTATTCGTATAAATATAGATTATAATACAGCCAGCCACTACTAAAATGCTTACAAACGTTTTAACAATTGTTGAGTGTATTGGTAAGACACATTATACTTTAAATTTTGAGACGATATTATTAGAAGGGACAAGCTCACACTCTGAACATAAACCGTAAAACAAACGTACATATTATTAAAAAAAAAACTACAACCGTAACATTACAATGCTATGTGAGTAGCGAGGGAACAAAAAAAAATGACCGTTGCAGACACCCAAAATCCAGATTAAATAAATGTCTCAATTACTTCATCACTCATCACATGATACAACATATACATATACCTGAACCAAAGTGAATTATGAAACCACAAAATAATAGTATCTCACTCTTTCTTCATCCTTTCTATATTCTCTGAGCTCTTAATGCTATTTTAATGGAGTTCTCCTCTTTGTTATTATTCTACGTCTGTTTTTTCTTATGTCTTGCGCCGCCGTTATTAGCAACAAGCTCAGTCGGCAGTGCAAATGCTTCTTCTACTACTAACACAACCAAGCACCACCATATATGGGTCGGACCCATCGGCCACCGGCTGATTACCGTCGATATTAACGGGTCCGGTCATTTCCGCTCAGTACAAGATGCCGTTGATGCAGTCCCGGAGAATAACAGGAAGAATATTCTGATTCAAATTAGCCCGGGAAATTATGTGTAATAATTTTGCTTTTTTTTAAATTTATTTCTCTGCATCATCTTTAGCCTTCTTCTAAGATGAAGATGAATGACATTCTTTAAAAAAAGATGCTATTAAATGGCGTATCTAAGCATAGATTTTCTGAAAATGTGGTGGCGGTGCAGAGAGAAGGTGGTGGTGCCGGCGACAAAGCCATACATCACGTTTCAAGGCGGCGGCAGAGAGTCGACGTTCATAGAGTGGCACGACAGAGCCTGTGATCGTGGGGCCAACGGCCAACAGTTGCGTACTTATCAAACTGCTTCCGTCACTGTCTATGCTAATTATTTCTCTGCTAGAAACATCAGCTTCAAGGTAAATACTGATTTTTTTTTTTTTTTGAGGAAATAAATACTGAATACTATATATATGTGTAAAAGCATATATCATTAAGCACTATACAGCTAAGAAGATAATGTATTTAAATATCCATGCCAAAGAGAGGTAGATTCTGCTTTGGTCCTCTATTACGAGTTCAAATTCGAGATTTAACTCCAATAACACATTATTCTGTTGGATTTTGTGTGTTGAAATGGATAGTTTTAAATGAAATTCATGTTAGCATTTTAGTTAGAATAAATAATTATTTAACTATTTAAACTGACTAATAACATTATAATTTAGTGTTTCTACTTTATAAAGCCATCACTTATTATTATTGAAGTGTTGCATTTGCATGTATCATTTTTGTGTTAAAAATGGCAGAATACAGCACCGGCGCCGAAGCCGGGAATGCAAGGGTGGCAAGCAGTGGCGTTCCGCATATCCGGCGACAAGGCTTATTTCTCCGGATGTGGATTCTACGGTGCGCAGGATACCCTTTGCGACGATGCTGGTCGTCATTACTTCAAACAATGTTATATTGAGGGCTCAATCGATTTCATCTTTGGGAACGGGCGTTCCATGTACAAAGTAAGAACAAATATTGTTACTGCTTCTGCTTCTGTATAGGGATAGGGTTTTGTTGGCTCGTGACTTTCAGAATTTGAAATGGAAAGTGGAGCCAAGTTGGCAAATAAAAAGGACTTTACGTTGTTGTGTTCTGTACCAAATCTGACTCTTATCCACACAACATTAAAAAAAAGGAAGAAAGCTTTTTGTCTGTTGGAAAGTAGTGATGCCCACTTACCAAAAACAGGCCTCAAAACGGGTTCGGTCGGTTTCACATCAAATTTATGAGTTCCATGGATTTCGATTTTCAAATTATTTTAGATTTATTATTTAAGTTTTATCGGTCCGATTAATTGGTTAACGTTTGCTTGTGTTCCAGGATTGTGAACTACACTCCATAGCTACAAGATTCGGATCCATAGCGGCCCATGACAGAAACACACCGGACGAGAAGACCGGGTTTGCGTTTGTGAACTGCACGGTGACGGGTACTGGCCCGCTTTATGTGGGCCGGGCCATGGGTCAATACTCGAGGATTGTTTATGCTTATACTTACTTCGATGACCTCGTTGCTCACGGTGGCTGGGACGACTGGGACCATGTTAACAACAAGAACAAGTATGTTACCAATTCCCTGAAAATAATTGAATCTATGTATTGTAAAGGAGTCAAATTGGCAAACTGTTTTATTTATTTTTGCAGGACAGTGTTCTTTGGGGTGTATAAATGTTGGGGTCCTGGAGCTGCGGCGGTCGGTGGAGAATCGAAGGCCAGAGAGTTAGATTTTGAGACAGCCCATCCATTTTTGGCTAAAAGTTTTGTGAATGGGAGACACTGGATCGCCCCATGGGATGCTTAGCCACAAGATTCGCTACATACACCATCATCTAATCATCTTATATAGTCTAATCATCTTGTTTCTTTTTCAAATTTCATTGATTCGATTCATTTATTTTAGTAAGCTTGCCAACTCGAATATATTGTAATAAATTCAATTCATTCTCTTTAAGATTAGTATGTTAAAAACGACTTTATTCTTGTACAAACACAACGTTTGAAGTAATTCAGGTAAAAAAATGAAATTTCAGCATCTTTCCCATTAGGTGGCATTAGTTATTTGATCATAGTGCGCTTTGCATTATTTTCATATACTTTGCCTATGAAACCTCCAATTATCAGTTGATTACTCGTTGGAGTACGACGCTCACATCGGTTGTCGAGCAAAGCGGCTCAAACTTTATAGTTAAGATAGTTTAGAGATGTTAGTGGTGGGTGAGAAAAGGAAATAGTTTAGTACTTGTATAAATGATTTATGACAACAATTGTTGAATGTAGGGAATAGTTTACACAACCAAGGCCTCAATAATGTAAGTTGATAGCACTTGTATCTAGTATTCCCTACGTCCCAGTAAAATTGTCTCATGTTGACATTTTTCTGGTCAATTTTTTTTAACTTTGACTATAATTTATTTAAATATTTTAATTAATTAAAAATTATAAAATATATATTTAAAAACTAGTTGATTCAAGGTTTTTAAAATATATTTTTTCATATTTTTATCAATAATAAATTTTAAACTATAAGAGGTCAAAGTTGAAAAAGTTTGATCCAAAAAAAATCAACATGTGACAATTTTAGTGGGACAGATGGAGTATTATATTAGCATACAGTTGCAATAAAAATTAATCAAAGAGAATGAGAAATTTCTATGCAACTCATGCAATGTCGATGTTTTAAATCCTTCATGAATTAAAATAATGAAACATTTTAAAAGATTGGATTTTGGGGGTATGGATTCTACAAATATTAAATCAAAATTACATATAAGATCGTAATTTTGAAGGTACGGGATCTACATTATAACATATGATCACGAAAACAGTAATTTTAGTGTATTGTTAAAATAATAAAGAAAACTGTTGAGGTACATTACAACAATTTTGCCATATTAAAAAAATTAAAACAAAAATTCAACAAAAGTTTGTAGGGAAATCTTAGAGCGAAGAGGAAAAGGTCCATTGTTGTTGTGTAAGCTTAACCTGTTATTGGGATGACATCAAAAGTTGCAGAAAACCAAAAGGCATGTCTCAGCCCGGGGACCTCTAGTGTGTGAGACTAGCGTAATAACCAACCACACCACCCAAACACCACGCCAAAGTTATTGGAACTAAATATATTTGTTTCTATTTTTTTGTTCAATGTGGCTTGGGTTTTTTTGTTGATTTTTTAATTATATGCTTTATTACTTTTTAATTATATTTCAAAATGTTTTGTTTACACCGTAATTTATTTTCGAAGCATAAATGATTCATTTGGAAATAAATTTAAAAAATATTTTGTCCAATCAAGCATATTTAGGTTGTTGGCCAAATTATTCACCTTTATTCTCTCATACTCTTTTATGCCATGAGTTTTAAACCACTAAGAGAACCCTCTTGCTTCCTCTCCCCTCTAGGTATGATTAGGATTATAATTAAGATTCGTCAAAAAAAAAGAAAATTATTTTGTCCATAGTCTTTAGTTTACACAAACTTGTTATTTTTAGAGTTTAGGAGTTAGTTTAAGATTTAGAGTATAGTGGACTAGGTTGTTGTTTAACATTTATGATTTAGGGTTGGAATTTATAGTTTAGGGTTTAGGATGAAACAACAATTATTTCCCTTTTTGGTGCCTTTTTATACTCTAACGCTAAAAAAAATCAAATCTTAAGTTGTAACCCTAAATTTTAAATCATAAATCCTAAACCTTAAAAAATACACCTTACACCCAATACTTCAATCCTTAATCCTAAGCCATAACTATAACACCCTCAACTCGGATGTCAAATTTGGGCCTCAAGCCCAACCCATTACTATAAATTTTCAACCTAGTTTAGCCCAAACCACACTCATTTCATAAAATCCATTAAGTTCAAAATATTTCAATATAGATAAATAGTTAAAAACTTTACATGGGAGCTCCATTTAGAATACATAATTAAAAGCATTTGACTCATGATTTAAAATCCAAAATAAGAGTTATAATACAACATAGGGTCCCACGAGTACATGGCTCAAATAATCTAAGTATTGTACTCGGAACAAGTCGATGTTGAAGTCCTACTCCGATGGTGCTCCGCTCCAACGATGCACGCCAACCTACTAACATGTGAACGGAAACAACAATTTTGAACGCTGAGCTAACGAAGCTCAGTGGATACACTTCCACTCAACCATGCTTCATGCAAATCATAAATAAGAGCATGTAGCTAAAGATTATATCATGACAGTAAAACAACATTTGACGTTACCTCTAGTCGCCTAAACACATAACAACAACAAGATGCATTAATATCACAAAGCACATATTCATCATACCAAACAAACTTGGAGTCGATGTCACACAACCTCAAGAACTTACACTCAAAGTAAGGCTCGGTGTCACACAGACTCGGGAACGTACACTCGTACTCAGAATATCTCATCGAGTATAATCGGATGAGGCCCAATGTCACACAGCCTCGGGTACATCTGAAATCTCATCTCGTGGTGTTGCAACATGCTCTCTAGGTATTCGGATCCCAACAATCAATGACGACTCTACCACACAAGTGCCCTTACCTGGCACACAACATTATCCGATCCACCAAGGTTCCCTATGGTTATTATTACAAAAATCACCCTAGGTTTACCACATTATTACACATTATGCTCATACATAAGGTTTAAATCTTGATTTCTCAGTTTTACTATTTATCATACCACATTAGAAACCCATTGGGACATAGTCTTCGAATTATAAGTCCCTCAAACCCAAAATGCATTTTTCGGGCATATTGCCTAGTGGGTATTGATACCCACCAACGTGTATCAGTACGCCTCTCTGAGTACCGATACCTACCTTATGCGTACCGATACTCGACTTCACATGAAAATGGGTTAACCAGCAACCTCGTATTGGTACACGAGGGTATCGATACCCACCTTATGCGTATTCATGCACCTTTCAATGATTGCATGTGTTCATTAGTCAAACATAGGGTACCGATACATGTTCAACATGTATCTATACTCGAACCCAGAATTCATTTTTTGGATTTTGTAATTCACTTTTCATGCCTCCAAAACCCAAGGGCAAGACCCCAAAACGAACCTACAAGTTATGAGAGGTAGTTTAAGTGGTTTCCTACCATTTTAAGCCATTTTTACACCAATTTTAGGATTAGCCATTAAAGATGTCTCAAGCACTCAACCAACCAAAACATCAACCGAGCAACAAGGCAATCAAATTTATGATTTCCAAGAACACAAATGAGTTAATAGTGTACTAACTTTGATCCTAAAGTTGGAAAAGAAGCCTCCAACCAAGACCCTCAAGCTTTCTTCTTCCCAAGCTCGTTGGAAGAATTTTCAACCTCTTTCACTACACAAGAAAGTTGTAAACGAGTTACAACTTGTAGGAGATAAAGAATTCAACTAAACTTACTCTTAGGGCTGAAAAAACGAGGTTAAATCTCCTCTTAGAACCCTTCCACAAAACCCACCATATCCAATCTCCACTGTTGAGTGTATAAAAGTTCTATATTTTACCCCTCATTTACCCATATTTCTGCTGCATTCAAGCATAATTCATTGCATTTAGAATAGATTTCTGCATATACATCACAATTAGATAAAATGGCACAGTTGCTACTGATTTTGGTTACTTTTACAGGTATCTATTGAGACAGACGCAAGGCAGAAAAGGAGCAGAGGCAGAGTGCAGAGCTGGAGTCGAGAAGTACAGGTTGTCGTGGCTACTGCCTTGGCAGCCATGACGACAGAATGATGAGGTGGAAAAATGAAGTGGAGCTCGACAGATAGAGGATTTCAAGCCGGTCTATCGTGGACCACTCCCATATTTTTCTGAGCCCTGAGGCGGAATGAAGGCCAAGCCCAAAGTCCAAGGAAGAAACTCAAGGCAAGAAAAGAGGACGAATTAAAGGCATCTACTCAGAAGATTTAATATTTATTAGAGTTGTACTTTAGTTTAAACTTGTATTCTTGCCATATTAGAAAACTTGGACCCAAGGCCTATATAAAGGCATGTAATTCAACCTAGGGAAGGATATCTCATTCCTAGCCGTCTTCCCCAAAACCTTTGTCGTTTTCCCCTCTTCATCATGTTCTAAACTCCCCCTAGGGCTAAGGGTTGATTCTGTAAAGTAGTTGCAAGGATTATATTGTTTTAGGAATTTTCTGTCATGAAATAAAAACTTCAAGTTTATTTATTCTGGATTTTCATATCTCGCAAGAGTATCGGGAGAGCATTGTGAGGTTATCCATTTGTTTGATATCGGGAGAGTCAAGCATACGAACGAAATAAATACGCGTTTTCCAGTTTATGGTTAAACCATCTCGGCTTAGGGATAAGTACGAGGTTAAGTGGCTAAGGAAGAATTCAACAACATTGGTGTTCACCCTTCGATTCACGCCAGGAGGTATCATCTAAGAAGTGTTCATCAACAGAACTTGGGCCTAGGGATAGGACATGTCATAGCAGGGATTCTTGCCAAGCTTGAAATACAGAGTTGTTGATCGCTGCCGCGACGACAACAAAACTCTGCCGCGATAGGAACGACGACAAAAAACAGAAATTCCTCTAACCGTGCAACACCTGCACTATTGAGCAATCAATACCAGCCTATTCTCTAAATCTGATGCTTTTATCTTTTACTTTACTTGTTTCCCAAGATTACTTCATTATTCAATTAAACTATTTTCTTCCTCTCGTGCAAAATTTCAAGGATAGAGTTATTTCCAGTCTCTGTGGAGACGATATCCGATACTCCAAGTATCACTTTACTACTTACGTGTACACTTGCACTATTTGAGATAAGACTCCTTTACACGCAATAAGTTTTTGGTGCCGTTGCCGGGGACTGGCAACATATCTTTACCCTTTTTATTACTGCACCTTTTCTTTTTATTTTTCTGTTTTTAGTGGTGTTATTTACCCCGTACTTTTCACAAGGTTTTCTGTTTGCTTATGCGCAGATCTAGACGAGGTAAAGAACCTGAGTACGAACTAGACCCAGAAATTGAACGCACATACCAACTCAAGAACCAAGCCCGACTCTTGATAGCAAGAAACAACTATCTTGAGGAGATACTAGGAGAAATGGTGAACGAAAGGCAAAACAATGGGGTAGATGACCCAAACAACAATAAACCAGAGAGTTATTGCTGATCCTCCCCAAGATGCCCGGAATGAACGGCCTGCTACCACTGCCGCGACTACATGGATAATGACCATGTTGAACTAGAAACCACCTTGCCAGATGTGGAAGCTGAAAACTTCTAGCTAAAACCTGTCACGTTCAGCATGATAAATTTCGTTGGCCAGTTTAGTGGTTCTGTAACTGAAGATGCCCGAGAAAATCTGAAAACGTTCCAAGAAATCTATGGATCGTTCAGACTGCCAGGAATAAATCTGGAAGTACCGAGGCTCCGGTTATTCCCTCATTCATTGAGAGACAGAGCTAAAACTTGGTGGAATAAATTAACGCCGGGTTCAATACGAACTTGGGCAGATCTCTCTCGTGAATTCCTATCTCGTTTTAATCCTTCTCATTTATCTGAAAGATTGCGTAACGAGATTGCTACTTTTCAATAGGAAGATGACGAACCAATGCACGAGGCATGAGACAGATTTACAACTCTATTACGGAACTACTCGGTGCATGGATTCCCCATGTGGAATCAGATCGTCAAATTCTACAACGCTGCCAATGCACACAATCGACTGAGAATAGATTCAGCAGCGAATGTGCTATTACTGGATAAGGAACCAGACGAGGCAATGATAGTGTTGAAAAAGCTAGCAAAGAACGATGAGCAATTTCCTACAGCTAGGAGAGGGGGAAACGAGGGATATCTATAAAGGATTATGAAGCTGATAATTCAATGAAATCACATGTTGCATACCTCACAAAGATAGTGGAAAATCTGAAGCGGAAAGATTCTAAAGTCGTCTATTCTGCAGAAGAGGTATGTGAGACCTGTAGTGGGAACCACAGTTCAGAAGACTGTCCTTTACAGTTGGAGGAAGGGATGCATGTTGGGAATTATAATAAACCGAGAAACTATGATTCCAACAATTACAATCCCAACTGGAGGAAAGATCCTAAGTTTTCCTGGAGCAATCCGAACAATGCACTGAATCCTCCAATGCAGAACAACCAAAACCAAGGGGTACCCAGAATTTTGTCGCGACAACAGCCACAGCAGCAGCCGACAGCCGCACCTAGTATACTGGAACAGACCTTGGCAACATTTATGTCACAAACATGAGCATACATGGCGAACATGGATCACTTTGTCAAGAAAACTGAATCATTCATGGACAAGACAGAGATGAGGATGACAAACCATGAGGCTACCCTGAAATCTCTGGAGACACAGATGGGCCAAGTTTCCAGCATATCAAGCCGAGGCAAAACGGAGGATTCCCTAGTGATATTGAGGTCACTAGAAAACCCACACATGAGCAGTGTAAAGCAATTACAACTAGGAGTGGGAAACAGTTACAAGGGCCAGAGGTAAAGACGTACTAAGTAAGTAACCGACCCTAGATACACCTGCCGTGAACACTGCCTCAGCAGAGGAGAAACAACCTACTGTCGACACACCTGCCGCGACAGCAGAAGGGACAGAGGAGCAGACAGAAAATGATGAAGAACCTGAGCCTCCTCAGATCCGAATTCCATGTGAAAGACATTTTGAATATTACCGTCCTCCACCTCCTTTTCCACAGTGGTTACAGAAACAAAAATATGAGTACCAGCTTAAAAAGATTTATGATATTTTTAAACATGTACACATTAACATACCGCTGCTAGAGGCCATCAAGTAGATGCCCGAATATGCTAAGTTTCTCAAGGACGCAATGTCTAAAAGGTCCAGACTCGGGGAATTTGAGACAGTAAAAATGACAGAAGGATGCATGCAAATCTTGCACAAGCATCCACCCCAAAAGAAGAAGGACCTTGGGAGCTTCATCATACCGTGCATAATTGGCGATAAGTTCGTGGGTAAGGCATTTTGTGATCTTGGTGCTAGCATAAATCTAATGCCCAAATCTGTGTTTCAGAAATTAGGTATTGGACAAGCAAGGCCTACGGCAGTCATGCTGCAGCTAGCAGACCGCTATTACGTACAACCAGAAGGGAAGATCGAAAATATTCTGGTAAGAGTGAATAATTTTATTTTTCATGCTGACTTTCTTGTTTTAGACTGCGAAGCAGATGAAAACGCACCGATCATCCTGGGGCGACCCTTCCTAGCCACAGGCAGAACTGTGATCAATGTTGAGAAAGGATAACTGACGATGAGAGTAAATGATCAGCAAATCAAACTCAATGTTCTCCACGCAATAAAACAGGCTGATGCAGAAGAAGAGTGCAAGGCAATCTCTGAAGTAGTTCTTGACCAACCCTGCATCAGGTCCACGACAGACAGTTTGGTCACTGCCACCGCAGTCACCCGGACGACTGTCACAACAGCAACGACGACAGTGACTCCTCCGACTCAGAAACATCCGACACTGAAGGTCATGATGAGGTAAATTGGATAGGCACACGTCCAGGTAAGTTCTTCGAGCTTTTAAATTATACCTCGAATGAACATATAATCCAGAAGCCTTCCATTGAAGAGCCACCTGTTCTAGACCTTAAACCCCTGCCAGGGCAGCTTAAATATGTCTTTCTTGGTTTAAATGATACGTTGCCCGTAATCATCTCTTCCAAGTTAATGCAGGAACAGGAGCATCGGCTAATCAGAATGCTACAGCAGCATAAGAAGGTCATTGGATGGACTATAGTCGATATCCAAGGCATCAGTCCGGCATTATGCATGCACAAAATCCTCTTGGAAGATGATCATAAGCTGACCATTGATGCCCAAAGATGGTTGAACGAGGCTATGCGAGAGGTGGTGCGGAAATAAATTATCAAGTGGCTCGACGCTGGAATCATATACGCCATCTCGAATAGCAAGTGGGTGAGCCCGGTACAATGTGTGCCCAAAAAGAGAGGCATAACCGTGGTAACCAACGAGGAAAATGAACTAATCCCAACTAGGACTGTGACCGGTTGGAGGGTTTGTATGGATTATCGGAAGCTTAATAAAGCTACCCGGAAAGACTATTTCCCTTTACCTTTTATTGATCAAATGCTTGATAGATTAGCGGGGAAACCTTACTACTGTTTTCTTGATGGTTACTCAGTTATAACCAAATAGCAACCACACCGGACGACCAAGAGAAAACCACCTTCACATGCCCGTACGACACCTATGCCTTCCGGAGAATGTCATTCGGGCTCTGCAATGCACCCGCGACCTTCTAACGGTGCATGATGGCAATATTCTCTGACATGGTGAAGGATTTCCTAGAGATTTTCATGGACTATTTTTCCGTCTTTGGAGACAGCTTTGAAGGTCGTTTAGGCAACTTACAGAAGGTTCTTAAGAGATGTGAAGAGGTGAACTTGGTTTTGAACTGGGAAAAATGCCACTTCATGGTGGATGAATGAATAGTACTGGGCCACAAGGTGAGCTGTCATGGCATAGAGGTGAACAGAGCCAAAATAAAGGTCATCGAAAAACTGCCACCACCCACCAAAGTCAAGGGGATTCGAAGTTTCTTAGGGCATGCAGGGTTTTATCGACGATTTATCGCAAATTTCTCGAAGATTACCAAGCCCCTATGCCACCTGTTGGAACAGAATCGTCCCTTTGATTTTAATGCTGAATGTACTGAGGCATTCAGAATACTGAAGGAGAAGCTGGTAACAGCCCCGATCGTACAACCACCAGACTGGAGTTTGCCATTTGAAATAATGTGTGATGCCAGTGATTACGCTGTCGGGGCATCATTAGGGCAGATGAAGGATAAGCTCTTTCATGTAATTTACTATGCCAACAAAACACTGAATGATGCCCAAATCAACTACACCACGACAGAGAAGGAGCTATTAGCAGCGGTGTTTTCAATCGACAAGTTTCGTCCGTATATACTTGGAACAAAGGTTGTGGTCCATGCAGACCATTCAGCACTAAAGTATATGTTCACAAATAAAGATGCAAAACCTAGATTGATACGTTGGATTCTGCTCCTGCAAGAATTTGACATTGACATTAAGGATAAGAAGGGAACAGAGAACCAAGTAGCAGACCACTTGTCAAGGCTAGAGACAGGAAGGAGTCAATCCACAGACAAGACCAACATATTGGAGACCTTTCCAAGATGAGCAGTTGTTTGCTGCCACCAGCACTGCCGCGACAGCCATGGCGGTAGGTAAGCTTTCTGAAACCCTTTGGTATGCTGACATTATTAATTATATTGTAAGTGAGTTACTACCTCCTTAGCTTAACTACCAAGCAAGGAAGAGGTTCCAAAATGATGCAAAACATTATTATTGGGATGAACCTCTTCTTTTCAAACATTGTGCAGATTAGATTATCAGGAGATGCGTACCACAGGACAAACAGAAAGCAGTACTTCACCACTGTCATGCCGCCCCTTATGGAGAACATCTAGGTGGAAACAAAACCGCTGCCAAGGTTCTGCAATCCGGTCTCTATTGGTTCACACTGTTCAAGGATGCACAAACTTTTTACAAGAGCTGTGACAAGTGCCAAAGGACTGGGAACATATCGAGAAGGCATGAGATGCCACTAAAGACCATTTTGGAGGTCGAAATCTTCGATGTATGGGGAATCGACTTCATGGGGCCATTCCCAGCATCTTGTGGGAATTTGTACATCCTACTGGCAGTGGACTACGTGTCAAAGTGGGTAGAAGTGATCGCCACGCAAAAGAATGATGCCAAGGCTATACAAAAATTTCTTCACAAGAACATCTTCTCAAGGTTTGGCATTCCCAGGGCGATAATTAGCGACGAGGGGAGACATTTCGATAATAGGGTAATTGCTGCTGCATTAAGGAAATACGGAGTAAAGCACCAAATTGAAACAGCGTACCACCCTCAAACCAACGAGCATGCCGAGATATCCAACAGAGAAGTAAAGAACATACTGGAGAAGATGGTTAAACCCACTCGAAAGGATTGGTCTCTACATCTCAATGATGCACTATGGGCCTACAGAACAACATTCAAAACACCATTGGGGATGCCACCCTATCGACTCATCTATGGGAAAACCTGTCATTTACCTGTTGAGATAGAACACAGAGCCTACTGGGCTATCAAGGCAGTAAATATGGACTGGGATAAGGCATGACAGAAAAGGCTACTAGACTTGAATGAGATAGAGGAAATTCAAGCAATGGCCTACGACAATGCCAAAATCTACAAGGACAAAACCAAAAAGTGACACGACAGGAAGCTGCTGCCACGACAGTTCTGCCCAGGGCAGCAGGTGTTATTGTTCAACTCCAGGTTGAAGCTTTTCCCAGGAAAGCTTAAATCTAGGTGGTCTGGTCCTTTCCAGTTTGTCCAAGTTTTCCCTCATGGTGCCATTACAATCAGATCACTGAAGGATGGGCACCAGTTCAAGGTCAATGGACAGAGACTCAAGCATTATCAGGGGACTGAAGCCCCAATGATGCAGGAAGTAGTTACTTTAGGAGATGCCCCTCAAGGCATCCCTAATTTAACTTAGTTTTTCATTTTATTTAATTTATTTATTTATTAGGAATTAATATTTAATTTATTTATTTAGGAACTAAGATTTTAATTCAGTTTATTTTTAGGAAATAAAGGAAGCAAAGCAAAGAGTAGGAATGAACCAGCCCACCGCATTCACAACAGCCCAAAAAGCCCAACGAACAAGCATGTCGTCATAGCCTGTCACCAGCTGTCGCGATTGACGCGAAGAAGACAACCTGTCACGGAGCTGTCGCGACAGACACACAAACGTGTAACAGATGCGCAGTAGACACGGAAACGCGTAACAGACGCGTCAAAAATCGTGTAACATCTGGCCCCGTTATTCGCGCCTGCCGTTACAGTCCCAACGGGCAGAAAAACCTCGTTCTATAGAAACCCCCACTCCCATTTCATTTTTCATCTCATTCTCATTCTCTCAACTTGCTTCCTCTATTTTAGATCTCAGAAAATTTTCTTTCATTTGCTACAGTTCCTTGCAATGGCCAGCAGAAACACCCGACGCAGCGCTGCCTCCACCTCTGCCACGACAATGTCAACCCCAAGCCACAGCGCCATACCCAACCGGTTCGCATTCATAGACTCCGCATCGAGGTACTACAATTCTTTCCAGAATAGGGAAATGTGGGAGGAATGAGGGTTCATCTATACCAAACAAACGAGAGAGCTAGGGCTCGAAGGTTTCATTGCTAAGAAGATACAAGCCCTCAAGTGGCAGAAATTTGTTGCCCAACCTGAGGAAATGAATGTTACTCTCGTTCGTGAATTCTACATTGCCGTCACCAATAAGGATGCCACGACAGTGACCGTTCGAGGCAAGGAAATCTCCCTCGAGCCAGCGTACATAAACACACTATATGGGCTGTACGTGATCAAGAAGAAGGACACCCACCTGAGGTTTGTGAACAGTCTGTCGTCGGCAGACTATGACGCTGTTATGGAAGAAGTGACAGAGGAAGGCACGAAGTGGAACGAGGACCCAAAGCATTGGTGGACCGTGAGGAGGACCCAGCTGACCCACAAGCCAAGTTGTGGAACCATTTTGTCAAGAAACGCCTCATGCCTACCTCCCACAACACCACTGTCGACCGACAGAGGTTAGCTCTCGTCCATTCTATTCTAAACGAGAGGACAATCAACGTCGGCCGCTACATCCGGGACGGAATCCTCGAGTGCGCTCTCTGACATTTAGGCCCACTAGTTTTCCCGTATCTCATCACCACAATCTGCTGGGGCAACAACGTACCAGAAATCGAAGAGGATGTCAAAGTCCAAGAGAAGGGGTGGACACAACAGAATATCTACAGTCTTATGGAATTGAAGGCTGCCACCCCTCTGTCATATATAAACCCATCTGCCGCGACAGAACCAACGACAGACCCTAGCTCCCCTGAACCTGTCGCAGCAAATCCACAGCAGACGGCAGCAGCACCACCGGCAGACACCTCCGGCCAGATCCTGACGATGCTGCAAAGGATGGAGGAATGACAGCTCGGCCTGATGGCTTTATGAGGGACTACACTGCCGCAACGGTTAATTTTATTAAGAATGATTTACATTTTACCAATGTGCAATTCCCCTCCTTCCTATAAAATTTCTTTACTGCCCCCACGCCTGCTGCAAGTCCCAGAACTCCCTCTGTTGCCTCCACACCCACACCTGCAACGACCGACGAAGGCGGCAGAAAGTCTGCCACTCCTAGAGGAGAGAAGAAAGTCTGCCACTCCGTCTGGCAGGACTCTGACTCCGAGCCATCCGTAGCCCGAGACATCTCTAGGGACTTCCCTCCGATGAAAAGGAAGAAGCTAAACGAGACTGTCGAAGGACCCTGCCCCAACAGATATGCCAGCAACAGCAGCAGCAGCTCCGATGATGATCTTGAGGTCCTGGACCAGCCCCCACACATCTCACCGACCCGCATCCAGCCACCTCGAGAGGCTAAGAAGAAAATGGCCTCTCCGTCCCCCAGCAATCTGCCAGCCCCGGCCGTCAAGGTCACTGCCCGCCGGCAGCTCCAAGTTAGCAGCAGCAACGATGACAACTCCTCAACTTAAGTTTCTTTTCTTATATTTTGTTGTCTTTGATGTTTTATCTATTTTGTGATGTATTTCCTATTTTTCTTTTTTATCATTGTCATGCATTGAGGGCAATGCAACCCTTCAGTTTGGGGGTGGGCATCCCTCCATTAATGAACTTGTCAGTTATGTCTTAATTTGTGTCAAATTGTTAGTTTATTTTTGTGTCAAAAAAATGATGAAAATAAAAACAAAATTTTGGCTTAAGTCTTTGAACTAAACTTACCTGCCGCGACAGTGCCTTTAGGATGTTTTTAGGAACTATTTAGAGCCTTGTTATAGTTCTGATCTTTAGAACACTCTTTGTGACTCTTATGTTGTCTAGATTTCTTTAGTGCACTGGAATAGGAATGTTTACCCATTTGAGCTGCCCCTAGTGGTGTCTATCACTGGCTCTAGGAAAGGAATAAAAGAAAGGACATTTCAGACTCACTTGCTTGCAAAACTGCCTTATAATGATTTTAGGAAGATTTTTCTTTGAGCTTAAGTTAGAAAAAACTAAAGGAGCCTAAGAATTGCCTCCAAAAAAGATGAAGTCTGAGGTCAGAAAAAACTAAAGAAGCCTAAGAATTGCCTCTAGAAAAAAATGAAGTTGAGTCAAGAGTCAGAAAAAACTAAAGGAGCCTAAGAATTGCCTCCAGAAAAAATGAATTGGCATAAAACTCAAGTTGTAGGCATAACTATTCTGGTAAGCTAAGGGGAGTCTGAGCACATATTTGTTCACAAAACCCGCACACACTACATAAGAACTATAGAATTATTATGGATAAATCCAGAAACACCCAACAAGGTACTGCTCTTGATAGTGAATGTGTGGTAGGTAATGAAAAGCTCACTGAATTAAGCCAAACCAAAAAAAGTCTTTATTTTTAGTTAGGTCGTGTATGCTTGAGGACAACCAAGAACTTGAGTTTGGGGGTGTGTTGAGTGTATAAAACTTCTATATTTTACCCCTTATTTACCCATATTTCTGCTGCATTCAAGCATAATTCATTGCATTTAGGATAGATTTCTGCATATACATCATAATTAGATAAAATGGCACAGTTGCTACTGATTTTGGTTACTTTTGCAGGTATCTGCTGAGACAGACGCAGGGAAAAAAAGAAGCAGAGGCATAGTGCAGAGCTGGAGTCGAGAAGTACATGATGTCGTGGCTACTGCCGTGGCAGCCATGACGACAGAATGATGAGGTGGAAAAATGAAGTGGAGCTCGACGGATAGAGGATTTCAAGCCGGTCTGTCGTGGACAACTCCCATATTTTTCTGAGCCCTGAGGCAGAATGAAGGCCAAGCCTAAAGTCTAAGGAAGAAACTCAAGGCAAGAAAAGAGGACGAATTAAAGGCATCTACTCAGAAGATTTAATCTTTAATAGAGTTGTACTTTAGTTTAAACTTGTATTCTTGCCATATTAGAAAACTTGGACCCAAGGCCTATATAAAGACATGTAATTCGACCTAGGAAAGGATATCTCATTCCTAGCCGTCTTCCCCAAAACTTTTGTCGTTTTCCCCTCTTCATCATGTTCTAAACTCCCCCTAGGGCTAAGGGTTGATTCTGTAAAGCAGTTGCAAGGATTATATTGTTTTAGGAATTTTCTGTCATGAAATAAAAACTTCAAGTTTATTTATTTTGGTTTTTCATATCTCGCAAGAGTATCGGGAGAGCATTGTGAGGTTATCCATTTGTTTGATATCGGGAGAGTCAAGCATACGAACGGAATAAATACACGTTTTCTAGTTTATGGTTAAACCATCTCGGCTTAGGGATAAGTACGAGGTTAAGTGGCTAAGGAAGAATTCAACAACATTGGTGTTCACCCTTCGATTCACGCCGGGAGGTATCACCTAAGAAATGTTTATCAACAGAACTTGGGCCTAGGGATAGAACAGGTCATAGCAGGGATTCTTGCCAAGCTTGAAGTACAGAGTTGCTGATCGCTGCCGCGATGACAACAGGCCTCTGCCGCGACAGGTGCTGTCGCGTCAGGAACGAAGACAGAAAATAGAAGTTCCTCTAACAGTGCAACACCTGCACTACTAAGCAATCAATACCAGCCTATTCTCTAAATCTGATTCTTTTATCTTTTACTTTACTTGTTTCCCAAGATTACTTCACTATTCAATTAAATTATTTTCTTTATCTCATGCAAAATTTCAAGGATAGAGTTATTTCCAGTATCTGTAGAGACGATATCCGATACTCCAAGTATCACTTTACTACTTGCACCGTGTACACTTGCACTATTTGCGATAGAACTCTTTTACACGCAACATCCACCAAACTTGATAAATCTTATCTCAAAATATAGATCCTTGGTAGCTGATTACAACACCTTTAACTGATTTAGTTGGGCCTTTAAGCTTTGGTTCTTGGGAGGAATATGAGAATGGGTGAAGAGAAAAGACAAAGAAACATGGTGATCTCATTATTCACTTTTTTACAAAAATATTAAAGAAGCCCTCTCCTTTCTCTCATCAAAAAGAGGTAATTACCTCACTACACTTCCATCAACCTCCCAACCCATAACCAAATCCAAAGACTCAAGCTCAACTACCAAAGCAAGCCCACTAAGGCCCTCCAAGGCCTAAACTCCCGACCCAAAAGCTGATCTCACGATTCGGGTTAAATCGACCCTTGGATTTCAAATTTTGGGTCGTTACAATAACCCTGCTATAATCCTAAACTCTAAACCTATTTTATTAGTGTTTGGGCATAAATAGAGACACCGAAAAGAGACGAACAATTTCTACTCTTTAGGATGGAGATTTGGATTTTAAATTGTAAAGTTTAACTAAAAAAGGTCGGGTTACTTTTTAGCAATAATATCAAAAATGCCCTTAACGTTTGATTGGATAATCACTCCCCTATTCTTTTTTTTGAAACACTTTAACCCTCAACGTTTCATTTTATGCCAAAGCAACCCCTTCCGTCGATGAAAATTGTTGGTCAACTAACGATAAATGACTTGAAATCACGTGACAAATCTACATGACAGTGCACACTACCATAGCAATGTCATATAAACAAAGGTGCTGACTTGATAGAATGAAACATCAGTCAAAAGATAAATTTATAAAATTATTTTCTATTGACACGTCATTATGTCAAGTCATTTAAGATTGTTTAACATTAATTGACTAACAATTTTCATCAACGAATAGGCTATTTTGACCTAAAATAAAATTTTGAGGGTTTAAGTGCTTCAGAAAAAAGAATAGAACCCAAAATGACTATCTAATCAAACGTTAGGGGTATTTTTTGATATTATATTATTTTACCCAACTTGTGACAAATGTAACCCTTTTAATATATATATATATATTGAAAATTATTGTTTTAATTATTAAAAGTGATGGTTGACATGTTAATTGAGAAATTGAATTAATATATGCACCCGAACTATCCCGAAAAAGAATTAAAAAACTCTATTACCGAATTTTAGTTTTTTTAGGTTTAAATTTATCATTTTTACTTTTAAATATTTTTTTGATACTAATTTGGGCCTCGTTAAAACCCCCTTATATCCCGACATGGGAGTGCCGAGGTTCCAAGGGGGAAAAGAGTGCACAGATTTTATTAATAACAAACATCTTCTTACACAACAAAGTTCATACTCATCACCTAACCACGTCAATATCGACAATACACCTTATCCATTACAACACAAGCCTAGAAGAAGAAAAAAAACTAGAAAAATCCATCCTATTGAGGTAGATTCAGACCAACACCCTACTCTGCTATCTCGAGAGGAGGGAGAAACATCGTGCTGATAATTCCATTCTTTGTCAATAGATCAGCATCACAATTACAAGCTCTCGAAACGTTCCTGATACATAACCAACCCTCTTTACAACATCCTGTTATCTAGTTAATCAAACACGAAAAACGCAGTGGAGCTTTAGAAGGACCGTTAACCCAAACAAACTCCATTTTACAATTAGTTTCCACTGCCAACTTAAACTTACCAGACCATTATGATAATCGAAAAAACTCAATATTATATTTGATGGCTAAAATTTCCTTCAAAATGGGAGAAGCTGCACCAATCCGAAATGAGAACTCTGCTAGTTTCGTGCCAACCTCGTTTTTCAAGATACCTCCGACTCCACCAACGCTTCCATCGGATTTCATTGCCCCGTCCACATTAAACTTGAGCCAGCCAAGCGGGGGTGGGCACCAAGTACACGGGTCAACAGAATTTAAAGGCCTCAATAAACCAGCTTCAAAATTTACAGAATCGACAACAATATCAGCTACTAAAGCTTTTACTAACGGGAAACAAGCCTTAATCCACCATGCCAGCCTTATTTTAGAGATAAAAAGCAGTTGTCCAACGTCTAGAGTTTTCTCATTAAACACCACATCATTTTGAAAAAGCCACAGTGACCAGATTACAGCGAAAGGGATAGTTTTCCATACTGTGAAACTAAAATTGATTTTGATATAACACTTAGACTTATGGACTAAATTGCAAAACAATAAATTTTTAAGCACTTTTGAAAGTCTCACTTTTTGACAAGCCATTTTGAACCATACAATATTTGAAGTCAAAACATACTCAAATGTTCAAATTTCACCAAGTCTTTTTATGTGTTTTCAAGCCTAACTTCAACAAAACGCCCATGCATATCGATACCCTTATGTGTATCGATATAGTTTTTCAACATTGGAATTTTAATCGTTCATAGCGTACCGATACGATATAACCCCGTATCGATATGATATTCATCTGGGAAAAACTTTAAGCTATAGCGTATCGATACGCATTGAAACTGTATCGATACAAGTTTCTCATCAAAACATTATTTTGCTATAGCGTACCCATACAAAATGTCACCGTATCGATACGATATGCTGACCTTTGCAAAATCCTTGCATTTAATTTTCGAACTTTGGTTTGTCAGTTAGTTGGTATCCCAAATTTTAAATGACCATTGAACCGTACTGATACGCTAAGGTAGTGTACCGATACGCTTTTTATCAAAACCAAAATTGGGATTCCTGTGAGCAAAATCCGTATCGATACAGCTTACAGTATCGATACACCGCTTAATATCATATCGATACGCCCTTGAAGCGTATTGATACGCCCTTGAAGCGTATTGATACGCATTGTTTTTCAGTCACAACGACTCTTTGTATTTGAGACATGTACCGATACACCTACAAGCCGTACCGATACGGTAGGTTGTTGAGCAGCATTTATTGCGGGAAATTGCATCCCAACGGCTCTATTGATGATCTTAACCACCCAAACGGCTAGAATTCAATAAAGGGGTATAAAAACAAGTCTCAAATGCACCAGCAACAACTATTGAACCTACAAGCAACATCAAAGCACTCAATTCCAAACTTTGTACCTTTAGAGTCAAATCTTTGTACCAACCTCTTTGTTCTTCATTGTAATCTCTTATTGTGAGTTTGGGGAGTGTGAAATTGTAATTGGGTAAACATTATCCTTTGAGAGGAGTTTGTAGAGTTTACCAAATACTCTTCTTTGTAAAAGTGAGTGGATTAAGCTTTGGGTAGACAGCTTAATCAAATTGTAAGGTTTTCTCCTCATCCAAGAAAAGGGGAAGAATTCAAGTAGTGAATTGGTTAAAAATCCTTAGTGGAGCTAAGGTAGTGGATGTAGAGTTCATTGGAGAACTTGAACCACTCTAATTGCCTTGTGTCACAATTTTTATTCTTCCAAATTTTCACCCTTCAAATTTTTATCGCCAATTCACCCCCCTCTTGGCCATTTGCAATTGTGTGATCAACTCAACAATTGGTATTAGAGCTACACTCATTGGAAGGATTACAACCTTCTTGAGTCGATTCTAGGAGAGTTTGATCAACAACTAGTCAAGCACTGGCATCCACTTCCACTTCTAACCTCCACGAGTCTCAATCTACCACCAAACCACCATTCTTCAATGGAAATAACTACCCATATTAGATGAATAGGATTAGACTCTTCATCAAGTATACCGACTACATGGTGTGGGATGTAGTTGAAGAAGGGTCATACATACCGATGAGGCGAGAAGGTGAAGGAAGACTTGTCCCAAAGGTCAAAGCCAAAATGACCGAAGATGATAGATGAATGATGCAAGTCAACGATAAAGCTCTACATGTCATCTTTTGTGCTCTTGGTCCGGATATCTACTCCAAGGTGTCCTCGATCGAGAATGCCAAGGAAGTTTAGGACACCCTCGAGACAACATATGAGGGAACTAGCGACGTCAAGGAAACAAAAATTGGGCTACTCAATCTAAGATACGAAAACTTCAAAATGGATCTCGATGAGAGCGTTTCCAAGATGTTTGATCGATTCTCAGTCATTGTCAATGGATTGAAGGGCTTCGGTGAGATTATCCCCGAAGACAAGCTAGTGAGGAAGTTGTTGTATTCTCTTCCGGAATCATGGGATAGCAAGAGAACGACCATTATTGATGCTCGAGATTTGAAGACTCTCAAGCTAGATGCTCTTGTTAGATCTCTACTCACCCACAAGATCATGAAGAAGGGAAGAGAAGAAGAAAAGGAAATATAGGAGAAGAAGGTTGAGAAAAAGAATATTGGAATCGCTCTTAAAGCTTTATATCATGAAAGCGATTCTAGTGAAGATGAAGTTGAGGATATGACCATGTTGGCCAAACGATTCACTCGCTTCATGAAGTCCAACCGAGGAAGAAAGTTCAATGGAAAAGGGGACTTCAAGAGCAAGAGTAAAAAAGAGGAGAAGGACCAAATCATTTGCTATGATTGCAAAAAATCCGGCCACATCCATTCCGAGTGTCCTCAATTGAAAAGGAAGAGTTTTGGGAAGAAGAACAAGCTCAAAGCTCAAGTAGAAACTTGGAGTGACGATGAGTCATCCGAGGAAGAGGAGGAAGTGTCTAACCTTTGTCTCATGGCCATTGATGATGATCCAAAGGTAAACCTTAACTCATCTAATTTTGATTTTACCTATGATGAACTTCAAGATGCATATGATGAATTGCAAGAGGTCTATGATGAGTTAGTTGAAAAATATAATGAGTCAATTTTGAGAAACAAGAAAAATATTTCTGATTTAAAATTCAAAATGAGTCTCTTTCAAAATCTAACTCGGAACTGGAAAAGAAGGTTTTATACTTATTAAATCTTTCAAATGATCTTAAGAAAAAAAAATCTTGATCTTGAAAAACTTCTTTCCGATTTTCAAGATTATCACACAAAGGAGGTGGATAATCTTAAAACTTCTATTACTATTGGGAGAAACAATTTTGAAAAAGGAAATTCTTCTAAAACCCAATATGTAAAAAGAAAACCTTTTCATCTTAAACAAAGAAATTTTTCTAAGCAATCTAAAAGTCAAAGAATTATGAGTGTTTGGGTTCCTAAGGAACTCATTATTTCTAATAATATGAATGCTATTGCATCTTGGATTCCTAAGGGAACCAAGGTTTTGAAGGCTAACAGACATGGACCCAAAATGATTTGAGTACCAAAAAACAAAGCCTAATTTCTTTGTTTGTAGGGGGAGCATTGCTACAAGGCCAAAGCTTCATGTCAAAACCCATGGTACCTTGATAGTGGATTCTCAAGACACATGACCGGTGAAGATTCTTGGAACTAAAGCCAAATAGTGGTGGAGTAGTAACTTTCGGTGACAACTCCAAAGGCCACATTGAAGGAATTGGCTCCATTGGTAATCACTCTTCTATTTTCATTGAAAATGTCTTATATGTCAACGCTCTTAAACATAATTTGTTGAGCATTAGTCAATTATGTGATAAAGGTTTTAATGTTCTATTTGATAAAAATCATTGCAAAATAGTGAACAATAAAACAAATCAATTGATGCTCATAGGTCATAGAATAAGCAATATTTATATGGTGCATTTAGATGACATTCATACATCTCATGCATGTTTAGTTGCACATGATGAACATGACTCGTGGCTTTGGGATAGAAAATTAGGACATGCTAGCATGAGTGTTTTAGAAAAATTAATTTTCCTAAATCTAGTTAGAGGTTTACCCAAACTTAAGTTTTCTAATGATAAAATATGTGATGCATGCTCTAAGGGTAAACAATTTAGAACCTCATTTAAATCCATTAATGATGTCTCTACTAGTAGATGTTTACAATTGATTCATATGGATCTTTTTGGGCCTATTAGGACTATGAGCTTGGGTGGTAAATTCTATACTTTTGTACTTGTTGATGACTATTCTAGGTTTACTTGGGTTCTATTCTTAAGTACAAAAGATGAGGCTTTAGAAAAATTCATCACATTTTCTAAAATAACTAAAAATGATCTTGAGCTTAAAATCTCTCATATTAGAAGTGATCATGGAACCGAGTTTCAAAATCTAGGTTTTGAAGAGTTTTTAAATGAAAATGGGATTAACCACAATTTTTCTGCACCTCACACTCCTCAACAAAATGGGGTAGTTGAGAGAAAAAATCGAACGTTATAAGAAATGGCTAGAACCATGCTTTGTGAAAATAATTTACCTAAATATTTTTGGGCGAAAGCCACAAATACCGCTTGCTACATTATAGATCGAGTAATGATTATGCCAATTTTAAAGAAAACACCATATGAGATCTTAAAATCTAAGAAGCCTAACATTAGCTATTTTCATCCATTTGGTTGCAAGTGTTTTGTTTTAAACAATGGAAAAGACAACTTAGGTAAATTTGATGCTAAAAGTGATGAAGCTATTTTCTTAGGGTATTCTTTAAACTCTAAAGCCTATCGTGTATTTAATAAAAGAAATTTAGTAGTAGAAGAGTATATACATGTTGTTTTTGATGATAACCTTCTTCCAAAGAAGAATTCTTGTGATGATGATGATGTAGGGATCATTGAAGCCATTGGTGGAGGACAAACGTCAAAGGTGGATGAGATTCCAACCAAAGAAGAAGATGCATAAGATCCACCTCTTGAAGCCTTGAAGGACTTGGCTCTTGAGGAAAAGGAGGTATCTTACCCAATGGAGTTCAACTATGTCAAAGGTGGTGAAATCTTGGGTGATCCATCCAATAGGGTAACTATTAGATCATGTCTCAAATTAATGAACCATGTTGCATTTCTTTCATGCATTGAGCCTAAAAATATCAAAGAAGTATTAAAATATGATTTTTGGATTTTGTCCATATAAGAAGAATTAAATCAATTTGAGAGAAGTAAGGTATGGACATTAGTTGAAAGGCCTAGTAATCAATCTACAATAGGAACTAAACGGGTCTTTAGGAATAAACTAGATGAGAGTGGTAACATAGTGAGAAACAAGGTTATGCTTGTTGCTCAAGGTTACACTCAAGAAGAGAGAATTGATTTTGATGAAACATATGCACCCGTAGCTAGGATGGAAGATATTAGGATGCTTTTAGCATTTGCATGTTACCATGATTTCAAGCTTTTTCAAATGGATGTAAAAAGTGCTTTTCTAAATGGTTTTATAAATGAAGAAGTGTATGTTGAACAACCATCGGGTTTTTAGGATTCAAAATTTCTAAATCATGTTTTTAAACTAACCAAAGCCCTTTATGGTTTAAAACAAGCTCATAGAGCTTGGTATGAAAGACTTTCAAACTTTTTAATTGAAAAAGGTTTTGAAAAAGATAAGGTGGACACTACACTTTTCATAAAAAGATATAGTAATGACATCTTAGTAGTACAAATTTATGTTGATGATATCATTTTTGGTTCTACTAATGAATGTTATTACAAAGAATTTTCTAAGCTAATGCAAGGTGAGTTCGAGATGAGCATGATGGGGGAGCTCTCATTCTTTTTGGGGCTCCAAATCAAACAAAGGAAGGATGACATGTTCATAAATCAAGCTAAGTACGTGAATGATATGCTCAAAAAGTTCAGCTTGGAGAATGTAAAGCCTCAAGCCACACCTATGAGCTCTTCCATAAAGCTTGACAAAGATGAAGGATGTAAGTGTGTTGATTCTAAGCTTTATAGACCCATGATAGGTTCTTTGCTTTACCTTACCGCAAGTAGACCGGATATCATGTTTAGTGTTTGCTTGTGTGCTAGGTTTCAAGCTAGTCCTAGAGAATCACAGTTAGTTGCCATTAAGATAATTTTTAGATACCTTAGAGACACACCTATCTTAGGCCTTTGGTATCCTAAGGATTCTTCCTTTAGCCTTCATGCTTATTCGGATGCGGGTTATGGGGGATGCAAGATAGATAGGAAAAGTACCTCCGGGACATGCCAATTCTTAGGTAGTATGCTCGCATCTTGGTTCTCTAAGAAACAAAATAGCGTAGCCTTATCTACCACCAAAGCGGAGTACATATCCTTAGAGAGTTATTGTGCTCAAGTCCTTTGGATGAAGCAATAACTCTTAGATTATGGCGTTCAAGTAGAAACCATACCCCTTAGGTGTGACAACATTAGTGCCATTTGTCTCACTAAGAATCTCATCCAACACTCTAGAACCAAACATATAGAAATTAGACATCATTTCATTAGAGACCATGTGTTGAAAAATGATGTTGTTCTACAATATGTTGATACCTTGAACCAATTAGCAGATATATTTATCAAACCTTTAGAAAAAAGCATTTTTGGACCCTTAGGAGAGAGTTAGGTTTAACTAGGTCCCAAATGGTCAAAAAATTGCTTGAAATTGGTAGATATTCACGTTTGTGTTAATTTGCTTCTTTTTGCTTCTATGCATGTTACTAGGGGTATGCATTAAATTTAGCCATTAAAACTTGTTCATATGTCATTCACATGCATTTAGGAACATTTAAAGTTGGATTTTTGAACTTAAAAACTATCAAAAATGCCTTATCTGGTAAAGGCGTATCGATACGGCTAAAAGTGTATTAATACGGGTTCATCAAGGGAAATGATACAGGTCAAATTATATCGATACAGGCACGCGTATCGATACGGCTAAAAGCGTATTGATACGAGTTCATCAAGGGAAATGATACAGGTCAAATTGTATCGATACATGCACGCATATCGATACGGGTTAGTCAAGGGAAGTGATACAGGTCAAACTGTATCGATACAATCACGCGTATCGATACAATATTAAAGTTGAATTAAAAATTGGGGAAAACGCGTATCGATACGCTCTACAAACGTACTGATACAGTTTCGACGGAGTGTTTAAATTGGGCTGGTATTTGACAAAAACACTTCAAACTTAAAAAACCCTCTTTTCTCTCTACAAACCCTAGCCGCACTTTCCTATAAAAACCCCCTCAATTCCTCAAAATTTTCACATCAAACTTAAAATTAGTTGAGGTTTTTTTATCTACACATCAAAGTAAAGCTTTGTCAACAATCTTGTGCATTCACATCAACTCATTCATCCATTCTAACAAATCAAGGTATAAACTATTTTTTCTTCTATTTTTAAATTTTCGTTTTTTTAGTAATTTTTTAACTTAATTTTTGTACAAAACATATATATGTGATATGGGTTTTCAAATTTTTACCAAAACTTTTCAAAATCCAAATTTTTTTATTCGAATATAATTTTACATCGTATATTTTTGTAAATTGTTTTTCAAAAAATTTTACCCAATTTTTTTCTCTTATACATGTATATATTTTTTAACATTAAAATTGATCTTCAAAATACCTTGAATCATTGGAACTTATTGGATTGAATGAGATGTTAATTACATACATATTCGAACTGTTTTGATGTTTTTAGGGTTTTGGCACCAAAAAAGAAAGCAAGACGTTACCTTGCCACTTCTTCGGATCATGTGGATGATGATGAGGTTAACCCTAAACCAAATCTTCCCTATATAATCCAATGTTGTTTTCCAACCCCTTCGGATATGTCACGTTATAAGCTTTTTCAAGGTTTCACTCTT
Organism: Hibiscus tridactylites; assembly: GCA_958450335.1. Classification (NCBI taxonomy): domain Eukaryota; kingdom Viridiplantae; phylum Streptophyta; class Magnoliopsida; order Malvales; family Malvaceae; genus Hibiscus; species Hibiscus tridactylites. The sequence goes on from OY288282.1 coordinate 42,066,153, forward strand.
AGATAAGAACGTGTTGTTTCTATTCCGTTTTTAAGCTATGATCGTTTTAAATTTCAATACATTCCTTTGATTAGACAATGGGAATTCATAAGTTCTTTTAGCCTTCCTCCCATTGTCTATCGAAACTTGGTCACAATTTTCTTTTCTAATGCCATATGCATTCATGATGAAGATAGAGAACATGTTGTTGCTATCGAGTCACATCTAATGGTAAAAACTTTTCAAATTGATCAAGATACTCTTTGCAAAGCATTTGGTTTTGAAAACATAGGGATTGATGATGAGAAGTCCTTAGGTCAAGGTCCTCCAGGTTCCGTAAATGTTTTAAATGCTCATGACCGAATCCTTCATCTTATTGTTACATGGTTTTTTCGTCCATCGGAAGAGAAATTTTCAACAATCCGTCAAGTAGACAATTTTTGGCTTAGGTGCTTTAGGGAGGGTAAGCGTCCTAACATTGTCAAATCATGTTTGCTGACCTTGTTTACCTAGTCCAACACCGTCACACCGACCAAGTAAAATCCTTTTACTATTCTACGGCGTTGAGTCACTTATTCCACTCCCTTAAGATTGATTGCACACCGCTTTCCATGGTGCTTGGCTTTACCAATCTAGGAGGAATCAACCTACTCAAGATGATGAGGATGAAGAGGACGAAGATGACGATGCTTGACTTAAACATCATGCTGATAATTCCATTCTTTGCCAACAGATCAACATCACAATTAAAAGCTCTCGAAATGTTCCTGATACATAACCAACCCTCTTTACAACATCCTGCTATCTAGTTAATCAAACAGGAAAAACACAGTGGAGCTTTAGAAGGATTGTGAACCCAAACAAACGCCATTGTACAATCAGTTTGCACTGCCAACTTAAACTTACCAGAACATCATGATAATCGAAAAAACTCAATACTATATTTGATGTCTAAAATTTCCTCCAAAATGGGAGAAGCTGCACCAATCCAAAATGAGAACTCTGCCAGTTTTGTGCCAAACTCGTTTCTCAAGATACCTCCGACTCCACCAGCGCATCCATCGGCTTTTATTGCCCTGTCCACATTAAACTTGAGCCAGCCAAGCGGGGGTGGGCACTAAGTACACGGGTCAACAGAATTTAGAGGCCTCAATAAATCAGCTTCAAAATTTACAGAATCGGCAACAATATCAGCTACTGAATCTTTTACTATCGGGATACAAGCCTTAATCCACCACGCCAGCCTTATTTTAGAGATAAAAAGCAGTTTTCCAATGTCTAGAGTTTTCTCATTAAACACCACATCATTTCGAAAAAGCCACAGTAACCAGATTACAGCGACATGGATAGTTTTCCATACTGTGAAACTAAAATTGATTTTGATATAACACTTAGACATATAACTAAATTGCAAAACAATAAATTTTTAAGTACTTTAGAAAGTCTCACTTTTTGACAAGCAATTTTGAACCAAACAATATTTCAAGTCAAAACATACTCAAAGGTTCAAATTTCACTAAGTTTTTTTATGTTTTTTCAAGCCTAACTTCAACAAAACGCCCAGGCGTATCGATGCTCTTATGCGTATCGATACGATTTTTCAACACTGGAATTTTAATCGTTCGTAGCGTATCGATACAGTATAACCCCGTATTGATACGATACTCATATGGGCAAGACTTTAAGCTATAACGTACCGATACGCATTGAAACCGTATCGATATAGGTTTCTCATCAAAACATTATTTTGCTATCGCGTACCGATACAGAATGTCACCGTATCGATACGATATGCTGACCTTTGCAAAATCCTTGTATTTAATTTTCGAACGTTGGTTTGTCAGTTAGTTTGTATCCCAAATTTTAAATGAACGTTGAACCGTACTGATACGCTAAGGTAGCGTACCGATACACTTTTTATCAAAACCAAAATTAGGATTATAGTGAGCAAAATACGTATCGATACGACTTACCGTATCGATGCACCCCTTAATACCGTACCGATACGCCCTCGAAGCGTATTGATACGCATTGTTTTTCAGTCACATCAGCTCTTTTTATTTGAGACAGGTACCGATACGCCCACAAGCCGTACCAATACGGTAGGTTGTTGAGCAGCATTTATTGCGGGAAATTGCAGCCCAACAGCTCTATTGATGATCTCAACCACCCAAACGGCTAGAATTCAACACAAGGGTATAAAAACAAGTCTCAAATGCACCAGCAACAACTATTGAACCTACAAGCAACATCAAAGCACTCAAATCCAAACTTTGTACCTTTAGAGTCAACTCTTTGTTCTTCATTGTAATCTCTTATTGTGAGTTTGGGGCGTGTGAAATTGTAATTGGGTAAACATTATCCTTTGAGAAGAATTTGTAGAGTTTACCAAATACTCTTCTTTGTAAAAGTGAGTGGATTAAGCTTTGGGTAGAAAGCTTAATCAAATTGCAAGGTTTCCTCCTCATCCAAGAAAAGGGGAAGAATTCAAGTAGTGAATTGGTTGAAAATCCTTAGTGGGAGCTAAGGTAATGGATGTAGAGTTCATTGGATAACTTGAACCACTCTAATTGCCTTGTGTCACAATTTTTAATCTTCCAAATTTTCACCCTTCAAATTTTTATCGCCAATTCACCCCCTCTTGGCCATTTGCAATTGTGTGATCATCTCAACACATACATTTGCCATGTGAACACCAGGCCATGCTTCATTCCAAGCTAAAAAGAATGCCACTGGATCTTCTTGAAGAGTCAAATTCACACCCCCAAAGCAAACAAAAATGGCTCCAGATACTTCATGGCACTTTGCAAGAAAAGAAAAGGTGTTGTACTATTTTGTCCTTGATCCTGCAAAGAGAGCATCGGGTGTTCGCCCTCGTAGAGATCCCTCTTTTCAAAAGCTCGATTTTCGTTGGAGCCCGATGATGAAGGATAAGCCAAACAAAGGCTTCCACTTTAAAGGAGCTATCCCTAGCCAAATGAACTTTCGCCAATCAAGCCTCCTCCCTTCATTCACATCATCAAGTTGACAAGCAGCCTTAACCGAGTAGCACCCATCACCAATATTGTCCCATCTCACCCAATCTTGTTCTAAATTCGACCCCGAAAACTCATTATGTAATTGACATAGCTCGTTCCACTTATTTGTTTCCTAGTCAAAAAGGCTACGTCTTAGTGGAATATCCCATACCCCAGCCATTCAGGCCTTTTAAACTAAACTCTGCAATCACGCCTTCCTATTTAATTGAGACTGAAAAAATACGAGGGAACAAAACCTTGAAGGGTTGATTGCCTATCCAACAATCCTTCAAAAAATCAATTCTTGTTCCATTTCCAACTTGAAGCCTCATTCTATTTCTAATATTGTTTCCAAATTCATCATTTGTATAATAGGATTTTAGGATTTCTCACCAACACCACGAGGAGGATCTAGCAGGGGTTTGGGGTGGGTTTGGTGTGGGAGAATAGCTCCTTGGTTGATGTCGTATTTACAGTTTATGACTCTCTTCCGGAAACTTTCATTTTCATTTCCATATCTCCAAATCCATTTCCCGATAAGAGCTCTATTTTTTTGAGTTGATATCTACTATCCCAAGACCTCCATTCTTCACTGATTTGCAAACTTCTTTCCAATTAACCCAATGAATACTTCTTTTTTCTGTTGACCCTCCCCATAAAAAAAACTTACCATCAAACTGTTTAACTTCTTAGCTATAGACGTTGACATCCAAAAAAGGGAGAGAAAGTACATTGGGAGACTCGAAAGGACTGATTTAATCAAAGCCAGTCTAGCACCAAAAGACAGACCTTTTGCTTTACAACTTGCCAATCTTTTGTTGAAGGTAGATAGAACTAACTCCCACGATGCTAAACTATTTCGTTTTGCTCCAAGGGGTAGACCAAGGTACTTTGAGAGAAACGTACCTAGTGAACAGCCAATCAAAGCAGCCCATTGTTCCAGCACTGATAAGTCAACGTTGATACCAAAAATCTGGCTCTTTTTTAGATTCATGTGAAGACCTACTGCCAACTCAAAAACCCTCAACACTCTCTTTACATTTTTAACGTGATCCTCTGAGGCCTCACAAAAGATCATCAAATCATCAGCATATTGCAAGTGAGATACTTTTTCTAAGTTATTGCCCCTTCCAATCGAGAAACTAGCAAACAGTTGATTAAGGACAGCTTTTTTTATAAACAAATTTAGAGCTTCCCATACTATATTGAACAATAGCGGGGATAAAGGACAACCTTGCCAAAGCCCCCTCGATATCTTGAATCTTTCTATGGGGGGGGCATTAACAAGGACTACGATAGAGGCAGTTGAGATGCATTATTTGATCCAATTGCACCATTTAACACCAAAACTCATACTCTTCATTACATCAAGCAGAAATTTTCAGTCCACGGAATCATGGGCCTTTCTGAAATCCACTTTAAATGCAACTCATTTTTATTTACTCTTGAACGCAACATCTATTACTTCATTTGCTATCAAGGAGCAATCCAAGATTTGCCTTCCTGGTATGAAAGCAAATTGAGACTCACTAATTAACTTGTTCATCACCGGTCAAAGTCTCTTACTAGTACCTTGGCAAGGACTTTATAAACTGCTCCAACAAGGTTGATCGGCCTGTAATCATCTAAGGGTGAAGGGTTGTGTTTCTTGAGGATTAACATGATGAAAGAAAATTTTATGCAATCTTCCCAGTTTCGAAACGAGAAAAAATCAGAGAAGAACCTCATAAAATCATCCTTGAAGATAGACAGTAACATTTAAAAAACTTGTGTTGAACCCATCTGGGCCAGGTGCACAATTGTTGTCGATATCACAAATAGAACTCCAGATTTCTTCTCCTGTGAAGCAATTTTCCAGAGCTTGTGCTTGGGCTACATTCAGTTTTGTAAAATTTAGATTCATATTTTCTATCTCTACAGCAGTTTTCCTATTATAGGCTTTCTGAAAAAGTGATCTTGAATGGCTTCTTTGACCCTTGGAGGGTCTGAAATATGCTCGTCCCCCATCACAATATACGAAATTGCATTTAAGCTTTTTCGATTGGATGTTGAACGATGGAAGAGTTTAGTGTTTCTGTCTCCTTCTCTAATCTACTTCACCCGAGATTTTTGTAACCAAGCTCTTTCCTCATTTCTGTACGTTTTTCATAGTTGACCTCTCAAGATCGGAATCTCTTTAGCAATATTATTGTCAGCCGGATTCCTTTGCTGCTTCACTTCCAACTCGCTGATCTCCTTTTGCAACAACTCTATGGGTTTTTTGAAATTAGGACAATTCTCTTTGGTCCATGATTTGATCGCCTCTATTGACCCTTTCAGGATTCCACTAATCATCGTTCTTCTATTTTGCACTTTAATTTTCTTAACAATGTGGATTACCATGTCATCAAATCCTTCTTCTTCAAAATAATAATAGAAAATTTTGAACGGCCTATACCCCTAATTCTGAACTTCTTCCATCAACATGATTACATTGTGGTTAGACAGGGATTTTGAAAGCATTTTCTGCAGATTATTTAGAAAAGTAGAAGAGAATTCCCCCGAGATTAAGAATATGTCAAGGTGAACAAAGGTAGGTTGCTCTCGATTGTTGCTCCATGTGAAGGATCCATCCAAAAGGGGCAGATCCATTAGCTCAAGCTCCTGCACAAAGTTTCTGAAAATTTCTAGGTTTAATACCAAAATAAGTGTCCAAACTATCCTATTTTTTTCCTTTTAGGTGCTTAAATTATTTTTTGTCCCATTTAGGTGCCCAAACTATCCCATTTTTTCCCTTTTAGGTGCCTAAATTATTTTTTGTCCCATTTAGGTGCCCAAACTATCCCATTTTTTCCCTTTTAGGTGCCTAAATTATTTTTTGTCCCATTTAGGTGCCCAAACTATCTCGTTTTTCCCTTTTATGTGCCTAAACTATTTTTTGCCCCTTTTAAGTGCCTAAACTATTATTTTTTGTCAAAATAGGTGTCAAAACTGTCATTTTTTGGTCAAAGTATATGCCTCGGTTTGACCTTAAAAGGGGCAAAAAATGATAAAGGGGGCAAAAATATTTTAGACACCTAAAAGAGAAAAACATAATAGTTTAGGCACCTAAAAAGGGTACAAAATAGTTTAGACACTTAAAAAGAAAAAATATGATAGTTTAGGCACTTATTTTAACATTAAGCTAAATTCCTATATTCCTAAAATTTTACTTCCCCCATTTTTTTCTTCAAGAAGTAGAAAGACATTGCAATCTCCCCCTATGCACATCGGTAAATTCAAACTAGCTAACAGTCCCGATAATTCACAGAAAAAGGAACTTTTCTTTGCGTCTGTAGAAGGGTCGTAGACATTTACAAAACCACATTTGAAATTCAAGTGTTTTATGAATCCAGACAGCACAATGTACCTTAGCGAATGCAAATTCCACATTGTCATTACACTTCACTGCTTTGTTGAACTCCGAAAGCTTAGTTTCTTGAAAGAGAGCGACCTTCTGTTTAAGTAAACGGATTAGTTTGGTGGCAGCACACAGTTTTTCCCTCCTGCCGAAACCCCTGACATTCCAAGATATTGCCGAGAAATTTATAGAAAAATCAAATACTCGAAAATACCAAAGTAGGAATACCCAACATAAATCTAAGAGCTCTTCCTCTAATTCACAGATTCTGCGGACAACCGTTTGTTTTCCCCCTTTGAAGTTTACCTCTAAAGTCTTGCTAACTTCCCATACGGCTTCTGCTTCCAATTCTGCCCTAGATGGAATTGGGTTCAGCTTCATCTTCATCCAAAGCCCCGCTATTGTCTTCTAGACTTAACATGGTTTGTTTTCTCAACTGTCGTCGCTGGTTCGCATTGAGGGGGTCAGAGATCGGGATTCTAAAGAGGGATATTCTCTTTCGTAGTTCAGAATGCAGTTGGGAAAAACGATTCGCGAGCATCTCCGGTGAGATTGAGGACGGCAATTCAGAGTATATCTGTTTAGGCGCCTCTAAGTTGTATGGAGTAGCATCCATAAGGCAAAGGAGCGCTTTAAAGGAGGGTTTGAATAGCAATACATGGCTCCATGGAGAGGGACAAAATCAACCTATTTGATGCAAGGAGTTTATGGTACAAGATGAACCAACATGTAAAGCAAGTATTTATACAAGAGGATGCAAGCCTTATTCTTAAATGTCCCATAGCCCCAATACATGGTCATTTATTGATTTGGGTACCTACAACACTAGATCAGCTCATTCCTCAGTTTGAACCAAATGAATCGCCTGTATGAAAAACATTGGCCAAGTTACCTACCTTGCCCAAGAATGGATGGAAACATCACTTCAGCTTCTTGACCGAGAGAGTTATAAAATGCTTCTAGTCACCCTTTGGAACATGTGGAATCACATAAACAAGTTGGTACTGTTGATTCTGGCACGGTTAGTAATGGACTATGCGAGAATGCTGGCTACAGATTACAGTACCGCTCAACAAAGGGATTGACAAGTCAGTGTTGCCAATAGGGAGCGGCGTTGGATCTGTCCACCTCCTCATATGATTAAGATTAAGATTAATGTCGATGGCGCTTTCCATGCAGAGTGGTTGCACGAAACTCCCACGGTCTGGTTATTGATGGTCGAGCAAGCAATCTTCACACGGCCGATACAGCTGAAGCCTGTGCTTTTCATGAGGGGATCAAAATGGACGTGGAGAGTTGCTATAATTGAGGGTGATTCGATGGCCACAGTCAATCTCCATAGCGGGCCTTCTCCTCAACGAGGCTCGGGAGCTTCTTGAATTCCATGTCAAGCATATCTGCCGTTCATATATAACATTTTATCATCTTTTCTTCACCTCAACACAAATATATTTCCATTCTTTCAACAAATGAACAAATGCTGTACAAATGATGTCTGCTCAGGGCATTTGTTTCTTTTCAGTAACCAAAAGAATATAAATGTCTAGGCTCCTTTTAACCCTGGGAATACAGATAAAAACCTATTAAATAAGACTCCATCTCACTGATTGACGCTTTTATTTTTAGCCATCTGTTTCTTGTTTCCCTTTCTATCCCAAAAATCTAAAAAATCTGAAACAAAAAATACCAACCAAACGAAACATAAGGTAACTGAATATCAAAATACAAATGCAGAGAGGGAGGGAAAGGGGTTCAGAAGTTAATAGCTAAAGAAGATATTTTTGTTTCCACAACCAGTGTTTCAGTGTGCTGCCATTGTTGTATGCTTCGGAAATATCACGAATATTCGTATTTGGATTTGCAGGAACAAAACTTTGATATTTACATCTTGACAAATATTGGCTCAAAGCTCCACCTCATGCAGCTCATCCCCAATACTACCATTCATTGGACCAGGCATAAAGAAAGGTGGAGGCTTTCCCAATGCTTCCCCTGAAGGTCTTATTTCGGCCCCACTAGGATGAACTAATTCATTATCAAAGTTGCTTCCACTCCACGAGGCTGTTCGACGTGAGTGTGATGAATAGCCATTGGCATTTGTCATCATGCCTTCCTGAGGGATATCATCCATGCTCGGGAACTTTTGCCTAGTCGTTGACGATGAAGGCTTGGGAGATGGACAAGACTCGTTGAAATATGCATTGGAAGTGGAAGTGGAAGGGGTAGGATTATTACTTGTAGCATTCTCTTCTTGCGCATTTTCAGTAATTGCCTCCATTGATTGTTCACTTCTTGCGGTTGATACAGGTGTGGGAATAAAGAACTTCGCATTTGCAGCCACTGCAGGTTTAACAGAGGAAACAGCAGGTGACTGAAATAAATTTGCTTGGCCGCCACCACCACCTTTGTTGAAAGTATCCACATACCTGTCAAGAGTTCATAATGCCATAGGAAAATTAAATGAAAAACATAAATATTACATCCTCCTGGTTTACAAAGTAACACCACAAAGAAGATAAAAATCAACTTTCAAACCCCCCAAAACAAAATTGTTAATTTCAACAATAACAGTGATAAGGGAAATCTTAAATGCTTATGAATTCTCAGAAGCATTCATGGTCAGTTAAATCATCATTTACTTAGCTAGTTATCACCTTATGTGTACATAGAAAGCTAAATATTACCCAACTCTTACTTTCAACATTCATTTCCCTATTAGCCTTTCTCCACCAAGTTCGTTGCATAGCATCATTCGACTGTAATAGTGTGCATTGCAAATAATAAAACTTCAGAAGTACCTTGCTCGAACACCCATCCGTCCATGAGCTGAGAATTGATTGGAGCTTGTAGGAATAGGAGGGATCCCAGATGCATGATCTATTGGGGCTGGGTTTCTGAAATTCGGGCTTCCATTAGGGGGAGAACCCTCATTCTTCAATGCAGAGTTCAAGTTGTAGTCAGATGCTCTATTCTGGAATGCAGCAGTGGTCGGAGGTGGTGGCAAGGCTGTTTCTTCAGCTGGAGGTTCAGCACCTTCCTCCACCCATCTCTTAAGTTTTTCATCATAGTAGAATTTGTTCTTATCACCTAGCTTAGCCTTCAGATAGCAAAGTAAATTATATTAAATCAAACATTTTGTATATCAGGAGTGGTTATCCATGCTTTTTAAACAGAAAACCAAGAAATATATGAAAATAATAATGGTAAGTATAAGGAGCTACCTGTTTATCAGCACGAGGCCCTAAGACTAACCCCACAGTTTTCTGTAAAATCTGCGAGCCAAAACTAAAACGAGAAAAGCGAGATGCCCCTACTGTGCCTGATACTTTTCCTTGTTCAGTGGATGCTCCTGCTTCCTTTGATGAATCAACCTGATCCATCAAATATCAGTAAGACACCTCCTTAACTTTATTGAATTAAGATGCGCAAGCAGCTAGTAGCAAATATATTTTCAAGTGGAGATAAATGTGAACCTGTCTTGGAGTTCTGCCCATGTCCGGCTCCGAAACACTTCTATTGTGAATTGTCATTTTTCCATCATCCCCCTTACCCGCCCAATCACTTATAGGTTCCATTGAAGAAGAGGGCATCAATGAGGACATGGCCATTGTTGATTGGCTAGCAGAGACTCGTGCCCCAGTTTGTTGGTTGAAATGATCATTACCTAGAGAATTTCCATTTGATGCTGATGTAGGAGGTGGTAGACCCCCCACAACTCGATGTGCAGTGCTATCAATAAAGTTCAGCAATTTACCAACTAATTTTGCCGGAGCCAAATTTGTAGCATATCCCCCCTACAAAAGAAAGCCCAATATGAACAAAGAAAATATCAACGAGAAAGCCTAAACTGAGAAGCTAAAACTTACCTGTTGATGGAATCTTATCCTCTCCTCAAGGGATAAAACTAATTGTTTCCAAGTTTCTACCTCAGGCACTCGACTAGTTTTTAGAGATTTTAATACAGCTTGACAGTACCTGAACCAACCTTTATTGTGTAAACAAATTGAATGAAAAATACCTTCAGAAATCAAATGCGAACAACTTAAATATGCTTACTTCAATGAATCTGAAACTTTTCCAACTTCAGCCAGCATGTGTGCATAAATAAGTTTATATGGCTGAAATGGTAGCAAGACAAACTGAGAGTTCCCCAGTAGCTTTGAATATTCGTATAATTCAGTCCTCTGAAAGAATAACAGAAAATTTGAAAGGCATAAATGACAGGTTGATGTCTTAAAGTTACACACATGAAAAATAGGAACATTTTCCATCCATGAACAGCTGGGATTTGGCATTATATACAACCAGTTACAAAGAGACAGCTTTACCATTGAAATAACAAATTAAACAAATTTCATGGAGGTGATCAGATGTACGTGCATATGTATGCAGGTGTCTGTATGTATGTGTCTATAACATGTGTTATATATATAATATAGGGTGAGAGAGAGAGATAATAGAATGCAGACTGTATTTCCTATTTAGGTTTCAACCTAAATCAATTTTGCTTGAAGATCAATTTTTTCATTACATTTCCCCCAACTGAGAAAAAACATTCTCAACCACATACTGTAAATCAATAATAGAACAGATAAACTCTAGTAAACATACTAAAGTACCAAGTACCAACACCATGCCTGACAAATAGTTAATAATACAATGATTTAATGACCAAATAAATTTGAATAGCACCTGGATAGCCTCTGGACATGCATAGGTTCGGGGAAACTTCCAGTGGTCTGCTCCAATAAGACAAAGTCTAGCACTATCTGAATATGACTCAAAGTTTGCTTCCGCGACTAAGTAACAGATGTGTGCTGCTGTTATCTGTATTTGAACTCTCAAGTAAGAGCCATTTTATAAACATTAAGAATAAATAAATATGCTAAAGAGTGCGCCATCCAAAAGGGATAAAATGGAGCTAGAGTGGAGAATAATGTACCTCACTCCTTTCCTTCCACAAGCAATCTCCAAGATGCATAATTACAAGCTCATCATCTTTGGTTCTATTAGCAGTTATTACTGCCAAATTCTCTTCCCAATTATCAAGCATGCAACTCTCCCTTAACTGCCCATAAAGAAAAAGAGGGAAAAAAAAGAAGCAACGGTATTCAGCTTCTTATGGGTTGAGGCAAACATTTTCCTATTAATATGAATTCAAACATTATTGTATCTGAAATGTAACAGGAAGTAGCTGAATGAAGCATCAGTTCTCCACAACAAAGGTACTCTTCTTCCATATAGTTAGCAAGAACATTCCAAAAAAGTATACAAAGAATAGAAGAATCAAAAGTATATGAAATACAATCCTTTTAACCTATGTCGTTTTTCTAGTGGTTAACCACTTCACCACACAGGAATTTTTGTTCTTAAATCTCTTATTGAAGAATCCACGATCTCTCCAGTAAAATACTCTGAGCATATTATGTCTAGCTACCTTGTTGGTAGAAAATTTTCCTCCTTCCTAAAAACCCAATTAGTATTAAATTTCATGCACCAATATATTATTACCTCTGCATTCTGTTGCGACGAATTCATGCTATCAACTGTGGAGCCTGCGGAAAAAACTTCGGCTGGTTGCCCTGCAATTAGCAAGCATAATGTCCGTAAAGGAGACCCTGCTACCAGCTGATGAAGGGCCATTTGCCTAACAGTATCAATGTAGAACTACAATGATCCGAAGTCACCGCCGGGAACCAATGGTAAAGTGAGAGAGAGATTGCAGCTTCAGTTAAATTCCCTCGAACGTGAAAAATAAAAGAATAAACCACGGACAATTGAATGAAGTGAAAAAGCAAACCTGTTCACCAAGTTGCGACGCGAGAACTAGTGCAGGTCCCCACAATTGACCTTCTTGTGCACGCTGTAGAGCCTCTCTTTTTCTACCAGCAACCAGAAGATTCTGCACCTCAAATGCAGTTGCCTACAACATATATTAAAAATTGAGGGAAAAACACATAACAATCTAATAATAAAAATAGTGAAGTATAGTCAATGGCATACCCGAACTTGTCCTTCAGAAGGCAATTGCTGCAAGCAGTGGCTAGGAGCACCATAAGGTGTGTCCTTCCTCTTTGCAGATGCAAAGAGTTTAGCAACTGCTGATTCTGGAGTACCAGTCTCCTAAAAATTGGAACATTCCATTAAGAATGAAATACAATATAACCAAGCAAAAGAAATCAGAGAAGAACGAAAACAATCTCATTTTACTTCATTGTACATGAAAGAAAAAACCTCAGAATAGTAGCTATATCTTGAGTTGTATACTAGAAAGCCTAAGAAGATAAGATTGAAAAAGAAAAATCACAGGACAAGCATCTTCACAAGATAAAATTAAAGGTAAAAGTGAAAACTTTTAAGGAAAGCGAACCTCATTATTAAAAAAGGGGAAAATTACAAAGTAAGTATTTACCTTCAATAGTGTGTCAGAGCCAAAAGGAGACCGAAGTTTTCCATAATGCTGACAAGCTATTTTAAGCAACGAGAGAATCATTCTTAAAAGTTCACCTTTTCCATAGTCCATGTTAGGTGACTCACAGCTGGAAATCCTGTCATCAATCCACTTGTTCATGTCTTTGCTGCTTACATTTCCACCAACCAATGGACCAGGGAAGGATTGATGGCACAGAGTATTAAAATAATCAGAGGTTGCCGGTGCAGCACCAGAAATGCTAGTGTTTGAATTGACAACTTCCAACAAATTGAGTACAGTGATAGAGGCTCCTACAGAACCCTTCAAACAAACACAATCATAAAACATTAGCATTTAGAAAAAATGAAAATTATAACAAGAGCATCATGTTCGGTACTTAAAACACAAAAAGTGTTCCCCTGCTAGAAAATCAGGCTTTAAATCCTCAATGAAGAAAGATATGTTATTCTCTGGAAATTAGAACAAGAGACACAACTTCAAAGAATCTATTTCTTACTTCCATCAGCTTCTGAAAAATAAATTAGATTTATGCTCTACTACATTATTTTATTTATAAGTTGTCTAACCTGGGCACCAAATGACGAGTTTTGCAGAGGACTACTATCTTTCATTACTATGAGTTTTCCAGCAAATCCAAAACTAACAAGTGCATGTGGAGGACGACCAGCAGACGATCGGCCGGTGTTAGAAGCATAAGGAAGCGGCTGGCTGGTCTGAAGTGGCTGCTGGGCAACATTTATAGGCTTCTGGCCTCCATAGAAATCATTTGAGAAATGTGTTTCCTCATGTTGCTTTAAATTTGTCTGGGTAAACTGGTGATTGAAGTTTTCAGTCGGAACAAAGCGTTGAAACCCAGTAACCCCATTGGTTTTAGTATGAACCTGATTAGCATTATTGACTGACTGAACTTCCGGCATAGAATTATAGGATGACTTGAAGTGACTTACATGGTTGTTCACAGGCATATTCAAACCAAAAGATGTATCTGATTGCTGGTTCCCAGTGAAACTTGAAACTGCCTTGGTTTCGGGAACAGTCCCAGGTTGCCACATATTCAAAGCTGGACGGTGATAATTACCATAGGAATCTCCCCAAGTATGATGTTCCCCAGGGCTTTCGAGACCTAGTGACCCATAATTATCACCTTGTTCATGTTCACCATACAAGCTAGAACTGTTGATTTGAGTTGGAGAATTCTGAGCCGTAGAAGTAAATCCATTTTGCAGACCATCATCTTGAACAGTTGACTGAACAGAGGCATTATAACTCTCCAGTGAGCACCATTGTTGAGTAATTAAGTCATAGTACCAACCAGGGTATTGAGGGTCAAAAACCATATGCTCTGGATACCCCTCGTTCACTTGGGAAACCTGATTCCAATTTGCCACGCTCTCCATGGCACTGCTCTCTACAGTTGTCATAGTCTCCGCAACAGATTGAAATGTCTGCTGCAAATAAGAATCTCCTGCTTTCACATCTGTGTTACCAGTGCCATCACCACTTGAACCATCCACCTGATACCACTGCCCTGAATTTGCATCATACTTCCATCCTGGATACATATTCTCCCAGTACTGACTGCTATATAAATCAAGCTCATTTCCATTATCTGCAGTAGAAGCTTCGTAAACTTGATCACGGTTGCCATCATGATACTGCTCGTAAGTACTAACTGAATTCTGATCTGATAAACTCGTTTTTGCAACTACATCCACCTCAGAAGGGAAGTCCGCTATGGAATTCTCCCCTAAATTACTGAAAAACTCAGAATATGAACCAAACCCTTGCACCCCATTCTCATTAGAATCAGCAAAAAGCGAATTCCATCCTATTTCCTTAACCCCATCGTTCTTAGATCCAATATCCTCATTTAAGTTCTGACTGAATACAGCCTCGGACCATGCTCCTTCTTGGAGATGATTATTCGAGCCAACAACACTATTATCTATCCCTAATGAATCATTAGGGCCATTACCTGCCGGTACATTGGTGGGTGCAGGACCTGCATCTACAGGATCTTTTTCCTTTCCAACATGACTGTCAGCCTCTTCGCCGCTGGAATCTTCTCCTATCAATAAATCGGAAAAGGCTTTAGCATCATTGGAGTCATTACCCTCCTTGAATTTTGGGACAGTGGGGCCCATTCTGTCGTCATCGTCCTCATTAACTAACTTGTCAAAGAAATCTTCATCCGTGTGATCCTCCACCAGGAATGGAGGATTCGAAGCCATCGACCAAATTGAAACAGAAAATGCTAACGAGCTAAAATGCCAAAAAAAACCCTAACAATCTAATAACAAAAACAAACGAAAGAAAGCCTGCTTGACTGTAATTTATTGTCGAAACTCTAACGAAGAGAGTAAATAATTAAGATAGATCTTCAGAATTCGAGCTGATACGGTTACGCGGACATCGAGATCCAGCCGCTAAAACGCCTCAACCAGATGAAATACATGAAACGAAGGAGCAAGATCCAGGGCTTTTGAGATCTCAGCAATCCTAACACCATAAATTCAATTGAAAAAAAATTAAAAGAAAGATGAAAAAATTGAGGCAAAAACTGAACGCATTAAAATTAAAAGAGTAAGAGAAATCTAATGGATATAGAGTTCATCATCAAATAAAAATAGAGAAATCAAAAACAAAAACAAAATCCTTACAGATTCAGGTGAACACATGACGAGATACAACAAAACTTGCAAGCGAGAGATGGAGAAGAAAAAAGAGGGAGAGAGCTTTGTTTTTTGTTATTTTTGTTTGTTTGTTTTGTTCTTCTTTCCGATCCGGAAATGTGTTTATTTTTACCCTTATTATTACAATCAAAAGGGTTAATTCTTTAGACTCTCCAAATTAAGAACTAAATTACAAATTCATCCTCAATTTTAAAACGTTTGGATTGAATTCTTAAACTACAATATTATTCCAATCACATTATTCATTATTTATCGACTTCGATGTTAAATGCTAGCGTAGTTTCTTTTTTTAAAACGGTGTAGATTAATAAATATATGTAAACATATCATAAGTAACCTAACATTTAACACAATTAAGGGAAGGATTTGGTTTGAATGATATTTTTTTTTGTTGCCCTCTCAGTTTTTAAAGGATTTGTATTGACTAATCCTGGTCAACTTACGTTGAACACTAGGTTTTGATGAATGAGTTTTTCAATAATTTTTTTTTTACATATACAAGACCTTGAACTCAAGATCTGTTTAAACGATATTAAGTTGTTTACCAAAAGATTTGATTTGAATGATACTTTAGTTTGAGAATATATTTAAAACATTTGATTATAACGTTTAAAAATTATGAACCAATTTAAAACTTAATTTATAATCTATGACTGATGATGTAATTAATCCTTATAATTTGTGACCGATGCTGATTCAAAATTAATATAATTGTAATGAAAAGACATTTTATTTTCCTCATAAAAAACTATTCCCTAAAATCGCATTAAAGTGTATCCCGCTTATGATTTTTCTCTCGGAAAATATTAGGGATGTGATTTTGGCGGAAAGGGCGTAAAAAGTACTCTTTTTATATCATCACGAAATTTTATTTTCATCCTCGTCTCACGACTTATTACGAATATAAAATTTAAAATTTATTTATATCTCACAACCCACAAGACTATAATTTTATTTGGTAAAAAGAGGTTTTGGCAAAAATTAGAGGTTTGAGGCATAATTAAAGATTTGACCAGTCAAATCCGTTAATATTGTTGTTTGGTGAACAACGGATTGAAAGAGCGGATTGAGGTGAAACCGCTCATTTTGAAAGAAAAAAAAACTCATAATAGGAGCTTTTTGAGATTAGAGGTTTGATATTAGAGTTGTAAAAACTCTTTTATCCTTACCGGTTACCAAAAATCTCAAAATAACATAAATTAAATATTTTCTCACCCTATTTATAAGCTAATCCTATTTATTTTTTTCTTTTTATTATCACATATTTATATGTGTACTTAAATTTATTAATTAATTATATTATATTAAAATAATTATGTAAATAATAAATTAATATATAAATCATTCGAATATGTTTAGAAAAGTTATATTAAAAATAATTTTATAGATTTAATTAATATTAATTAGATACAAAATATTGATAACTAATAAACTATTCAAACAATTAATGAATACAATCATGTCTCTATATGTCATTTTGCTTGTTTATATAATCTAACAGCTATCAGTTAATTTTACCAAACACTTTTATACAATCAGCTAATACAATCCGCTAGTCAAATCAGCTAATGCAATCAGCTATTAGCTATCAGCTAATGTAATCTGCTATCTGCTAATTGTCAAACAGGGTCTATAATTATCTTCGTCCCATCACCCATGTGGGTCATGAAACTCACATATTCCCCTCTTTACCCACCTCATGACCCATTGATATAATATATAAGTCAAATTTGTTATGAAAATGTATAAAATAACTGTCATTCGGACTCCACTATATATGTGACATTATTCTAACTATCATCTTTTTTAAAAAAATAATATACGAAATTAAATTTTGTAGAACACAAAAGTTTGGACTAAAAAATACTAAAGTCTATTTTAAAGGACAAAAAAATATCAAAAATAAATGTAAATAATGTTTCAATTACTGTAACAAATAAACAATATAGAAAGAATTAAAGAGAAAATAACAATGAAAAACAATCTTCTAAAAAATAAGAACAAATACCAATAGAATCTAAATAATATACAATATTAAGAAAATAAAATGTAAAAAAATAGAAGAATAACATATTTATGGTGAGGACTGAGAAGAAGAAAACAAAACTTAAAAAAAGAGATTTAATGGTAGGCAACAATAAAGAGGAAACCAATAAACATAAATATTATATATATATATATATATATATATATATATATTAAGATAAGTCAATATAAATTATCTTAAATTTGACTATGTATTTTAAAAAATATTTATATATTTGATCTGATCAATCTCAAACTCAATTATATATAATATATATTGAACTTTTCAATCCTAAGTTGTAACCCCCTCGTCCCGGGCTAGGCGACAGACCGGTCCGAACATGTTACACGGGGAAAACCGAAGCGAAACCCGTTAAGGCTCCACTTCAATTAACAACCCTAGAAAATATTTCTTTAATTATCTTGTCTAAAATGTATCGGTTAGTCCTATGTGTGAAAATGACAACGAAAAACGAAGACAAACGATATAGACGGAACGTAAGGTAATTTAAATTTACCAAGTGACATGTTATGTCCAATTTCTTGCATTCGAAACCAAAACAATTCATAAACGATGCATATAAGCTTAACAAGGAAGCATACAACCAACGGGACTAAAACCTGATATCCGAGAACCTTTGAAGATGCTAAAAAGCCCAAATACAAGCCTGCGTTTTGAAACAAGCTTGCTCGTTTCGATACGCGGGCTCCAGTTCAAAAGCCAGACTAGGCCGTACCAATACGGTCCATTTTGTTCCGGTACGGGGGTCTCCAGTGTTGAAACGTTCCGAACAGGTTCTGAAACAGACACTCATAGAGGCAAACTGTATCGAAACGCGTACCAAAATAGAGGCTCACAGTGTCAAATCGTATCGGAACGGCACCACCCCCGTTTCGATACGAGTATCCCTGGAGCTACACTCGTTTCGAAACAACCACGAGCGTTTCGAAACACCTGCACTCTGTGTGGCCCTGAAAATAATTTTCTACATCTCCAAATGTCCCCAAACATACCCCAAAACATCAAGAAACAAGAAACAGTAAACAAGCATACAATCTATATGCATTGCACCCTACTTTAAGCATGATCAAACATATACACATGCATAATAAGGCCATTTCATTCAAAAAAACATACATCCACATCCATAGCATTTGCATAACGAGGTTTACATGCTTTCAAAGCAACACATACGTATTCATAAAACATGGTTATAAGCCTTCAATACAAACACTTAGGCATCAACATAAACATGGTTTACAAGTCCATAACAAAAAGCATTAACAACATAAAAGCCAACACATAGGAGTCTAGATACACGCTCCTACAACACGTAGCATCCCCATTGCTAGCTACTACATTATTTACTAAAATCATATTTGAGCTACCACAAACGCGCTTGGATGCCCTTTTCTTGCCCTTTGCTAACTCCACACTAGTGATTTGCATTGTCGAAAACGAGAGCGTGAGCTAGAAGCTTAGCGAGGGGGTTCAAATCAAAATATCGACAATGCAGGGTTCAAGCATGGCATCCATGAAACATACACAAGGCATACATATTCACCAACATAACAACATAGCCAACGTTACAAGAATGCATGAACATGGCATCTTACCTCATGTTATGCCAAACAAGAATGTAACAAATATCTTATCACAACCACCACACATAGACAAGTATATTGGCAACTATATAGATTACTCGGATATGCGGATAACTTTCGTTGGGATTTTCACCCCAACGTACTCAACAACAATATTACCTTCCGGTGGGATTACACTCATCACCGTTTTCACTCATGGATGGATTACACTCATCATCACATGCTAACATTTTTCGGTGGAATATTTCCTCACCGCACTCCTCCTTGATGACTACACATCACTGAGGCCACGCGCGAATTTGACTCTTACCGTGTGCACACTCATCCTAATGATCGATCATTTATATCCGGTAATTATAACTAGTGTCAACTATACTAAGCAAGTCTCACCAAGATTTCACCATCATGCAACACCACATATCATCACCAATAAACAACATCAATATATATATATATATATATATATCAACATGCATAAACGAACACATACTACACAAGTCCACATTTATGCACATTAAGCAAGAACTCATAAAGCAAACAAGAGATTAAGCTACCAACTTAATATCCATCTTGGATTGGCCTACCAAGCACAATCCGACACCCCAACTACACATTTGAACCAATTTAAAATCGTTTTAAATAATCCACTCACCGAACTCCCTTAAGCAAACTGAGATAGCCGATCAAGTCCCCAAATTTCTCAGAATCGAGCCTGAAGCTTCTCCAACAATTTCCCATGCTTCTAATCAACCAAAAACAACACATTACTCAACATATCATCCACGAAACTACTGTCACAAATCAGGTTACAACACAAAGCCATTTCTCAACATTTCCAAGCCAAAACTAACACAAAAATTCTCATTTTTGGACTAACCCTCAACCCAGCAGAAAACCATCGAATCCAACACCCAAATCATCATTAAACACATTAAAAAAAACCTCAAGCATCACTAAATCATCAGCCCCACTCTCCTACACCAAACTACCTAAAAAATCCAAGTTTTCAACCTTTTAAAATACCCACAAAAACTCATTTTGGGATTTTCATCAAAACACCGCCATTTTCACATATAATACATTTAAGAGCAAAATTAAAATATATATTAACTTCGCAAATCAAAACCCACATAAAAACCTATCAAAACTTACTCATTTTTCTTAAATTTTGAGAACTTGAAGAATTATAAAAATGGTGTTTATGAGAAACTAAAACCATGAAAACGTTCGGAATAAAGAGAAGTCAAAAACGATTTTACCTTGAAGAGAGCTCTTGAAATGGTGAAGGAAGTTGATGGAATAATAACTTGGGGGTAAGGGGAGGTTATGTCGTGAAATAGCTAAAGGAAGAAGATGAAGAGAACATTTCAAAAAGCTCATTTTTACTCATCTTTTTCTTTTATTTTTAAAATTACCTTTTTGCCTTTAATGAAATTCAAGCCTTTTTAATTAAAACCAAAGCCCATTTTAAATTAAAACGAGCCCACTACTCGAACCCGATTCACACACTCAACTCCTGACCCCTAAATACGGGTGTTACACAAGTCAAGTCAGTATAAATTACGTTAAATTTGACTATGATCCAAATTTATATTATATTTTTTATAATATTTATAATAACATGTTATAAGATATGTTGAGGCGGGATGATGCAAGGCGAGTGGGGATGGGGCAGATACAAAGGCATATTCACGCCTTCCCCACCACCCACAACAAATCTATTTTTTTTATCTTCATCCCCGCCCCACAACTCATGAAATTTGTAACCATCCCTACCCAATTGAATGTGAAGTGGGGAGAATCTTCGCAAAACCCGCCCCACTGACATCCCTAGAAAATACAGTTATTCTAGTATTTAAGGGTCGTTTTAAAAATTAAAATAAAAAAAAAAATTAGTATCATAATTCAATTATAAGATACTATCTTTGTCATGTTTTATTTTGGATAAATTTGTGCTCATCTACATACTTTTTTTGCTCAAACATGGATTATATAAGAGAAACAACGTCATCATTTATTACCGGAACTACTTGATGGTAAAATAAAAATATTTTTCTATAATAATTGGTATTAGATTTATTGTTTATTAATCTAGATCGAATGTTGTAAAAATCAATTATGTATATCACTCTTTCCACACAATTTATTCCATTAAGAATATTAAAATTTAAACTTCTAACATTAAGAAATATAATGATTTATTTTATTATACCAACTATTATTATTATTATTACCTACTTTCAATATTATTTTACATAAAAATCATGGCAGCTCTTATTTACCGGAACACACATATTGAGACTCCATATTTAAATATCAAGCCAAAACTTCAAAGTTTCCTTTTGAAAATTAAAAAAATACAAAATAAAGTTTATCTTTGTTCCATTAAATTATAGAAATATTAATCTGTGCTTAATGAATGAAAAACGAACTTGTTTCTTGCAAAAAAAAAAGAGTGTTGTTCTTTTTAAAAGACATGAGTTTAAGTTGTTTGTCTGTGCAATATATATATATATATATATTTTAAAAAACTTAATAATAAAGATTATGTAAATCATACCAGAATATTTTGAGGTATGTTATCAAAATATATTTCTCATTGTTTTTTGATAAAGATTGCCTTACTATAGGGGCAAAGTGGCACGGTGCTGGGTGTGCATTAGCAGCCACCTACGACTGGGTGGTGCAAGTTGAACACGGACGGGTTGCGACGGTTACCTAATGGTGTTGCCTCTTGTGGAGGGGTACTTCGAAATAGCAATGGAGGTTGGCTCCTTGCCTTTAGTAAATATGTAAGGATTTGCTCGATCATTTAAGCCGAGCTTTGGGGCATTTTTGAGGGTCTTAACTCGGCTTGGGCGGAAGGTTTACAGAATGTTTTACTTGAGGTTGACAATTTAGATGTGGTTCGACTTTTAAAGGTACGAAATTTATCTACCAGTTTGATACTTTTGTTATCTGTGGTTTACGAGCTATTGGATAAGAATTGAAAGATTTAAATTTTGCATATTCGACGAACTGCAACTAGGGTTGTTGTTGGACTAGCTAACTTGTCCCAAGTTCCTTTGGTTCTTCTTTTAAGGAGATGAATTTCACCTCGCGTCTATTTCTGTTACCACCGACTGTATTGTTATCTTTGGTTCAAGATGATTTTCTATCTGAGTTGGGTTTCGGGTGATTTTGTTTTCTTGAATGTTGTATTTGCTTTTATGAATACTTTCAAGTGCACTCTTTTTCCCTCGTCTAGGTTTAGGAGGATTTTTTTAATAAGGCACTTGCTAGTATGTGTTTTCTCTTTTATCAAAAAAGATTGCCTTACTAATTAGAAAGTGATGTGTTAAAAGACCAAAATAAAATGTAACTAAATAATCTTAGGAAAATACTTTGATACACAAGCTTGTGTAAACTTTTAATTTTAGGGTTTAGAGATTTAGGTTGTAGTTTAGGGGTTTATGTTGTAAGGTGTAAAATTTAAGGTTTATGGTTAGAATTTAGAGTTTAGGGTTTAACATTTAGGTTTTAGGGTGTTAGGGCTAGGGATTTAGGTTTTAAATTTTATAGTTTAAATATGAAGGGTTGTGTAAATTTTTTTACACAATTTGTGTATCAAAATATAACTCATAATCTTAATGCACATTAGAAATGACAATTTAATCTAAATTTAATTAGATCCGAAAAATATTCAGTCCAAAATCGATTGAAAATAATCTGAATTCAACTTCAAAAAATGATCTAAGTCTTAATAGGAGGTGTATCAGCTATAAATCTTACCGGGCTCCCATTCATATCTGACTCCAAATCAAAACTTTTTAAATTTTTATATAAAAGTATTATATATATATTGTTGCGACTAAAAAATTAGAAAATACCTCGGTGTCGCTCGGACGGACCGGGTTTTAAATTGGTTTTGAAAATTTAGTCGGACTTAAAAATAGAGGAGTCGCCACCGGCCATTTAAAATGGTAGACCGGACACCGAAATAAAAAACCAGAGATTCTTTTCGAAAATGGGTTCGGGAGTCAGTTACACGCGAGGAAGGATGAGCACCCCCGTCGTGCCCGAAAATCGGTACCAAAAACATTACCGCTTAATTACTATTAAAATTTGCAAATTAAAGTGACGAATCGTATCTTAATTTGGTTATACGAGCGAGTAAATTTTAAAGGTCTTAATATTCGAGAAAGAACGTCTGAACCACCACCACTACGACTGGTACTGGCCTCGTTCGTTCCCGAATAAAGAGACACTCACATTGCAATTTAAAAATCCGGATGCAACTTAGTGTAATACATGACCACATGTATATCGAAAATATATAAACAATGTATGTAATAATACGAATAAATCAAGAAAAGCGCATAAAATAAACATAGCATAAAAACAAGTATATAGGCAATAATATATAAATGCATGAACAAACACATACAAAATAAAGAAGTAAATCTAAAAGTGACTAAAAAGGAATTTAGGATTGTTTCCAAGGATGGACTAAGGAAATAAACCATAAAAAAACCATGTTGAGTCATCTAAACAATGACCAAAATGAAAGAACTCTGTAACCTGGAGGGACCGAAATGGACATTAAACCATTCGGCGAAGGCTGAAAATGCGTTTAGGGACGAAATTAAAAAAAGGGTTTGAAACAACAGGGACTAGGGAAGAGATTTTAAAAGACGGAAACCTTGTTCGTGTAATTACAGGGGCACGGAGGTCCTTAAAATGCGATTATACCAATTTTAAAAGGAAAAATAATTATATAAACAAACCTAAAAAACACATCTGGCCCTTTTTCTCATTTGAAAACCCTAACCAAAAAAAGCTTACCCCTTTTTCTCTCCCAACAGTCCGGCGCCGCCAAAGGGGTTCCGGTCGCCGTTGCCGGCGCCGAAACCCTAAAAAAAGGTTTTTTCTTTGCTTCCCCGAAAACCCAAAACAAAAGCCTTTGTTTTACGAAACCAAAACCAAAAACTCCTCACCCTTTTTTTAAAACCCTAAGCGGAACCCTAAAAGATTTCCCGGTTGAGATCCCGACGGCTCACCCCGATGAGCTTCCCGACGGAAGCCAAGAGTTTATTGCCGGCAAGATCCGAAGCAAAAGAAGAGAGGGAACCGGTTCCCGAAAAGGTAAAATCGAAAAGAAACTCTTTTTGGGATTGATTTTTGTTTGCATGCAATAAAATTGAAGATAAGAAAAAAAGATAGGATACCTCAGAAGGTTTTTGTGTTTTTATTGATTTCAAAGTTCTCGTTTTTACAATCTTTTTGCACTCTCTCTAAATTTTCCCCCATGTTTACAATGGTTTTTGGTTCGGTTTATATCCCCGAATTACAACAGAGAGAATCGACAAAAATAGTTGACTTCTCCTTGTCCTTGGTTTGTCTCTGCTTTGATTGCCTCTGTTTTTTATGTTTCTTTTTTTGCTGTTTTTGGGTCCCTGACCGCTGTTTTTTCCTGTGTATGTTGTTGGTTTTGCCCGAATGAGGGGAGGCACTGGTCTGTCTCGGTAGACGGCGTGGGAGATCCGGAAGCTTTACCGTCCTTCACCTGGGACCGTTAGATCGGCTCGATCTAACGGTCAATGTTGTGCGGCGCGGATGAGATATGGGCAGCTAGGGTTCCGTCCCTAGGGTTTCTGGAGCTGATCTGAACCGTTGGCCCTTTGCGTGATCCGACGGTGGGAAAGAGTGCGGCGCTTCAAACCTGATAGGGCTCTCTAGGGTTTGGTCTTGGAGGGATGATCTGGACCGTCAGATCTGATGTGGATCTGACGGCCAGGAATTGGGGCGGCGGCTGCACCTGGTGAACAAAATAGGTTTAGGTTAGCTTAGGGTTTTTTGTAATTCGGGCTTTCAAATTGGGCTGCTTACTTATTTTGGGCATGTATTTGGACTCTTGTTATTAATATTTTGGACTCTTAATATTTTTTAATCAGAATGGGCTTTTGCTTATTTTTATTCCGATAATAATAATAAGTATAATAATAATAATAGCGTACAATAAAAAATAATAATAATAATAAAGACATATTAATAATAGCAAAAATAAAACAAAACAAACACAATAGTAATAACACACCTAGCAATAATACTTAATTATAATATGTACACATGATAATAATAGCAATATAATATGTAAGTAACTAAATAATATCACTTAACACACTAAAAACCTAATAATAATTAATAATAATAATAATATAATATATAAGTAATATTTAGGGTTTTTTGTGAAATGGATGACATAATAATATAATGAATATATAAAAGTAATGATACTAAAAGAGTAATAATGATATAATGATAGTAACACTTATATATATATATTTTTTTTTTTCGTTTTTTTCCTTTTAAATACCTAACAACCCAATAAGCCCACTAACAACACAAACTAAATGGGTTCAAGGTCCGGACAAAATTAGTGATTACAGCTGCCCCTCTTTGCTTATACTTGTGGAACAAGAATAAAGCAAAGACCATGAACACTAATTTTGTCCTACTTCCCTGTTGGTCGGTTTACTCCCGACGCAGCCACGCGATTCCAAGCAACTCCTCTTCCCGATGCCTTCCAATCGTGAGTTCTCCCTCCGGATGCCCCAAACAAGTAGATAGAGAGTTTTTTTTTAAGGTTTTTTTTAAGGTTTCCATTCTCCAAGTGCCCGAACGGATAGGCGAGTTTTATTCTCCAAATGCCCGAATAGATGAGCAGATTCATAATATCTTTGTCTTCTCTTTTCCGTAAGAACAAGCCAGTCATCCAAACAACTTTGCCTTCCCTTCGCGATCTAAAAGCAAGTTGTCCATTTCGCGGTCAAAAAGCAAGCTGACTCTCCAAATACTTTTGCCTCCTCTTCGCGGCCAAAAGGCGAACTTGGGCGTCCAAGCGAATTTGCTTTCCTTTTACGGTTGTAAAGGAAACTAACTAAATCTGTCCAACTTCACTATTGGACGATTACTCTCCCGGAGCTGCAACATGCTAGACCGAGTAATTTTCTCTCTGAAGCTTTGAGAATATGAGTTCTCTCTCCATAGAACTCATTTCCTTGGCATATTCCTCGAGTGGCAGTTCCTTCTATATAGAACTTTCGTCCTCGTATTTCTGAAATCAAAGATCTCCAAGTCCTCTCTCTATAAGACCCTCCGCTTTCGAGATCTTGAAGCCTTAGGATTCTGAGTTCCTTCTCCACAGAACTCCTCTTCCTTAGCGTACTCTTCGAGTAGTAGTTCCTTCTCTATCGAACTCCCCTCTTAAATCAAAGATCTACAAGTCCCCTCTCCATAGGACCCTCCACTTTCGAGATCCTGAAGTCGCAAGTTCCTCATATATAGAGCTTGTTTGGACCCTTTCTCTGTAGGATCCTTTATCATGAAATTTTTTGGTAAGCTTGAAAAGCTTTCATTTGAAAATCTTGAGTGGCGAATATGAAGACTTCGCCTGACATTCTGGAGCGAAGGCTTCGCCTGAAATCCTTTTAGTTCTCGCTTTATTGTTTTCTCTTCGTCCCGAGAGGTATTCAAGTCGTCTTTCAAAAATCTGTGTAAAGGGATAAAATTAAGAAATTTTGATCTTTTTAAGAAAAATATCCTTTAGGAAGAATATAGTTTTGAGGAAAAACATCTTTTTAAAAGGGATAAAGTTGAGAAATTTTGACTTTTAAGAAAAATATCCTTTGAGAAGGATAAAATTGAGAAATTGAGTTTTGAGGAAAACATCTTTTTGAAAGGATAAAAATTGAGAAATTTGGGTTTTAAGAAAAACATCCTTTTGGAAGGATAAAAATTGAGAAATTTGAGTTTTGAGAAAAACGACCTTTTGGAAGGATAACAATTGAGAAATTTCAGTTTTGAGGAAAACGTCCTTTTGGAAGGATAAAATTGAGGAATTTCAGTTTTGAGGAAAACGTCCTTTTGGAAGGATAAAATTAAAAATTGAGTTTTGAGGAAAACATTCTTAAGGAAGAATAAAATTGAGAAATTAAGTTTTGAGGAAAACATTCTTAAGGAAGAATAAAATTGAGAAATTAAGTTTTAAGGAAAACATTCTTAAGGAAGAATAAAATTGAGAAATTATGTTTTGAGGAAAACATCCTTTTGGAATGATAAAAATTGAGAAATTTGGAAAACCATCTGGAATATTAAAATTGGGGGTTGGAAGGATTTTAGAAATCCGAATTATGCAAGTCGAAGGACTCGTGATTCTTGTGAGATCCGCTTCTCCTCTTGTGAAGCTGAAGATATGTTCTTTCACCAATCTTCAAATGCCTGTTTAAAGAAAACCAAAATGCTATGATGATATGATTTAACATGCTCCTAGCATGGGTGTTGTCTAGCTATCGATGATGCATGAGCATATTTCAGGATGCAAAGATGCATGTGTTCATGAGGATGCAAAGATGCATGAATTTAGTTTCTCTTCATTTTCTAGGGTCGGTGGTCGTTATCTTGGGACTACAACCACCCATCAATCTCGTGTCTCGGCAAAACTAGCCCCCAAACTTCTACCGCTCGTTCTTCGTTCTAAAATCCAAGTCGAGTGACCTCGGTCGCATTCTAAATCCTTTTCTGGCCTTGTGCCATCTTTCATATACTTCAGTTTGAACCTTTTTACGTGAAAATCTTAGTTTCCCCACAGACAATGGTGCCCCATCATGGCAACTTAGCCTCATCTGACTCTTCATCATTCCTCCTCCCGTCATGCCCCTCAGCCTTTGGGCCTCGCTGATGCATTTATCTCCGAAGTAATACAGAGAGATCTCTTGGTTTAAAAAGTACCAGTTTATGGATTGTCATTCTAATTAAGAATGCCCTTTTTGATTACCATACAGAACCTTGAAGTCAAAATTCTATTAAAAGAAAAAATAGAATAGGATGCCCCAGATATCAAATGCAAGAGCGTCTTAGATCCTACTTTCTGATGATCAGCTTGAGTCAATGGAGACTCTGAATGTTGTGGCGATATGCGAAGTTGTGAAACCTTTTCCAAATCGCTCGGTTCATCCTCATGATTATGGTATTTGCTTAATTGGCTCGATTACTATTCCTTCTAGTTCTCATAATGTTTCTCCGTATGCTTTCAGAAAAAATTTAGCCCATTGAATAGAAAATGTCACTCCCAGAATGTAAGCACGTGCTTCTGATTACAATTAGTATTGTGTCAGTGTCCTCAAGGATTCACATCCGAGACTTATTTAGTTTGCTCATTCGTTTCTTTCTTTCCTAGGGGAATTCAAATCGTCACAGTCCTTTGTCTTGAGGATACTGATGGAGCATACAACAATACCCCGAGTTACTCGGCATAGTCACGACTTGAAAATATTACCATCACTCATGAAGCGAAGGGTTTCGGGCTTCAGCGGAGTGCCCCAAGAATTCCACACTCATATCCGAAAATGACTATTACCAGGTTTCGAACATTGGAGTGCTTTTCGATTAATGCCTATTATCAGGCTATGAAATTTTATTTTGCTTTGAAACAGTATATATTTTTTCTTTCATTTCTCTTTCCCTTTTATTTTTTTATTTATTTATTTTTTTTGCACATTCGAGTAACTCTACTTGGGCTTTCTTAGGAGATTCCCTTATCATCGAACATCATCAAAGGAATAGTGATCTTGCTTCTCTCGCTTTACCGACCGGAGCGGACGGAGCGGGACATCATGCTTCATCGTTTTCACAACATTCGATCGATCTCTTTGAGTAGAATCAATGCCACATCATGCATATGATATCCGAGGACCTACGGAGGTATGGAAAGATATATGCATATACATGATTTCAAGGTCATTGTATGTTAAAAAAGAAGTGCATTTCATTAGAACGTCAAATTGTGAACATAACAAGTGCCCTTAAAAAAATCATTGCTATCTTGGGCAAAGGATAGCAACGTTTGTTCCATGCATTACTTCGAGAGAAAAATGCAGCATACAAGACTCCTAAAGATGGGCATTAGCACACCCCAAAAGTCACAACCCCGATATTTTCTTTCAGAATGTCAAGTGACCATTCTCGATCAGAGCCTGTGTAATATCCCAAAAATTAGCCTAGGAGTTTTGGGGTTTAATTTAGTAATTAAGTGATTATTAGATTAATTTCTTAGACATCCCAATTGGAAATTGGTTCATTAAGGACCAAATTGAAATGAGGTCAAATGAACAATAAGAATTCAGTTAATAAGGTCAATGACCAAACCGAACAAAGTGGAAAAGTTGAGGCTTGCATGCAAAAATAAAAATGACATGAATAATACTAATTATAAGCTGAAATCATAGTGTAATTGGAGACTTTATATGTGTGAGTTGGTGAAATTATTAAGTGATTAATTAGAAGGGTTAGTTGGAGACATGACCCTTGGTCATATCTCATTAAAATTGTCTCCCTTCTCTCTCTTTTCTTTCCTTAACCGGTTACACCAAACCAAAACCACCTAAGTCATTTGTTCATTCACACCAAAATCACAAACACCAAATTTGAGAGAAAATTTAGGAGCTTTCGGTGGTGAGGAAGAAGAGCTTGCATGGCATTGAAATTTTCCTAGAAAATTAAGAAGAAAATCGGAAGTAAGTAGATCCTTCTCTTCTCAATCTGATTATGGTAATTGGTTTAATAAATCATGTGTTATGAAGTGTTTAGAAAATATATAAGATGATACTCTGAAGTGTGGTTGTTGGAAATCTGGAAATTTACAAGAATCCTTAGAGATTAAGAGTCATAAAAGATTAAGAGCATGCATGCAAAATAGGTTGGCAGATTTGTAAAGTTCATAACATGCATCTTTGGAAATTCATAGAAAATTCTATAAAGAGAAATTGATGCTAGATTTTGGATATGTGTTACTTTAACATGTTTAGAATAACAGAAAAATGATAAAACGAGGTTCTAAGGGCTGTGTAAAAAGCTGGAAGCATGAAATGGAGTAACATGCAAAACTGTCCAGCACTGATTCGAGCTGGACAGTGAACTTTAAAAATTTGTAGAAAATAATCTACTAAGCGGTTCGATCTGAATTTTTAGTATGTTGAAATTGGGAATGTAATCTGAAATTAGAAACAAACGGCATTCAATTTGGGGTTGTATACAAGGAGAACGAAGGGTGTCAATCTAGGAGATCAGAATCGAGCAAAACTGAAAATATATGAAATTAGGATTTAAAAGTTATAAAATTGGTAAAATTGAAGCCTATGAAGCATTGTTAAGTTGAGTCATAAGCTGAAGGGTATGAAATTGAGTAAAATTGAAGGTCAATTGGAAGGTTTAAAGAGTTAATTAAAAGAATTAGAGTATTTAGCAATTTGTCGATTTGGATTAAATAATTTAGGGACTGTTTCGATTAAATTGAGAAATTCAGTCTTAATTTGCATGAATTGCATTCTGAAATTTGTGTTATTGTTTGTATTGAGTACTCTAGATCTTAGAAGTGAAAGGATAGAAGAAGAGGCTACTCCGGGATCGAATACGGATCGGGCGAAAGGCGTACGGATTACGAACTAGCTCGGCGATTTTGTGAGTGAAACGAACTTTAGAGTTGGAATTAGAGTTCCAACTACTTAATCTGATTTTTGATTATGATAAGCATGAAATTGATTAATTAATTAATTGATTTAGTAATGGGAAGAAGGAAAAATGGAATTCGGATTTTTGTGCTTGTGATATGCGATTATGATGCTTATGTGATTGAAATTAAATTGGTGATTGTTATGCTTGAATCTGAAATTGTTCACTGTTAATTGTGTTTCTATATGTGAACTTAGCAATGCTGATTTTTTATTGTTATGATATTATCTATGTGTGAGTATCATGACATTGAATTATGTGACATGACTATATGATGACAATTCCATGTATGCTTAAGCTTGATATGTTCAATTGAGGGATGAACTATGAAATATGAATCTGATTTTTGTGATATGAACATGGAATTATATGAGATTTGATTTGACATATGCGAAATGAGCATGTACCATTGTTATATGATCGTGTATGATGATATGTTAATGGTATTGAAATCATGAATAATTAATCGAAAGGATTAATTGAGATTTTCTGAAATTCGATTTACATTGTATCTGATTAAATTAAAGTTTTAAATGCAAGCCCTTGGTGTGTACAGTCTGTTTAGGTAGTACGGCTAGCCTAGAGTCTGAGCTCAATAAGAAAATCGGTACGTTAGTTTACTCGATATTGTGGTACGTAAGTGTACCTACCTGTTAATGTCTGCGGACATTTTTAATACGTTACATGTGATACGATTTGGTACGTGGTACCTTAACATGGTGAATTTGATTCACAACCTCTGTTATACGAGACTTGATTACCTATCAAACTATACTATCCAAGGCATTGCAAATTGATTAATTGAATAATTAAAGAATTAGAATCTGAAATTTGAAGAAAATTAATGAAATTACCTATAGAAGCATTCGAATAACATGCTAAATTTGGTGATTTTGATATGTTGATATGCTATGAGCCTTGATGGTGTTAATATGATACTTAGAAGTTATAATTGGTTTCATGGCTTGTATGTGTAAATAATGTATGAATAATGTATATTCTGAAGCATGTGTTTCGAATGGAAAATTGTTGGATTCGTTGTATACATGATTAAATGATTGATATTTGTTATGGATTATGTTGTGATTATTTTACTTAATTCATTCGATTGGAATTTGCTTGATTCCTTTGTGAATATGTCCGAATGGCTGAAGTTGATTATTGATAATAATGTTGATTATTTTTGCTTGGTTAATTCGAATGAATTAATGTGCAAAGTGAGATTAAAATTGTTTGATCACAATGTTAATTGGAAACCGGATAGAATAGGGTTTCCTCACTAAGTACAAAATGTACTTACCACTCGAACCTTCCTGCCTTCCCCTAAAATTTCAGGTTCTAGCATCATCAACCTCAACCTGAGACTTTTCCGTACTCAGATTAAGTATGATTTTCCCTATCTTTGTCATACTCATGGTGGGTGGCTTAGCGTTTGGCATGCTAGTGCAGTTCGGCTTGTTAGTTATGTTCATGAATTACTATTTCGGCTCTACATAGACTTTTAACATGTTTCCCTATATTTTGTTATGTAAGTAATGGGGTAAATGTTGGGGTATAGATCGCCCGTATATATATGTTAGAGCTCGATTCTTTTTGTTGATAGTCACGTTTTGTATAGGCAACCGTTAGGTTTAGCCGTTTGACACCCCGATTATTTTGAAAAAGGGAAACAAAACTCTATGGTTGTACGAACTGATTATGATGCATTAAATATATATAAGTATGATGTATGTTCGGCTATGTATGAATTGGTTGGTATGTATGTTATTCGATATATTAATTTGGAGATTAGCAATTAGAAATTTGTATAAGTCAAATGGCATTGGTCATATGATACCCGAATGAAATGGAAGTTATAAATAGACTTTAATTAATTAGTATATCACTTGTAACATAGTTGTATTTTAAATAATTAGATTATAAGAATGAATATCAACCCGAGAGAAAATATGCTAAGCTATCCAAATAGGCATAGCTATTGAACTTAGAAGTTAAAGAAATGGTTTACATGTATATGTCAACTTATGTTGCAAAGGGTAAATTTATTTAGGATGGATTATAGATTATATGATGTTGGTCGAATAGTATGAGTCATATTTAAAATGGATTATGATATATGTTTATGATTTGGGATTGAACGTATGTTATACATATGCATTGTTATATATAAGATGGCCATGTTTGTATATGGTATTCGATGTGTATGGATTGAGTATTAAATAGTTAAGAATACATGATGTATTCGAAGAGAAAAAAAATGTCACACGAATTTGATAACCCCTTCCGCTATGTTAATACGAATCTGTTTAAGTTAATATAACGCTCCTTGCCCCTAATCAGGGTGAGGGGTGTTATAGCCTGCACCTTGTTTTTCAATGCCCCACAATTCTCCGTGGTGTGGCCCGTGCTTCCCACATGGTAGTCACAAACGGCATTGACATCATAGCCTTCGGGATAGGGAGGATCCTTTGGTTTGGACTGAACTGGAGTTAGAAGCTTCTTCTCAATAAGCATCGGGAGCAAATCGGTGTACGACATAGGAACTGGATGAAGGTCCTTTTGAGGCTTTGCAGACCGGGATGCTTGACTATGGTAGCGTCTAGAAGACTGGTTATTCGAGTGAGAACCCACCATGTGAACTTGGGACCCATGCCCCTTGTGGGTGGTTGCACCATAGGGATCTACTATCTTCCCTTTCTTGATGGCGTCCTCGATACGTTCTCCCGTCAAGACCATGTCCGCAAAGCTGCTGGAGGGATTGCTTATCAGGCGATCGTACAAGACTCCTTTCAGAGTGTCAACAAACAAAGGAATGATTTCACCTTCCGAAAGTGGGGGCTGCACCTGAGCTGCTACGTCTCGCCAACGCCGGGCATACTCACGGATACTCTCACCGTGCTTTTGTTCCATCCCTTGTAGCATGAGCCGATTCGGAGTCATATCAGTTACATGCTTGTATTGACCCACAAAAGCCTTCGAAAGATCGCTCCAAGACTTGATGTCGACTCGCCTAAGTTGAGTATACCAACGGGTTGCGGAACCAGTTAAACTGTCTTAAAAGCAGTGGATAAGTAGCTTCTCGTCTTTTATAAAAGCCGCCATCTTTCGGCAATACATGGTGATGTGAGCTGAAGGACAAGTAGTCCCGTCGTAGTTATCAAAGTCGGGGGCCTTGAATTTCGGAGGTAAAACTAAATCCGCTACAAGGCTCAAATCAACGGCATCATTCCCTTGCTTATCCATCCCTTGCAAGGCCATGAACTTTTCTTCAAAGAGACGAAACTTCTCCTCGTACTTCTTTTCCACTTCGGCCCTAATCCTTTCTTCTGCCTCATTCAACAGGTTTAGATCCGGTACTTCAACCTCGAGATCTTCCCCTAACTCAACATGTTGGTCCAAGTGACGTCTAGCTGGTGCCCCTGTAGGACGATTAGCGGGTGTTCCCTCGAGGTTGATATGCACTCTCTTCCCGGTGGTCGGCGCTCTTAGTTGGATATGCGATGTAGTCTCATCTACTCCCTTCTCATTCGAATTGCCCCCTGATCCTCCTTCTTTACTGAACTTCTTCTCAAGCAATTCAGTCATCTGAGCGATGATGGTGGTTTGTGATTGCGCAATCTGATCCTTAATGTTTTGCTCGATTCCATCCAATCGGCCCTCGAGGTCCTTCTGACCTTGTTCAACCCTGGCCATCCTTTCTTCCATTGCTCGTGACTGAGAACGGGTATCGTACGAACGCGGAATGGTTGTAGATTGGAAACTTCACCACTCTGACAAAATTTTTTCAATATTTATTCATTATTTAGTTGGTCAATGCATGTCATGATGTATGAACATATGATGCAATGAAATATGTACGCATGTGTATGCGGATGAAATGTGTTGGTCCTATAGGTGATTCCCCTTAGGTCAACTATCATTCGAACGTGAAGGAGGTTCCTTGTTACGAGACGGTCATAGCAAAGTCTTGACAAATATGCTTCCGCTTGTGATCCAAAGATGTTGATCCGATAGACGGTTCAAAATTTTGCTCGGGATGGAGAAGAGATGTGCCTTCTTCGGTGGTGGACATTAAATGACCTGACACTGTGCTTTCGCTCGGTAAACTGCCCCTTTATCCGTTTTGTCTGATGTCAGACTTGCTAATTGACATGATCCTTTCTAGCAACCTCTCGTCCATAATGATAGCCCCAAAAATGGGTAGAACCACCCTAACTCATGAAATGCATGCACGAAAAGTAGATGCAAAAAGATCATAAGAATAATCGTTAGTGTAGGATAAATATGATAAAAAGGCAATCATAAAAGCAAGCAACCCTATTTATCCCGTCTAATGAACCTAGGATGTCCGCATGGCTCTAAAAGGGTGGGCAATCTAGTTCTCTACATGCAGTTTTGGTTCTAGGAGGTACTCGAACTGTCCTCGTTGTCCCCTACTAAGGGTAGTGAGGCCCCCGGTCATCACCCATTATAGGCTCCTCTCAACCGAGTTCAATTCGAGGGGACCCTTTCGCTATATCCGCACGGAAAAACAATATTCTCACGAAGATATAGGGTACTCGAGCCCCGAAGGTACTTGCTAGGCCCACACGAAGGAACAATATCCACACGAAAGCACTAGCGTTTTCCCCCACTTAAACGAACGGGTTTAAATGCCAATTTTAAATGCGTTTAAAATAAACTCGCACTTATAAACAAATATCGATCGATTTGGTCACTTTAATTCGCAACTTCTAATATTAATTGAGCGGTAAAGTTTTTTGGCTTGACTCTCTTTTTTGTTTTTGGAAACAAATTTTTGTCCCCAGCGGAGTCGCCATCTGTTGCGACTAAAAAATTAAAAAATACCTCGGTGTCGCTCAGACGGACCGGGTTTTAAATTGGTTTTGAAAATTTAGTCGGACTTAAAAATAGAGGAGTCGCCACCGGCCATTTAAAATGGTAGACCGGACACCGAAATAAAAAACCAGAGATTCTTTTCGAAAATGGGTTCGGGAGTCGGTTACACGCGAGGAAGGATGAGCACCCCCGTCGTGCCCGAAAATCGGTACCAAAAACATTACCGCTTAATTACTATTAAAATTTGCAAATTAAAGTGACGAATCGTATCTTAATTTGGTTATACGAGCGAGTAAATTTTAAAGGTCTTAATATTCGAGAAAGAACGTCCGAACCACCACCACTACGACTGGTACTGGCCTCGTTCGTTCCCGAATAAAGAGGCACTCACATTGCAATTTAAAAATCCGGATGCAACTTAGTGTAATACATGACCACATGTATATCGAAAATAAATAAACAATGTATGTAATAATACGAATAAATCAAGAAAAGCGCATAAAATAAACATAGCATAAAAACAAGTATATAGGCAATAATATATAAATGCATGAACAAACACATACAAAATAAAGAAGTAAATCTAAAAGTGACTAAAAAGGAATTTAGGACTGTTTCCAGGGATGGACTAAGGAAATAAATCATAAAAAACCATGTTGAGTCATCTAAACAATGACCAAAATGAAAGAACTCTGTAACCTGGAGGGACCGAAATGGACATTAAACCATTCGGCGAAGGCTGAAAATGCGTTTAGGGACGAAATTAAAAAAGGGTTTGAAACAACAGGGACTGGGGAAGAGATTTTAAAAGACGGAAACCTTGTTCGTGTAATTACAGGGGCACGAAGGTCCTTAAAATGCGATTATACCAATTTTAAAAGAAAAAATAATTATATAAGCAAACCTAAAAAACACATCTGGCCCTTTTTCTCATTTGAAAACCCTAACCAAAAAAAAGCTTACCCCTTTTTCTCTCCCAACAGTCTGGCGCCGCCAAAGGGGTTCCGGTCGCCGTTGCTGGCGCCGGAACCCTAAAAAAAAGGTTTTTTCTTTGCTTCCCCGAAAACCCAAAACAAAAACCTTTGTTTTACGAAACCAAAACCAAAAACTCCTCACCCTTTTTTTAAAACCCTAAGCAGAACCCTAAAAGATTTCCCGGTTGAGATCCCGACGGCTCACCCCGATGAGCTTCCCGACGGAAGCCAAGAGTTTATTGCCGGCAAGATCCGAAGCAAAAGAAGAGAGGGAACCGGTTCCCGAAAAGGTAAAATCGAAAAGAAACTCTTTTTGGGATTGATTTTTGTTTGCATGCAATAAAATTGAAGATAAGAAAAAAGATAGGATACCTCAGAAGGTTTTTGTGTTTTTATTGATTTCAAAGTTCTCGTTTTTACAATCTTTTTGCTCTCTCTCTAAATTTTCCCCCATGTTTACAATGGTTTTTGGTTCGGTTTATATCCCCGAATTACAACAGAGAGAATCGACAAAAATAGTTGACTTCTCCTTGTCCTTGTTTTGTCTCTACTTTGATTGCCTCTGTTTTTTATGTTTCTTTTTTTGTTGTTTTTGGGTCCTTGACCGCTGTTTTTTTTCTGTGTATGTTGTCGGTTTTGCCCGAATGGGGGGAGGCACTGGTCTGTCTCGGCAGACGGCGTGGGAGATCCGGAAGCTTTACCGTCCTTCACCTGGGACCGTTAGATCGGCTTGATTTAACGGTCAATGTTGTGCGGCGCGGATGAGATATGGGCAGCTAGGGTTCCGTCCCTAGGGTTTCTGGAGCTGATCTGAACCGTTGGCCCTTTGCGTGATCCGACGGTGGGAAAGAGTGCGGCGCTTCAAACTTGATAGGGCTCTCTAGGGTTTGGTCTTGGAGGGATGATCTGGACCGTCAGATCTGATGTGGATCTGACGGCCAGGAATTGGGGCGGCGGCTGCACCTGGTGAACAAAATAGGTTTAGGTTAGCTTAGGGTTTTTTGTAATTCGGGCTTTCAAATTGGGCTGCTTACTTATTTTGGGCATGTATTTGGACTCTTGTTATTAATATTTTAGACTCTTAATATTTTTTAATCAGAATGGGCTTTTGTTTATTTCAAGCTTTGCTTATTTTTATTCCGATAATAATAATAAGTATAATAATAATAATAGCGTATAATAAATAATAATAATAATAATAAAGACATATTAATAATAGCAAAAATAAAACAAAACAAACACAATAGTAATAACACACCTAGCAATAATACTTAATTATAATATGTACACATGATAATAATAGCAATATAATATGTAAGTAACTAAATAATATCACTTAACACACTAAAAACCTAATAATAATTATTATTAATAATAATATAATATATAAGTAATATTTAGGGGTTTTTGTGAAATGGATGACATAATAATATAATGAATATATAAAAGTAATGATACTAAAAGAGTAATAATGATATAATAATAGTAACACTTATATATATATATATTCGTTTTTTTCCTTTTAATACCTAACAGCCCAATAAGCTCACTAACAACACAAACTAAATGGGTTTAAGGTCCGGACAAAATTAGTGATTACATATATATATATATATATATATATATATATATATATTTACAAAAATTACCATGACGTACATATCATGTTTAGGGTTTCTTTTTCATTTCCATTATTCTTACTGTCGTTCACTCCATCATCTCTCCTTTCTTTTCTTTGAAATGTCAATCCCAAATTATCTTACTTCAAATTTTTTCTTCTAATTTTAATCGCATTAAGGAAGCTTTAGTCACTAAATAGTTTTTTCCTATAATTTTAATCCCAAATTTCATTTTTTGAAATATATATTTTTATAATTTTAAATATTTTAAAGATTTTAAAAAAAAATATTTTTATGATTTTTACGATTATAAGATGTAGCACTTTTAGGGTTGACACGTGTCACCATCTTAGCGATAGTTTATGAATTAATGGTCAACGTTACAAGATGACTAAATTGATCGCAATTTATGGATCAAAAAATGATCTCAATTTAAATTACGAGTGCCCGATTGATTATATTTTGAATTATGAGAGCTAAATTGAGTGTAAAAAATTTATAAAAATTTAATTATTTTTTTATTAAAGGCTAATTTGACCTTTAAGCCATAAATAAATAGACGTGATTATAAAAAAAAACAAGCATTTCCGTCTAATATTGCTTATGGAGTATTACTATATTTTTGTTGATTAATGCTTATATTACTATATTAGTTAATTTTAAAAATTAATTTAAACCAGGCGATATGTATTTCCATTTGCAAGTTTAATACTTCAATAAATTATTTATTAATGTGTGAATATAATAATTGATGATTATGATTATAAGAGCGGTATAATAATTGTGAAGCGTTTTTGTTTGTTTGCACCTCATATTGTTTTAGCCATCCAATTCAGAGAAGAATGTAGGGATAAATTTCACCCACATCCTTGAAGTTTGATCCTAATTAATCTTTAGTCCACTAAGTTGTTTTTTTGAAAGAGAGTCCACTAAGTGTTAAGCCATGTTAAAAGAAATTATAAAATTATTAGTAAATTACACCACATGTCGTCAAATTTTGACCTTCATTCTAAACTGGCCTTTAAGCTTTTGAATATTTTAATTTCATCATGAAACTATGATTCTCATTGTAAATTAGCCCCCAAACTTTTGATCATTCCAATTTCATTCTCAAATTGTGATTCGCATTCTAAATTGGTCTCCAAACTTTTTAATATTTTAATGCCATCCCTCAAATTATCAATTTATGCTAATCATATCCTATGTTAATAAAACTATTATAAAACTATTAATTGTCATGTAAACACTAACGCGTAATATGAAATAATATGATGATGCTTAAACAATAATTTTAGGATGAAATAGGAATGTCCAAAAGTGTTAGAACCAATTTATAATGAGGGTCATTGTTTAGGATGAAATTGGAACATTCAAAAGTTTAAGGACCAAATTAGAATAGAGCCATGGGATGAAATTAAAATATTCAAAAATTTAAAAGCAATTTAGAATGAGAGTCATAGTTTGGACATATATTGTGCAATTAACTCAAATTATTATTAGAAAATTTATACATATATATATATATATATATATATATATATATATATATATATACACGATTTATACTAACACTTACTGAATCGAACCAATTTAAAAAGTAAAGTTTGTATATATACCTATCCCACTTTCCTCATTTGCTCTGAGGCGGTTAAAACTTTTTTTAAAAAAAATTCTTCTTTTTTGTTAGTTTTCTTCTTCATCGGTAGTATTTTTGGCTGTTTTGTTGATTTTGTAGATAAATAAAATTCATCTTCTGTTGATGAATGTTTTACTTTTCATTTTTTTTTGCTTTGCTTTGCCAGATTTATATTACATCTGCTTTTTCGCAGTTTTTTCGTATGCTTTTATGGCAGTTCCTCAGCCTGCTTTTATAGCAGTTATAATATGTCTTTATGACAGTTGTCTATCTTTTGATAGTTTTACGTTCGGATGACGAGTATCAACGAGCATTTGTCAGCGAAGGAGGTCAGTATGTATATGATCATGATCCCTTTTTGTGGTTGTGCCGTAATGCCAAGAAGAAGTAGCGCAAAAATTTGCTTTTTTCATAGAGTACTTCTGGCCAAAGTAGTTTGTTCACTGGATTTTTTTTTCCAGAAGATGGTTCAAGTTCTTCTGCACGTGATATGTTTTGTTTTTAATGTCTTTCATGCCTATTGGAATTTTATTGTTTAATTTTTACGCATTGATTTTTTCAATGTTTTGAGGTGTGATTCCTTTGTATTCCTTTCACGTTTGAATGTAATCCAGTATTTCAAAAAAGAGTAAAGTTTGTTCTGAATTAAACTATCATACTCAATTTAGTTAAAACAATTCAGAGGACACAAGTTTAAATCCGTAAATAATATTACAAAAAACAATCATGAATCTTAAATATAAACGATAAAGTAAACATAAAGAATATTAAATATTTTTTAATTGATCATATAGTATAAATCATCACTTCAAAAACTAAATTGATCAGGATTTTAGAAATTTATATTTGAATCACATACAAAATTTAACATTTAAAAAGGAAAGCAAAGTAATAACTAATATAAATAAATTGAATTCCAAACTTTTTTTTATCTCTTGCCTTTGAAGTGATTCAAGATGATATCAACCATTTTTTTTTAGCACAATATCACTTTTATAATTACGAATTTGCTCTGAATTAGCTATCAATCGCCAATTGTCATTGGAGTGTTTCATGGAATTGAGTTGTTGATTGTGAAGGAGAAATTAAAATTTGTATTGAAAATATAAATATCTTCTTATTATATAAAAGAATTATTATTTGATGTGAATTTTTTTTCTTCTTCTCTTAAACGAACTTTGAAGTTGCTAGATTATTTACTTATCACTTTTAAAGACCCTAGTGTTAAAAATTTAAACCCTAAATTTTAACTTTTAAAATATAAAATATATTCTCAAATTTTAAAATTTGACCTCAAACTCTAAAACAATAACTAACTTTTAAACACTAAAATATAATTACTTGTGAAAAAAAATTCATCACCAATGCGAAGAATGTTTTTCTTGAATAAAAAATAGGCTGCCTTCTCTCGATAACGAAGCACACGCTAATGAGACTAGGGCGAACGTTTGTCCTTAATCAAATAATCGATAGATTTAGTTTTTTGTATATATATATATAATTTAGTCAAAATTTTAATATGGAGTAAATTTTATTGATTAATTTAGTCGATAGCAGTTTTCTTATGTATAAATATATAATAGACATATGATATTTTTATATACAAATTAACTATCTAGTCAGTTCATCAATTGAATCGATTAATTTTAAGTCGATTTGATTATATTGATTTAAAATTTAATATTTGACCAATTCAGTTTTTATATATTATGCTCTCCCATACACGAGACAACATCGAAACAACACTTTAATTTTCTTCTAAATAATTATACAAATACGTTTCAGATATCTCCAGATCATACAACTGTTAAAGTTTATGGTTATTGCTTCAAGAACAAATTCTCTGATAATGGAGGGACTAAACTAAATAGACAGTGAAAGGGGCTCTTGCCCCAAGGTAGGGAATTTCTTTTTAACTTTATTTTTTATATTTTTTTTTGAAAAAGTTGTAATAATTATAAATCTGCCCCTTTTAAAATTTATGTTTTTGACTTAATGCTTATTTTTTCTAAAACACTCTTCATCTAAACCGCATTTCTTTCTTCTTCTTTTCCCTTCTTTTTCACAAAACATTATGGATGTCGACAAACATTTGCTTTCAACAAGTGCTTTGAATTCATTAGGTAAAAAGTTTGTGGGTAATCTACACATGAGATTCTTTTTGTTTGGGACTTGTTCTGGTCACTCAATTTGAAAAAAGATTAAAAAAATTATTTATATTTTCGATCGATATTGTTTTGGTCACCTGACCGTTAATCTCCGTTAATAAAAAAATATTAATTTTAATTTAAACCCCTTTCTTCTTGAAAGTTTATTTGTACACCTTTATAAAACAAAAAATTAAAATTCCCACCATTTGTCGTCATTTTGGCTTATGTAGGTACCAACCACATTCTTGGGACAAGAGTCCTCGATACGCCGGTCGAGGCCAGGAATGATGAACCAAGGTCGTGCCAAATGTATTCTGATAGAAAAATGTGAAATAGACATACTCCAACAACTTCACTAGCATGGACTAGATTTCCTGCAACAGGTAGTTTCGGTTTTCAAGGTATTTCACAGTTCATAATACCACATTTTTTTCTTCATTGCTTCGGTTAGTATCATTGAAGGATTTGTTTCTTTTTAACGTTTTAGGTGGTATAAATGATCAAGATTACTATTCTATTCTATCTTTAACAAGACGCACAATAGGAAGAAATTCATGAAACAAGAATGGAAAGATTTCAGTTGTGAATCCACCCAGCATGCCATGGCAGATTTGGCAGCAACCCCAAAATTCACAGATTGGATGATTGAACATGCTGACAACATAAAACTCCTTCCATGTGATAGTTCAGAGGAACCAGTTGCAAGCAAAATGTGTTCATCCGATTACCAAGAGGATCGGAGCTCCAGCCGATTCATATTATTTAACTTGTAGCAGCTGACGAACGACGACGGCGACAACAACAAAAGTAAGATTTGAGTTAGAGAAGAAGAAGAGTTTTTTAGGTTTTTTGTTTGAAAGGGTGAAAAAAGTAAACTTTCAAAAGTTTAAGGGTCAAAATTAAAATTAACATTTTTATTAACGGAGGTTAACGGTTGGGTGACCAAAACAACAACGATTGAAAACAAAAATAACCATTTAATTTTTTTTTCCAATCGAGTGACCAGAACAAGCTCCAAACAAAAGGGATCTCCATTGTAAATTACCCAAAATTCATTCACTTACAATTTTCCATTCACACTTAATTTTAGCATTTATAAAAATAATCATTTGACAACAATACATCACGAGAGGTAATTTATGGCTTTTGGCTTTGAACATTTTCTACTGAAATACTATCGGATTCATAGGGAATGTGATATCTTGAACTGTTTTTTTAAATATAATTATGTGATTATATAATAACATTTCTTCATACATTTTTTAATCACGAGGCAGTGATGTTTTGCATACACATGTGCTTAAATTCGAGTCTCTTAAAATAAACATCATCTTTTTTTCTTAATCACTCGTTAGGTTCGATAACTTGAACTATTCAACTTTTAGTATAAGTGAAGACACTAATAATCACATAATTTCTGCCTTGAGATCCCATTAGTTCTCACAGTTGTGTTTCATCTTGACAAGAACTCACGGTTTCATGAACGCCATAGAGAATTCAGCCTTTTAGAAATTCTCAAAGAAACAACCACATTTCACATTTAAATTAGTGATCACTGATTAAAAGTATTATGTTTATAACCCACTCGAAAATCGAGCTAAGAAAATTGTAGACACTGATTTTATCCGAATATTACCCCCATGAAATACCCATGTCCATTTAGCCCAAATATTTAATCCATTACAGCTGATCCACAACCCAAATATCAATTGAACTAGTAAGCCTAAATTCCGAGTCTAATTACACTTATCACTACATCGACAGTTGAAACGAAGAGATCCACATTCGAATAATGAGAAGCCTTTGTGTGTTGAGGGGAACAACATATTGTGGGGAGAAGTCGATCAGATGGTGATTTCTACTGAGATCGAAAAAGGTAGTCGAAAAGATTTTTATATCTACGATTGGTGGTTTGGTTTCAGGGGAAATTAGGCTTAGATCAAGGTTTTAAGAAGAATAGAAGCTTTGGGCCATTTTGGTGCCAATTTTTTTTTTCGATTGAGTGATGTAAT
Source organism: Hibiscus tridactylites (assembly GCA_958450335.1). Taxonomy (NCBI): domain Eukaryota; kingdom Viridiplantae; phylum Streptophyta; class Magnoliopsida; order Malvales; family Malvaceae; genus Hibiscus; species Hibiscus tridactylites. Next base: position 42,110,061 of record OY288282.1, read on the forward strand.
AGTGAAACGTCAATTAGTGTTGTATATTGATCAAATTAAGTTGTCATTCTCACTTTGTCATTGATCAATACTCAAATTGGCGCAAACTTTTTTTTAGTGTGAAAAGATTTAATAATTACAACATATCAAGAAGCCACTATTATTATTTATAATTGTGACGATAAAAATATGTCACTATTAAATTTACTTTTCTATAATAATATAATTGTGTCAGTTTTAATTTGCATTAAAAGTATATATATATATTTGAAATAGCTACTGAATTTTCATTAAACCATAGAAAAATTTAATTACAACGCAATTAAGAAGAAAAAGATTTGGGTTAAAATAACCCAAAAAATTCTTACAACTCAAAAACAATGAAAACGAAAATTTCTATGGAAATATGCATACCAACGAAAATTCAAAAGCTTCCTGAATCTCCTTGTCTCTGTCTAAACGAGACGCATAAAGAAGGAATGAGTGGTGCGCGATCCATTCTGTCAGGCAAAAGGTACCGCTACCTAGGACTGATTTTATCGGCAAACAACCATCAACGAGTGGGGATAAAACATTCCAAGGACCACCAACAACACCATGAATCAGAAACTAGCGCCGAGTGAATCTTTGTGCGAACAACAATCGAACGCTAGGGTATGCTGAAACTGCCACGAAGACAGATGAACCAAACCAAAAAACAAAACAAAAATATGTCACAAATACAGAAAAAGAAGCGTGTCACTATGACAGAGAAAGAGCGTGCTACAGAAGCAGAGATTCTTATTGAAATAAAAACAAGAAAACTGATAAAATCGACTACCAATTAAAGGAATTGAACAAAAAAAAAACGGCTAGAATTAAAAAAAAAATTTGAGAGAGCGGCTAGGGTTTTTAGCGGCTAAAGTAGATTGACGTTATGTGAGAAGAAATGGTTTTTATTAATAATCAATTCTTTAAATTTATAGCTATATATTATGATTACATCTATTTGTGACTATCATTTGACACTAATTAATTCTTTAAATTTATACCAATCCTTTTTTTATCATAGTTTAATGTAATAGTGATGTGTCAAATAATCACTATTATTAATAATAATTGTGACGATAAAATTTTGTCACGATTACATTATAATTGTAAAAGTATGCCGCAAGTAAATCATTACCATACGTTTATAATTGTGACGAAGTATATATTTTATTTTTCTAGTTTTCCACCAAATAAATATTAACATTAGCGCAAAGTTCTTTTTTTCTTAAATAATGATGTAATAGTAGCAACGTATCAAGTAATCGCTATTATAATTTATAATTGTAATAATAAGATTATACAATTATAAAATTTAATTTTTAAGCTTAAAGGTCAAATTAATCCCCATCAAAAAAAAATTAATTAAGTTTTTATAAAAATTTTACAACCAATTTAACTCTTATGATTCAAACTACACTTATTTTACTCCTTCCGTAATGTTGATTGTTCAAAGCAGGAAGAACATTAATGTTGGCATGACATGTAGGCAGTTTTCCTTTTGGAACAACCCCTTTGACCAGTCGAATGCAAATCTCAGCCTTCTTGCTCTTCACCGTCACTTTGGTATCCATCTCGACCTTCAACGAGATCCCTTTTTTATTCTTCATATATGGTCTCGAACTGCTGACCGTCTCCACATCTAAAACATCTCAGACCCCAAACATAGAAAAAATAAAATCTCTTTTCAGTTTCTTGTCGTTGTGTTCTTTGTCTTTCTGTTTCGAAGAAATAGAAAATGAATTCAAACAACTTATTCCTTGAAGATCCCATGTGAATACCTTCCATTCTTGAGCCATCAAAGGTTGTAAGTTTCTTTTTTCTTAATTTTAATTGTTTATAGTGTTTACCGATCTTATGATTTTCATAGCGATGAGTAATATGAGGAGAAATCAAAAGAGAATGTGTAAAAGCAAGAGCATTGCATGTATTAACTTTATAATGAATAAATGTGACCAAATGGGATTCTCAGAGGAAATAGATCGTGGCTAAATAAACAATAAAGATCATTGCTTGTTTGATCTGAAAATTTAAACAGTTTTACTTCTAATCAGTTAAAGTATGTATGGAAGAATATGTCATAGTTAACTTTTAAGTTGGATTGTTTTTAATACTTAGAATATTTTGGATCATATTTTTAATTTTTGGTTTGAATGTGGATTGTAGAGTTTCTTTCCTGCAATGAAAAAGATTGTGGAGACACTCGGTCTGAATTTGAGATCCCATTTTCATCGTTTTTTTGCTACTGTTGCCTATAAAAACATGATTGTTGCTAGATACCCATATGAAATAATGAAATGGTCCTAAGAGAAGGAAAGCTGTGAGTTTGGGTTTTTAGAGGAAATGATTAAGTTGAAAAGGTTGAGAGGTGGGCGGAGGAGGAAATGTCGGTGGTAGTTAAGTTCAAGCGGTGGATACGGAGGGAAGCGAGGGTAAATGAAGGTCAATGATAATGGTAAAGTGCGTAAAAGATAAAACTATCTATGGCAACTAAAAGCGCAAGGGTGAGGATTACGAGGATGGTCCCAAAATAATAGCAACAAGAATAGTTTGCCGTGGAAGGTGGCGGTGGTAATAGGGTTGTGGACGATATGGTGGGCGAGAGGTCGCGTTATAGAGGTGAAATTTTGTGGTGCCACCGTTGGTTGTAGTATTTATAATGGATGGAGCTCCACCATTGGCAGCCGGTGGAGCAATCATGGTGGTGGGTTTAGATGAAGGAAAGACTGTTAGATATTACTAGAAAAAGAAACACAAGAATCCAAGGTTGTTGAAAGTGAGAGAAGGAAGGGTTAGATTGTAAAGATAGAGAAAAGATGCAATTGGAATTATAGAGATAATTATTTTTTAATTTTTTATTACTATTTTATACGTCATCAGCTCCATGCTAGATATTTTTCCACATCACCATCAACATATCATGCCACAAGGGACATTAATGTCCATACATCTTTGATTGTTTGTATACCTTAAGATCAACGCGGTCAACGTCACCGAAAGGCTAAATTAAGCGTAATTTGAATTATAAAAGTTAAATTAGATGTAAAACTTTTATAAAGTTTACATGATTTTTTGTTGGGGCTAATTTGACCTTTAAGTCTAACTTTTATAATAATATAATTTTAAATTTTTTAAGTAAAACTACTGAATAATCACTCTTAATAATATTTATTGAGAATTTAAAAAATAATCATATATCGCAATAATAATTTATATATATATATATATATATATATATATATATATATATATAAAATTAGTGCAATATGAAAATTTTTACAAAATTTTATTAATAATTAATACAATTACTTCAAACTCGCAAAATAATTAATTGGTTTTGAAAAAAATGTAAAAAAAATTAAATGCATTATAATTCAAAATTGTTGGGATTATAGTACGCCCGAATCGATCATTGAAACTGTCAAGGAGGGTTGTAAATATTTGGTGGTTGAATTGGCTAAAATCGAAATAAAGGTAGACAAGTGACACATTAATTTTAGAGTGGTTCGGGCTATTAACTAAGCACCTACATCCACTACCTTAGCACACCACTACGGATTTCTCAATTCACTCAACAATGAATTCGTCTCCTTTTACCGGTTTAGGAGGAAACCGTTACAACCCTATCTTTTGGACTTGGCTAAGATAGAACCAACTCTAGTTTTTCTCTCAAGGCTAAACTAGAACCTCTCTTTTTACAAGGAATTTGTTTGGTAAACTTAATACCTCACAAAGTGGGTGTTTACACAAATTTAAGCTCACACGAGAACAAAGGATTTACAATTAAGCTCTTTTTAAAGACTATGTACAAGAGAATAGTAAAATAAAGATTTAGACTCTAATTCTCTTGACCATATTGCTTGGATGTTGTCTCTAAAATTCTTCAAGTGTTCTAGCCTTCAATTTATAGTCCCAATTGAGCTTGTGGCTGTTACTAGCCGTTAGGGATGTTTTGGAGCCGTTGGAGATTTTATTTCCCTCATTAAATGCAGTTCTGCAGACGTCCGTTTCGAAACAATCGACCCCGTATCAGAACGACCTTCTTCAGAACTAGCCATTGAAGTCTGATGCAGCAAGCCGTTTCGAAATGTCTATGGTTGTTTTGAAACACTCTTGATCCGTCTCGAAATGGTAGCAACCCCATTTCGAAACGTGTGACAGTTGAGCTGCAATTTAAAAAAGTCGTTAGGAAAATAGCCGTTGGGGAGGTTTTGACTGTTGGGTGTATCGAAACACCAAAGGGGTGTTTCGAAACGAAGACCCTTCGTATTGTAACGGGCAAGCCCTGTTTTGGTACGGGTTTTGGCAGTTTTAAAATGTTTTGATACAGGTCCCCCTGTTTCAAAACGGTTGCTTTGAAAACTCTGATTTGGTTACTTAAAAACGTTTTAAACCTTGCCAAAACCATTTATAAACATCCACAAACTTGTTTGGACTTAAAGGCACTTTTGAAATCTTTTCAATTTAGTCCAAAACTATTTTCAATTATTATATCAAAACATTAGTTCTTCAATCTCTCCTTTTTTGATATAATAAAACTAACTTGAAAAATTGTTTGAGATTCCCCCCTTCAAGTTTAAAAATTTGAATATGAGATTTCAAAATAGACAAGTAATTAAAGCTCCCCCTTATTCATTTGAAAATACATTTTTTCAAACCAAATTATTCCCTTTTTGTTATATTAAAAAGAATTTAAATAATTTTAAGTTTAAAATAACTTAGGAGGTTAAAAAAATTGACACATATAAGAATTTTGGTTTTAAAATGGCTTCCCCTTACTCAAACATCATTGTTAGGCTTAACAAATAATCCAAGACTTTAAATCGAAAATTAGATAACCAAAGATAAAAGAAAATAAAAGCTATAAGCTTAGAGGTCACCCAATTTCTTCACTTGTGCGACTAGAGCATTTTCATGTCTTTGTATTTCTTCTCATTCCTCCAACACACCTACAAAAGACATTCACTTGATTTTTGGTATCCAAATTGCTTTGGATCCATTTACGTTAGTCACAATGTATTTAGTTCCCTTAGGAACCCATACTTGTCTAATCCTATAAGATTTTCTCTTCTTAATAGGACAAGTATGCAAGAAATGACCATGATAATGACAATGTGAGTATTTTGCCATTATGTGACAAGATGAATTATTAAAAATGATTTTTTTTCTTTTGTTAAGCTTTAAAGCTAAACTTTCAAATCAAAAATTTATTTTTCTAAAACATCTTTACTTGTTTTTGAAAACTCTAAATCATTTTTCAAAATTTTATTTTGGTTTTCAAAATCTAATTTTGTTTTCAAAAGAAAATCATTTTCAAATTCAAGTTTTGAAATCATTTTCTTAAATTTAGAATTCATGGTCTCAAATTCCAAAAATAATTCATCGAAAGCATCTTGCAACTCATCAAAAGAGTAAGAATAAAGCTCACTTGAGTTAGAAGATACCTTAGGCTCATCGAGAGCCAAAACATCACCCACCTTTGAATTGAAGAGAAGGTTTGCACATGATTCATTATCATCTTTCTTTTCTCCCTTCTTGTTGCCATAAAGCTTCTCAAGTTTCTCCCACAATTCTTTGGCACTTTTGCATGTGGAGATCCTCTTGGAAACTTCTTCGCTAATGCCACAATAGAGAATGTGCATCGCCTTGGTGTTTAGCTTTGCCTTCGTCTCATTGGCACTCTTTTGCTTTTTCTTATTTTTCGGAGCTTCCAAATACCCGTCTTCAATGATGTCCCAAACCTCATAGTCTTGAGACTTGATGAAGAATTTCATGATATTTTCCAATTGGAAGTATGCTTCTCCTTCAAAGAACGGAGGACACGAGATAGAGCGTCATTCTTCAAATATTATCATTTTCTTGAACGATGGACTTCGAGAAAATGATCTTTACTCCCGGATGTTAGTCCTTCGATGGAGACGAGACTCTGATACCAATTGTTGGGTTTATAGCACGCTCAAATCGATCATTGAAACCGTCAAGGAGGGATGTAAATGTTTGGTGGTTGAATTGGATAAAATCAAAATAAAGGTAGACAAGTGACACAATAATTTTAGAGTGGTTCAGGTTATTAACTAAGCACCTACATCCACTACCTTAGCACACCACTAAGGATTTCCCAATTCACTCAACAATGAATTCATCCCCTTTTACCGGTTTAGGAGGAAACCGTTACAACCCTATCTTTTGGACTTGGCTAAAATAGAACCAACTCTAGTTTTTCTCTCAATGCTAAACTAGAACCTCTCTTTTTACAAGAGATTTGTTTGGTAAACTTAATACCTCACAAGTTGGGTGTCTACACAAATTTAAGCTCACACGAGAACAAAGAATTTACAATTAAGCTCTCTCTAAAGACTATGTACAAAAGAATAGTAAAAATAAAGATTTAGACTCTAATTCTCTTGACCATATTGCTTGGATGTTGTCTCTAAAATTCTTCAAAGTGTTCTAGCCTTCAATTTATAGTCCCAATTGAGCTTGTGGCCGTTACTAGCCGTTAGGGATGTTTTGGAGCCGTTGGAGATTTTATTTTCCTCATTAAATGCAGTTCTGCAGATGTTTGTTTCGAAACAATTGACCTCATATCGAAACGACCTTCTTCAGAACTAACCGTTGAAGTTTGATGCAGCAAGCCATTTCGAAACGTCTCTGGCCGTTTCGAAACACTCTTTTTCTGTATCGAAACGATAACAACCCCGTTTTGGAATGTGTGGCAGTTGAGCTGCAATTTAAAAGTCGTTGGGAGAATAGTCGTCGGGGAGGTTGGCCGTTGGGCGTATTCAAACACCAAAGGTGTAACCCCCTCGTCCCGGTCTGGCCGGATGGCCGGTCCGAGTGGGCCACACGGGGAAAACCGAAGCGAAACCCGTTAAGGTTCCCCCTCGGTTAGCAACCCTATTTTTTTTCTTTCATTTTAATCTTGACTAAAGGCATCTTAGTACCTAGGTGTTTTTCTCTTTAAAAAGGCCAACAAAGTTCAAACAGTGCATTTTTAAGTAAAGGTTTTGAAACCTCCCCAAATGGTTTCGAAACCTAGACTGGCAGTAAGGTCTGGAACCCAGATTTCCGCAAAGGTTTCGAAACCTTACCCATGGTTTCGAAACCCTCTTCCATGGTTTCGAAACCTTCCTCAAAGGTTTCGAAACTTAGGCTGGCAGTGAGGTCTGGAATCCCAGATTTTGCAAAGGTTTCGAAACCTTCCTCAAAGGTTTCGAAACTTAGGCTGACAGTAAGGTCTGGAATCCCAGATTTCTGCAAAGGTTTCGAAACCTTACCCATGGTTTCGAAACCATTATGTAGGGGAGCACTTACTGCTTAACCCTAAAGACTTTCCATGGAAGAAAAACATCAAGAGCATACATATCCCAACATAAGAGCTTAAAAAGAGCTAAAGGCACACAACACCAACAAACCAAGTCTAGAGGCATACGTCCTAGATTTAAACATACTCCAACATACTCAAACATACTCAAGGCATGAATATGAACAATCATACATACATGGTGAATTATACATTAAGAGCCTTTCATACAAGCATGCTTGAAGACGTTGATAGACAAAAGCATCATTCATCACATAAAGGTTTACATGCCATCGAGCAATATTTATAGGTCAAACAAGGCATCCAAGAATCAAACCAATATCGACATACATCAAAACTCAAATCATCAATACCTATCCCATTGCTTAACTATTACATTCTATTACTTAAAATTCATACATTGAGCTCACCAAAAGCAACACTTGGAGACCTCTCCTTGCCTTTGCCACCCACAAGCTATTTATCTGCATTGTCGAACAAAGAGAGCGTAAGCATAAAAGCTTAGTGAGGGTAAGCTCATAAAACAAACCTTCGACAATACAGGGTCTAAGCATGAGCAATTTCCATAATGAAATGCATGTTCTTACCTCCGATCCGCATAAGCCAAAATGATCATGATGCATGAACATATAATCAACATCATGCCATGCTCAACAACCCATAAGCTCGACGTACGAAGATACATACCTCAATGCTTTAACCACATCATATATCAATTCATAAAGGGCATCACATTTCACAACAAGCAAGTGTATATATACATGATCTCATATTGGTATACACATACAACCTCATATTGGCACCTAGCTATGACTCGAATACGCGGATAACCCGTTGGAACGCATTTCCAACAACAACATTACCTCGGTGGTGTAATCACTAATTTTGTCCGGACCTTGAACCCCCTTTAGTTTATGTTTATCTGGGCATACATCGGGCTATCATTTAAATTAAGACTAAAAAAGAAAAAAAGAAGAAGAAAAACACAAAAAGAGAAATATATATATATATATATATATGTGTGTGTGTGTGTCATGTCTTATTATCATATTATCTATTATTATTTATTAGTATCATACATATTATTACCATACTATTATTAGTATTATTTATTGTATATATATATGCATGTGACATAATATATAGGTGTGTTTATTTGCATATAATTAAGTAATGTGTGAATGTGTGCATGTATATATTTGATATTGATATTTGCTACTGCCATTGCAATTATCTTATTATTACTATTGTTATTATTATTATTATTATTATTATTATTATTATTATTATTATTATTATTATTATTATTATTATTATTATTATTATGAAAATAAGACACATGAATAAATAAAAGCCCATAGTTTATTTAATTTGAAGTCCATTACATTATGAAAAACCCAAAAATAAATAAATATACAAGGCCTGTTTGGGGCCCAAATAATCTAGCCCTAATCTGATCTAAAAACCCTAATGCCCCTTATGTTCTGTGCAGCCGCCCCCCATTCCAACCGTTAGATCTAGGATAGATCTAACGGTTCAGATCACACTCCAGCAAAAACCCTAGCAAGGGTTACCATCAACCCAGGCGCCGCACCAACTCTCAGCCGTCGGATGTGAAAGAAGATGGATGGTCCAGATGAAGCCCGAAAGAGAAACCCTAGGGATGCCTCTTATCCCTCGCGCCGCACACCCGTTGTCGTTCGATCTGGGCGAGATCAACGGCCCAGATCGTGTCTGAAGGAAACCCTAACGAGGGTGATGTTGATCCGCGCCGCACGCCTCCCCCACCGTTAGATCAAGATCTGATCTAACGGACCAGATTGGCGCGTGCTCTACACCGGACGTCTGTTCGTGTTCCACGCGCGCGTCCATAACGATCCGGCTCCCGCCACGCGCGCGTAACTCGGTCCCGTGACCCCTCGTCTGCACGCCTCTGACCTTCTGTCCCCGTCGCGCACCCTCGGCCGCCCTACGCTAACACCAATTTGGGAGGTTTCGTCATGTAACAGTGAAAAAGAAAAAAGGAATTAGATGACCAAAAATGACAATCCAAACACAAAAAAGGTTAACAACAAGACATCAGGGTCGAAAGAGAAAATTGCTCTAAGCATTACATGTAATTTTTCGGTTATATAGAGAGAACCGAAAAACAAAAAACAAAAAAGTGATCAATAGCAAAAAAAACAGAGAGAGTTTGTAAACAAAAAAAAACCCATTCGGGAATCCTTTTTACAGAGAAAAAAATCAATAACATCAAGAGCCTTCTGAGGTAGTTTATGTTTTCTACTCTTTCGATTGCATGCAAGCCCAAACAAAAAAATAAAGGAAAAACAGTGAGGGTTCTTTTTACTTTCGGCGTCAATCTTCTTCGTCCGTCCGCCTTTCCTCGCCGGTGATAAGCCTCGTGGTCTCCTCCGAGACCATGCATGGTGAATCGGTGAGGAGGAGGGCTTGAGAGGATTTTCAAAATGTTTTGGGGGTTTCGATTTGGTTTTCTAAAGCGAAGAACAAAAGGTTTTGGTTTTTTTTAGTTTCGGGCTCTTAGGTTTTACAAAAAAAGGGGTTTCAAAAGAAAAAAAGGGGTTTTTTTAAAAAAGACTCCAGCGCCGGCAACGACGATCGGAGTGGCTTGCGTCGCTGGAGAGGAAATAGAGAAGAGAGGGGGGGTCTCAGCTCTCTAGGGTTTTCAAAAGGGCCAAAAGGGTTGAATTTCTTTCTTAAAGCCCTTTATATAATGTCTTTATGTTTTTAAATATGGTTTAATTCTTTTTAAGTCCCCCCGCACTCCATTATTCACCCCTTAAGGGTTTCCGCTTTTCAAAACCCTTCCCGTGGTCCCTGTTACGTTTCAAACTTTTTTAATTTGGTCACCGTTTTCATTCTGATCGATGGTCGGATGGGTTAATTCCCGTTCTGGTCCCTGTGTCTTTCCGTGTTCTTTTATTTTAGCCCCTATTTCGGGTTTCAATTGTCTTTTTAATGGTTTAATTCTCCTATCAGTCTTTAGAGTCTGTCCTATGTTCATTTTAGTCTTTTTCAGCATAGTATTGTTACATCTCATGCATTTTAATTTTTTTGCTTAGTATTTATATTCCTTTGATCTTAATCTATGTTTTATTTACATGTTCCATATATGTTTGATGATGTATATGCGTATTTGTGCAATTTATGTTTGCGATGCCATCAATGCCATGTCATTTACTTTATGTTCAAATATTTTTTATGTCCCATTTACGTTTCTAAGTTGCATACGAACTTATAAAATGCAATGCGAGCGTCTTTTTATTCGGGAGCGAACGAGGCCAGTACCAGTCGTAGTGGTGGTGGTTCGGACGTTTTTTCTCGAATATTAAGACCTTTAAAATTCACTCACTCGTATAACCAAATTTCGATACGATTCGTCACTTTAATTCGCAAAATTTAATATTAATTAAGCGGTAATGTTTTTTGGTATCGATTTCCGGGCACGACGGGGGTGCTCATCCTTCCTCGCGTGTAACCGACTCCCGAACCCTTTTTTTAGAAAAAAAGAATCTCTGGTTTTTATTTCGGTGTCCGGTCTACCATTTTTAAATGGCCGGTGGCGACTCCTCTATTTTTTATAAATCCGACTAATTTTTCAAAAACCAATTTAAAACCCGGTACGTCCGAGCGACATCCGAGGTACATGTATTTTTTGAAAAAAAAAAAATTTAGTCGCAACAGATGGCGACTCCGCTGGGGAAAAAATTTGTTTTCAAAAAAAAAAAAAGAGAGTCAAGCCAAAAAAAAACTTTACCGCTCAATTAATATTAGAAGTTGCGAATTAAAGTGACCGAGTCGATCGATATTTGTTTATAAGTGCGAGTTTATTTTAAACGCATTTAAAATTGACATTTAAACCCGTTCGTTTAAGTGGGGGGGGGAACGCTAGTGCTTTCGTGGGGATATTGTTCCTCCGTGTAGGCCTAGTAAGTACCTTCGGGGCTCGAATACCCTATATCTTCGTGAGAATATCGTTTCTCCGTGCAGATATAGCTAAAGGGTCCCCTCGAATTGAACTCGGTTGAGAGGAGCCTATAATGGGTGATGACCGGGGGCCTTGCTACCCTTAGAAGGGGACAGCGAGGACAGTTTGAGTACCTTCTAGAACCAAAACTGCATGTAGAGAACTAGAAAGCCCACCCCTTTAGAGCCATGCGGATAACCTAGGTGTATCAGACGGGATAAATAGGGTTGCTTGTTTTCATGCTTGCCTTTTTATCATGTTTATCTGACACTAACGATTTTTCTTATGATCTTTTTGCATTTATTCCCGCATGCATTTCATGACATAAAGGTGTTGAGTCAATGTGGTTTTACCCAATCAAGGGCTATCATTATGGACAGGAGGTTGCTAGAAAGGATGGTGTCAATTAGCAAGTCTGACATCGGTCAGAGTTGAATCAGAAAGGATAAGGGAACAACTTACCGAGCGAACACACAGTGGAGGATCTAATACCTACCATTAAAGAAAGCACAACCCTCCTCCATCCCAAGGAAGTCAAGCAAGATCGGATCTATTCCGAACATCCAAAATCATGAAACTACCCGACCAAGTGCAAAGAGGCGGCCGGAAAGGGCATGGATTAGGTCAAGAGATGGATTCAGCTTCGAGAAAATAGCTTGTTTTCTGGGACTTGATACCATCAGTTTTAGAAGGTCTTGAATTGCTAGAGAAGAAAGCGAATCTGACCCCAACAATTTTTGCCGAAGTTTTCATTTCCTTGAACATGATTAGGGGGCAAGAAGGGTGCCCGTAGGACTTTTGCTATGACTATCTTGTAACAAGCAGCCTCTTTTACGTTCAAATGAAAGTTGACCTAAGGGGAATCACCTATATGACCAACACCTTTGACTTGCATACATTTGTAGCATTTGTTTCATCTATCATTTCAAAGCAGCATTAAAATTTTCAGCCATGCACTCATCTCATGAGCATGCATCTGTTGATTTGAGTCCATAATACATCCATCATTAAAACTTTCTTAAGGCATTTCATCGCATCATTGCTAATTGGGGAAAACACTCATGTCAGAGAGAAAAAAAAGAGAGAAAATATGGACAAAAGAACAGTTTCTAACCAGTGCAGCTTTAGAAGCATGAATGACCTAGTGGCTAGGATGGATAAGCTCGAATAGCTTCGAGAACATTTGGTTCAGAATCAAGGGGAGATGATATCGTATAGGAGGAGAATAAATCCTTTACAAAAATCCAATTTTCATTATTGGTGAAAACTGATTGTACCCAGGGGAATGGTACAACTAGCCCGGAGCAAACGGCTACCGGTAAAGGCAATTCAAACCCGTTGATCCCTGTGCATTTGGGAAAAATGCAAGTCTCGATTCAAGAAAAGTGAATTGGAGACATTACATCCCTTCATGAAAGAATAAGCGATGTTTGGGCAAGTCCAACAGAAATGTTGGCACAACGTGCTTAAATACGGTGAAGTTTAAGACAATGGATAATTCAAATGTCCATCGAAAAACCATTTTCACGAATGGTCAAAGGAAAATAAATCCTTTGCAAAAATCCAATTCTCATTATTGGTGAAAAGTGATTGTACCCAGGGGAATGGTACAACTAGCCCGTAGCAAACGGCTATCGGTAAAGGTAATTCAAATTCGTTGATCCCTGTGCATTTGGGAAAAATGCAAAAGAAATAAGTAAGCTGTAATTTTTTTTTCATCATAACGAAAGTTTCATTTTTGTTATTTAGAAAATATTTTGGTATTCCTTAATTCTTTAAATATTTCATAAGCTTACTCTTGTTTTCCAATTACACATGTATATACTTTTTGAGATTAACTTTAATTCAATTCAAAAAAATTCTAAAAGACCGAATGTTGTGAGGACGCTATAAATATGAAAACCCTATGCTCTACTTAGGCCAAGGGAGGAATGACAAATGAGTGTTCAGGAATAATGGGCCACTCCCATTGAGTGAATTTTCCCTCTCGGGCATTGTTGTTCAAGGTCTTTGAATGAAGTGATAACCCTAAAACTTCTACCACCTGAAGACCAATTTTGATATCCGTGTATGGGAGGACATTTGGCATTCCTTCAATTCCATTCACATAGAAAGAAAATAAAAAATACCCATTGTTGTCCCTATTTGAGCCTGATAAACCTTTTTCTTCTAATCGAACCCAAACCAAGGATCATCCCTACACCGGGGGAAAATGAGACAGAAGTCTATGGACAAGTAAATGACATGGGATCCTGATTATGCTATGAAGACGAGGCCTTGTGAATTAAAGGGCAATAAAAGAGAATACATGTGTTGAATACATTTTCAGTTTGAGCAGCAAAAACATCAAAGAAGAAACAACGAAAGAAAAGTCGGTTCTCAAAGAGCTACCCAAATCAAGTCAAAAGTTACCGACATAAAGGTTGAAGAAATCAAAAGCAAAGGCACTAAAGTAAAAAGTGCAAATTTGAAAAGAGAGAAGCGGATAAAGAAAAGGGACAAGAGGATTCCCTATCCAAATGAATCTCTACTTAGATAAGCCTCAAAAGATTGTTCACCTTTGAGCAAGAGCATGCACTAATACAATGTGAAGGTGCAATTTGATCCGAAACTACACTTGATGGGAAATGAACTCTAGGGTGAAAACCCCAAAAATGGGCAGTCTAGAGCGATCCAAAGAAGCAAGAAAAGAAATAGCATTTCGTCAGAGCATAATTGAGACTTCAGATTAGAAGAATTGATCCTTGGTTTCACCACCCTTAAACACTTGTTTGAGCATATTTACCATTTCTTTCATAGCCGTGAGCCTTAGCCTACATTACAAGCCATAAAAGACCATTTGGACCATACGCGAAAGGATGAATTTGTCTTCAGATCACATCCCGCCTATCGGGGTTAACCTTTCTTCAAGGATTGCCACACTTCTAATGCCTGATTGAGATCAGAAAAGAGGGAAGGATGGGGCATGGTGAGTTAGTGAGTTAAAGAGAGCCACCTTTAAATTGGGTAGAAACTAAGTATGGGAGTCGCTCCTCTCGGAAGCCTAATAGCCCAGAAAAGATTTCATATGTGCATCTTTGCAACATTCGGAAAATGTCACTCGGGTCGACCTTTTTTTCAAAGACCCCAACTTAATTTTCACTTGTCGTGATTCTTTAAAATGTATATATATACATAATAAAATTATTTTTACCCTATCACTTGCATAAATCTCCTACATAGGAATGAACAAGCGGACTGACCCTGGCTCGAAGTAAAGCCATCAGTACCTAGAGGGGCACCCTTGGAGGTTCAAACATTGCTACTAATGCCTCCAGTTGAAATATCCAGACCGTCTTCGGTAAAATGTCAAGCTATGAAGTCAACCTTCGCTAAGAATTGTGGAAATAGAACATGAGGGTAGGCAATTTGATGTTGAGAATCGGGGAACAGAAGTTACCCTCAGCATCTTGCCGGAAGGAATGTCCCAAGAAGGACCGTGTGCGCACGCACCGAATGAGACATTAAATATCGTTAGTAATCAACTCGATAAAAGGCAACAGAGATATGCCTAAGAAAAGAAGGAAGATGGAGGAGAAAAATAAGAGAAGCCGAGATGAGGACCCCAAAGGCACTTTGGGGCAAATGAGCGAAATTCAGAAGAGGCGCTATTGACCATGAATTTAGAGGAACAATGGCCAAAATTGGTGGCATCTTTGGACAGAAGACACCATTTAAAGCAGTCGACATTAACCAGAGGTCAGTTAGAAGGTACATAAGCCTAAAGCAAGTAGGGGCAATGGGATTCTAATCAGTGTAAGTCCTCCCTTCAAGAAGAAGCGAAAAAGAGAGAAGTTGACTTCAAGATGAAAACTCAAAGGAGTACCCAAAAAGAGAAAAAGAGGAAGAAAGAGGACAAAGAAAAGAGAGGACACAGTGAAAACCCAAAAGACACTTTGGGGATTGAGGCGAAATTCAAGAGGAACGTTTCAGATCGCAAACTCGTGACAAATGAGACAGAAACTAAAAGCCAAGATTTTAGAGCAAAGGAAACAGATACTCAAAGCTCGAGACAAAGATATATGACATTTGCTTATCTATTCGGGCACATGGAGAATAGAACACGTCTATCCATCCAGGTACATGAAGAATGGAACCCTACCCACCTATTCGGGTATTTGAAGCATACAACCCGCTCATCTATTCGGGCACATGGAGAATAGAACACGTCTATCCATTCAGGTACATGAAGAATGGAACCCTACCCACCTATTCGGGTATTTGAAGCATACAACCCGCTCATCTATTCGGGTACATGGAGAATAGAACACGTCTATCCGTTCAGGTACATAAAGAATGGAACCCTACCCACCTATTCGGGTATTTGAAGCATACAACCTGCTCATCTATTCGGACATTTGGAGAATAGAACCCGCCTATCCATTCAGGCACTTGGAGAATGGAAATCTGCTCATCTATTCGAGCATTTGGAGAATAGAACCCGCTCAACCGTTCAGGCACTTGGAGAATGGAAATTTGCCTATCTACTCCGGCAATAAAAAATCAATAAAAATAAAAGAAGAGAAAGAAAGAAAAAATAGAAGAAAGAAAAAAAGAGAGAGAGAAAGAAGGGTTCAAAGTGAAAACTCGAGTGGGCACTTTGAGGCGGACAATTCCAGAAGAGGATCAAGAGGAGAAAAAGAAGGACAAGGGTCCAGTAGAACCGAGAGGAGGTACAATCAACGTGAGAGGCAGCACAAAAGGACATGATGCCAACAAAATTAATATGTTTAAATAACTTGGAAACCTCAGTCATGCATCACGAGTAGTTAGGCATCCCTAGGTTAGGAGCATGCTAATTCATGACATCATAGCATTTCATCTTTTACACAGGTACCCGAAAATTGAGTCGGGCCCTTCATAAAAGAAGGAGTAAACGACGAAGCGAAAACCTAGAAAAGATTTCGGAGCAAAGGAGGTAGATGCTCAAAGCTCAAGAATTTCAGGCGAAGAATTTCAAACTCGCCACATCATGATTTCAAGGGAAAAAAGAGACAGAAACTCAGAGCCCAAGAATTTCGGAGCGAATGAGGCAGATACTCGCCACTCATGGATTTCAGGAGAAACCTTTCATAATCTCCACTCAAGGACGTCAGGTGAAAGCTTTCAAGCTTACCGAAAGATTCCAAGATCAAGGATCCTATAGAGAAAGGATCCGAAAAGGTTCTATATATAAGGAACTTACGACTTCAGGATCTCGAAAGTGGAGGGTCCTATGGAGAGGGGACTTGTAGATCCTTGATTTCAGAGAGGAGTTCAATAGAGAAGGAACTACTACTCGAAGAGTACGCTAAAGAAGAGGAGTTTAGTGGAGAAAAACTCAGAATCCTAAGGCTTCAGGATCTCGGAAGCGGAGGGTCCTATAGAGAGAGGACTTGTAGATCCTTGATTTCAGAGAGGAGTTCAATAGAGAATGAACTACTAATCGAAGAGTACGCTAAGGAAGAGGAGTTTAGTGGAGAAAAACTCAGAGTCCTAAGGCTTCAAGATCTCGGAAGCGGAGGGTCCTACAGAGAGAGGACTTGGAGATCTTTAATTTCAGAAATACGAAGACGAGAGTTCCATAGAGAAGGAACGACTACTCGAAGAGAATGTAAAGGAAGAGGAGTTCTGTGGAGAAAGAACTCAGAATCCTAAGGCTTCAGGTCTCAAAAGCAGAGGGTCCTACAGAGAGGACTTGGAGACCCTAGAAATACGAGGACGAGAATTCTATATAGAAAGAACTGCTACCCGAAAAGTACGCTAAGGAAGAAGAGTTCTATGGAGAAAGAACTTAGAATCCTAAGGCGTCAGGATCTCGAAAGCGGAGGGTCCTATAGAGAGGGGACTAGTAGATCCTTGACTTCAAATAAAAAAAGATGGGAGTCCCGTATAGAAAGGTCTACCACTCGAAGAATACGCCAAGGAAATGAGTTATATAGAGGGAGGACTCATCTTCTTAAAGCTTCAGAGAGAAAATTACTCGGTCTAGTGCGTCGTCGCTCCGGGAGAGTAAATCGTCCAACCGAGAAGTTAGACGGATTTAGTTGACAAGTTTGCTTTACGACCGTGAAGGGAAAGCAAATCCACTTGGACGCCCAAGTTCGCCTTTTGACCGCGAAGGGGAGGCAAAAATGTTAGGAGTTTCAGCTTGCTTTTTGATCGCGAAATGGACAACTTGCTTTTAGACCGCGAAGGGAAGGCAAAGTTGTTTGGATGAGTAGCTTGTTCTTACGGAAAAGAGAAGACAAAGATATTTGGAATCTGCCCATCTATTCGAGCATTTGGAGAATAGAACCCGCCTATCCGTTCGGGCACTTGGAGAATGGAAATCTGTAAAAAAAAAACTATATGTCTACCTGTTCGGGGCATCCGGAGGGAGAACTCACGATTAGAAGGCTTTGGGAAGAGTTGCTTGGAATCGCTTTGGGAAGAGTCGCTTGGAGTCGCGCGGTTGCTTTAGGAAACGAACCGTCCAACAAGGAAGTAGGACAAAATTAGTGCTTATTGTCTTTGCTTTATTCTTGTTCCACAAGAATAAGCAAAAAGGGGCAGCTGTAATCACTAATTTTGTCCGGACCTTGAACCCCCTTTAGTTTATGTTTATCTGGGCATACATCGGGCTATCATTTAAATTAAGACTAAAAAAGAAAAATACAAAAAGAGAAATATATATATATATATGTGTGTGTGTGTGTGTGTCATGTCTTATTATCATATTATCTATTATTATTTATTAGTATCATACATATTATTACCATACTATTATTAGTATTATTTATTGTATATATATATGCATGTGACATAATATAAGGTGTGTTTATTTGCATATAATTAAGTAATGTATGAATGTGTGCATGTATATATTTGGTATTGATATTTGCTACTGTCATTGCAATTATCTTATTATTACTATTGTTATTATTATTATTATTATTATTATTATTATTATTATTATTATTATTATTATTATTATTATTATTATTATGAAAATAAGACACATGAATAAATAAAAGCCCATAGTTTATTTAATTTGAAGTCCATTACATTATGAAAAACCCAAAAATAAATAAATATATAAGGCCTGTTTGGGGCCCAAATAATCTAGCCCTAATCTGATCTAAAAACCCTAATGCCCCTTATGTTCTGTGCACCCGCCCCCCATTCCAACCGTTAGATCTATCCTAGATCTAACGGTTCAGATCACACTCCAGCAAAAACCCTAGCAAGGGTTACCATCAACCCAGGCGCCGCACCAACTCTCAGCCGTCGGATGTGAAAGAAGATGGATGGTCCAGATGAAGCTCGGAAGAGAAACCCTAGGGATGCCCCTTATCCCTCGCGCCGCACACCCGTTGCCATTCGATCTGGGCGAGATCAACGACCCAGATCGTGTCTGAAGGAAACTCTAACGAGGGTGCTGTTGATCCGCGCCGCACGCCTCCCCCACTGTTAGATCAAGATCTGATCTAACGGACCAGATTGACGCGTGCTCTACACCGGACGTCTGTTCGTGTTCCATGCGCGCGTCCATAACGATCCGGCTCCCGCCACGCGCGCGTAACTCGGTCCCGTGACCCCTCGTCTGCACGCCTCTGACCTTCTGTCCCCGCCGCGCACCCTCGGCCGCCCTACGCTAACACCAATTTGGGAGGTTTCGTCATGCAACAGTGAAAAAGAAAAAAGGAATTAGATGACCAAAAATGACAATCCAAACACAAAAAAGGTTAACAGCAAGACATCAGGGTTGAAAGAGAAAATTGCTCTAAGCATTACATGTAATTTTTCGGTTATATAGAGAGAACCGAAAAACAAAAAACAAAAAAGTGATCAATAGCAAAAAAAACAGAGAGAGTTTGTAAACAAAAAAAAAACCCATTCGGGAATCCTTTTTTACAGAGAAAAAAATCAATAACATCAAGAGCCTTCTGAGGTAGTTTATGTTTTCTACTCTTTCAATTGCATGCAAGCCCAAACAAAAAAATAAAGGAAAAACAGTGAGGGTTCTTTTTACCTTCGGCGTCAATCTTCTTCGCTCGTCCGCCTTTCCTCACCGGTGATAAGCCTCGTGGTCTCCTCCGAGACCATGCATGGTGAATCGGTGAGGAGGAGGGCTTGAGAGGATTTTCAAAACGTTTTGGGGGTTTCGATTTGGTTTTCTAAAGCGAAGAAGAAAAGGTTTTGGTTTTTTTTAGTTTCGGGCTCTTAGGTTTTACAAAAAAAGGGGTTTCAAAAGAAAAAAAAAGGGTTTTTTTAAAAAAGACTCCGGCGCCGGCAACGGCGACCGGAGTGGCTTGCGGCGCCGGAGAGGAAATAGAGAAGAGAGGGGGGGGTCTCAGCTCTCTAGGGTTTTCAAAAGGGCCAAAAGGGTTGAATTTCTTTCGTAAAGCCCTTTATATAATGTCTTTATGTTTTTAAATATGGTTTAATTCTTTTTAAGTCCCTCCACACTCCAATATTCACCCCTTAAGAGTTTCCGCTTTTCAAAACCCTTCCCGTGGTCCCTGTTACGTTTCAAACTTTTTTAATTTGGTCACCGTTTTCATTCTGATCGACGGCCGGATGGGTTAATTCCCGTTCTGGTCCTTGTGTCTTTCCGTGTTCTTTTATTTTAGCCCCTATTTCGGGTTTCAATTGTCTTTTTAATGGTTTAATTCTCCTATCAGTCTTTAGAGTCTGTCCTATGTTCATTTTAGTCTTTTTCAGCATAGTATTGTTACATCTCATGCATTTTAATTTTTTTGCTTAGTATTTATATTCCTTTGATCTTAATCTATGTTTTATTTACATGTTCCATATATGTTTGATGATGTATATGCGTATTTGTGCAATTTATGTTTGCGATGCCATCAATGCCATGTCATTTACTTTATGTTTAAATATTTTTTATGTCCCATTTACGTTTCTAAGTTGCATACGAACTTATAAAATGCAATGCGAGCGTCTTTTTATTCGGGAGCGAACGAGGTCAGTACCAGTCGTAGTGGTGGTGGTTCGGACGTTCCTTCTCGAATATTAAGACCTTTAAAATTCACTCGCTCGTATAACCAAATTTCGATACGATTCGTCACTTTAATTCGCAAAATTTAATATTAATTAAGCGGTAATGTTTTTTGGTATCGATTTCCGGGCACGACGGGGGTGCTCATCCTTCCTCGCGTGTAACCGACTCCCGAACCCTTTTTTTAGAAAAAAAAAGAATCTCTGGTTTTTATTTCGGTGTCCGGTCTACCATTTTTAAATGGCCGGTGGCGACTCCTCTATTTTTTATAAATCCGACTAATTTTTCAAAAACCAATTTAAAACCCGGTACGTCCGAGCGACATCCGAGGTACATGTGTTTTTTGAAAAAAAAAATTTAGTGGCAATAGGTGGGATTCCACTCATCACCGGTCCTTGTATGGGCAGGATTCCACTCATCACCACATGCCCTACGGATGGGATTCCACTCATCATCACGTAGAAATGTATAAAAGCTTCCGGTGGAATATTACATCACCGTACTCCTCCTTGGTGCCTTAGCGCCACCAAGGCCACGTACGTTTTGACTCAATTTGTGTGCACACTCATCCTAATGATCGATCATTGTACCCAAGCATACTAGTGCCAATATAAATCAAATTCCACAACCTTTTACAATATCAATTTCAATATAATATCCGTACTTAGCACGTACTCACCATGATTCTCCAACAATCATGCAATCCACCTCATAACCTCATTTCACAAACCAACATCACATGTATATCATCCAAACAATTATCACATCATAAATCCACATACATGTATCCACATTATATTTTTTACCAACATACATATAACAACGCATTAAGCCCTACCTCAACATAAATGTATATCACATTACACGCAATCATCACAACACAAACCATCACGAGGCATAGCATCGATTAAAGAGTTCATCCAAGGTCTCTAACTAAAGTTTAGGATTAGGCTACCACCCTAATCCTAACTCTAGGTTGGTCTACCGAGCCCAACCTAGTCCACATGCTTGAACCAACCACTTAAAAACCGATTTAAAAACATTAACCACTCACCTCTACCTCCAAGCTCAACTACCAAGCAAGCATCACCTTCAAGCTTCCGAATTTCTTCCCGAAGCTTCTCCAACACAAGTTCTCGCTTCTAAACAACCTCAATACAATTCAAATAATCCTCAAATCAGCCCAACACCAAAATACCAACCCGAAATACAAATTCAAATATCAAACTCAACATTTCAAGTCGTGACCAAACCCCCAACTTTATCTAATCCAAACAGCCCATAATCCTTGCTCAAAACCCAAGTTTCCAACACATTATATACTCACAAATGATTGCTAAATTCAGCCACAACATCAACCCATAGGTGCAAGCCAAGCTCCAACAATTTCCAACCCCAAACAATCACCAAAATTCCCATTTTCGTACTCCTATTTTACCCAGCAGAAAATTCTATTTTCAAACACCCAAATGACATCTAAATGGTCCCAAAACATTCCTCTAGCATACATATACCATTAGCCCTTTGTTTTCAACCTAAAACCCACCAAAAATGGTGTTTTTGATAACTCAAAAATGGGTATAAGAGCTCACTTCGGATTTTTACCAAAATTCAACCAAATTAACATATAATGTGCATTTTAACATGATTAAACAAAGCCCAACTCAATTTATCAAAACAAAATGAAAAAACCCTTAAAAATCCAAACTTTGATATAAACCCTAATTTTCAAAACTCCATAACTTTAAAATTTAAGACCATAGGTAGATAGGGGATAAAGAGGAGAGTAAGAAAATATGTTTACCTTTCAAAAACCCCTTGAATCGAAGTTGAAATCGAATGGAATATAAGCTTTGAAGTTTGAGAGACTTTGGGGAATGGGGGAGGTGTTTCACGTTGGGAATATGTTGGAAAGGGGAGAAGATGACAACTTTTGACTTTTCAAAAGTTGTCATCCTTTTAAAATCTTTTGGGGAAAATTGCATTGTAGGTCTCTCCCTTCTTTATTAAAGCTCAATTATATCACAACTTAGGTTGATTTGTTTTAATGTAATTTTATTTGACTCGAACTATAAACCCGGCTAACTCCTAACCCCAAAATACGGGTGTTACAAAAGGGGTATTTCGAAATGAAGACCCTCCCTATCGAAATGAGCAAGCCCTATTTCGGTATGGGTTTTGGCAGTTTCAAAATGTTTCGATACATGTCCCCTATTTCGAAACAGTTGCTTTGAAAACTCTGGTTTGGTTACTTAAAAACGTTTTAAACATTGCCAAAACCATTTATAAACATCCACAAACTTGTTTGGACTTAAAGGCACTTTTAAAATCTTTTCAATTTAGTCTAAAATTATTTTTGAATTATTATTAATATTAGTTCTTCAAAAATATATAAATAAAATACTTTAAATAGTATATATTCAATCAACAACATTATCTTCTTCAATATCACTAATTGAATCTAACTCATTATCTACGTCATTAATACAAGTAAACTCATGATCAAATTCATCTCCTTCATCCTCAACACCTATGATCACATTAAAATCTGAAACCTAGTTTTTCATTTTCTTGATAT
This sequence comes from Hibiscus tridactylites, assembly GCA_958450335.1. NCBI lineage: Eukaryota > Viridiplantae > Streptophyta > Magnoliopsida > Malvales > Malvaceae > Hibiscus > Hibiscus tridactylites. The sequence continues at coordinate 42,132,976 of OY288282.1, forward strand.
TGTTCCTCTCTAACATCTTCTCAAGGTAAATCATACAAATCACACAATTTTGTTTCCACTAAAACTTGCCAATTCAAATCTTTGATATCTTTAATGTAGTAAATTTGTTCAACATGAGAAGTTAAAACATATGGCAATTCGATTCTCAACTGTCACATTAACCATAAAAAACTATATTTATCTTCCTTAAATCCCACTTTATGATACACATCCCACCAATCACCCTTAAACAAAACTACACTATTTTCTCCATGGTAATTTAATTGTATGATGTTTGTTAACACACTAAAATAATCTAAGTTACATATACTCTCATTTTCTTTGACAAAAAATTTACTATTTTGTGATTTTAATTGCAAGTTACGTTATTTTGTGTTGAACCTCCAACCATTGATAAGATAATTTGTGTAGCAAAAAATTCGTTTATCAAGTTTACAAGTTAAATTAAATAGTTGATTGTTAACCAATTCACTTCTTTCACCATACAATTGACATATACAATTGACATATATGTTACAACAAATAATCATTAAATTTAAAAATAATTATTAAAAATTAAATAAAATGTATATATTTTATAAACCATTGATAAAACTCTTTAGCATACATTTTTTCCATATTTCTAATATTCTCCCTCTTAAGCTTTTCTTTGTACATGTTGCACAATTCATAAGAAACCAAATGTAAGTAAAATTGATTATGCATAATATGTATAACAAATTGTATAAACATACAAATGATAAATCACTTACTCAACAAAGAATATAATTTCTTCACAATTTTTTAGAACATACATCTTAGCTTGAGCATATTCTGTCAAACTTAATTCTTTGTATTGTTTTTCAAGCAACGATTTACCAACGTGCGAGAAAACATGCAGCCTTGGTGTGAATGGCTTTCACTTCTATCAAATTTTTTTTAACCCAATTCAAATTTATTTCTATTTCACATAAATACCTAGAACAAAAACAGATCCCTTCTTGCATAATATATGCTTCAACAATTGAACCTTATGAACGAGCTTTGTGTCTCACATAAGATTTTAACTTACATAATAATCATTCAATAGGATACATCCACCGAAACTTTATTGGCCCCGCAAGTTTCACCTCACTTGCTAAATGAATTATTAAACCTACCATTATATATAAAAAGAGTAAATATCTTCTATAACTTATACATTATTAAAGGAATTGATTGTTTAAGTCACCCAAAATTTTTAACTCAATTAGTACTCCAAATACCTCTTTAGATAATAATTTACGTAGAGCAAAAGGAAGATATCAATGCAAAAATATATGACAATCATGTCATTTCATTCCAGAAATCTAGTAGTCATTTAAGTTCAGACAATGAAAGAAATTAGAAGAATAATCATATGGAACTTTAAAATCATTTAAAATGGACAGAAATCTCATTTTTCATATTTGGGTAAACTACACAAATGACCATTGAACTATGGGTTTGGTGTCAAAATGACCACTATATTATTTTTTGTCGCAAATGCACCACACAACTATTTAAATGGTTCCATTTTAGCCACACACCGTTAAAAAAACGAAAAAGTTGACGGAACTGTTAAAAAAATTGGTATAATTACACATTTGTCCTCTATATTTATACAATATATCAATTTAGTCCTAATTTTAATCTAATAAAATAAATTAATTATTCAATAAGATGGTGACACATGTCACCACCTTATTGGGGTATTTTAATTTTTTTATTTAACTAAATTAATTAACCACCTGATTGGATGTTCGAAAACAGCCATAAAAAAACCGAGGTTTGAATCCCTTCTTCACCAATTGTCTGCTTCAGTCTTGGTTCCCATCTTCACTTTTCATTGCATTTTGTGGCAACATTTGTAATGATGTTCTGCTCTTCCCAGATGGCTGCTGTAATTGCAAAAGAAGAAATAAACAACTTTAAAAGTGATCTAGCTTTTTAAACATCTTTTTCAGCTTATATTTAATGTAACCTCACCTTATTATCTTCTTTGTTCTTCATTTTTCTCAGCGATGCCTAGCTTTTTAAACATCTTGTTCAGCTTCCTTAGTTCTCTTAAAGTCAAATCCTCCAACTTCTTCATCTCCCGTTGCTTCTCCACAATGTTCTCCTTGTCAATGTTATCTGACACTTGGGTCACCTTTGCCATTGCTGTCTGTATCTTGTTTGAAGATTCACTGTTTGAGACGGGAGCTGTCTCTGCAGATTCATCCGCTGGCTTTACGCAGACATCGATTACTGCTTCCGAACCACCACAGTTTACCATTTTTTGAGCTGTGCCATCCACAACAGATTGGGGAGCATTGTGGAATGAACTCACAGGGGTGGTTTCAGCTTCGGTTACATTTGCATTCACCATGTTTGTCATGGGATCGATGTCTGAATTGCCAAGGAACGCCTCATCATCAGATTCTTCATTTCCTGTGCTGTCATCATCATCATCAGATTCTTCATTTCCTCTGCTGTTATCATCATCTTATTAGATTAAAAATAATTAAAATCCCCCAATAAGGTGGTGACATGTGTCACCAACTTATTGAATAATTAATTTATTTTATTAGATTAAAATTAGGACTAAATTGATATATTGTATAAATATAGAGGACCAAATGTGTAATTATACCAATTTTTTTAACAGTTCCGTCAACTTTTTCGTTTTTTTAACGGCGTGTGGCCAAAATGAAACCATTTAAATAGTTGTGTGGTGCATTTACGGCAAAAAAATAATATAGTGGTCATTTTGACACCAAACTCATAGTTCAGTGGTCATCTGTGTAGTTTACCCTTCATATTTTCACATTGTATAACATGCAAAGCAAAATACATACCTACCATCGCCAGTAGAAGTAGCGTGAAGTTCAGGTCGTATACCCATGCACTCCAAATCAAAACGAGCATTGATGTTATCTTTTTTTACTCTCAATATTTATTAATGTCTCAATCACATTGTCACAAACATTTTTTTTAATGTGCAAAACATCCAAATTTTGTCACAATTTTAGCAATCTCTAGTAATGTTAGGGGTATAAACGAACCGAGTTTGAACGAATAAGAGTATGTCCGTGTTCGTTTATTTATTTTTAAAGGTGTTCGAACTCGGTTCGTGTTCGTTTAAATTTTTAATGGTATGTTCAAGCTCAGTTTGTTTATTTTTTGGTGCATTCGGGCTCGGTTCGTTTAATGTTCACGAACATGTTCGTTTAATGTTCACGAACATGTTCGTTTAAATGTTCGCCAATTTGTTCGTTTAGCGTTCACGAACATGTTCGTTTAGCATTCACGAACATGATTGTTTATATATGTTCGTCAACTTGTCCGTTTAGCGTTTGTCAACTTGTCCATTTAGCGTTCGCGAACATGTTCGTTTATGTTTTCTAGAATTTTAACTAAACAAACAGAAATTAAATAAAATAAAACCAACATAAACTTCACCATTAACTTATATAACGTACCACAACGACAAAATAAAAGCATAAAAATTCAAATTCTTAAAAACATTCACAAGTATTTTCATCCTAAAACATCCACAAAAATAACAAAAAATAAAAGAAACATTCACAAACATTTTCATCCAAGAATATGTGGTAGTATCATAGCCTATTGTTTTCCTTTGCTTTGGGTCTTTGTTCCTCGGGCTCTCGCTCCTCCGCTTTCTTAAGAAATCATAGCTGATATAATAGACTATCAAGAGTTAGTAGCAATATCACAACCACAAAAGATCCATTCATGCACACAAAATTATGTTATATACTTCTGATATGGAAACTAGATTTACAGTAGTCATGTTTACTTTCACAAGCCACTAAAAAGATACAACAAAATAAAAGATAAAAAACTCAATTTTTCTCACAAAGAGTTACCAGCAATCACAATACAAGAATTCTAGGCTTCATTAGGATTTTTAGAAAAGAAAGCTAGTTGTAATACAACAAGTGTTTAACATTATTTTGTTTTTTAGGAAATGCAAAAAGCTAACAAATAGAACATATTTAGAAGAAATGAAATAACTTAAGGCAAAAATGTTGCAAAAATAAATACCTTTGAAAATTTTTAAATTCCAACTTCAAAGTAAAGAAATTTTTTTAATTTCTTCATTGCTCTACAAAAAAATATTTAAATAACTAAATTAAATAAAATTTCAGATATTAAATAAATAAAATAAATATTTAAAAATTACTCACTTTAACTTTCTTTTTCAACCCATAAAAGTTTCGATACCAATCAGAATCACAAAGTAACATTTGCACCGTATCAGTTCCTAAAGATGAACGATATGCATCAATCACCCTACCACCAGCACTAAAAGCAGATTCTGAAGTCATTGTGGTGATAGGAATAGACAAGATTTCACAAGCCATTTTAGATAAAATTCGAAACTTGAGGTTATTAACTTTCCACCACTCTAAGGCATCAAAATCGCCACTATTTTCCTTACAAATGAAAATTCCTTCTTCTAAGTATATATCTAATTCAGACTTAACATTGTCAATTGTGTCAACACTCCTAATATATCTCTCAAGCTTGGAACTTTCAGTCATAACTTTACCCTTGCTTATTTTACTAGTAGTAAAGACATTGGTGACAACATTTTTTTGCACATCATTGTCTGTCATTGTATCGACATTAGCTGTTGTATATACATATTACTAAAATGTCACCCCCGAACTCTTTGCGACCTCCCCGAACACCATTTTGGAGAGACTGTCAGAAAGAGTCGGAATGTCGGATCTTATAGAAGGATATACTTATTACTAAAATATACAAAATAAAAAACTCTTTCGCATACCTTTGAGAAATTTATCAAGAGTTGTAACAAATTTTTGACTTAAAGATGAAACTATATTGAATCCAAGATGAAACTAAGCTGCAACAAAATACAAATTTGAATGCATCATTAATCTCCTACAAAAGACTGAGTACATTAGTTTATACAGACTCTTAGTTTACATACGACTAATAGAAAATTTTACACTACAAATAGGGAACAAATCAATGCAGCTTACAACAAAACCTAATAAGACATGAAAACTAAAATATGATCTTAAACTCTACTGTAAACGTAAAATACCAAAAATAACTCTAAAACTATAAAATACTCCAAGTCTCCAATTCAACTCCATATATATATATAACAAAACAACAAATTTTGAGAATTCAAATACACAAGCAGAAGTTAATTTTAAGAATTCTAAAACTATAAAATACTCCAATTCAACTCCATATATATATATAACCAATACATTCAATATAACAAATAACAAGATATATCCTTTGAAAATAAAAGGAAAACAACCAATAAGCTTATACCATTAAAAACATAAGCACTGATTAAAAACACAAGCACTGATTAAAACATAAATATGAATTTGATAGTGATACTCACCCAACATACACACAAACGAAAGAGATTGGCAAAGAAGATGAAAGGAAGGCGGCACAAAGATTCGAATGGTTGGTGGCGGCGAACGGAAGAGATTGGCAAAAAAGATGAAAGGAATGCGGCACAAAGATTCGAATGGTTGGTGGCGGCGAACAGAAGAGATTGGCAAAGAAGATGAAAGGAAGGCGGCACAAAGATTCGAATGGTTGGTGGCGGCGAACAGAGAGGGTTACGGCGAACGGTGGCGCAAGGGAGAACCGAAAGCCCGGTGGTCGGAGGTTGATCAGAAGAAAGGGTGAGGAGACAAGTGTTTATAAATTATAATATGGTTTATATCCAAATATTCGAATCCAAATTTATTACTTAGTTTAACAAAAATTTCAAATTTAATGTTTATAATTTTACACACATTTTTAGACTAAAAATTACATATTTTCATATTTTGATTGATTTTGATTTATGAGATTTGAAATAAATGGAACTCATGATTTGAAGAAAGGAAAAAATAGAAATTGAAAGAAAGGCAACTTACACCGGTGTAAATTAATTCTTTAATTTACTAAACAATCAACACTATCTTACACTGGTGTAAATCAATTCTTTAATTTACTAAACAATCAACAATGTCTTACACCGGTGTAAATCAGTTCTTTACACTATCTTACACCCCTACTTTGAACTTTATAAACGAACATAAACGAGCTAATAAACGAACATAAATGGGCTTATAAATGAACATAAACGAGCCTTTAAACGGACATAAACGAGTCTATAAATGAGCTTCTAAACGAACATAAACGAGTTTGTTCGTTTAATAAACAAGCCGAACACACCTATGTTCGTGTTCGTTCGTTTATTAAACGAACATAAAATTTTTGTTCATACCCATTTATTTAACTTAATAAACGAACGTTATACGAACGGTTCACGAACAGTTCGTTGAACGCTCTGTTCATTTACACCCCTAAGTAACGTAATTCAAAAAAATATTTTTTTTCAATTACCAAGTAATATAATTTCACGACACTTTTTTTCTTGAATTTTTACTAAAGGCCACCTTTATATTATTGAAATAATTAATAATACATTAGAAACACCAAAAAAATATTAGTATAATAATTAATTAAAATAAAAATAAATAAATAAAGTTGCATATGTGAAAATTATTTATATTGCTCAATCACATCACCCCTTAGGTGAACACCATTTTTATTTTGTTCCATATAAGGATTTAGCATTATTTCTCCATGAATGACTATGTGGCAAGAAACAAGGAAAAGCTAAATATTGGTTGATTTTAATCACTTGATGAGATATATTAAAAAGTATATATTTAACACTAGAAAAACTAGTATATAACCATCGGATCGAAAAAAAAACTAGTATATAACCAATGTAGGATATTACTACTTTGCTATCTCATATCGGTTGAATATTAAGTTTTTCAAGTGTTTAAATATAACATTTTTAACTTATCATTATTGAACTACTGGAGTTAAAGCCCGCACAATATATCTTTTCAAATAGTGGGGGAACTCAACATAATAGATTGAAGGGCATTTAAAATGTTTAAACTTAAGGGGGCAACAGTGAAGAGTGAAATTTTATGGGGAAAACAAATTACCATTATTTGAACACAAAATTCTTCAATTTCTCAATATTTTTATGGGGACCATGGCCCCACAAGTTTCTTCTATCTTCCGCCTTGTTTTTGGACATTAATTATCACTTAAGATTGAAAGAATCACAACTTTGATCTTTTTTTCTTCATTTTAATCCTTAATTTGACACCGCCAAAATTGTCAACAATTGCGCATGTCTCCCGCAACCATTTTTTTTACTCGGAAGAGGGCAGTTTTTCAAAAATCATTACTTGTTAGGACAACTTTGACAATTACTTTTCAAAATGACCTATGTCCCTAATTAATTTCTCCATATTATATTTCCCTTTTTTTACTTTTCTTATTATTTTCCTAGATAAGCCTATAAAACACATTTAAAAATAGGAAATTTGTGAAATTAAACATTGAACTTGTATTTAATGTTATATTTAATATGAGTCGGTAAGTCCCTTAAATAAGATTAACGGTTTAAATCTTAACATTGCAAATGAAGTAAATTTGAGTTAAGAAAGCAGTTTCAAAATAAATCTCTATTTTACTCCAACCGAATTATCAATCAATAAATCAGATATCGATAGATATATAAAAACATGACATTTAATAATCTATATTTGTATCATCTATGTGAGCAACAATAAGATATCAAATTGAAAGCCTTTGTTTACTAAATTAGAAAATTCACAAACTTGCCAATTATGCCTTGGCGAGTCGGTAAAACTGGAATAAAAATTCTCTATTTTTTTTGTGTTTTTATATATGCCCCAATATTAGAACATAGGGGTTTTTCGAATTAAGGAGAGACTCCAACTCTTATTTTGTTCCTTCCGGAGCCCACATCTCCATGTCCTATTAAATTAATGTTGATCTCTCCGTAGGGTTTAGGGTTATATAATTAGAGTTTGGGTTTATATGGTATGGTTTAGTTTTTAAGGTTTTTACATATAATTTAGGGCAGAAATTAGGGTTAGAGAGTAAGGTTTAGTTTTTTTTAGTGTTGAGGGTATAAACATGGACAAAAGATTTTTTTCCATAAAATTGAGGTTCAAAGATTTAAAAATATTAGATTCGAGTCCGATAGTATTTAAATTACGTGTGGGTTCGAACCTCGATATTTGTCATGAAAATATTATTATAATACTACCTAATAAAAAATAAAATAATTGAGCACTTTATCCATCACAAGGAACTTAGGTTTTGCTTTATATGAAGGATTAAAAAGAGGAAACATGTAAAATTAGTTAATCAAATGGTTAAGATTTAAACTAAGAAAATAGACAAACTAAAGGAAACACCAAAAAGGACATCTACAAAAGTGGATTAAAAGATGATAGTGGACCATTTAGATATATTTTTTAGTATTTCAAATTATTTTAAAGTCTAACCATGAGATATAGTGGTGATTGCTCACCCCATCCCTTAATCATGAGGTCATGGATTTGATCCTTACCCATGAGAATGAAGTACATTTCATGGTCAGTCATTTACCTCTTAGTGAAAGCATCTGCGGTGAGAAGATAAGCCATTGCTACCAACGGTGGATTCCTTTCATCAAATCAAAAAAATATTTTAAATTCTCACTTTTTCTAATAGGTAAAGGCATTAACGGTCAAAAAGTAAATAAAGAGTTTTGAGATAAACCCAAAATAATTAATTTATGCTATTGCTAGGTTGTTTAATAAATTTAAATGTATTCGATAGTTTTTTTATATAAATTTAAATGTATCGAATAGTTTTTTTTTATTTTTATATTGTAAAGTTTTTAGTTCGTTTAACTTTGACTTTCTTGTACTCACTTGATTCGAAGCCTAGATCACTGTTTCTTTTGTTGTTTTTTGTAATGCCCCGAGTTAAGGGTCCGGAAGGTAATCGGATCCGATTCGAGTTCGGTACGGGTTAGTTTGTTTGTTAGGGCTAATTTCAGAGACCCACTTTCTAATAAAATGGTTTTTAAAATACATTTGGGCAAAAAGGAAGTTTTGAGTGGCAAAAGAGTAATTTTCCCCAAAAAAAATTAAAAATGGTATTTTGAAATCAAAAAGGCCATTTCACTAAAAAACTATCATCTTCATTTTTGAGTAATGGGGATTTCACGTTAGTTTCTTCCCTCCAATCCAAAAACCATTCCTTTATCAAGATTTTGCAAGGTAACCTCTCATTTACTTTGATTTTTACTTATTTGACTTGTTATCAATGAAATCTTCCTTCTAAACCCATTACATTTCATTTTAGTTTTGAGTTGGAAAAATGGGTATTTTCACTTGATTTTTCATGAGTTTGATTATCCATGGGTTTACATGTGATTTAAGCTAAGTTTTGAGTGGTTAGACATGTTGGAATGTTGGCTTAATAATGGGAAACCCAAAATGCGTCAAAAAATAGAATTTTTGGGTTGAAAATATGATGTTTTTGGCTTGGCTTTGGGTTGATTTCGTGATTGTTGGTTCCATAGTGGTTGAGGATGTTTCTAGATGATATTTGATGTGTTTTGATGGTTGAAATCGATGGATTCAGTTTGGGGTTTGTTTAGAACAAAATTGGTGAGGTTTTGGGTGAAATTTGGGTTTGAATCAATGTGTTTTAGTTGTAAGAAGTTGGATTTCCGAGTTGTTGCTGGTTTACAAGTATATTAGCATTCTAATGTTTTTGGGTTGCCTTAAAACTGAGGAGGTTGATTTGGGTACTTCAGACGCAGTACCCGATATTACGGAGGCTTGAAATCGGTGTTTCGGCTATCGTTCGGGTTATGCTGATGAGTGGTAATGTTTTATAGCTTTGAAATGTTTCAAATAAATTTTTCTTGGAGTTTGGGTTGAGCTTAAGGGTCAACCTAAACTCAAGTGTAAATTTAACTAACATCACCTTGTTTTATTAAGTGTTGGTGCATGTGGTTATATATATATTGTTGGGTGAAGTACTATTTGCTTTTGCATCCCTTTGAATGTTATTATGTTGTTGTTGTCAAAGCCTCACGTGATGGTTAATGAGAAGTGTGTTGTTGAACACAGTGATGTGTAGTCCCACCGAAATTTGACTAGTAGATGAGTACGGTGATGTGTAGTCCCACTGGAATTTGACTAGTAGATGAGTACGGTGATGTGTAGTCCCACCGGAAATATGCTAGTTGTTTGTGAACGGTGATGTGTAGTCCCACCGAGTATGGTTGTGCATGTGCACACCATGAACTCGTCTTATGTTTTTGGTTTAGTATTTTCCGCTCCTTATGGTTTTGTCTTTAAAATAGATATATGTTTTGAAACTGCATTGTTGTTGTTGTTGTGATTTTGAGCTCTGCTTACTATACTTTCAAGCTTACGCTCTCTTTTCTAACAATGCAGATCGTTAGTGGTTACAGGAGGCAAGTGGGGCAAGGAGTAACCTTGGAGTTCTTTTGCTAGCTCAAGTATGGCTTTTCATAATTGTAATAATACTTAGGCAATGAAAATGCTAGACTTTGTGTTGGGTAGTTGGTGTCCAAACTCCCATGTGGTTGTTATTGTTGCTAACATATTTTAAATGTTGAGACAATGTTATGTGGAAGGTTGTTATGCTTTATGTATGCATGCCTTATGTCTTGGCTAGTTTATATCTTATGATGAAATGTTTTCTTTAGCCTTTTTGGCCTTATAACCATTTTGTGTATGTATGCATGTTTGATGTTGGTTTTAGGGCGCTTGCCTCTGTTTCCTTGTTTATCGTGTTGCCATGTTGTTTATTTCATGTGGGGGCGAGTTCGGGAACATTTGGGGATGCCAAAAATAACATTTTGGGACCCATATGTGCCCAGGTGTTTCGAAACACCTGGTATGGTTTCAGAACGACCAGGCCTTTGGGGCACCCGTATCGGAGCGGGGGCAGAGCCGTTTCGGTACGTTTTGCCTATGAAGACCCTCGTTTCGAAATCAAAAAGTGTCGTTTCGGTACGTTTTGTCTCTGGAGACTCCCGTTTCGAAACCACGTGAGGCCGTTTTGGAACGGCCTAATTTTTCTTTTTGCTGAGAGCACGTGTTTTGAAACGGGCAACCCCTGTTTCAAAACACAGGTAGTTTAAGTGGGAAAAGGGCATCCTTGAAGGTTTCCGAATGTGGTGTTTTGGTCCCTAATGCTTGTAGGCTTCTTAAATGCGCTTTTATGTCTCGTTTGAGTTGGTTATGCCTCGTGTGCTTGAAATTGGACTAATGACTATTTGGTAAGGTTAAGTTTACCCTTTTGTCCCTATTTTGTATGTTTTCATAAAATGGTCCTTCGTGACTGTTTTGGTTCCAATTGGACATCTAATTGATGTCCGATTGAGGCGTTGTTTCTTCCGCTGTGTCCCTTAACGTCATAGGATCTCTTAAATGCATTTAGACAAAATAAATCGAAATCTATGGTTGTTAATCGGAGGAAAATTCTCAGATTTTTCTCCGGTTATCCCCGTGTAACTCTCCTGATTCGGTCTTGCGACTAGACCGGGCCGAAGGGGTTACATTTTTTTGCTACATTTTCATTTTATTTAAAATATTTTTCTATTTTATTTTCTAATAAATTCATCCAACATATTATTAAAAAAATTGTGTTTAACATTATCTTTAATACGAGTTGTTGTTAGGTCTCTTGAATAAGGTTAATAGTTTGAAATGTAACATTGTGAATGACGTACCAAAAAATAACGTTGCGAATGGTTTAATCAAACAAAAATAAAAGTGTTCACCCCTTGTTGTCCTAGTGGTAAAGGATGATGTAATTCATCCAGGTGAGATGCTACCATTTACCACACCAATATATTAAAATGGAAAGAAGAAATATACTTTTCATTTTTTCATCACTTCAATTTTCCATCCTTCCAATATTCTTCCTTCTCTACCAAGCAAAGCCTAACATTACCAACAATAAGATTGTAAATTTATGCTTTCTTGTTCATTCACTCAACAGAGTGATACTTGTTCCTACATTAAAATTTCTGAACTTTTAATAACTTTACTGATGGGATTTCATGAAAAAATAGTGCCCTTCTTTTCTACCTCCACAGTACACATTGAGAAACATTGAAACAGCAATGGAGTTTCCTACCAAAGATAGCTAGATGCAACCAAAAGCAGACGACAAAAAAGCTTGATGAATTTTGAAAAATGAAAGATAACTTGGACCAATTCACAAACAAGTGACAAACATTGAAAAAAATTGATACAGCCATATGGAAACAAAAGTTTAAGAAGTTTTCTTGAAGATCCCATTTCCTCCATGTTACCAAAAGAAGTTTCCAACAAATACCATAACCAAAACAGGTATCATTGTGTAAAACACCACAAGCAACATAGAAAAAGAAAACAGAGCTTCTTTTTTCTAAATACCAATTTTCTGCCAAGCTCAATAGCAGCATCCTGATAACTACCCTTCTTGCCTTGGCTACTTCCACAAAACATACAAATCCTCCTAAATTTTGACGGCTGTGTTTCACTCTCCATCTCCATTAACTGTATCTCTTTCTTTATCAAAAATATATTGTTTTTTTCGAATCTAATTAAAGAGAAAGCAAAAGAAATCTAGACTCACTCACCCCTCTGCCATGAGCTCTCTCAACGTATAAGAGCATAATTTTCTCTTTAATTATCATCCAGAAGATAACTTTAAATTCAAAAGGTTGTAAAATTAAACAAATAAAAGTTACTGGCTCAGTGGCTCAATATTACCATCTGATTGTATGGGAAAATATTAGTTAAATAAGAAGAATTAAGAAAACTACTTCATCAATCAGATGGTGACACGTGTCACTATCTGACTAAAAGATAAATTTATTTAATTCAATTCAACTTAGGACCAAATTGATAGAATATGTAAATAATGAAGATCATATGTGTAATTATACTAATTTTGTTTAACAGCCATGTCACTCTCCCATTAAGTTTTAACGGTGGATGGTTTGATTGATACCAATTTAATAATTATATGGTCATATTATCACAATTGAAAGTATGATAGTCAAATCGAGATTAACCTCATAATTAGTTGAGTGGTCATTGTGTAGTTTATTTTTTTAATCAATTTGAGTTTAGTTAATATGGAATTTATTGCATCAATTAATAGAACATCCATGAGTGGAAACGAATATTAGGTGAAGCAATACTTAAACTCAGCCATAAACAAAAATTCAATTCTTAAAGACATCACCCCAAACATAAAATAAAATTTTTTAAAAAATATTTAAAGCATCTTTCTCAAAGAACTTTTGAAACCTATCCACATTTTATTTTATTGACCCGCCACTATGACGACTTTGTATTAATTTCTAATTCTTTCATCAATCCCCAGATAACTAATCAATTAAATAATTCAGTATTGTGGTGTCATTCATTTAAATTAGGCTAAACTACTTTATTAGTGACTTGATTATGAGAGGTTTTAATTTGATCACTATCTATTATTTTTGTCAATCAAATCATTTAACTATTGAGATGATATCAATTAAGCCACTTGTTGTTAACGTTTAACAAAATGTTGATGTGGTGGTTAAGTAAATTTGTATAGTTACACATTTGGTCATCATTATTTAAATATTTTATTAATTTAATCCTAATTTAATTTAATTTTTATTTTATTAATATATAATAAACTATTAATATAATAATATATTATATTAAAATTAATATTAATTTGAAATTGAGGCCAAATTGATAAAATATGTAAGTAATTAGGATCAAATGTGTAAGTATACAAATTTATTCAACTACCACATCAACAATTATGTTAACTTTTAACTATTAACGGCATGTGGCTTAATTGATATCATTTCAATAGTTAAATGACTTGATTGATAAAACTAATAGATTAGTGGTCAAACTAGAAACTTCTCACAATTAAGTGACTATTCAAATAAGCTATCCTTAAATTAAAGACATTACATCAATGGATGTCAGAGTTTAAGGCTATTATTTAATTAATGAAGCTATTTTTTTCTACACTTTAATAATAGATTTTTATATTTTTATAAGTCTGGATTGAATCTCTAATAATCGATTGATATTATTTTGAGGTCAACTTTTTATCTCTTAAACTCGGTTAAAAGTGCAAAGGGTTGTCTCGGATGCTAAACTCCTTCCATAAATAATTAAGAGAATAAAATTACACTAACAAAAAATAATCAATATCTCACATTTTTTTAATATCAAAGCGATAAAATTGAACAATTATGAAACTAATAAATATTTAACATTTTATGGTTTATATTTTCAAATATAATTGGGGTATATACAATTTTATTAATTTTATTTTTTTAAGGTTAAGTAGTTTCATTATTTATAAATGTGAATGACACTATAAAATTGTTACATTGCAAATACTTAGAAAGTAGAAAAATATCACGTCAACCAAAATTATTAATATACATATTGATAAAGAACAGGTCAGACTATGTATTAAGTTTTAATCTAATATAGCTGCGCAGTTTTTTCCTCTTTCTATTGTTTTGATTGTTCTTCGAAATAATTAAGCTATGAAAAAGGGGTTTTAACGAGACTTTTTTTTTAAATACGGTTAGTACTTATACTATGTATAGATTGTACATTTAATCTTTGTATTCAAATTTAGTCAGTTTTAGTTCCCATACTTTTTAAAATTTAAAGTTTTAATCCTAGCTCAAATAATATGGAGAATATATAATTAAATTACATGACTTAATTTTTTTAATCAAATAGAGAGGTAATACATTTACATGCCGGGATTCAAGCACATACAAGATAGGGTAATATGAGCATCCTTAGCCACTAGGTCAATTAGTGAATCTCGCATAACTTAAAATTATTAAATTAGACAACATAAATAAAATCTACAACTAGCATATAATATAGGGACTAATGACATAATATAATTTAATAAAATTCACAGGTTGAATCAAGATCGAACTTTTAAATTTTGAAATGTATATAAACTAAAAATAACCAAATTAAAATAAATGGACTAATCCCACAACTTATACACAATACAATTACTAAACATAATACAAGTACATGGTTGAATTAATACATAAAATAATAAATCCCCACCCCCACACCTCGACCTCTTCTTTTGAAATACTATAATAATCATTGGCATTATTGTTCCAACAACGCCATTTTCATTTAAAAAACCTTTTTTTTATGAAAATGACATGAACCTCTAAACAATAATGCAATGGAGCTGGAGCATAGCCTCATAATATTCCATCACATACATACTTATCCTTAAGAGCTTTTTAAAAAACAAAAACCATTGTCCATTTCCTCATAAATTACTAGTTAATTCAGTTGTCTTATGCTTATACATTCATATAAATTATCATAAGGCGGTTGGTCGGCTGCCAATCATGTGGTGCCAGTTAAGCCATGTAGGCCCATAGTCGGTGCCGGCGATGGCTCTTCTTTCTTAACCTACTATGTAGTGAGCTTAATATAAACAGCTTGTTTCTACAATGTAAACTCGCCCAAAACAAAGGTGTAAGTAGACACAAATACGAGTTTCTTAGTCATCTTTTGAGTGCTTTAGGAGCCAAAATGGTGAAGATAGCTTTCGGTAGCATCGGCGATTCTTTCAGTGTTGGGTCTCTCAAGGCTTATTTGGCTGAGTTTATTGCCACCTTGCTTTTTGTCTTTGCCGGTGTTGGCTCGGCTATTGCCTATGGTGAGTGTCCCGAGTTCCTACCGCTTTGAAATTGACTAGGGTTAATATTAATCATTGGTTTTAATCTTTATAGGGAAGCTGACGGCGGATGCAGCACTAGACCCGCCAGGCCTGGTGGCTGTAGCGGTGGCCCATGCATTTGCGCTCTTTGTTGGGGTAGCCATTGCAGCCAACATCTCAGGTGGACATTTGAATCCCGCCGTCACCTTTGGGTTGGCCGTTGGAGGGAACATCACCATCTTAACTGGCCTTTTCTACTGGATTGCCCAATGCCTTGGCTCCATCGTTGCTTGCCTCCTTCTCCAGTTTGTCACCAACGGACTGGTATGGGATAACTATATCAATTTTAGACATTTTACTAAAATCCAAAATAACTCAAACTTAAAATTAATCTACACCAAAATAGTTCAAAAATTTAAAATCGAAAACTATGGGATTCAAATGAAGTGGATGTTTAAGAATTGATTAAACTAGAAACGTTCCCCAAGGTGTAGAAGAACAAATATTTGGGCCCTATAATTAAGGTTGGATGGATTGAAACATTTGCAGAGCGTACCAACCCACGGCGTTGCTGCAGGAATGAACGCGGTGGAAGGGCTTGTAATGGAGATTGTGATAACATTTGCCCTGGTCTACACAGTGTATGCCACGGCAGCTGACCCCAAAAAGGGTGCTCTTGGAATCATTGCACCCATTGCAATTGGTTTCATCGTGGGTGCCAACATCTTAGCCGCCGGCCCATTCAGCGGTGGTTCAATGAACCCAGCCCGTTCTTTTGGACCCGCCGTCGTCAGCGGCAACTTTGCTGACAACTGGATCTATTGGGTTGGCCCGTTGATCGGTGGAGGATTAGCTGGGCTGATTTATGGTGACATTTTCATAGGCTCATATTCCGCAGCACCGGCTTCCGAGGACTATGCTTAAACTTGAAACTTGAAAACTGTTTGTTTTATGGTTTTTGTTTGGTCTTTCAATGCTTTGATTTCTTTTGCTTGTGGGTGTTTTTCATGAATGGGAACCGAAAAAGCGTGCACTTGTTAATAAGGAAATGTAAATAAACCTAGTTGGCTTATGCATATTTCCTTTCATTATCTTATCCTCTTTGTCTCATTTGGATTATAATTTTTCTTTTTAATAATAAATTGATTACAAAATAATACTTGTTCATATTTTTTTAACAATTTGATAAAACATACATCTTACAGATAAAGTTATTCAAATATAACTCTCCTAGCAGATACATATGTAAGTATAGTGTGGGAGGGGCAATCGCCCCTCCCAGCTTTGATGGATTAATTACATTTTAAGCCCTTGATAGTTTTGAAACCATTGTAATTAAGCTCTTGCTCCTCTCAAAATTTTGTAATTAAGTCTTTGCCCCTCCCATAATTTATAGTTTAGTTAAATTTTTAGGGCCTTAAAATTAATGAAATTTAGTCTTGACTACCAATTTTTTTAGTTTAATTATTTTTAAGTCTTTTTAATTTTAAAATTAGTAAATAAAATCTTAACTCCTTAATTTTTTAGTTTAATTACTTTTTAAAACGATATTTGTTTTAAAGTTAAACAACGTGCCCCGCTCATGAGGGAACCTTAGCTCCGTCTCTGTCTCTTAAAATGAACATTATTTTCTTTTTTATTGAGACCACATGTTAGGTACGATTATAAAATCTTGATATATTTAAGTTTGCGAATTGAGTTGGATGTTGTTAGAAACTTTATATAAGCCCAAGCCGCATGCGCATGGAGGGCAGAATTACTTTTAGTTGCATTCTTATTTTTCAAACGATTTGGGAATTGATTCCTTAACATAATGTGTGAAGTGATCGAGTTAGATCTGCTTCAGAGTGAAGTTGAGCTGACACTTGGTGCTTGGTGTGGGCACATAAATTTTAAAAAAGAAAGGGTTATATTTAGTGGATCTCTTTTTCAAAAAGGAAAACAAGTGGTGGAACATGGCATACTTTTTTGCACCCAACTACTCGTGGGCAGAACATGCTTTGTAATTTAATCTTAATCCCCTCACACTAATTCAACCCCTTGTAGTTTCACATCAATACCATTTGGGGTTAAATACAACTTCCGAAATGTCGGAATTTGATGAAAGAGTTTGAAAGCGCCAATTTAATTTCGTAAAATCTTTTTAGTTTCAGATCAATATTATTAGGGGTTAAATGCAGCTTTCAAAGTGGTCAAAAACCAACCAAGAAATCCTCTCCTCTCAATCATATTGATGCGTCCATATCAAAGGGGTCTCCAAGTGAAAGGAAAAGGGATAGAGATGTACATTTATTGATTCAAATCTAATCCCATGACCCTTCCAAAAACGCACTGCTGTTAATGGATATAGGGGTGTTCATGGTAGGTTAACCGTACCGTTTAGTCTAAATGGTCGGTTAACCGTTATAACGGTTATTGAATCATAACCTAACCATTAAGAAATGGTTAACCGTTTCAAACACTAATGGTTAACCATTATTAACGGTTAACCGTTAGCGGTTAACCGTTTCTTAATAATTCACTTATAGGTTAACATGTACTCTATTATAATATCAATTAAAACAACAATTAAATTTACCAAATCATAATATCGTAAACATTTTTCACAATCCATCGAATCAAGAACGTAAAAATATATTCGACATGAAAATTTTGCACTAGCTACAATTCTTGGAAAATAAACACAAAACAGAAACTAAAGTAATTTTTATATAAAAAAATTAAACAAGACATAAACCAAAGTCATTCCTCTGTAATCATGCCCTTCTAACGTATGCACCTTATGAACCTGCATACCAATAGTTGATGACAAGCCATATTAACATGGTATCATATAAATATACAACTATGAATTGAATTAAAAATATGGCATCATATAAATCAAAAAAAAATTATGGCTCCAATTAATACCTCACTTCATAAATCAACCGAGGTCTTCACCGTCTTCCTCCGAAATCGAATATGATTCATCAATCATAATTATCGGTTGGTTGAGTGTTAAATCATTCATTCCTATATTTCAAAGCATAAAACAAATTAGTATAAAATATAATGTAATATTGGCAAATCAAAAATTAAAAAAATTATGAACTAGATTAAAAAACTAACCATCCTCCAATTCTTCCAACTCAAGAAAATTTTCCTCTATTATAAGAGGGCCTCGAGATTGGCGTAGCCAATCTTGTGAACAAACAAGAGTTATCCTCTGAATTATTAATCTCATCAACAATCATCACATTATCATTAACAACGCTTTCCATAGTTTTAATCAATCAATGCCTGCAAATGCATTATAAATAAAAATTAATTAATCAATCAGCACTACGCTGTCTTTCCTAGTTGCAGACACTAGAAAACAATGGTACAAGAAAGAAAAGAAAAAGTAGGGTTGGAGAAAGAAGAGAAAGAACAGAATATGCAATAATACCAAAGATTTGAGCAAAGAAACTAATTCCAAGCTTTTGATCAAACAAAACAAATTCTATGGTGCGCACTGCTTTATCTCCATATTAAAGAATGTTCAACAAAGGGGAATTGTGGACCAAAGTTAACATTACGATTTTAAAGACAATCTTAACATTATTATTCTTCGGCATTTAAAAGATATCTACCATGAAAATAGAAGCAATGCTTTTCCATCTTTGAATGCATTTTAATGGCCAAAAAAGAAAATGAAAGTTGTTCTTTTCCCTTAATATTCAGCTATGAAGGATATGAAAAAAAAAGAATATACAGTAGGAGGAATAAATATTAAAGACAACGTTCATCAATCTTGGTTAGTATCTGCTACTTATAAAGATTAATAAAAGAAATACATGCACGTAATGACTTTTAATAAAAACTTCAATTTTAAGGATGAGTTGCCGAGCCAAACGTAATGCCAAAAAGAAATGTTTTCACATTGCAAAAAGAAATGTTTTAAGAATGCTCAACTTCAGTTTTTGGCATTACGTTTGTACTTTATTGCAAGGTTAAACCAAGTTGAGCATTCTTAAAACATTTCTTTTTGGCATTACGTTTGGCTCGGCAACTCATCCTTAAAATCCAGGTTCCCCGACTCTTTGCTTTATCTGTAAATAAGGCATCCTTAAAAAACATTTGGAACCACTTTGAATACAGCCATGCTTACATAAAATGCTTCACATATATTCATATAACATTTGAATACAGCTCAAATATTGAACAACAAATTAATGGATTCACATTTGGAACATTTCGAAAGCATTTTACGTTTGCTTTTTTTCTCCCATGAACTTGATTTTTTGTCTCAATGGTAGAGTTTCAACTTGAGCATTCTTTCTGTTATTTTGTACAGCTCTTATTTGTACCACCTTGCACCCTATAGGCTTTTGTAAATAAACATTCAAAACTTTTGAGTTGAAAAAAATGTCAAAATTAAAAGCTTGAAAGAAAAAGGGGGCAAAAATCTATGATAAGACTGCTAGTTCTGGGCAAAAATTAAACAAAACATAAACCAAAGTCATCTTAAATAGCTCTTTTGTATTTCCTCTCAGGAATTACATCAAACACTTGATACACACTAAAATCAGAGCCATAACCAGCTACAATACCCAGAGTAAAATATAACAAGTTGACTTGATTCAAGAATAAGAGAGAAAGAGAACATGCAAATCACAAATAAAATTATATCAAATGGTTAAATTAATACTTACCCAGCGCATTCACTCAATTTTTTGAAGTTCCAACTCGATAATTTTCAAGATCAGTGACTTGTTCTCTTCAAGATACTGCAAGCATCAAAAGGAAGCCATTGAACAAATTAGAAAAGATTTAACAATAAATTGAAAGAAGGTGCAACAATTAATTGATTCAACACTTTGTTGGAGTCTTACCCGTAGCAATTCTGATAAGCCTTTAGAGTCAGAGAGAAGAGCCAATGGAAACGTGTTTGGTAATTTTAGGAATAAGGTTTAGATATTTGAAAAGAACAGTGACGATCTTTAAAAATTTTTAGAGTAACGGTTAACCTATAGGTTAATCCTATGTTAAAATTTATAACCGCGATAGTAACCATTAACCATTAATTTTAATGGTTCGGTTAATTGTAACCGTCTAATTTTTAATGATTAGGTTAATTAACCTATAAAATGAGCGGTTAACTCGGTTAACGGTTACGGTTAACGGTTACGGTTAATTTTGCACACCCCTAAATGGATAGACCCACTTCCTTTTAATATTCGGGCTCCATAAATATCCTTATAATACACATATTTCTCGTACCTAATTTTCAGCAGACCTGCAGCTATACACAAACGGGTAGTTCTACGAAACAACAGTTATTTCAAGGCTAAATACCGGTAAACCTGATGATCAGGTAAATATTTTGTACAAAGTTTATTATAAATTATGTGTATAATTTGTTATCACTTTATAAAAAAAAGTTTGTACCGAATTTCTGACCAAAATTTCCCAAAGACCAACATGGCTCACTCTTGTAAGAAATTTTGTACATACCTTATTTGGTACAAATGTACATAATTTCTTACAAGTTATGTAAGGATTTTTATATGTACTTAACTTACTACAAAATGTACATAGTTTGCTACCACTTTGTAATAAAATAAGATTTGCAGCGAATTTCTTACCAAATGTTGCCAAAGATCAAAAGGGCTCATGGTCTTGTAAGGATTTTTGTACATACCCTATTTGTTACAATAAAACATAATTTTTTGCAACTTCTGTAAGGATTTTTGCATGTACCCAACTTATTACCAAAATGTACACATTTTGTTACCACTTTGTAATAAAATAAGGTTTGTACCAAATTTCTTACCAAAGGTTTTCAAAGACCAAAAGGGCTGATGGTCTTGTAAGGATTTCTGTACATACCACATTTGTTACAATAAAATATAATCTCTTACAAGTTATGTAAGGATTTTTGTATGTACCGAACTTATTACCCAAATGTACACAGTTTGTTACCACTTTTTAATAAAATAAGGTTTGTATCGAATTTCTTACCAAAAGTTTCAAAAGACCAAAATGGCTGATGATCTTATAAGGATTTTTGTACATACCGTATTTGTTACAATAAAACATAATTTCTTACAAGTTATGTAAGGATTTTTGTATGTACCGAACTTATTACCCAAATGTACACATTTTGTTACCACTTTCTAATAAAATAAAGTTTGTACCGAATTTCTTACCAAAGGTTTCCAAAGACCAAAAGGGCGCATGGTCTTGTAAGGAATTTTGTACATACCCTATTTCTTACAATAAAACACACTTTCTTACAACTTATGTAAGGATTTTTGTATGTATCGAACTTATTACCAAAATGTACACAGTTTTTACCACTTTGTAATAAAATAATGTTTGTGCTGAATTTCTTACTAAAGGTTTCTAAAGACCAAAAGAGCTCATGATATTGTAAGGGATTTTGTACATACCCTATTTCTTACAATAAAACATACTTTCTTACAACTTTGTAAGGATTTTTGTATGTACCAAACTTATTACCAAAATATGAACAATTTCTTACCACTTTGTAATAAAATATGGTTTGTACCGAATTTCTTATCAAACGTTTTCAAAGACCAAAAGGGCTCATGGTCTTGTAAGGATTTTTGTACATACCCTATTTGTTACAATAAAATATAATTTCTTACAACTTATGTAAGGATTTTTGTATGTACCGAACTTATTACTCGTCCAACTGCACGATAGGTTTTGAAATTGGCCTAGTGGTTTCGGTACCAGTGTGGCAGATTCAAAATAAAGTCAATCTTTTTTAGGGGTTTCGAAACAGGCCAAGTAGTTTCGGTACCAATGTGGCAGATTCAAAATAAAGCCAAAACTTGATATAGGGGTTTTGAAACTGGCCTAGTAGTTTTGGTACCAGTGTGGGAGATTCAAAATAAAGCCAAACTTTGTATAGGGGTTTCGAAACTGTCCTAGTAGTTTCGGTACCCGGGTTTACAAGTAGAGTGTATGTACACAAATTACTACAAAATGTACACAATTTCTTACAAAAGTTGTAAGAAAAATGGTATATACCGAATTTCTTACATGTATCAAACATAGGCCAAAGTGGCTCAACTTAGTGTAAGAATTTGTGTACATACATAATTTCCTATGAGAAAACACAAATTGGTACAAGATATTTTACAAAAGTTGTAAGAAAAATGGTATATACTGAATTTCTTACACGTATCAAACATAGGCCAAAGTGGCTCAACTTATTGTAAAGATTTATGTACATACATAAATTTTAACCATATATTAAATATCCGACTCCACAAAAATTTTAGTTCCAATATTAAATCTAAATAATCAAGATCCAAATTTAATTAGACGCAAACATATTTTACATTTTATAATATAGAGTTAAATTTGAATTTCCAAATCCACAATCCCCCTACGCATATGTAATGTAGATTTAGATAATGAATATTTGAGACGTCTATTTATATTTTTTGAACCCGCAACAGATAATAATCTTAACATCTAAATGTAAATATTATTCGAATTAGTTATTTTTAAATCTGAAAAAGATTTATATCCTGAAATATCTGAATCCGCAATCTAATTTTTCACATGTAAGGAAAGATCATCTCGATCACTATAAAACTTAAAAGATTGCAAAATATTCTGACATTTCAAATTCAATACGACCATAAAGGTTCAAAAATACTACCTAAAAATCTCAAGCTACATTACTAAAACTTCACAAAAGGTTAACAATTCAAGATTGCAGCAGCAATGATACACCAATTGAAGGTTCCATACAAGGATCACTCCTTTTTCAACATTTTACAAACTTCAACCACACAATACTAGCATCTTCTTCATGATTTTCTGACATAGTAGAATAAACTCATGAGGTAATGCATTGCGGTACTTCCCATTCTCATGTCACTTATCGGACAGTAAAAATTTCGATGACATAATAGCCACATCTAAGTAATCTACGATCTGCATATCGTTAACAAAAAGATAAATAACAAAGTTTGAGCATTGATAATAGACTAAATGATAATAGTGCAAAGGATATTTGACCTACCTCAAACTTAAGTTCGTATTAAAGAAACCCAATTATTATAGATTCTTTGCTGAAATAAGCAAATACAGAAGCACTTATAAATATAATGATGAGAACTGCTGAAGTCGATTTACAAAATAATGACTAAAAATTTAAGCATTTGTATCACCCACAATTTATAATCTTTAAAAAAATATTCCATCACGTTTACCTATGAGTAAACGAAAAAAGAAATTTTAAGAAACAAAAAAGCTATTTTCTTTTATCTGAGCCAGTAGTCCTATTTCTTCCTTCCCTCACAACTTAGAGTTTATCTTCATCAACACTTAAAAAGCTTTTTCAATCCTAACACCTATATGTTCAATGACTATGGATGAAGCTAGGTACCGCAAAAGCACTCTCTTCAAGAGCATAAATAATTTTATAATTACTAAATATAGAAATTAAATGCACAAACTAATGTTAATAAATTAAAGCACCATAATATAATGAACAAATAAATTTTTTTTTGAATTTCTACTTAAACTTCTAAACCTTAGGGTGACATATTTCCTAAGTGTAGAAGCATGAGACTAAGGTACCATCAATTTGTTATTTCTTTCACTAGAATACAAAAACCGTCTATTATATGCATAGATCTCTTGCATACTCTTGCCAAGAGCATCTTCCCAGGAAGTTGTACACTCTATCATGACAGTCTTGCAGATTGTTTGATTTTGTAAAGTGATTTTAACGTTCCTAAAGTTGATACCTAAGTTAAGTTTTCAAATATCCTCCATTAACCAACTTCACCAACAATGTAGGTTTCTATGGTTCAAGGGAAAATCAAAGTGATGAAAGAACCCAAAATGATTAGCAAGGACCAATAAAACGTATCCCAAGAAGAGAGCAACTTAAACATGTAATCGACTTAATAAGCTAGAAAAATGAAGCCAAAGCTCTAGCAAAAGAACATACCTTTGTGAAAACATGAAGTAAGAGAGGGCAAGTCTGCATGACAGAAAAAAAGGAAATGATCATAAACCAAAGGACAATTAAGTTTCAGTAGAATCCCTATGCGATCAACAGGCTCAAAGCGAGGGGGGAGGTTCGCCGCCGTTGGTTCTTCGTTTATGCTCTCAGTGGGTTTGAGAGTATCGAAACCATAAGATTTTGCTTCTTGCTAATATCCTTCTTCAAACTCACATGTTTTGTTTTTTAACACAAACAACGATTACCGGTTCACCGGGAAACTGTTTTTTTTATCAAATCGTACTGTTGTTGTTTACTCGGCTTCATCCAACAGCTGAGATTTAAGGGTCGTTTTTTCATTGTTTTTTTAAATTTCCCCACAAACTACGGTAGCTTACGGATATAATAAAAATAAGGCTTAATTGTCAAATAAGTACCTAAACTATACTTTTTTAGATAGGTGCCCAAAGTATTTTTCGAGTTAAATAGGTGCCTAATATTTTCAAAGATTTCATTTAGGTGCCTTATCGTTTACAACCGTTAAAAAAATTCTGTTAGCCAATTAAAAATGACATGTGGCATGCTTTATTTTAAAAAATATCCTAAAATTCTCAAAAATTCTCAAAATAGTCCCCAAATCCCTAAATTCTTAACTCTCAAATCTCGATTCTAGTCGTTGCTGATGTCAACCGCCAACGGCGTGCCCACCACTTTCGTCACCGGACTCCACGATTATTTCCCCTATTGTCTTGTCGCTGATAATCGACGGATGGCGTACCTATCGTCAAAATAAAGTCGAACTCGCAGAAGGAAAAGAAAACGATCGATGATAAATGGCGGTTGTTCGGCCGACGAATGACGTTCAAGTCTTGCAGCAAGAGAAGAAAACTTCATTCCGTCGCCGACAGTGTGATAAACGACGACAACAGTGGCCAGATTTAAGGATCTAAGAATTTTAGGGTTATTTTGTAAATTTTGTAAATATAGGGATTTTTTAAAGTAAGTTAACGTCGGGCACCTAAACGGGTAACTTTGAAAAACGTTAAGCACCTACTTGGCCCGAAAAATTTTTTGAGCACCAATTTGAAAAAAGGTATATTTTGAGCACTTATTTGACATTTAAGCCTAAAAATAATGTATATTGAACTTCCAACATTTAAATTTATCAAATACTTAAAATTAGTAAATAAATATTACAATCATATTATCATACCATAGTATTAAAAAAATTATAACTTTAAAATTTATCGAATGTCAAGTTTTTTTTTATAGAGATGATCGTATAAATTTTAGATTTGAATCATTATACTTCTTTTCATTATTGGCATTCAGTTGTGCATACAGTGGTTAAAATATTGAACTAAAAGTCAAATCGGTTGGACCTTGATTCTTATTCAATAGGATTGTGCAATTATTTGGAAAACAAATCAATAATTATTAATTTTTAAAATAAAATTAAGAAGTATTAAAAAGAATATCTATAAAAAAAACTAAAAATGAAAATAACCGTAGCATGAAAGGCTCAGTTCTCTGTCAAAAGATTCCAAAATAATAAACAAAGAAAACAGGTTTTTACGATTTTAACCGATTTTTCTAGGTTCTTGATTTCTACTTTTCTATTGGGTTTTGTAGACCCTCTGATTTTTTATTCAATATATTTAGTTCAACTGTTGACCAATCGATTTATGTTCCAATCGATTGGATTAGCCTCAATTTTTTTTATGTTCGATGCTGTGGGAACAATTAATGTAAGCCTTAGTTACATTTCTACTCGAATGATTTTTTTGGGTAAACTATACAACATGCCACTCAACTATGGCTTCTGGGTCGAAAATGCCACCGAGCTTTAAAATCGATCAAAACCATCACTGAACTATAATATATGAGTGGAAAATACTACTCCGCCGTTAACCGTTAAGTCAAAACGACGACGTTCTGCTGGAGGAAAAAAATATTAAAACCATGCACTTAAGATGTTTTGAACCCAAGACCTTTAGGAGATAGAGCTAACCTTAACCACTAAACCAACATAACATTATATAATATTTTACCACAAATATTATATATCTCAAACTACTTCAGATTAATTTAAATTATTTTATAAAATAAATAATATTATAAATAATTGTAGAACTAGTGTTTTGATATAATAGTTGAAAAATATTTTGGACTAATTTGAAAAAAATTTAAAACATGTTTTTAAGTCAAAATAACTTGAAAATAAGTTTGAGGTATTTAAAAAGGTTTTTGGCAAAGTTTGAAATGATTTAAAGTACTCAAAGCTGACTTTTCAGCTCTACCCTACCGATACAGTATACCCCGTATCAATACCTTTTACTTCAGTTTTGATTCTGCCAAAACTCGTACCGATACAGGCTTGCCCGTATCAATATGGATAGGGGTCGTACCGATACGCCTTTAAAGCGTACCAATCCCTGGTTTAACAACCCCCAACGACTATTTCCCAACGGACTTTTAAAGTGCAGACCGTACCAATACGCTTCCTAGCGTATCGATACGCATAGGCTGGCAAGAGCCCAACGGCTAGTTCTGAAGAAGGGCATACCGATACGGGTCCCCGTGTACCGATACGATAGGCACCAGAACTGCAATTAATGTGGGAAATAAGGACCCTAACGGCTCCAAAACATCTCCACCGGTCCTCAACGACTACAAACTCAGTTAGGAGTATAAAAGGGACCTCCAAGCATCAAGAGAAGGCTAATGCTTCAATTGTCAAAAATCATATGATCAAAAATATGTCTTAGTGCCTAATTTCTTGCATAGACAAACACTAGTGAGCCAAAATTGTCATATTTGCTCAAGTGTTTTAGGTTTTGGGTGAGTGCTTAGATTTGCAAACGCATACCTATTAGAGAGATTTCTTGTTTGCTTTGAATTTCTCTTGTAAAGAGTGTTTACTCAAGCTTTGGGTAGAAAACTTTGAGGGTTGTAAAGGTTGCCTCCTTAGCCTAGAAAAGGGGACGAAATTCATAGTGAATTTGTTTAAAATCCTTGTGCCAAAACTTCTATCTTTTTGCTTCCACCACCATCACCCAATATTCCACTTCTCCACCACTTGGCGAGCAATTCGGTTGAAGGAAATTGAGCACCATAAAAATCCAACAATTAGTATCAGAGCGAGGCTCAATAAATAGGATTAACATCCTATTGAGGTGATCCGGGAAGCTCGATACAACATATCAACCAACCGATCAAATGGTGCAACCCATCGACAAGCCGCCATTCTTTGACGGAACACACTATGCCCATTGGAAGACAAGAATGATGTATTTCATAAAGTCTAAGGACTACAAGCTTTGGGACATAGTAGAAGACGGTCCGTTGGTGCCACAACGAAGGAAGGCGGATTGGAGCGCGGATGATCGCAAGAAGATGGAGCTCAATTGCAAAGCCTTGCACATCATCTTTTGTGCATTGAGCCCCAACAAAGTAGGTATGAGACAAACTTGAAGTCACATACGAAGGAACCAACGAAGTAAAGGAGACAAAGATCGAACTCCTCAACCTCGAGTATGAAAACTTCAAGATGGATCCAGAAGAGGACATTGAGAAGATGTTCGATAGGTTCTCCACCATCACCAATGGATTCAAAGGTTATGGAGAAGCCATCTCGAAAGAGAAGCTTGTCCGAAAGCTCATCTACTCCCTTCCCGAGTCATGGGATTCAAAAAGGACCGCAATCATTGAAGCTAAGAATCTCAAGACTTTGAAGCTTGTTGAGCTCATGGGGTCACTTCTCACTCACCAAATAATGAAGAAAAACAAAGAAGAGGAGAAGAAGGAAGGAAGAGATTAGAGCTATGGGGGAGAAGAAACTCAAAGGGCTTGGTATCAACACAAATGCCATTTCTCTCAAATCCTCCACATGCCATCATGTAGTTTCAAGTGAGGAGGAAAGTGAAGATGAAGAGATGGCCTAACTCTTCAACAATTTTACCCGGTTCATGAAGAGAAAAATGAAAAAATCCAAGCATGCATCGAGGAAGAAGATGAAGGAATCCCACAAGTCAACAAAAAAGGATCATCTTCAAAGCAAGCATATGTGGCCACATAGAGTGATGAAGACTCCACTGATGATGAAGTAGCCCACCTATGCTTGATGGCCTTCAATGAGGGAGAAGTTACTTCTAACTCATCTATTTCAAATTCATATACATTTGATGAGTTACAAGATGCCTATGATGATTTACTTTTGGAATTCAAGACATCATTTTCTAAGAACAAAAAGTTGATTTCAAAATTGAAAAATGAGAATGATTTGCTTTCCAAAACAAATCTTGAGTTTGAAGCAAAATTGAAGGATTTTGAACAAAAAGTTTCACACTTGCAAAACTTGCTTCAAACAATGGAAAAGGATCATCAACAAGAAATTGATGATCTTAAAATAATTTTGGAAAATCAATTTTTTATGTTAGACAATCTAGTGCCCCTAGATTTTTGAATGGTAAATGTTTTAGAAGTATTTGGGTCCCAAAAGGTCTAAGCACTTCAACTAAAAAGGATGAAATTGAAAAATGGATTCCTAAGGAGACTAAACTTTGTGCTACTAATGCCTATGGATCCAAAGCAATTTGGATACCAAAAATTACTAGATTGTCTTTTGCAAGGTGTGATGGAGATTGATCAACAAGTCTAATTTTGAGGGGGAAGCTCCATACACACAAGGAAGAACACTTGAAGAAGGAAGGCTTCACATCCTCCCTTGGATTCAAGTGTGGTAAAATTTCTAGTTGTTTTTTTTATTTATATTATTTTTATTTACAACTAGATAATCATATATGTTTATTGAACTAACATTGCTTGATGCTATGAGTAAGGGTGAGCCAATTTAAAATCAAAATTCTTATTTGTGTAAATTTTTAGTAACCTCCTAAGTTATTTTGAACTTAAAGTCATTTAAATTCTTTTTGATATAACAAAAAGGGGAGAATTAATTTTAAAAATTTGCATTTTCAAATGAATAAGGGGAGCTTTACTTACTTTTAAAATTTTCAACTCTTATTCAAATTTTTAAACTTGAAGGGGGTGAAATCTCAACAATTTTTCAAGTTGGTTTTATTATATCAAAAGGGGAAGATTGTAGAACTAGTGTTTTTGATATAATAATTAAAAAATGTTTTGGACTAATTTGAAAAGAATTTAAAACATATTTTTAAGTCTAAATAACTTGAAAATAAGTTTGAGGTATTTAAAAAGGTTTTTGGCAAAGTTTGAAATGTTTTAAAGTACTCAAAACTAACTTTTCAGCTCTATCGTATCGATATGGTATACCCTGTATCGATACCTTTTACTCCAGTTTTGATTCTGCCAAAACCCATACCGATACAAGCTTGCCCGTATCGATACGGATAAGGGTTGAACTGATACGCCTTTAAAGCGTACTGATCCTTGGTTTAACAACCACAACGGCTATTTCCCAACGGACTTTTAAAGTGCAGACCCTACCGATACGCTTCCTAGCGTATCGATACGCATAGGCTGGCAAGAGCCCAACAGTTAGTTCTGAAGAAAAACGTACCGATACAGGTCCCCGTGTGCCGATACGATAGGCACCAGAACTGTAATTAATGTGGAAAATAAAGACCATAATGGCTCCAAAACATCCCAACGGTCCTCAACGGCTACAAACTCAGTTAAGAGTATAAAAGAGACCTCCAATCATCAAGAGAAGGCTAATGCTTCAATTGTCAAACCTCATATGATCAAAAATATGTCTTAGTGCCTAGTTGTCAATTTCTTGCATAAACAAACACTAGTGAGCCAAAATTGTCATATTTGCTCAAGTGTTTTAGGTTTTGGGTGAGTGCTTAGATTTGCAAACACATACCTATTGGAGGAATTTTTTGTTTGCTTTGAATTTATCTTGTAAAGAGTGTGTAATCAAGCTTTGGGTAGAAAACTTTGAGGGTTGTAAAGGTTGTCTCCTTAGCCTAGAAAAGGGGACAAAATTCTTAGTGAATTTGTTTGAAATCCGTGGTAGGAAGCTAAGGTAGTGGATGTAGGCTTTGGTTAGAAAGCTGAACTACTCTAAATCATTGTGCAAAACTCCTATCTTTTTGCTTCCACCACCATCACCCAATATTCCACTTCACCACTTGGCGAGCAATTCAGTTGAAGGAAATCGAGCACCATAAAAATCCAACAATAATATTAAAATATATTATTTGTATATATAAAATATATACAAATAAAAGTATTGTATTATTTTTAATTTGCATATAATATTTATAATATAAATATATTATTTAAAAACCCCAAAATATTCATAAAATAATATATTTATATTATAAATATTATATAAAAACTGTAAAATCTAAATATTAAACCTTAAACTACAAAGCTCAAAGCTCAAACCCTAAACTTTATGATTTGAGGTTTGGGGTTTATAGTTCTTTACATTATATATAATATAAATATATTGTTTTATGAATATTTTTTGTTTTAATAAATAATATATTTTTATTGATATATGTAAAAATAATATATTTTATATTATTTATAGAATTATATTTTATAAAATAATTTGGTTGAACCAAATAGATAAGTTTATAATTTAAATAAAAACATTTTATTTTTATATCATTTATAATATAAATATATTATTTTAGAAAATATAAAATTCAAATATAAAAAACCCTTAAACCTTAAATCCTAAACTCTAAAGTTTAGAATTTAAGTTTGAGGGTTAGGGTTTATGGATTAACAATATAGGATTTAAGGTTTTTATATATTATTAATAATAAAAATATATCATTTTTATAAATAATTAGGGTTTTTAAGCAATATATTTATATTATTAATAATATATAAAATCAATATATTTATATATGTGCAAATAATATATATTTATATGTTAATATTATTTATAATATTATTTATTTCATAAAATAGTTTGAATTAATCTGAAGTAGTTTGAGATATATAATATTTATGGTAAAATATTACATAATGTTATGTTGGTTTAATGGTTAAGGCTTAGCTCATTCTCCTAAAGGTTCTAGGTTCAAAATTGCATGGTTCTAATATTTTTTCATCGAGCAAAACGACGTCTCTTTCGGCTAAATTAGGCTTCAAAATAACCGTACCAAAACGACGTCGTTGTAACTTAACGGAGAGTTAACGGTTAACGACGGAGTGACATTTTCGACTCACATATTAAAGTTTAGTAATATTTTTAAACAATTTTATAGTTCGGTGACACTTTTGACTCATGGGCCATAGTTGAGTGGTATGTGGTGTAGTTTACCCTTTTTTTTATTCCGAAGAACTCTTCAAATACATTAACAACTAAGGTATACAATGCTCATATTGGATATACTAGTGAAGGGGTCTCTTAAACTTATATGATGTGAGCTAAGATGATATGCAAATAAGTTTTGATTTTCCATCTATTAATTACATAATTATTTAAATTATTGAATCATTCCACTAAAGTACAATAATTGATAGCTGTTGCGACTAAAAAATACCTCGGATATCGCTCGGACGAACCGAGTTTTAATTGTTTTGGTTTTTGAAAAATTAGTCGGATTAATAAAAAATAGAGGAGTCGCCACCGGCCATTTAAAAATGGTAGACCGGACACCGGAAAACAAAACCAGAGATTTAAAAGGGTTCGGGAGTCGGTTACACGCGAGGAAGGATTAGCACCCTCGACGTGCCCGAAAATCGGTACCAAAAACATTACCGCTTAATTAATATGAAATTTTGCGAATTAAAGTGACCGTTCATATCGGAATTTGGTTATACGAGTGAGTAGATTTTAAAAGTCTTAATATTCGAGAAGGAACGTCCGAACCACCACCACTACGACTGGTACTAGCCTCGTTCGTTCCCGAATAAAAAGACATTCGCATTATATTTTAGTATTTCGGATGCAACTTAACATGGTGCAACAATAAATACAAGACACATGATCCAAAACAAATAAGCATTCAGAAACGAAATAAACAAAGCATAAAAAATGAGTACACATGATATCTAAATGCATGAACAAATTAAATATGCTAAAAAAAACAAAGCATAAAGCAATATTAAAGGTAAACATTCAATAAAAATATTAAAGGTAAATAAGAATGTAAAAATAGCATTAATGGGGAATTAATTAAAAACGGGTATTATAAATATATATATTATACCATACATATACTACATATATTTAGACCTGGCAAACTTGACCCGAGACCCGAAAACCGAACCGAATTACCCGATCCGAAACCCGATTTTGACCCGAACATGATGATTCGAAATTGACCCGAAACCCGAACCGAACCGAATCGAACCGAACCGAAATTTTTTGTTGAACCGAAATGGACCCGAACCGAATGGACCCGAATCGAATGGACCCGAACCGAATGCTACCCGAACCGAAAGCTGAACCGAATATCGACCCGATTTTAACCCGATTTTAACCCGATTTTGACCCGAATATCTATTTTTAACAATATAATAAATAATAAAATGAAGTATAGAAATTTGAGATCTTGGTGACCAATTTTATAATTTCATCATAAAATATAGCATAAAATTGAAATTGTAGACTAAATTGACAATTTGGAAGTGGAGAAATTTGAGAGTCCAATGACCAATTTTGTAATTATACCATATAAATAAATAGGGGTCAATTTTGGCTAAAATTAAATCTTTGAAATTAAAATGAACGAAAATATCAATATATTAAATTAATAGACTAAATTACAAAGATTAGTTTATTTCAACTAAAAGTAAATTTTTAGAGACTAAATATCACTACGGGGAGGGGATTACTATATCCGAAGTTGACTAAAATTAAACTGGTGACTAAATTACAAAGATTAGTTTATTACAAAGAATACTTGTGACTAAATTAAATTAAACTAAAACTTAAAGTTGACTAAAATGTAACATTTTAAATGCAACATGACCTAAAAAGTAATTAATCTCTAGCTTAAAAAATTGGTGGCTTATTTCCCTCCAAAATTTTGTCTTTTCTCTCTCTATTTTTTCCAATTGTCTTTTTCTTTTTTTTCAATCTAGCTTAAAAAATTGGTAGCTTATTTCCCTCCAAAATTTTGTTTTTTCCCTCTCTATTTTTACCAATTGTCTTTCTATTTTTCTTAATTTAATTGAGTTTCAATTTAGATTAATTTAATTGAAATTTCACATTTAGTTTTAAAATTATTTTAATTATGTCCGTGATTTATGCTTTTTAGATTTTAGTTAGTTCAATTAGATCCTAAGTTTAATAAATTAATTCATTTCAGACATTATTATTATTATTATTATTATTATTATTATTATTATTATTATTATTATTATTATTATTATTATTATTATTATTATTATTATTATTATTATTATTATTATAAACTTTGATTTAATATAATTATACAAAAAATATTATATGGATACATGAAGCTTTGATTTAAATATTTAATCAAATTCAAATGCATAGATTAACAAGTTGAATCAGAATTAATCTCATACACCAATAACTCTAAACTAAACCATAAATACTAAACCTCAAACCTTTAACCCAACTCAAATCGAATTGACCCGAAAATTTAAATGTTGACCCGACCCGAAATTGACTCGATTTTAACCCGAACCGAAAGCGACCCGAACGACCCGATTTTGACTCGAACCGAAAGCGACCGATCCGATATTGACCTGACCCGAAAACAACCGATCCGATTTTGACCCGATCCAATACCCGAACCGAATCCGACTCATCACAAACCCGAATTAAACCCGAACCGAACCGACCCGAACCAAATCTAAACCGATTCTAGATAGACCCGAAATGACCCGAACCGAAATGACCCGAACCGAACCCGAACCGAATGACCCGATTGCCACCTCTACATATATTATATATTATAGTAAATAAGGAATATGCCTTATATATATATACATACATACACGGTAAAATTAAAAACAGAAATATGAATATATATCATATATTATTATAGGTAAGGAATATATTCTATATATATACGGTAAAATCTTAAAAGAGGAAAATATTAATATATGCCATAATTATAATAAATAAAACAAAGACATTAAAGAGATTTTTTATAAAGAAAACAAGGTAATAATAAATGGGTTTAGATTAAAAGCCATTCTAATTAAGGTTATATCAAAGGTATTAAATAAATATGGTAATAATGAGCATATTAACGGGTAAAAAAAAGAGAAAGGCATCCCAATTAATAATGAAAAAAAATTAAACGTCAGATTTCTTAGGGGTTTTTTCTTTTACTTTTACCCATTTTTCTCTCGTTTAAACCGCCGTCGTCGTTTAAACCGGCGTTCCGGCCGCTCCGGTGAGCTTTACCGGCATGCAACGCCGCCAACTTTACCTACTCGCCCTCCTCTTTCTTTTGATCCGAGTGGATCTCACCGGAAGGGCTTCGACGTCAAGAAAAAGGGTTGAAACGTTTCGGTTCTTTCGCCGGATCTCATCCGTCCACCGTCGGATCTTCGG
Source organism: Hibiscus tridactylites (assembly GCA_958450335.1). Taxonomy (NCBI): domain Eukaryota; kingdom Viridiplantae; phylum Streptophyta; class Magnoliopsida; order Malvales; family Malvaceae; genus Hibiscus; species Hibiscus tridactylites. The sequence continues at coordinate 42,168,063 of OY288282.1, forward strand.
GACTTTCGGATATGACGTTTGCCTCACCGGGATGAAGCCCTTCACCGTTGGGATCGTCGGAAATACGCTCCAGCCGCCGGCAAGGTTGATAACGAAAGGTAAAAAAATTTTATTTATTATTACTCGGGATAAAAAATGGAAGTAGAAAGTGAGATCTCTGAAAATTTTTCTCTTGTATTGATTTTCTGAAATGGTTACAACGATTTTTCTCGCTAAAATAGAATCCCCAAAAATCCCCTTCTCTCGGGTTTACATTGTTTCTGTTGATTTTTCGTGCTCACTGGTTTCTCTCTATTGCTCTCTTCTGTTTTTTTCTCAATGCTTACTGATTTCTCTCTAATATCTCCCCCCGTGTTTCAGTTTTTTCTCCTCTATAAACAAAACCGAATCACCGGGGCCTTTAACTCTATGTGCCTTGCTTTGATTGCCTCTGATCTGCTTTTCTGTTTTCGTTTGTCTTTTGCTATATTTTGGGTATCTGATTCTTCTTCTTTTTTTTGTTGCATGACGAAACCACCCCAAAATGGTGTTAGCGTAGGGGCGGCCGAGGGTGCGCGACGGGGACAGAAGGTCAGAGGAGGGGTCACGAGATCTGGAGGTTTCTGCATCGAACTGGGACCGTTAGATCGATTTGATCTAACGGCCGACGTTGTGTGGCGCGAGATGAGGGGCAGACACCCTTCTTAGGGTTTTGTTCGGATGAGATCTGGGCCATCCATCTTCCTCCAATCTGACGGCTCTCAGTGCTTGCGGCGTGGAGACCAAACAGAGGCTCATCTAGGGTTTTTTGGTGGGTGCAATCTGGACCGTTGGATCGCGGCCAGATCCAACGGCTATGATGAGGCGGCGGCTGCACATAAGGGATAAGAGTGTTAGGGTTTTTCTTTCTTAGGGCTTGTATTATTTTGGGCTTGTAATTTATTTAATGGACTGTTATTTATATAATTATAGTTTGGGCTTTTATTTCTTTACTCATGTTTTATTTTTATAATAATACTATCCGAAAATATTAATAATAATAATATACTAATGATAATAAAAGCATATTAATAATAGCAAAAACGAAACAAAACAAAATAAACACAATAGTAATATATAATAACACACCTAGCAATAATACTTAGTAATAATATACAAATGATAATAATAGCAATATAATATGTAAGTAACTAAATAATAACAAATAATATCACTCAACACGCTAATAAACCTAATAATAATAATATAATATATAAGTAATATTTAGGGGTTTTTGTGAAATGGATGATATAATAATATAATGAATATAAAAATGATGATACCAATAATAATGATATTATAATAGTAGCGACACTTATATATGTATATTTTTTGTTTTTTTTTTGTTTTCTTTTAAATACCTAACAGCCCAATAAGCCCATTAACAACACAAACATAAAGTGGTTCAAGGCTAGGACAAAATTAGTGATTACAATTGCCCCTCTTTGCTTATACTTGTGGAACAAGAATAAGGCAAAGACCATAAACACTAATTTTGTCCTACTTCCCTGCTGGTCGGTTCGTTCCCCGAAGCAGACACATGATTCTAAGCAACTCCTCTTCCCAACGCCTTCTGATCATGAGTTCTCCCCTCGATGCCCCAAACAGGTAGACAAAGTTTTTTTTTTTTTTGCAGATTTCCATTCTCCAAGTGCCTGAACGGATAGGCAGGTTTCAAATACATTTGTCTTCCCTTTCCGAAAAAACAAGCTGGTCATTCAAACAACTTTGCTTCCCTTTCGCGGTCTAAAAGCAAGTTGTCCATTTCGCATTCAAAAAGCAAACTGAAACTCCTAACATTTTTGCCTCCCCTTTGCGGTCAAAAGGCGAACTTGGGCGTCCAAGTGGATTTGCTTTCCCTACACGGTCGTAAAGCAAATTGGTCAACTAAATCCGTCTAACTTCTCGGTTGGACAATTTACTCTCCTGGAGCGGCGACGCGCTAGACCGAGTAATTTTCTCTCTGAAGCTCTAAGAAGATGAGTCCTCTCTCTATAGAACTCATTTCCTTGGCGTATTCTTCGAGTGGCAGTTCTTTCTATATAGAACTCTCGTCCACGTATTTCTGAAATTAAAGATCTCCAAGTCCTCTCTCTGTAGGACCCTCCGCTTTTGAGATCCTGAAGCCTTAGGATTCTGAGTTTTTTCTCCACAGAACTCCTCTTCCTTAGCATTCTCTTCGAGTAGTCGTTCCTTCTCTATTGAACTTCCCTCTGAAATCAAGGATCTACAAGTCCTCTCTCCGTAGGACCCTCCGCTTTCGAGATCCTGAAGTCGCAAGTTCCCCCTATATAGAGCTTGTTTGGACCCTTTCTCTATAGGATCCTTTATCTTGAAATCTATCAGCAAGCTTGAAAGCTTTGATATGAAATCCTTGAGTGGCGAACGTGAAAGCTTCACCTGACATTCTGGAGCGGTGGCTTGAAAGGCTTCGCCTGAAATCTTTTTGTTCTCACTTTATCGTTTTCTCTTCGTCCCGAGAGGTACTCAAGTTGTCTCTCAAAAATCTGTGTAAAGGGATAAAATTAAGAAATTTTGATCTTTTTAAGAAAATTATCCTTTAGGAAGGATATAGTTTTAAGGAAAAACATCTTTTTGGAATGATAAAAATTGAGAAATTTTGACTTTTAAGAAAAATATCCTTTGAGAAGGATGAAATTGAGAAATTGAGTTTTGAGGAAAACATCCTTTTAGAAGGATAAAATTGAGAAATTAAGTTTTGAGAAAAACATCCTTTTGGAAGGATAAAATTAAGAAATCAAATTTTGAGAAAAACGTCCTTTTGGAAGGATAAAATTAAGAAATTGAGTTTTGAGGAAAACGTCTTTTTGGAAGGATAAAATTGAGAAATTTTGTTTTGAGGAAAACATCCTTTTGGAAGGATAAATTTAAGAAATTCGAGTTTTAAGAAAAACAATCTTCAAGGAAGATTAAAATCGGGGGTTGGAAAGATTTTAAGAATCCGAATTACGAAAGTCGAGGGACTCTTGACTCTTGTGAGATCTGCTTCTCCTCTCGTGAAGTCGTAGATATGTTCTTTTACCAATCTTCAAACGTCTGTTTAGAGAAAACAAAATGCTATGATATGATTTAGTATGCCCCTAGCATGGGTGACATCTAGCTATCGACGATGCATGAGCATATTTCAGGATGCAATGATGCATGTGTTTACGAGAATGCAAAGATGCATGTGTTTACGAGAATGCAAAATATGCATGGATTTAGTTTGTCTTCTTTTTCTAGGGTCAGTGGTCGTTATCTTGGGACTACAACCACTCATCAATCTCGTGTCTCGGCAAAACTGGCCCCCAAACTTCTGCCGCTCGTTCTTCGTTCAAATATTCGAGTCGAGTGACTTTCGTTGTATTTAGAAACTTCATCTACACTTTTTCTAGCCTTGTGTTATCTTTCATCAATTCTGATTCAAACTCTTATGTACAAAACCCTTTTTACCCCACGGACAAAGATGCCCCTCTCGAGTACTACTGGACCCTTGTTCTTCTTCTTCTCATCCACTTCTGGAATTGTTTGCCTCAAAGTGCCCATTCAGGTTTTCACTTTGAACCCTTCTCTTTTTTTGTTCTTTTTTTTCTTGTTTTTCTTTTTTCTTTCTTTCTTCTATTTTTTCTTCTATTTTTTCCTTTCTTTTCTTTCTTTTCTTTCTTTTCTTTTTTTACTGACTTTTGATTGCCTGAATAGATAGACAGATTTCCATTCTTCACGTGCCTGAACGGATAGGCGGGTTCTATTCTCCAAATGCTCGAATAGATGAGTAGATTTCCATTCTCCCAGTGCCTGAACGGATAGGCGGGTTCTATTCTCCAAATGCTCGAATAGATGAGCAGACTTCAAATATCTTTGTCTCGAGCTTTGAGTATCTCTCTCCTTTGCTCTAAAGTTCTTGGGCTTTGAGTTTCTGTCTCGTTCGCCATGAGTTTGTGATCTGAAGCGTTCCTCTTGAATTTCGTCTCAATCCCCAAAGTGTCTTTTGGGTTTTCACTGTGTCTTCTCTTTTCTTTGTCCTCTTTCTTCTTCTTTTTCTCTTCTTGGGCACTCCTTTGAGTTTTCATCTTGAAGTCAACTTCTCTCTTTTTCGCTTCTTCTTGAAGGGAGGACTTACACTGATTAGAATCCCATTGCCCCCACTTGCTTTAGGCTTATGTACCTTTTAACTGTCCTCTGGTTAATGTCGACTGCTTTAACTGGTGTCTTCTGTCCAAAGATGCCACCAATTTTGGCCCTTGTTCCTCTAAATTCGTGGTCAAGAGCGCCTCTTCTGAATTTCGCTCATTTGCCCCAATGTGCCTTTAGGGTCCTCGTCTCGGCTTCTCTTCTTTTTCTTTTCTATCTTCCTCCTTTTCTTAGGCGTACTTCTGTCTTCATCGCCTTTTGCCGAGTTGGTTTCAGATCGCTCACTGTCTCATCTTGGTGCGTGGTGCACACGGTCCTTCTCAAGACATTTCTTCCGTCCAGGTGCCTAGGCTCCGAGGGTAACTTCTGTTCCCCGACTCTCAACATCAAAATTTCTACTTTCATGTTCTATTTCAACATTCCTTAGCGAAGGTCGACTTCATAGCTTGACATTTTACCGAAGACGGTCTTGATATTTCAACTGGAGGTATTAGTAGCAATGTTTGAACCTCCGAGGGTGCCCCTCTGGGTACTGTTGGCTTCACCTCGGGCCACGGTCAGTCCGCTTGTTCTTTCCCATGTAGAAGACTTATGCAAGTGATATGATAAAAATAATTTTATTATGTATAAGTATACATTTTAAAGAATCATGTCAAGTGAAAATCAAGTTTGGGGTCTTTGAAAAAAAGGTTGACCTGAGTGAAATTTTCCGAATGTTGCAGGGATGCACATATGAAATCTTTTCTGGGCTATTAGGCTTCCAAGAGGAGCGACTCCCATACTTAGTTTCTATCCAATTTAAAGGTGGCTCTCTTTACCTCACTAACTCACCATGCCCCATCCTTCCCTCTTTTCTGATCTCAATCAGGCATTAGAAGTGTGGAAATCCTTGAAGAAAGGTTAACCCTGATAGGCGGAATGTGATCTGAAGACAAATTCATCCTTCCGCGTATGGTCCAAATGGTCTTTTATGGCTTGTAATGTAGGCTAAGGCTCACGGCTATGAAAGAAAGGGTAAATAGGCCCAAACAAGTGTTTAAGGGTGGTGAAACCAAGGATCATTTCTTGCAACTGAAAGTCTCTCGAGTATGCTCCGATGAAATGCTATCTCTTTATTTCTTTGGATCGCTCTAGGCTGCCCATCTTTTTTGAGGTTTTCACCCTAGAGTTCATTTCCTTTCATCAAGTGTAGTTTTGGATCAATTTGCACCTTCGCATTGTATTAGTGCAGGCTTTTGATCAAATGTGAACAATCTTTCGAGGCTCATCTAAGCAGAGATTCATTTGGATAGGGAATCCTCTTGTCCCTTTTCTTTATCCGCTTCTCTCTCTTTTCAAAATTGCACTTTTCACTTTAGTGCCTTTGCTTTTGATTTCTTCAACTTTTATGTCGGTAATCTTTGACTTGATTTGGGTAGCTCTTTGAGCACCAACTTTTCTTTCGTTGTTTTCTTTTGATGTTCTTGCCGCTCAAACTGAAAATGTATTCAATGCATCTGTTCTCTTTTAATGCCCCTTAGTTCACAAGACATCATCCTCATAGCATAATCAGAATCCAATGTCGTTTACTTGTCCATATACTTCTGTCCCATTTGCCCCCGGTGTAGGGGTGATCCTTGGTTTGGGTTCGATCAGAAGAAAAAATTTGATAGGCTCAAACAGGGACAACAATGGGTATTTTTTTATTTTCTTTCTGTGTGAATGGAATTGAAGGAATGCCAAATGTCCTCCCATACACTGATATCAAAATTGGTCTTCAGGTGGCAGAAGTTTTAGGGTTATCACTTCATTCAAGAACCTTAGACAGCAATGCCCGAGAGAAAAATTCACTCAATGGGAGTGGCCCATTATTCCTGAACACTCGTTGTCACCCCTCCCTTGGCCTAAGTAGAGCATAGGGTTTTTATATTTATAGCGTCCTCACAACATTCAATCTTTTAAAAAATTGAATTAAAGTTAATCTCAAAAAAGTATATACATGTGTAATTGGAAAACAAGAGTAAACTTATAAAATGTTTAAAGAATCAAAGAATGAAAAAAATATTTTCAAAATGAAATTTTCGTTAAAAACAGCTTAGCTTATCACTTTTGCATTTTTCCCAAATGCACAGGGATCAACGGATTTGAATTGCCTTTACCGGTAGCCGTTTGCTCCGGGCTAGTTGTACCATTCCCCTGGGTACAATCAGTTTTCACCAATAATGAGGATTAGATTTTTGCAAAGGATTTATCTTCCTTCGACCATTCGTAAAAATGGATTTTTTGATGGACATTTGAATTATCCATTGTCTTAAACTTCACCGTATTTAAGCACGTTGTGCCAACATTTCTGTCGGACTTGCCCCAAACATTGCTTCTTCTTTCATGAAGTGATGTAATGTTTTCAATTCACTTTTCTTGAATCGAGACTTGCATTTTTCCCAAATGCACAGGGATCAACGGGTTTGAATTGCCTTTACCGGTAGCCGTTTGCTCCGGGCTAGTTGTACCATTCCCCTGGGTACAATCAGTTTTCACCAATAATGAAAATTGGATTTTTGTAAAGGATTTATTCTCCTCCTATACGATATCATCTCCCTTTGATTCTGAACCAAATGTTCTCGAAGTTGTTCGAGCTTATCCATCCTAGACACTAGGTTATTCATGCCTCTAAAGCTGCACTGGCTAGAAATTGTTCCCTTGTCCATTTTTTCTCTCTTTTCTCTCTCACGAGTGCTTTCCCCAATTAGTAATGATGCGATGAAATGCCTTAAGCAAATTTAATGTCCAATGATGGATGTATTATAGACTCGAATCAACAGATGCATGCTCATGAGATGGGTGCATGGCTGACAATTTTAATGCTGCTTCGAAATGATGTATGAAACAAATGTTACGAATGTATGCAAGTCAAAGGTGTAGGCCATATAGGTGATTCCCCTTAGGTCAACTTTCATTTGAACGTAAAAGAGGCTCCTTGTTACAAGATAGTCATAGCAAAAGTCCTACGGGCACCCTTCTTGCCCCCTAATCATGTTCAAGAAAATGAAAACTTCGGCAAAAACGCTGAGGCCGGATTTGCTTTCTTTTTTAGCCATTCAATACCCTCTAAATTTGCTGGTATCAAGTCCCAGAAAACAAGCTCTTTCCTCGAAGTTGAATCCATCTCTTGACCTAATCCATGCCCTGTCTAGTTGCCACGCTCTTTCCGGTTGCCTCTTTGCACTTGGTCGGGTAGTTTCAAGATTTCGGGTGTTCGGAGTAGACCCGATCTTGCTTGACCTTCTTGGGATGGAGAAGGGTTGTGCTTTCTTCAATGGTAGGTATTAGATCTTCCACTGTGCGTTCGCTCGGTAAGTTGTTCCCTTATCCTTTCTAATTCAACTCTGACCGATGTCGGACTTGCTAATTGACACCATTCTTTCTAGCAGCCTCTCGTCCATAATGATAGCCCTTGATTGGGTAAAACCACCTTGACTCAACACCTTTATGTCATGAAATGCATGCGAGAATAAAAGCAAAAAGATCATAAGAAAAATCGTTAGTGTCAGATAAACATGATAAGAAAAAGGCAAGCATGAAAGCAAACAACCCTACTTATCCCGTCTAATAAACCTAGGTTGTCCGCATGGCTCTAAAAGGGGTGGGCAATCTAGTTCTCTACATGCAGTTTTGGTTCTAGGAGGTACTCGAACTGTCCTCGTTGTCCCCTACTAAGGGTAGCAAGGCCCCCGGTCATCACCCATTATAGGCTCCTCACAACCGAGTTCAATTCGAGGGGACCCTTTCGCTATATCTGCACGGAGAAACAATATTCTCACGAAGATATAGGGTATTCGAGCCCCGAAGGTACTTACTAGGCCTACACGGAGGAACAATATCCACACGAAAGCACTAGCGTTTCCCCCCCCCCCCCACTTAAACGAACGGGTTTAAATGCCAATTTTAAATGCGTTTAAAATAAACTCGCACTTATAAATAAATATCGATCGAGTCGGTCACTTTAATTTGCAACTTCTAATATTAATTGAGCGGTAAAGTTTTTTTTTTGGCTTGACTCTCTTTTTTGCTTTTGAAAACAAAAAATTCTTTCCCCAGCGGAGTCGCCATCTGTTGTGACTAAAAAATACCTCGGATATCGCTCGGACGAACCGAGTTTTAATTGTTTTGGTTTTTGAAAAATTAGTCGGATTAATAAAAAATAGAGGAGTCGCCACCGGCCATTTAAAAATGGTAGACCGGACACCGGAAAACAAAACCAGAGATTTAAAAGGGTTCGGGAGTCGGTTACACGCGAGGAAGGATTAGCACCCTCGACGTGCCTGAAAATCGGTACCAAAAACATTACCGCTTAATTAATATGAAATTTTGCAAATTAAAGTGACCGTTCATATCGGAATTTGGTTATACGAGTGAGTAGATTTTAAAAGTCTTAATATTCGAGAAGGAACGTCCGAACCACCACCACTACGACTGGTACTAGCCTCGTTCGTTCCCGAATAAAAAGACATTCGCATTATATTTTAGTATTTCAGATGCAACTTAACATGGTGCAACAATAAATACATGACACATGATTCAAAACAAATAAGCATTCAGAAACGAAATAAACAAAGCATAAAAAATGAGTACACATGATATCTAAATGCATGAAAAAATTAAATATGCTAAAAAAAACAAAGCATAAAGCAATATTAAAGGTAAACATTCAATAAAAATATTAAAGGTAAATAAGAATGTAAAAATAGCATTAATGGGGAATTAATTAAAAACGGGTATTATAAATATATATATTATACCATACATATACTACATATATTATATATTATAGTAAATAAGGAATATGCCTTATATATATATATATACATACACGGTAAAATTAAAAACAGAAACATGAATATATATCATATATTATTATAGGTAAGGAATATATTCTATATATATACGGTAAAATCTTAAAAGAGGAAAATATTAATATATGCCATAATTATAATAAATAAAACAAAGACATTAAAGGGATTTTTTATAAAGAAAATAAGGTAATAATAAATGGGTTTAGATGAAAAGCCATTCTAATTAAGGTTATATCAAAGGTATTAAATAAATATGGTAATAATGAGCATATTAACGGGTAAAAAAAAGAGAAAGGCATCCCAATTAATAATGAAAAAAATTAAATGTCAGATTTCTTAGGGGTTTGTTCTTTTACTTTTACCCATTTTTCTCTCGTTTAAACCGCCGTCGTCATTTAAACCGGCGTTCCGACCGCTCCGGTGAGCTTTACCGGCATGCAACGCCGCCAACGTTACCTCCTCGCCCTCCTCTTTCTTTTGATCCGAGTGGATCTCACCGAAGGGCTTCGACGTCAAGAAAAAGGGTTGAAACGTTTCGGTTCTTTCGCCGGATCTCATCCGTCCACCGTCGGATCTTCGGGACTTTCGGATATGACGTTTGCCTCACCGGGATGAAGCCCTTCACCGTTGGGATCGTCGGAAATACGCTCCAGCCGCCGGCAAGGTTGATAACGAAAGGTAAAAAAATTTTATTTATTATTACTCGGGATAAAAAATGGAAGTAGAAAGTGAGATCTCTGAAAATTTTTCTCTTGTATTGATTTTCTGAAATGGTTACAACGATTTTTCTCGCTAAAATAGAATCCCCAAAAATCCCCTTCTCTCGGGTTTACATTGTTTCTGTTGATTTTTCGTGCTCACTGGTTTCTCTCTATTGCTCTCTTCTGTTTTTTTCTCAATGCTTACTGATTTCTCTCTAATATCTCCCCCCGTGTTTCAGTTTTTTCTCCTCTATAAACAAAACCGAATCACCGGGGCCTTTAACTCTATGTGCCTTGCTTTGATTGCCTCTGATCTGCTTTTCTGTTTTCGTTTGTCTTTTGCTATATTTTGGGTATCTGATTCTTCTTCTTTTTTTTGTTGCATGACGAAACCACCCCAAAATGGTGTTAGCGTAGGGGCGGCCGAGGGTGCGCGACGGGGACAGAAGGTCAGAGGAGGGGTCACGAGATCTGGAGGTTTCTGCATCGAACTGGGACCGTTAGATCGATTTGATCTAACGGCCGACGTTGTGTGGCGCGAGATGAGGGGCAGACACCCTTCTTAGGGTTTTGTTCGGATGAGATCTGGGCCATCCATCTTCCTCCAATCTGACGGCTCTCAGTGCTTGCGGCGTGGAGACCAAACAGAGGCTCATCTAGGGTTTTTTGGTGGGTGCAATCTGGACCGTTGGATCGCGGCCAGATCCAACGGCTATGATGAGGCGGCGGCTGCACATAAGGGATAAGAGTGTTAGGGTTTTTCTTTCTTAGGGCTTGTATTATTTTGGGCTTGTAATTTATTTAATGGACTGTTATTTATATAATTATAGTTTGGGCTTTTATTTCTTTACTCATGTTTTATTTTTATAATAATACTATCCGAAAATATTAATAATAATAATATACTAATGATAATAAAAGCATATTAATAATAGCAAAAACGAAACAAAACAAAATAAACACAATAGTAATATATAATAACACACCTAGCAATAATACTTAGTAATAATATACAAATGATAATAATAGCAATATAATATGTAAGTAACTAAATAATAACAAATAATATCACTCAACACGCTAATAAACCTAATAATAATAATATAATATATAAGTAATATTTAGGGGTTTTTGTGAAATGGATGATATAATAATATAATGAATATAAAAATGATGATACCAATAATAATGATATTATAATAGTAGCGACACTTATATATGTATATTTTTTGTTTTTTTTGTTTTCTTTTAAATACCTAACAGCCCAATAAGCCCATTAACAACACAAACATAAAGTGGTTCAAGGTCCGGACAAAATTAGTGATTACAATAGCTATGTTTATTTGTAACTTTGGTCCAACGATCTTATCATAAATATTACGCTCATAAGATATTTGGTGAGTATTTATTTTGGTTGTGTTTTTGGTCCTTATTTCGATTAAATATAAGTTTGAGGGACTTAACTAGGCTATTTTATGTTGTTTTCATGCAGGGGACGTGATGCTGGAAATAAGCTGGAATGCTGCAGTCATGGGCATGAATGCTGACTGGGCGCCACGTCAGCATCTTTTAGAAGCTGACGTCAGCAGTAGTGATAGCTTATCAAGCAGCTTATCAGATAGCCTATCATCCGGATTTTAACTTTTAAATTTCAAACTTGGGATAATTATCTTATGTAATTTAAATTATTTTTGGAATTTATCATTTTAGTTTTTTAGGGTTTTCAGATACTATAAATACCCCACTTTAGGGGTGAGTTAGACATCACTTGCTCATTGTTCTCTTCTACCTTTGAGTTTAATATAATTATCTATTTTTCTCCATTTCCATTTTCTCCATTTCCTTCATTATTTAATTAAGTACGATTTCTTCACCAACCATGCTTAACTAAATCCTCTTTAGCCAAGAGCAACGCCTAATCCGACTAAACTCGTGAGATTAGAAGAAGTTCTTTCTTTCCTTCAACATTTCTTTTTTCGATTCTCTAAAAAATTGGTTAGGCAATCGGCCTAACCTTTAGGAATCTCAATTGTTTCATTCCGAAGACGTCGTCGGATTAAAAGAAGTTTAGATCCATTGTTGGGGACGAGGAAAAGCTTGTAGCCAGTTCAACTCCCTAAGAACAAACTTAGTGGCGGTCCACTAAGGGGAATCAAAATCGGAAACAATTCTCATCGATACGATTATCCGAGCACGAGCTTCTCCAGCATTAATTTAGGCTTGAGTTAGCATCGATTGCCGTAGCTAACCAACTAAAGCTTGATTTCAAGGATTGCCCTGGGAGTCGAGTTTACCAAAGAGAAGTAAGTTGCAAGGGTTGGGCCTTGTAGACTGTATCCGCCAAGAAGGTTGAAGAAAAATTCATTTCGGTGATCAAGGATGTCGTGGCAAAGCGTAGCTTGAGGATAATTCATTTCAATACTTCTTTTTGTTCTTATCATTTTCCATTACTCAAATTACTTCTCTAAACCCCCACTTTTATTTTTACAGGTTTCTTGGTCTAAGTCAGAATGAAAGGGTGTTAGAACTCCTATTCCCTGTGGATCGGCCCTTACTCTCGCTATACTATTTTTAATCTTATTTATTTGAGTTTAAGGATTTATTTTGACACTATATGATGTGTGTCAAAATTGGCACTGTTGTCGGGGAGTACGACAAAGTACTAATATTGTTTCATTTGATTTATGACCATGAGCAATCCGGGAGAACAATTTGAACTCATCCCGGAAATCGAAGCACTAGCACGAAAGTTGCATGCACAAACACTTCGGGAAAAGAAAAACAAACAACGCTAGCAAAGATTTGAACGCGATCTAGAGATCACATCCGAAGCAGAGTCGAACTACGAACCAGATCCAATGGGAGACGAAAATCAAACTATTCGCCAGCTAAATGCGGCGCCCGATGGCCAACAACCAATGTGTATAACCTTCCCAAATGGCAAGACACCGTTCATACTAAAAACGGGTTTGATCCACCTTTTACCTACTTTTCACGACTTGCCAATGGAAAATCCTCACAAACATTTGAAGGAATTTCACATGGTTTGTTTAAGCACAAAGCCTCAAGAGTATCTGATGACCAAATTAAACTTAGGGTTTTTTTCCATTTTCTTTAGCAAATATAGCAAAAGATTAGTTATTTGATTTACCCCCAAACTTTGTTACAACCTGGACTGACATGGCTAAACTCTTTCTTGACAGGTTCTTCCCTACGGCAAAAGCGAGTGAAATAAGGCGCATCATCCTGAGCATTCAACAAAAAGAATCTGAATCTTTATATGAATACTGGGAGAGGTTTAAAAAGTTGTGTGCAAATTGTCCACAACATGGATTGTCGGAACAAACCCTCCTTCAGTATTTTTATGAAGGATTGACGCCCATGGATATGAAAGTAATAGATGCGGCAAGCGGCAGAGCTCTAGTCAATATGACCCCAACAGCGACTAAAACACTGATATCAACCATGGCCGCCAACTCGCAAAGGTTTAATCAATATAACAAACCATCTCGAAGGGTTCGCGAGGTAAGCACAGTTTCTTTAGAAAATAAGATTGATAAATTAGTTGAAATAGTGCAATCTCTTGTTGCAGATAAAAAAAGAACAACTAGACTTTGCGGAATCTGTACTAGTCCAGAACATCCGACATACTGTTGTCCGATGATTTAGGAAGATGATATCGCCCAAGCCAATACCATAAGAAATGCATATAATCCGGGGTGGAGAAACCAGTCAAACTTTGGATACGCAAATAACCAGAGAAAAAATCAAACATACCAACAAAGATAACCTTACCCACAACAAAAGACATCTCTAGAAACCTTAGTTGAGCGTTTAGCGATATCCCAAGAGAAGTTCCAAAATCGTACCGAGGCCCACTTACAAGAGTTAGACAAACAAATGAGCCAGCTAGCCCAGACAGTAAGCCGTCTTGAATCCAAAGGTAAACTTCCTTCACAAATCGAGAGAAACCCAAAAGAAATTGTTAATGCCATCACTCTTCGGAGTGGCACCGTTGTCGAACCCAAAACCTCGGAGGTAAACGCCCCAAAAGACAAGTCAACTTTACCCATCGAAAAAGATACACCAAACCTGATCTCTGAACCATCCTCTTATGCCGTCCGGCCACCCTTCTCGTCGAGATTAATGAAAAGAGACAAACAAGTAGAAGAAAAGGAAATCCTAGATGTGTTTCAAAAAGTAGAGATCAATATTCCACTCCTCGATGTAATCCGAAAAATCCCAAGGTATGCTAATTTCCTTAAAGATTTATGTACTAATAAACGTCGTCTTATTGGAATCGAGAAGGTTAATCTAGGAGAGCATGTATCGGCGGTCTTCTAGTGAAAGTTGCCACCAAAATTGAAGGACCATGGTATGTTCGCCATTCCCTGCAAAATCGGTAAAGTGGGTATTAAACGAGCAATGTGTGATTTAGGGGCCTCTATTAATGTTATGCCCCTTTCATTTTATAACTCACTTTTTGCTGAGCCTTTGAAGGATATGAAGGTAACCATACAACTGACAGACATATCCATAATTTACCCGGAAGGATTATTGGAGAACGTCTTGGTAAAGGTAAACGATTTGATCTTTCCGGCGGATTTCTATGTTATTGACATGGAAAACGACCGGACCAATAATTCTTCCGAGATCCTCCTTGGCCGCCCATTTTTGAGCACTGCAAATACAAAAATCGATGTAAGAAGTAGGATCCTTACAATGGAATTCGATGGCGAGGTGGTAAAATTTGACGTTTACAAAGCTATGAGACATCCTAAAAATATTGCTAGTTTGAACTTTGTTGATGTCATTGAGCATGCCATACATGATTTCTTTGAATCTAGTTTTACTAACTTTATGGATGATTTGTGTAGAGAAATTGCGGATTCTGACGACGAAGACAGGGAGTGTGAAAATATTTGTTCAGTGAATAAAGATTTAATACTTACTGCATCCAAGTCTAAACTTTTACCTTCTGTGTTGCAGGCACCTGAGATTGAACTTAAGCAATTACTAGAGCATCTAAAGTATGCATTTTTAAGGGAAAGGGAGACCTTACCGGTTATCATCTTGACCAAGTTGTCCAAAGAAGAGGAGGAAGATTTGCTAACAGTGTTGCGGGTGCATAAGGAAGCTATTGGGTGGACCGTTGCAGATATCAAGGGCCTTAGTCTCTCCACTTGTATGCACAAGGTAAAGATCGAAGATGGAGCTAAGCCATCTCGACAAGGACAACGTCGCCTGAACCAACCAATGATGGACGTGGTTAAACAAGAGATACAAAAGCTTCTCGATGCGGACATAATCTATCCAATTTCGGATAGTGACTGGGTAAGCTCGATCCACGTAGTTCCTAAAAAAATTGGAGTCACGGTAGTCAAGAACCCAGAAGGTGAGTTGGTCCCAACAAGAGTCCAAAATGGTTGGCGAGCCCGTATAGACTACAGGAAGTTGAACTCTCTAACTCGAAAAGATCATTTTCCACTTCCTTTTATTGAGCAAATGATTGAGAGATTAGCCGGTAAAACTCATTATTGTTGCCTTGATGGATTTTTAGGGTTTTTCCAGATTACTGTGGCGCCAGAAGATCAGGAGAAAACAACCTTTACATGTCCTTTTGGTACATTCACTTATCACCGAATGCCATTCGGGCTTTGTAACGTGCCAACCACATTCTAAAGATGTGTGGTGAGCATTTTCTCGGATTACATCAAAAAAGGTATAGAGGTATTCATGGACGATTTTACGGTTTACGGTAATTCCTTTGGAGAATGTTTATTAAACTTAACAAATGTGCTAAAAAGATGCCTTGAATTTAACCTTGTTTTAAATTACAAAAAGTGTCATTTCATGGTAGATAAAGGGCTAATTCTAGGACATATAGTTTCTTCTAAAGGTATTACTGTTGATAAAGCTAAAACGGATGTTATACGTTCACTTCCTTACCCCACAACTGTGAGGGATATTCGATCCTTTCTTGGCCATGCAGGGTTTTACCGCAGGTTTATTAAAGATTTTTCGAAGTTGGCACAACCCCTCTGCAGTCTATTACATAAAGACCAACCCTTCAATTTTGACGAGAAATGCAACGAGCCATTTGACATACTTAAAGAGAAGCTTGTAAATGCACTTATCGTCCAACCACCAAATTGGAACCAGCCGTTCGAACTGATGTGCGACGCTTCCGATTTTAGCGTTGGAGCCGTGTTAGGTCAAAGGATCGAAAAAAACCCGCATGTTATAGCATATGCGTCACGCACTTTGGATCATGCGTAGAAAAACTATTCAACTACGGAAAAAGAACTCTTTGCTATTGTTTTTGCCTTAGAAAAGTTGAGATCTTATTTGCTTGGTACTAAAATCATTGTTTTTCTGATCATGCAGCTTTACGCTTTTTGATGAGCAAAAAGGAGGCAAAACCGAGACTGATCCGGTGGATTTTACTACTCCAAGAGTTCAACCTTGAAATTAAAGATAAGAAGGGATGCGAAAACCTTGTTGCAGACCATTTGAGTCGCATCCCATTATCTATGTCGAATCCACCAGTTAGAGAAGAGTTCCCCGACGAAAGATTGATGGCAGCTCAAGTAAGCGTACCATGGTTCGCAGACATGGTTAATTACTTGGCCACGGGTAAGATGCCACAAGATTTACCGAGAGCGGAGGTTAAACGGTTAAAAAGGGAATCCCGATTCTTCATTTGGGATGATCCTTATCTCTGGAAACATTGCTCGGATGAGGTAATTAGACGATGTGTAGCAGAAAGCGAGGTAAACTCTATCTTAAAATTCTGTCATTCTTATTCTTATGGTGGGCATTTCGGGCCTAAACGTACTGCGCATAAGATTCTTGAGTGTGGTTTTTACTGGCTTAACATTTTTCGTGATGCTTACTTATTTTGTAAATCTTGTGAAAAATGTCAGAGGGTTGGTAATTTGAGTCGACGGAATGAAATGCCACTTAATCCCATTACTGTATGTGAAATATTTGATGTTTGGGGTTTAGATTATATAGGTCCCTTTGTCTCTTCATTCGGCAATTTTTATATAATTCTTGCGGTGGATTATGTTTCTAAATGGGTTGAAGCTAGAGCTACCCGAAATAATGATGCTAAAACCACGGTTAAGTTTCTAAAGGAATCTATCTTTTGCAGGTTTGGCACACCGCGAGCGATAATAAGCGACCGAGGGAAGCATTTCATTAACCGAGTAATTGACGCTCTCATGAAGAAGTTTGGCGTCACCCATCGAATTTCGACATCTTACCATCCGCAAACAAATTGTCAAGCGGAGGTGTCGAATCGAGAGATAAAGACCATACTCGAAAAAATCGTGAAGCCAGATCGCAAAGATTGGAGCGTCAAGCTATCTGATGCGTTGTGGGCATACCGTATTGCGTACAAAGGCCCCATCGGGATGTCGCCTTACCGTCTCGTCTACGGTAAACCATGTCACCTACCGGTCGAGCTGGAACATCGCGCGTTTTGGGCAATTCATCAATGCAACTTGGAAATGAATGCGATTGGAAGGGAACACAAGTTGCACATTCAGGAGCTTGAGGAAATCCGGAAACACGCTTACGATAGTGCACAAATTTTCAAAGACAAAACAAAGGATTTCCACGATAAAAACATTGCATTTAAATCTTTTTCCGTTGGTCAAAAAGTTCTATTATTTAATTCTAAATTCAAACTTTTTGCAGGTAAGTTGCGGTTCAAATGGCTCGGACCATTCACCGTTGTTCAAACTTTTCCACATGGAGCGGTAGAAATTCAAGATACTGAAGGACATAGCTTTAAAGTCAATGGACAACGGTTGAAGCAATTTTACAAAAATGTTCCAATTGGTTTAATTGAAGAAATTTGTTTCGAGGAACCAAACGTATGAATAAGGTCGTCAAGCTAGCGACGATAAACAAGCGCTGAATGGGAGGCAACCCATCTTTTTTAATTGTTTCCTTTTACTTTAATTATTATTATTTTTTAATATTTTCTTTTTCTTTTTCTTTTTATTTTTCTTTTTATTTTCTTTAAATTTATCCATGTCATTTTATTTATTTTAATTTTATTTTTAATTAAGAATTTATTTTTTCCATCATTATTTTTAATTCATATTATTTGATCTCTAATTTATTTTGTTCGCAGATAATTTAGGTTGACCGAATAAAAGACATGGGAAGTTATCTTTATCAGCAAGATTTTGTGGGCCTAATTTTTTTTCGAACTCGAATTCTATAACATTATCCCTGATTCGAATTTGTTTGGAGCTAGGAAACAAATTAAAAAAAAAGAAACACCTTATCCCTTTATCACCCATGGACCCCACCTCAAAATTTAAACCAAAAAAAACCCCATCCCTTTGAAGATTCCGTGGCCCCCACCAAACTTAAAAAACCTTTACCTACACAAGTCCCCATCCGGTCAAACACCCAACCACCCTCTTTAAAGCTTTTTATTTTTTATTCTTTCTCCTTCATCAGCCGCACAACACCCGATCACCTCAGCCATCTCCTTCGACAAATTTCCCTAGCTCCAAAATTCCACGCACCCGTGACCAAGCCCGCCGGCTCCCACAGCAGCCGCCGCTCGTAATCAGTGGCCGCTGCCGCAGTTCATGTCCATCAGTAGGGATTTCGAGCCGCAACAGCCGCCAACCAACCCCGCACCTCCTTCTGAGCGTCACACCGACATGGGCACCACCCAACCCTTCGACGGAAACGTCTCTGCCACCTCCCTAAACTGCCGTTCGCCGTGACTAGAATCACCACCATCACCATCGTTCCATTCACTTGAGACACAAGAGCCGTCCGACTCTTCACACCACCACCCGCAACACCCGCCTCCATCACCACAGCCCCGTCTGGCCGTGAGGAGGGGCACTCCCTTGTACCACTCAGGACCCCGTCTACTAGCCGCACTGCTCGTGTCGTTAACAGTGGCGAGGCCGGAGTTTCATCGCGACACCAACCGGCGCACCCACCATCACCGCCATCACCCTCCTTCCACTCCTTGGCCTCCGATGCAATGGCCGGTTCATCGCAGCACCATTCTCAGCCTGTACCATCGCCAAACCGTGTTCCATCCTTCACCATGCACACGAACACGTCCATGCACTCCGACCACAATTTCGCGGCCAATATGGCCGATGAGGTAAACTCCGATTTTTTTGTTCAGCCTTTATTAATATTTCACCCCATTTATAGATTTTCAGAGAAAATGCATGACGAGTTCACTTCCAATAATCACACTCGATCATAGAATGCTCAATCGAATTCGCCACCTCACGAGTAAAACGATATGCCATCGGATCAAGAGGAACTTCAACGACGACGCCAAAGATTTACAGCACCAAACGATGAGAGTTTAAAATGATTCTTGCACTTTACCGGAAACGAACTTGAAATATATAATCATATCCGACATCGTACACTTCCAGTTTGTAAGTATATTCCCACTCAAACTCTAGAGCGTTTTCACTTACGTGAGTCGGTAATGTCGTTTTTCGATAACATTGGTTGGCGTCTGTTTTCTACAATTACATGTGATACTTACTACGAATTGGTACTTGAATTTTATTTTACTTTTACATTTGATCGTAGTCGTGCAAGGTCTCTCGATACACCTAATGTGATATCTTTTCGGCCCTTGTGTCAGTACTTTCGGTTGTCTATTACTGAATTTAATGTTTATATGGGTTTTGTCACTAACGTTTCAGACCCTAACTATTAATCTTCCCTTTTAGACATATTGCAAGATTTCGATAATGACCTTTCCGTGGAGACTTTAACAGGTTTTGTAGGTTCTCAATACAATCCGAAAACGACAAAGGACCACGACATTCATAGCCCTGCCTTACGCTATATCCATCGGTTCCTCGCTTACAATCTTTCCGGCAGAAACGACACTCCCTCAACCTTGAGTAAGACTGAGTTATTTTTTCTCTGGTGTATGCAGGTAAATATCAAGGTAAATCTTGGCTTTTGAATGGCCTACACGTTTCATCGTGTAGCGCGAACCACTAGGCCACGACCATTAATTTTGGGTCCTTACATTACTTATTTAGCATTACGCATTTATCCTGGTACTTTTGACCCATCTCAGTTTACTTACGCTTTTTCTATAAGTGCCTTAGATGAGAAATGCCTAGACGCCATGGGATTACTTGCAGGAACTCCAGATGCACCGTATATTGTTCCCCCAGGCACTCTCCCGACTCGTAGAGAATGAGTGTTTCAAAGATGAGCCCAAACACGACCAACGCAAGAGGAACAACCCCGACGAGATATGGATGAGCGACTCCACTCCATAGAGACTGACTTGGCCGAGATCCTATCCTATCTTCGCCCCGGCTCTTCTCGCGGACGACGAGGCCGTGGTCGTGGCCGCAATTGATTAGGAGAGTCTCTTCTTTCCTCTCTTTTACTTTAAATTATCATTTTGGGACAAAATGCATCAAGTGAGGGGAGGGAGATATGCTTGTCAAAATTTTCATATTGCTTATCCGTTGGTTGTTCTCTTGATTTCTTGATTTTATTTAAGTCACTTGTTTAAATCCTTAGTTTGACCTTGTCTCATTGTTTCCGTATGATTTTGTATCTCTCTTGTTAGAAATTTTAAGTTGCATGATAGATTGTGGCATGATTAATTTTTCCTTTAAATCCTTTTTATGGCATTCCTTGCACTATTAATTGACGTGATGCTTACCTAGGTACACAAGACAATTTTTGTGAGTTTTGAGCCTAATGAGCATGCATTATTTTTGCTCTTTGTTTCTTTAAGTGTGCCTAGCTAAATTAGTTGCATTCTAGAACTTGTGGTTTAAATTCTTTTTGAGATTACATTGATTGAATATGATGCTTAAATATGATTGAGGCACTAGGTTTTAACTCTTTCTCTTCCCAAACAAATTCCCTACCCTTTGATTAATTTCCCTTAGTGAAACAATTTTGAGCCTTGTCCTTTTTCTTGAAATTCACCATATTTTAGCCTAATCCATTTTTCTTATTATTTCCATTATTTTTGTCCCTTTTTCAAGACAAAATTGTCTTTTAAAAAAATAGATTCGAATCATGCAGTCCAACAGAGCAGAAAACACTATGCAGAAAAAAATTATGCAGAAACTGTTCGAATATGTAGTGCAGAAAAAAACTGTGCAGAAAAATCATTCGAATCTCCAGTAAAAAAAGCAGAAAAATAGCAGTGCGGTTCAAAAGAAATAAAAAAAAAATAAAAAATACTATAGAATAGTTTTGATTCGAATGGAAAAAAAGAAAAAAATAGTTTCAAATAAATTTTGGGATGATTTTTGTCTTGAATTTTAACCCTATTTTTCAGCCTTTATCCTACCCGAACCTTAGCCCCGTTACAACCCTTTTTAAAAACTCTTGATTTTTGCATCACATTCATACTTAGTAGTGGAGATTAGATTTAACCACAAGCCTATGGTAATGCGCTAATTAGTTTTGGCTCGAGTGATTTTTCTCTACCCTTAAACACTTTGAGTGACATGAACGATTCCTTGTGAGGGTACTTGGTTGCGTCAATGATGTTAGTAGGGTATTGGAATGTCGTTTTCGCTTAAATTTCTAAATCTTGCCATTCATCTATTTGCTCCTTATTTTCTTTCATGTTTAGATGCTTAATTATATCGGAAACTTTGAGACTTCGTGAAATTAAGGATGACAACTTGAGCTTAGATTTGTTAATTTTGAGACACTTGAGGACAAGCATCGGATAAGTGAGGAGGAATTTGATGAGTAGTTATTTTGGTTGTGTTTTTGGTCCTTATTTCGATTAAATATAAGTTTGAGGGACTTAATTGGGCTGTTTTATGTTGTTTTCATGCAGGGGACGTGATGCTGGAAATAAGCTGGAATGCTGCAGAAAATGCTGGAGTCATGGGCATGAATCAGGGCATGAATGCTGACTGGGTGCCACGTCAGCATCTTCTAGAAGCTGACGTCAAAAGCAGTGATAGCTGATCAAGCCGCTTATCAGATAGCCTATCATCCGGATTTTAACTTTTAAATTTCAAACTTGGGATAATTATCTTATGTAATTTAAATTATTTTTGGAATTTATCATTTTAGTTTTTTAGGGTTTTTAGATACTATAAATACCCCACTTTGGGGGTGAGTTAGACATCACTTGCTCATTGTTCCCTTCTACCTTTGAGTTTAATATAATTCTCTATTTTCTCCATTTCCTTCATTATTTAATTAAGTATGGTTTCTTCACCAACCATTCTTAACTAAATCCTCTTTAGCCAAGAGCAACGCCTAACCCGACTGAACTCGTGAGATTAGAAGAAGTTCTTTCTTTCAACATTTCTTTTTTCGATTCTCTGAAAAATTGGTTAGGCAATCAACCTAACCTTTAGGAATCTCAATTGTTTCATTCCGAAGATGTCGTCAGATTAGAAGTAGTTTAGATCCATTGTTGGGGACGAGGAAAAGCTTATAGCCAATTCAACTCCCTAAGAACAAACTTAGTGGCGGTCCACTAAGGGGAATCAAAATTGGAAACAATTCTCACCGAGACGATTATCCGACCACGAGCTTCTCCAGCATTAATTTAGGCTTGAGTTAGCATCGATTGCTGTAGCTAACCAACTAAAGCTTGATTTCAAGGATTGCCTGGGAGTCGAGTTTACCAAAGAGAAGTAAGTTGCAAGGGTTGGGCCTTGTAGACTGTAACCGGCAAGAAAGTTGAAGAAAAATCCATTTCGGTGATCGAGGATGTCGTGGCAAAGCGTAGCTTGAGGCTAATTCATTTCAATACTTCTTTTCGTTCTTATTATTTTCCATTACTTAAATTACTTCTCTAAACCCCCACTTTTATTTTTACAGGTTTCTTGGTCTAAGTCAGAACGAAAGGGTGTTAGAACACATATTCCCTGTGGATCGACCCTTACTCTCGCTATACTATTTTTATTCTTATTTATTTGAGTTTAAGGATTTATTTTGACACTATACTACGCATGTCAATATTTGTGATTACTTCTGATTGCATTCGTTAATTTGGTTTGATCACTTTTATCTCAATATTCTATTGTAAATCATATGATGAAAATGATTATTATAAAAATAGTAATTAAATCATTCATTGGTAGTTTTATAAATGATTTTGATCTTACATATTCTCTTTTTTGAAGTTATCTTTTGAACATTTTCTACCTAGGGGAGGGAGAACAGAAATTTTGATCTTAATGAGTATTGAACCCACAACCTAGGAGAAGAGGAAAATGTCAACTAAGAATTTTAACCACCCGCTCTAGAGATTGTTGACTGATATTACATATTCTTAAAAGTAGATTTTCTAAATTCTAAGAAGTTACGAAACCCTTTCAAGTGTTTCAATACTTCAATTAATGTTTTGATACTACGATTTCAGAGAGCTTTAAAGTTTTGATACTTCTATATAGTTTCAAAACTTTGATAAGAGTTTCGAAACTATTGCTTAAGTTTCTATACACTGGACTTCAACGATCAATTTTTTTATTCCCTGCTTGAAGAGTTTTAATACTCTTTGAGAAGTTTCAAAATTTTTATACATGTGAAAATTAAATGCATAATATGGCTTTCAACTGCTCCAAAGTTTCTCCAACGGTTCTAAATAATTAGAAATTAAGTAGAGGGTATAAAATGGACCACCAAATAATAGAAAACAATTAAGAAAGTTTTACAAAACATCTAAGTGCAGAAAATCTAACTTTGTAATCATTAGTATCTTTCTTTCATTGAACACTAGTTTGCTATTCATTGTAATTTTTATTTTAGTGTTCTTGGCTGAGAGAACTTAAATTGAGCAACCAAACTTCTTTGTGAGGTGTTTCATATTTTGCAAATTTGTAAATATTTAGGAAAATGTGTTCTCAAGATTTTGGGTATAAATCTTGAGGGTTTCTTGTAAGGTTACACTTTGTCCTTAAAGGTTGAACAAATTAGTGAATTTGTGAAATTCTTAGTGTGGATAGTTAGGCTAGTGGATGTAAACTTCATTGAGGAAGTTGAATCACTATAAATAATTTGCGCAATTTTTTTTTCAATTTCATGCAAAATATTTGGTACTCGTCAATTCTTTTGTAACATGTTGATTTCTTTGTTCTCAGAGAAACAAAAAATAATGTTGCATTATCAACCATCAAGTCAAAATATATTTAGGTCATTAGTTTTTGTGCACAAGTTGTATGGATGAAACAACTTTTTTATTATAGAATTGATGTTGGTACGATTCCTATTAAGTGTGACAATATTAGTGTAAATTTGTCTCACTAAAAATTTCATCTAACATTCTAGAACTAAATATATTGAAATTATGTAACACCCCCTTCCCGGTCTAGTCGAGAACCAGATCGGGAGGTGATACCGACGAATAATACAATGATCGGTATAATAAAATTTCATTTTTATTATCAATACTTAAGACAATAATCAATGCAACAATATTAAAACAACACCCAACATGCTTCTTAAACTGATTATTTCGTTATGAGACAATAACTATCCATTTAGGGCCAATTTATAACTATTACAAGTTTTAGGGACCAAATTATAAAACTGATAAATTAGAGGTCCTTCGATACCACCAAGTGTACTACAATGAAATTTCAATACAATATTAACAAGCATGTAAATTTTCATATAATTTGGAATTCATTTACTCATTCAATTTAAACATCCAAAACTCAGTGATCAAATTGTAAACTTTATAATCTGCCAAATTGTGCTTTTTAACTAACCCTCTATCGAAACACCTTAAGGTTGTTTGGAAACAGGTGAACGATGGTCAACCTAAGTTGACTTGTCCTTTAAACCGTTTCGATACGGGCAAGCCATGTATTGGTACAGGTTGAATCTCTTTGACCATGACTTGGACTCGTTTCGATACACTACAGACCGTATCGAAACAATAAATTCCAGTAGCAAAATGTCCCGATACAACCTAAAATCTTATTGAAACACTCTGTTCCTAAGGTTCAATTATGCTTAACCGTATCGATACGTTATGACCCCGTATCAAAACGGCCTGACCTGTAATGACATATTTTTGTTGGTTTTTAATCGAATTGACCTACCAAACGGTGTTCAAATGCAATGAAATTTTACACACAACTTTTAAACGATACAAAATACTGGCATGCCAAATTTCAACATCATATGAATACGTTTATTAGGTTTTGACCTTTATGAGCCAAATATACCATTTTGCCAAGTTTTAGCCAAACCAAAAAGTCATATTTAGGCCCTTGTCCACTTTTCATCTATTACACATATTAGGCATAACAAAATAGGCATATAGGACTAGTTCAACTGCTTTGCTACTTTCCTAGGAGTTCTTAAGGACAATTTACATTACTTGGCTAGTAGTGACTTGTCTTGCCGCGACTTGTCTGATCTTCAAAAGGGGTCAATTCTTCAACCTGAAATGCATGAGATAAGACACGTTAGGCATACATTGCCTAGTGAGGTAGTCACAACAATATGAATAACAATGTGTGAAGTTTTACATAATCTCATGCTCATCAATGTCAATGCAATGTCTCAATATACAATGTTTAACGTATCATATTCATTAATAATCATTGGATTCAATCAAGATAGTGGATACACAAATTCCTATGCCTCGCCAAATAAATGAATGGTCCAATCTCTCCGCCTCACCAATATGACCAATACCAACACATCCCTCCGCCTCACCAAATCAATATAGGTTGTGGCTTTAGGGTCGTAGTCCACCCGTACACTGAGCTCATGAATTCTATGACGTGTCAATTGTATCCAAAGTCCATTAAAATCCAAGGTTTCAATACCAATGTTAATAATCAATGACGATTCCAATAACCAATGTCAATAATCAATGATAATTTCAATAACCAATGTCTTTAAAGTTACCTACAGTGATCATAACTCAATATCAATATTTTATAGTTTCAGTCAATATCATTATCCGATGGTTTATTCACAATGTTTCAATATCAATAGTTATATCGATAACAATGCACGATGACAATACCAATGTCCATGTCTGATGTTCAATACTAACTTACCAATGCTTACCAATGGATCCGTGTAATGCCCCGAGTTTAGGGCCGGGAGAAAACTGAGTTTGGTAAAATCAGTTCGGGTTAATTTAATAAAAAGAACACATTTTTATTGAACTAAAAAAGGGTTTTTAAGGAATAAGGGAAAAAGGGAGATTTTGGAAACTTTTGAAAAAAAGGGGTTTTTAATCAAAAAGAAAATCACCATCTTCTTCAACCTTCTTTTCACGTTATTTTCCCCAAATACACCATTTTCAACTATTCCATTAGAGAAAGCTCATCATCCACACAAGTTTACAAGGTAATTCCCCCTTTGTTTCGATTTTCCTTTCCTTGAGCTTGATGTAGTTTAAAATTTTCCTTAAAACCTATTGTTTAAAGTTTTTCCAAAATGCCATGAGTTTGAAAAAAAGGAAAAATGAAGGAGTTTTCGGTTGGGTATTTTGATGCCATGTTTAAGGGAGTTTTGAATCTTATTTTGATGCCCAAAAAATGCTAAAATAATGGCTAAAGATAGGAAACCCGAAACTAATAAAAGGGAGGGGGTTTTGGAGTTGAAAATATGGGTTTTTGGGTTGTTCTTGTGTGGAAATCTTGGGTTGACGGTTTGTAGACTTTGGGCAAGTATTTTGGATGCTTAAAGAATTAGTTTTGATGGTGAAATTGTTAGGTTTTGGCTGCTAGTTGATTTGGGTCGTTTTGATGGTAGTTCCAAGTGTTTTGGGTAGGAATCAACTTGGTTTTGATGATGATTGATGAGTTTCTATGTTGCTGCAAGTTCGGGGGTTTGTTTTGGGTCTAATGCTTCATTTTTGGATTGGCTAGAAATAGGGGAAACGAGTTTGGGTCCTTTGGACGCGAGACCAGATAGTTCTGAAGCTTAAATATGTGTTTCGGCTATTGTTTGGGTCCTATCGGTGAGTGGAAATGTTTTGAGAGTTTAGGTTGAGCTTGAAAGGCCAACCTAAGCTCGGGAGTAAGTATTTAAAGTTTACATTTTACTTTTTCTGGAAATTCTTTTAAGTTTTTTGTGCTTTGTTGATATGAGATGATGGTGTGTAATTGATTTATGAATGTGGTATTGCTGTGTCAATTTATGTGATGTTGAGTATTGGCAAATATGTGAGTCTTACCGGGTATAATTGGTCAACCATTGGATTAGAGTGCACTTGTAAAATTCGCGCGTGTCCCTAGTGATGTAAGATGCCATTAGAGAGGAGTACCGTAAGTAAGATGCCACCGGAAGCTTTATTGTAGACCTCGGTGATGTAAGATGCCATCGTGAGTCTTGTTGTTCTTATAGATTCGGTGATGTATGATACAATCGAGTCCAATCCGCGTATTCGAGTAACGTAACCATAATTGCCATAATACTCTTGTGTTGGAAAGTTGAATGTTAACATGGTGAATATTGAAAGTCATGCCATGTTTTTTATATTGTTGCATTGCTTGATGTTAGATGCCAATCATGTGTAAGATTGTTGATTTTTTTTATGTTGGTGAAATTCATGCTTGTGGCCTTTTTTACTTTATGGTTTTGCTAAAAAAATGCATTGTTGTTGATGTGATTTTGAGCACCGCTCACTAAGCTTTATGCTTACGCACTCCTTTTCCAACAATGCAGATCGTTAGAGTTCTGGGAGGCAAAGGAAGGCGACGGAAAGGCTTCGGTGTTGGTAGCTTAAGCTCAAGTATGGCTTTTATGTTGTAATAATGATTTAGCAATGGGAATACTTGTGGTTGCCTTTAGAAAGGTTGTTGTAGACTCCCATGTGTTTGGCCCTTTTTGCTACATGTTTTAAATGTTGATACCATGTTATTTTGAGGCTCGTTATGGCTGTTAGTTAAATTCTATGTGTTTTGGCTTGTTGGTGTTTTGGTGCTAAGTGTTCTTATGTGCTTTTGAGGTTGAAATGCATATTTCCGTATATGCATGTTTTAAGCTTGTCTTTAGGGTGCTTACATCTAGATTGTTTGTTTAATATGTTGCCAAGTGGTTTGTGATCTTTCGGGGTAATTTTGGGAACGTTTGGGGATGCCAAAAATGCATTTTCGGGCCAATCTGTGCCCATGTGTTTCAGAACATCTAGTATTGTTACGGAACAAACATGCTTTTGAGGGACCCGTATCAGAGCGGGGGTGGTGCCGTTTCGGTACGTTTTGCCTCTAGAGATTTCTGTTTTGGAACCATGAGGAACCGTTCCGGAATGACTTAATGTTGCTTTTTGAATGAGAGCCTGCATTTCGGAACATGCAGTCTTGTTTCGAAACGCAGGTAGTTGAAGTGGTTAAAAGGCATCTTTGAAGGTTTCCAAATGTTACGCTTTAGTCCCTAATTCTTGTATGCTTCCTAAATGAGTTTATAAGTATCGTTTGAGTTGGTTTTGCCTCGTGTGCATAAAACTTGACTAATGAACTACTTGGTAAGGTTAAATTACCTTTGTGCCCCTGATTTGTGTGGTTTTTGTGAAATGGTCCTTCGTGACTGTTTGTCTCCAATTAGACATTCGATTGATGTCCGATTGAGACGTTGTTTCTTCTGTTGTGACCCTAACACTATAGGACCTTTAAATTGCATTTAGGTAAGATAAATCTTAATCCATGGTTGTTAACTGGAGGGAAATTCTTGGATTTTTCTCTGGTTATCCCCGTGTAACTCTCTCGATTCGGTCTTGTGACTAGACCAGGCCGAGGGGGTTACATTTGTTGGTATCAGAGCCTCATTTACGAGGTTTCCTCAGGAAGGTAAGTCAGGTAAGTTGATTTTGTGTATGTTTGCCTGAATTGCACGATGTTTGAAAGTATCACCTTGTGTTCCTGTTGATGTTTGAAAGTTGGTTAAGCATTCCCATTGCTAGGTATTATTATGGAAATGTGGTTTTGATTTAAAAAAGCTTAACACACGGATCCCTGCCTTTGCTAACCCAATGTTTATCTCGTGATTTGTGTTTGTTGTTTTAGATTGTTTATTTGTTATGGTGAGACCGAGAGAACGACCTAGAGCGGGTGACCAGGCACCCGAGAATGCGGCTCTTCCTTCTCATGCTCCCGATGGTAATGGGGCGAATGTCAGAGATAATGCACCTCTGGCTGGTGCCAATGCTAATGGTGATGGTAACGGACCTCAGGTTGGTCAGGGTCAGGCCGGTGTGGATATGGCCCAGTTGATTCAGACTTTAACCAGAGCTTTTCAGACGGTTGTTTCCAGTATTCATGCTGCAGCACCAACTCAGGGTTCAGGGACGGGTTTGTCCCTTGAGCGACTTCATAGCCTAGGTAGAGTCGAGTTTCGTGGTATGTCTCCCGAGGGTTCGGAGGCATGGCTTGAGAGCACTACACGCATCTTGGGTCAGATGGAGTGCTCGGACACTCGTAAGTTGGGTTGTATTGTCCCGTTGCTTTAGGGAGATGCGTATGCTTGGTGGTCCACCGTTATCTTAGGTATGCCCGAGGCTGAGGTTACTTGGGAGTTCTTCCGTAGTGCGTTCCGTAAGAAGTACCTTGGTGCTCGTTATCAGCACGAGAAGAAGAGAGAATTCATGGCTTTAGTGCAAGGCAATATGTTCGTATCCGAGTATGAGGTACATTTTGTGCGCTTGAGTCAGTATGCTTCATATTTGGTTCCCACTAAGAGGGAAAGGTGTGAACGGTTCCGTTACGGGTTGGTTACGGAGGTGAAGACCTACATGCTTGCTTCTGATTACACCGAGTTCGATGTCTTGGTCTCTAGGGCCAAGGACATCGAGCAAAGTCTAAGTTTGGCTGCTCAATCGGGTGGCTCCAGTTCAGGGAAAAGGTCTGCCAAGTGGGAGCAAAACCGTAACAAGAGGCACAAGGATAAAAGGCACCAACTGGAATTTAGGCGTGGAGGTGGTAACATGGGACGAGGCCATTAGGGTCGAGGTTTTGTTGCTCCCACACCTGAGTGTGCTAGATGTGGGAGGAACCATTCCGATTAGTGTTGGAACTGTGGATCTCAAGCGCATTTGAGGTGTGAGTATCCTCATCCGGCTAGGGATGGTCAGGCACCGGCTAGAGCTGTTGAGTATCAGAGAGGTTGTGGGCGCGGCCGAGGTAACTTTCAGACGAGAAATGATGGTCAGAGAAATGTGGCTCATGTTGTCGCGGTACAACCCGAGGGAGGTGGACCGGCTAGGGTTTATGCACAGCGTGAGGCTGGGAATGAGACAGACGTGATCACAGGTAATTTTGTGTTACAGCCCTTGTCTTTTCTTTCGTTGATTGATTCTGGTTGACACATTCATACATTTTGGGTGAGCATGCAAGATCGTTAGGTTTGCCTTTTGATTTGCTAGATATAGGTATGAATGTTACGAGTTCTTTCGGTGAGACAATTTTAGTTAGGAAAGTGTTTAGGAGATGTCCTTTGATGGTTCAGGGTCACGTGTTTCCCGTTGATATGATGAAACTACCGTTTTATGGTTTCGATGTGATTCTGGGTATGAATTGGCTAATGGAGCATAGAGCTAGGATAGATTTTGAGACTAAAAAAGTTTCTTTGAGACTTTTCGATGACTACGAGGTAGTAGTAGTTGGCGAGAACTTTAAGTTCTTGTCTAATGTCGTTTCAGCTTTAGAGGCTTAGAAGATGATGTATTTGGGTTGTCAAGCTTACTTAGCTTATGTGATGAATCCGAATATGAGTGAGGTTAGACCGCAAGATATCAGGATAGTTTGTGACTTTCCAAGTGTTTTCCTAGAAGAATTGCATGGTTTGCCTCCAGATAAGGGATGTTGAGTTTGCTATTGAGACGTATTCAGATTCTGCTCCCGTATCGATTGCTCCGTATACAATGGCACCTAAAGAGTTAAAGGAGTTGAAGGCACAACTTTAGGAACTGTCAGATAGAGGTTTCATTAGGCCTAGTATTTCTCAGTGGGGTGCTCCGGTCTTGTTTGTGAAGAAAAAAACATCAATATGAGGATGTGCATAGATTATAGGCAGTTAAACAAGGTAACAGTGAAGAACAAATATCCTTTGCAATGGATTAACGATTTGCTTGATCAGTTGAGAGGTGCTTCAGTGTTTTCGAAGATTGATTTGAGATCAGGTTACTATCAGTTGAAGGTAAAGGATGTGGACATACCGAAGACAGCTTTCCGTACGCGATATGGGAACTATGAGTTCTTGGTAATGCCTTTCGGTTTGACTAATGCTCCAGTTGCATTTATGGACATGATGAACCGAGTGTTTCACGAGGTTTTGGATAGGTTTGTAGTAGTGTTCATAGATGACATTTTAGTGTACTCCAGGACCGAGGAAGAGCATGATAAGCATTTACAGGTAGTGCTTCAGACCTTGCTTGAAAATTAGTTGTATGACAAGTTGATTAAATGTGAGTTTTATATTAGGGAAGTAGTCTTCCTAGGTCATGTGATCTTAGCCGATGGGATTAGTGTGGATCCCAAGAAGATTGAGGCAATAGTGAGTTGGAAACAACCTTAGTCAGTGACCGAAATCCGTAGTTTCCTAGGCTTGGCCGGGTATTACTGAAGATTTGTTGAGGGGTTCTCGAAGATTGCAGCACCTTTGACTAAGCTGCTTCAGAAAAATGTTCAATATGAATGGACAGATGCAAGACAACAAGCATTTGAGAAGTTGAAGAAAGCGTTGACAGAAGCTCCTATTTTAATTCAGCCTGAACCAGGGAAAGAGTTCGTAATCTACAGTGATGCATTGTATGTAGGTTTAGGTTGTGTGCTTATACAAGAGGGAAGAGTTGTAGCTTACGCTTCGAGACAGTTGAAGGTTCGCGTGAAGAATTACCCCACTCATGACATAGAGTTAGCTGTTGTATTGTTTGCTCTGAAGATTTGGAGACATCATCTTTATGGTGAGAAATGCACAGTCTACACAGACCACAAGAGTTTGAAATACTTGATGACTCAGAGAGAGTTGAACCTTAGACATTGTAGGTGGTTAGAACTTCTTAAGGACTATGACCTCACCATAGAGTACCATCGGGGTAAAGTGTATGTAGTGGCTGATGCTTTGAGTACGAAGGTGGCAGTTGAGTTGCGAGCTATGTTTGCGAGATTGAGTGTGTCCCGAGATGGTGGTTTGACAGCCGAGCTGGAGGTTAAATCATCGCTAGTTCAGTTGATTCGAGAGAAACAATTGCAAGACAGAACTTTGGCACCTCACGTGCAAGATATAGCCGAGGGTAAACCCACAGATTTCTACTTTGGTGAGAATGAAATCTTATGTTTCAAAGATAGAGTAGTCGTTCCAAAAGATGTCGAGATGAGGCGTACTATCTTGAATGAAGCTCATAACAGTCCTTTTGTTATGCATCCGGGTAGTATGAAGATGTACCATGGGTTGAAAGATGAGTACTTCTGGGTTGGGTTAAAGAAAAATGTGGTCGAGTTTATGAGTAAGTGTATGGTTTGTCAGCGAGTTAAGGCCGAACATCAGTTTCCTTCAAGTTTGTTGCAACCGTTGAAGATTCCAGAATGGAAGTAGGAACGGATCACCATGGATTTTGTGTCGGGTTTACCGTTGATTTCTTCGAAGAAGAATTCAGTATGGGTGATAGTTGACAGATTCACTAAGTGTTCTCATTTCATACTTGTTCATACTACTTACACTTTAGACAAGTTGACCGAGTTGTATATCAGTGAGATTGTGAGACTATATGGTGTACCAAAGTCGATTGTGTCTAATAGAGATTCGAGGCTTACGACCATATTTTGGGAGTGTCTGCATCGAGCCTTGGGAACTTGGTTGAACTTTAGTACTTCGTATCACCCACAGTCAGATGGTCAGTCAGAGAGAGTTGTTCAGGTGTTAGAGGACATGTTGAGGTGTTGCATTATCGACTTTCAGGGTTCATGGGAGAAACACCTACCGCTAGTAGAGTTTGCGTACAATAACAGTTATCAGGCTAGTATTCAAATGGCCCCATATGAGGCTCTGTATGGTAGGAGATGTAGAACACCTGTTTGTTGGGCTGAGGCCGGACAGAAGCTTGTACCTATGCCAGACTTGCTTAAGGGCACTACCGATAAGGTAAATTTGATTTGTGATCGCTTGAAGGCAGCTCCAGACCGACAGAAATCATATGCCGATTTGAAGAGAAAAGAGATTGAGTACGCCATTGATGAAAAAGTTTTCTTGAAGGTTTCCCTGTGGAAAAAAGGTAATGAGGTCTGGTAAAAAGGGGAAGTTAAGTCCGATATTCATTGGTCCTTACGAGGTAGTGGAGAGGATTGGTCTTGTTGCGTATAGGTTGAGATTGCCATCCGAGATTGAGAAGATTTATGATGTGTTTCATTTTTCGATGCTCCGAAAGTATAGTTCATATTCGTCTCATGTTATGCCAGTGGAAGAGATTGAATTGAATCCGGATTTTTCGTATGATGAAGAGCCTGTTGAGATTCTTGCTACGAACAGTAAGGTTTTGCGTCGGAGGACCATAGAGTTAGTAAAGGTCTTGTGGAGACATCCGGTGTGGAAGAAGCCACTTGGGAGAGAAAAGAAGACATGGAAGAGCAGTTTTCGTACCTCTTTCCATCAGGTAAATTTCGAGGACGAAATTCTTTAAGTGGAGGAGAGTTGTAATGCCTCGAGTTTAGGGGCGAGAGATAACCGGGTTTGGTAGAATCGGTTCGGATTAATTTAATTGAAAGAACACATTTTTATTGAACTAAAAAGGGGGTTTTTAAGGAATAAGGTAAAAATGGGGATTTTGGAAACTTTTGAAATAAAGGGGTTTTTAATCAAAATGAAAATCACCATCTTCTTTAACCTCATTTTCACGTTATTTCCCCAAATACACCATTTTCAACTATTCCATTGGAGAAAGCTCATCATCCACACAAGTTTACAAGGTAATTCCTCCTTTGTTTCGATTTTCCTTTCCTTGAGCTTGTTGTTGTTTAAATTTTCCTTAAAACCCATTGTTTAAAGTTTTTCCAAAGTGCCATGAGTTTGAAAAAAAAAGAAAAAATGAAGAAGTTTTCAGTTGGGTATTTTGATGCCATGTTTAAGGGAGTTTTTAATCTTGTTTTGATGCCCCAAAAAATGCTAAAATAGTGGCTCAAGATAGGAAACCCGAAACTAATAAAAAAATAGGGGTTTTTGGAGTTGAAAATGTGGGTTTTCGGGTTGTTCTTGTGTGGAAATCTTGGGCTGACGGTTAGTAGACTTTGGGCAAGTATTTTGAATGCTTAAAGAAGTAGTTTTGATGGTGAAATTGTTGGGTTTTGGCTGCTAGTTGATTTGGGTCGTTTTGATGGTAGTTCTAAGTGTTTTGGGTAGGAATCAACTTGGTTTTGATGATGATTGATGAGTTTGTGTTGCTGCAAGTTCAGGGGTTTGTTTTGGGTCTAATGCTTCATTTTTGGATTGGCTAGAAACAGGGGAAACGAGTTTGGGTCCTTTGAACCTGAGGCCAGATAATTAAGAAGCTTAAATCGGTGTTTCGGCTATCGTTTGGGTCCTATCGGTGAGTGGAAATGTTTTGAGAGTTTAGGTTGAGCTTGAAAGGCCAACCTAAGCTCGGAAGTAAGTATTTAAAGTTTACATTTTACTTTTTCCGGAAATTCTTTTGAGTTTGTTGTGCTTTGTTGATATGAGATGATGGTGTGTAATTGATTTATGAATATGGTATTGTTATGTCGGTTTATTTGATGTTGAGTATTGACAAATATGTGAGTCTTACCGGGTATAATTGGTCGACTATAGGATTAGAGTGCACTTGTAAAATTTGCGCGTGGCCCTGGTGATGTAAGATGCCATTGGGGAGGAGTACGATGAAGTAAGATGCCACGAGAAGCTTTATTGTAGACCTCGGTGATGTAAGATACCATCGTGAGTCTTGTTGTTCTTATAGATTCGATGATGTAAGATACCATCGAGTCCAATCCGCGTATCCGAGTAACCTAACCATAATTGTCATAATACTCTTGTGTTGGAAAGTTGAATGCTAACTTGGTGAATATTGAAAGTCATGCCATGTTGTTTATGTTGTTGCATTGCTTGATGTAAGATGCCAAACATGTGTAAGATTGTTGATTTTTTTTATGTTGGTGAAATTCATGCTTGTGGCCTTGTTTTTAATTTATTAATGGTTTTGCTAAAAATTGCATTGTTGTTGTTGTGGTTTTGAGTACCGCTCACTAAGCTTTATGCTTACGCGCTCCTTTCCAACAATGCAGATCATTAGCATTCCGGGAGGCAAAGGAAGGTGAGGGAAAGGCTCTGATGTTGGTAGCTTAAGCTCAAGTATGACTTTTAAGTTGTAATAATGATTTAGCAATGGGAATACTTGCAGTTGCCTTTAGGGAGGTTGTTGTAGACTCTCATGTGTTTGGCCCTTTTGCTACATGTTTTAAATGTTGATACCATGCTATTTTGAGGCTCGCCATGGCTGTTAGATAAATGCTATGTGTTTTGGCTTGTTTGTGTTTTTGGTGCTAAGTGTTCTTATGAGCTTTTGAGGTTGAAATGCATATTTGTGTATATGCATGTTTTAAGCTTGTCTTTAGGGTGCTTGCCTCTAGATTGTTTGTTTAATATGTTGCCATGTGGTTTGTTATCTTTTGTGGTAAGTTTGGGAACGTTTGGGGATTTCAAAATGCATTTTCGGGCCAATCTGTGCCTAGGTGTTTCAGAACGTCTGGTATTGTTTTGGAACAAACAGGCTTTTGAGGCACCCGTATCAGAACAGGGGTGGTGCCGTTTCGGTACATTTTGCCTCTGGAGACTTCCATTTCGGAACCATGAGGAACCGTTCCAGAACGGCCTAATGTTGCTTTTTGAATGAGAGCTTGCGTTTCGGAACGGGCAGTCCTATTTCGAAACGCAAGTAGTTAAAGTGATTAAAAGGCATCTTTGAAGGTTTCCAAACGTTACGCTTTAGTCCCTAATGCTTGTATGCTTCCTAAATGAGTTTATAAGTATCGTTTGATTTGGTTTTGCCTCGTGTGCATGAAACTTGACTAATGAACTACTTGGTAAGGTTAAATTACCTTTGCGCCCATGATTTGTCTGGTTTTTGTGAAATGGTCCTTCGTAACTGTTTGTCTCTAATTGGACATCCGATTGATGTCTGATTGAGTCGTTTTTTCTTCCGTTGTGACCCTTAACACCATAGAACCGTTAAATTACATTTAGACAAGATAAATCTTAATCTAGGACTGTTAATCGGAGGGAAATTCTTGGATTTTTCTCTGGTTATCCCTGTGTAACTCTACCGATTCGGTCTTGCGACTAGACAGTGCCGAGGGGGTTACAATCTGACTACCAATCCGATGCAACTTCCTTTAAAAGGAATGCCATCTATTAAACTGAAATCAACATTAATAGATTCGGGAAGGCTCCTCGCCTATTCCTGAGACTCCGACTACACTCACCTTAGAATCTGATGCTCCTACGGCTCTCGGATGACAACTCCCTTATTCCTAGCCTTCAGAGAATTTGATGGATGCTCTTTTTCGTTGTCTAGAGCTAGGAAATCAATAGGGAGACTATTAGGATCGATAATACGATATCAAAATCAATACAACGATATCAAAATCGATATCTGATTTCAATATAGACAACAACGATGAAATATGCATGGATGATCAGAACACTAGCTTAAGATTTAGCCCAACTCATCCATGGAATCCAATAACCGATTGCGGAATATAGCTTACCTGATCGATGACAATGATTTGATATCAATAAAAAGAAGGAAAACCAAAGCTTAAAGCTATCTCCAATGGAGGTGTATGCTTCAAGGAAGAAGATGATGAAGAAGGAGTTGCTTGCTTCAATATTGTAACCCCCTAAACCCGGCCCAGAAGAAATGAGCCGAATCTAGGAAGTTAGGTTTGAAAATTTGTCCCTCAAGTTATAAATCTTACGTTTAAAAATATTCTAAAATATATAATTGAATTAATTAATAAAATTAACGTAGAATTTCTCAAATATTTATGAAACTCGATCATTAAAACATATATTGAATATTTCATTAAAAAACATCTGAATTAAATTGAAAATGCTTGCTGAAACATTATTCCAAATTAAATATCACAATGTCCGAAATTACAAAAATATCTCAAAGTGATGTTAAAACAATAATCTAAAATATTTGGAAAGAGTTCCTACTGAATAATTTAATATCTGAGTAAAAATACGAGATGCTCCAAATACCGAGTCGCTTAATAAGTCTGAAGATATCTGAAATAAGAAACTATGGGGGTGTAAGCTAAAGAGCTTCGTGTGTCTCTAAAGTGCAAGCAATCACAAACAAAATATTATTTTTATTTTTCTGATGAATATTTTTGAAAAACACATTAAATCTGAATCATAATGATATGTTCGATGCTCATGAAAACTCAATACCTAATCTCTGATACACTGCCCGAATAGTAAGGTTCCCCTAAACCTACTCTCTCCATCGTCACCATTCGAAGTGGAACTCAACCCGAAGGGTGGAACCACTGATCCGAAGCAGAATTCAACCCGAAGGATGAAACCACTGAACTTCCCCGAACAAATCCCAATTCATGTACACTCAATAATATGTGGCTGATTTTAAAAATCTGTATATCATCCAAAACATGAATTGTTAAAAATTCAAGTTGCATAAATCTGTAAATCCAAAGTTTCATATTTTGGAAATCTGATATCTCATAATTGATAAATCTGATTTTTAGTTAAAACCCAATCGATATGCTATACATGATGTTTGAAACCTTTCATCAATCACAACAGAATAATTCACACAAAGTGTATAAGGACATTTATTTAAAGCACCAAAGAAAAACATAAATTTATAGCACAAGAAGAGACACACCTTTAAGCAACAGAAGCTCTAATGTTGAGAAAAGCGCGTCTCACGCTCAAATCTAGCTGAATCAGGACCTACGAAGGTATGAATACTATATTAGTATTTATTACTAACACTAAGCCACCGACTAAAACACTAAGAACTAAACTGAAGATATACTCACGTGAAGATCTCGGAGAACGTGTACGGTCGGTCTGAACTAGATGAGGTAACTTGTCGGCCTCGAAGACGTAATCACCTGAACACAAGAATATTCCTAATCAGATTCTGAAATTCACAACTTATTAGATTTTAAGTAAAATTAATTGAAATTAGCAAAACATGTTTTCTAGTTCAAATTAGACAAAACGGGCAGCGGATACGAACTCAAGACGTCGAAAAAGGTAAAGATGAACATTTTCTAAAAAAGTCAACTCTTGGTCAACAGTCAAAGTCAAACTGGTCAACGGTCAACTCTGGTTAAAAGGGTCCAAGAGTCAAACTGGTCTGAAGTCAAGTTCGGTACGGTTCACTAGTCAACAGTCCGATCTAATTCAACCGATCCAATTCTCACACTAGATCAAATCATAAACATGGGTCTGGTTCTATGGTTCAGTTCATCTATCTGGTTCAAATTAACAAGAAAAACCGGTTCAGTTTAATCCCATTTTACACATGAGCTTAACAAAATAAAGATAAGGCACGTGGTTGGGTTCTCTTCTAATTGGTTTACACATAACATGCCCAAACCATAACTTAATGTTTCAACAAAAATTAGGGTTCAAGAACCCTTGACGGTGCGAATGAACCACATCAAGGGTGGTGGCACGACCAAACAACGACTGTGGCAGATCCAGACGAGTACGACGGTGTGACCAAACGACAAAAGTGATACGCTCGCAACGAACAACAACCACAAGAGTTCATTTCTGGCCAACACAAGAAAAATTCGAAGTCAATCCAAAACCCACAACTTAAAACATCGATTTAACCAAAAATGGGTTTAAAACTTACCCATAAATTGACGAGCGGAGAAGGAGGCGATGGCAAATGATGGCACGAAGGACGAACAGAACGGTTTCTCACCATCCCCTTACAAATGACGGCCGGAAAGAATGATCCAAAGGTTAAGGTTTGTTCACGATGAGAAGACGAGAAAGATGATAGTGATGACGTACGAAATGGTTGGTGGCAAGGCGGTTACCGAAGCTTCATTGGGAAACAAATAAAGAGGGAGTGAGGAAGAAAACCGAGAGTAAAAGGGAGAGGGGTGCGGGTGCGGCTGCAGCAAACGAAATGGGAACTTCACGAGTGATTTAGGCTGATAATGAAGCTTAAATACCCTAAAATTTTGTGTAAATTACACACTAGGTCATTAAGCTCTTTAGGATTACATAAAAGCATCAAAACTTTACCTATATTACAAAATAACCCCCAAAATTTCTAAATTAAGCCATACAATTCTAAATTTACTTTATTTAGTCCTCATACTCAAATTAGGGTTTTAGAATTAAAATCCCCAAAATTCTAGGGTTTTCGAATTAGGAATTTCAAAATTTAAAATTTTCAAATTGGAAAAAAATTAGGGTGTTACAAATATCTCGGGTAAGTCTCTCTTTCCTTTTCCTTTGTTTAGGTCATATATATATTTTCCTATTCAATCTAACTTTCCTTTAGGTGAAGTAACTCCACCAGATTGTCCCACGTTGGGATATTAGAAATTGAGGAGGGGCTAATCGCAAGGTTAGTCCCTCAACTCTCACTACACTATGGTCTTGCCCTCTAATTTACAATTTTCTCAATTTAGCCACTATATAGGTTTCAATATTATTCGATAGGGTCCAATGACAATAATTTAGCTCAAGTAGAGTCTGATATCAATAATTAACTAGCCGATACAATATTTGGATTTTATCAATATAAGATTTTCAATCACTGGAGCCTAATTCTGACTAGACCAGATTTTAGGGTGTTACAAATTATGCATCATTTAAATAGAGATCATGTCCTCTAAGACAATATAGTTCTAGAATATGTAAACATTTTTATATCAACCATATGATATTTTTACTAAACAATTAGATAAAGAGAGGTTTTGGACATTTAGGAGAGACTTAGGTCTTACCAACCAACCTTAATGTTGCGTGTAATAATTGATGCACAATTATGTAAGTATACACGTAGAACGAGTAATAAAATAATGAGTAAAATCATTTCTAAAGAGATTGATTAAGAAAATTGTTCAAGATATTGTACGTAAAAGTAAAAATTAATGGCTGGTGTTGTGACAAGAAATTAAAGTAAGGAACTAAATAAAAGTAATTTTAAAATTAATTAAGAAAATTAGTCAAGATATTATACGTAAAAGTAAAAAATAATGGTTGGTGTAGTGACAAAAAAATTTAAGGAACTAAATAAAAGTAACTTAAAAGGAAGAAAAGTTACTTCAAATATGTCACAACAAAGAAACTAGTATGGAGAGCAAAGAAATTATGAGATATATGATCAAACATGCTAGGTTCGCTCAGGAAGTTGGTTCCTAAATTCTATGAATTTCATGACAAATTATGATATTCAACTACTCAAGATGGTATTCTATGCTATCACTCTACTATGTCTAGAAGAAGACCTAATGACAACATGACATGACAAGACATGCTTGTGTAAACCTGGAAAATGCCATCTCTTGTGTTTAAGAATAGTTAGGTTAAACAACTCTTCAGTTGAAAACTCATTACCCATTTTAGTTCTAGATTTAACTCTTTCGATATTAAGCTAACAAGAAGGCTTAAGTCTAACTTTTAAAAGTATAAACAAACCTTTAATAAAGCAGAAAATGTATAAAGCAAATGAGCTACAAAATACTAAGCTTTAGTATTATATTCTTTTCGATTTTTTTTCAAAAATTAAGTTTTTTTCTTCCATTTTTATACTAATAATTAAATTACTATAACTTTTTAATATAATTTTTGATGACCTTTTATGTACGAGTATTGATTAGACTCCTTCACGACAAGTTGACATTTATGATGATCAATGACAAAGTACATAAATTGAACTATAAAAAAGTATAATGTGCTATATAAAATTACGACTGATGATGAATGATAGATATAATCATCTATGGTGATCAACAATGATATACATAAATTGAACTATAGAACAATATAATGTGCTATCTAAAATTGTGTAATTATATGCGGCGAGTTGTGATCAATGATGTACGTAGATTCAATTATTGACAAAAAAAATCATGTCTTTTTTGGTACCTCTATGCATGCACCAACACTAAAAAAATTAAACCTCAAATTCTAACACTAAATTTTAAAATACTGAATCATAAAGTCTTAAAGCAAAACCATACACCCTAGATCCTAATCTTAAACATAAACCATAAACCTATTTTTTTAGTGTTAGGACATACATAGGAGTGCCACAAATGGGCAGAAGATTTCTTGTATTATAGAAGTATATAATTTTGTATAAAACTATGATTGAACTATCAATGTTGTGTAATCTTTTACAATGTAGTACATAGACTCAATTATAGAAAAACAATAATAATATGTCCCTTTTTGGTGCCCTCATGTATGCCCCAACACTAAAAAAACTAAATCTTAAGTCCTAACCTTAAACCTTAAATCCTAAACTATAAAAACTAAAATCTACATTATAAATCTTAAATTCTAATCCTAATTTTAAATCTTAAATCCTAAAATTAATTTGTTAGTGTTGGGACTTGAGACATACATAAGAGCGCAAAAAACGACATAAAATTTCTGTTCATTATAGAAATATATAATTTTGTATAAAACTATGATTGAGCTACCAATGTTGTGTAATCTTGTACAATGATTAAATGTACATAAACTCGATTATAGAATTATATGGTTCAATATAAAACTATAAATGAGATTAATGATATATATTCTTTAAATATGTTGCATGACATCTCTAAGTATCTAACAACTTGTTATGTGTTACATGATATATATATATATATATATATATAATCAACTTAAAAATTCTAACACTTCTTAAAAATTATGTGTTACATGATATATAATTGAGAATAATTATTTTTATTTACTCAAGCCCATTGATTCGAGTACCCTTATAAGTGGCTTGAATCATGCTAACCGTTAGCTAACATACTAATTTTTTTTAATGTATGTCTGCATCTATAGGTCATTAACTGCCCCAAAAACTTTCATCTTCTCCCATTATACTTTTTGTTCATTGAGAGTTAAAAAAGAGAGTCACTAAATTTAGTGAAAAAACATTGTTAAAATGATAACCATGTGTCCCACCATCTCAAAGAGAAGTGGGACACTCGGCACTTGCTTGGATAAACAAGGTTAGCGTCAATTGTTCCTTCATTCTCTTTCACCTTTACACCGAAAGAAAGAGAGATGAGAGAGCTAACAAATCTGGAAAACTAAACTCACAAATAAGAAGAAGATTCAAGTGATTGAAGGCTGTTAAAACAGTGGAATATGCATGCATGATTGTCTAGAACAAGTAAGTAGGTTCATGAGCTACCCGATTTGAATTGTGCGTTTCTTAGTTGTTTATGTTTGAATTCTAGGAATATTATGAAATCCAAATTGTAATGTTCTTGAATTGTTGCTGGGTTTAAGTTAGAACTGAAAATAGAATGGAAATTAAAAGAAGAAACTACTTGAAATGCGTATACATGCCCAGATTCAACCTAACGAGCTTGCTACTAAAATCTGGAAATTTGACCATGTTCCAGTTCGATCTGGAAAAAATTTATAGGAAAAAGTTGTAGAAAATCAAATTTTTTAGAGGATAAAAGTGTTGGATTAGTGAAAATATTCATAGGTTGCTGGTAAAATTAATTGGAAAGGAAGTGGTCACCTAGAGAGCTAAAACAGTGTTAGTAGATTGTTTCGGCAAAATTAAGAAATTTGGGGATTGAAATGCTTTAAGTTTAATTCTGGAAATAATATTTAGAAACAAGGGAAATATTATATGAATGATTCATAACTTGAATTGGCTGATTATTGACTTGAATTATATGTTTAAAGTGGTTAGAATACTTAATAGGTGAATTGAGCTTAATTTAGACTAATCGGGAAACATGGTAAATAACAGGACCATATTGCTCTGTTTAGGGACCATGTAAGACTTAAAATACAAGGGAAAAAAGGGAAAATAGGTTTAAAATGTTGAATTAAAGCCTTAAAGGACCTAGAATAAAAGGTGCATCAAAGTGGCATAACTTGTGAACTGGCAGTTTAGTCCCCTGTAGAATGCCCTGTATTTAAATGCAAAAATGTATGAATTTAGAAATGGGAAAAATATGTGTCATACATGGTTCAAAATATGTGTGAATAAGCTTTCTAGAATGGTAAAGTGATTGAATTTTGGATATGTTTGTAAAAGGATATGTTCAGATTAGTAACAAGTGCTCAAACTGCTAGTAGGAAAAACAGTTTAGTGTTTGCACTTGTGTAAATTAGATTATAGGTTTGAAATGGCTTCTAATATATTTTTTATATGTTTGTATATGAATGTTAAGATCATGAATTTGAAGAAACCTTGGAGGAAACAAGAGCTGGGCAGCCAAATAGAAGGAACAAGGGCATTGTGATAAAAGATCAAGATTAGCTTGGAGTATTGTGAGTGTGGTTAAACTTAGGGTTAGGACTAGTGTCCTAACCAATGTTTTTATGTTTAAATTTTGATTTAACATAGAATCATGAAATGAATCTAATATGAACTTGGTAATTATCTTGAAGGAAGAAGGCTTAAAAGGAAATATGAAAGCATTTTCCATGTTAGTAGTTAGTTGCCTTTGCTTGATTGTAGAACTAATGTTTTGATATAATAATTGAAAAATGTTTTGGACTGATTTAAAA
Organism: Hibiscus tridactylites; assembly: GCA_958450335.1. NCBI lineage: Eukaryota > Viridiplantae > Streptophyta > Magnoliopsida > Malvales > Malvaceae > Hibiscus > Hibiscus tridactylites. Next base: position 42,211,456 of record OY288282.1, read on the forward strand.
AGTATTTAAAACATTTCCAAAGTCCAAACAACTTGAAATATTATTTAAGGAATTTTTCATAAAGGTTTTTCATGTTTTCAAAGGCCTATTTTCACAAAATTGACCAAGTGTTTCGAAACACCCTAGGGCGTTTCGAAACAGGTGCCTCCAGTGGCCAAAACGTTTCGATACTCGTATCGAAACAGGGCCAGCGTTTCGAAACAGGCTAGGCCGTTTCGATATGCCCACGTGGCACTGACCACAACGGTCATAAACCCCAACGGCTCTTTCCCAACTAACTTTTGAATGCAGGTCGTTTCGATACGGGCTTATAGCATTCCGATACGCGTTCCGAAACGGCAAGGGGGTGTTCCGAAACGGGTGCCCTGACAGACTGCAATGGCTCTTTCTATATTGAGGGTGTTTCGAAACGGCTTCGAGCGTTTCGAAACGGGGAGCTGCAGAACTGCATTTATGGAGGGAATTAAAGGCTCCAACGACTCTATTTCAACCCCAACGGTCCTAAACGGCTATAAACTCAATTGGGAGTATAAAAGGGACCTCCAAGCATCAAGAGAAGACTAATGCTTCAATTGTCAATCAACAAATGATCAAGAAATTGTCTTAGTGCTTAAAGTGTCATTTCTTGTATAGACAAACACTAGTGAGCCAAAATTGTCAAATTTGCTCAAGTGTTTTAGGTTTTGGGTGAGTGCTTCATTGTGCAAACAAACACCTATTAGAGGGTTTAAGTTTGCTTTCATTTGTCTCTTTGTAAAAGAGGGTTTTGATCGAGGCTTGGGTAGAAGCTTGATCGGTTATAAGGGTTTCCTCCTAATCCTAGAAAAGGGGACGAATTAATTAGTGGATTGATTGTGAAATCCTTAGTGGGGAGCTAAGGTAGTGGATGTAGGTGCTTGTTAGAAGGCCGAACCACTATAAATCATTGTGTCTTTATTCTTTCTAGCTTCCTAAACCCTTCCACCCAAATATCCACCTCTCCACCACTTGGTGAGCATAATTGGTTGATCGAATTGAGCCCCACACAACCCAACAATTGGTATCAGAGCTTGGCTCAATCGGTGAGGATTAACATCCTATTGAGAAGATCCGGCAAGCTCGATCACTTTTTCATCAACCGGCTCAAATGGCGCAATCCATAGACAAACCGCCCTTCTTCGACGGAACCCATTATGCCCATTGGAAGACAAAGATGAAGTTCTTCATCAAATCAAGAGATTACAAGCTATGGGATGTAGTTGAAGATGGTCCGTTCGTGCCTAAAAGAAGTAAAGCGGAGTGGAGTGCCGACGATCGCAAGAAGATGGAGCTTAATTGCAAAGCCTTGCACATCTTGTTTTGTGCATTTGGTCCATCCATCTATGAGAAGATGTCTTCTTGTGAGAGTGCCAAGGAGGTATGGGACAAGCTTGAAGTCACATACGAGGGGACAAACGAAGTCAAGGAGACCAAGATTGGGCTCCTAACCTTGGAGTATGAGAACTTCAAAATGGATCCGGAAGAGAACATCGAGAAGATGTTTGATAGGTTCTCCACCATCACAAATGGTCTTAAAGGTTATGGAGAAGCCATCCCGGAGGAGAAGCTTGTTCGAAAGCTCATCTACTCACTTCCCGAGTCTTGGGACTCAAAGAGGACCGCCATCATCGAAGCCAAAAATTTGAAGACTTTGAAGCTTGATGAACTAATGGGGTCACTTCTCACTCATCAAATCATGAAAAAGAACAAGGAGGTTGAGAAGAAGAGGGAAGAAATAAGAGCTATGGGAGAGAAGAAAATCAAAGGGCTTGGCATCAATGCAAGTGCCATGGCTCTCAAATCCTCCACTTGCCATCATGTCTACACAAGTGAAGAGGAGGATGAAGATGAAGAGATAGTTCATCTCTTCAAGAAGTGTGCCCCGTTCATGAAGAAAGCCTTGAAAGAACTTGAACGAGAACCTAAAAGAAAGGAGAGGGCAAGCACTTCAAGCCATAAGAAGAAGGCCCAATTGGCTACTTGGAGTGATGAAGACTCCACCGACGATGAACAAGCCAACCTTTGCCTTATGGCCATCGAAGAAGATTCAAGGGTAACTTCTAATTCATCTACTTCATGTTCTTACACTTTTGATGAATTACAATATGCCTATGATGATTTGGTTTTAGATTTTAAAAGCCACATTTTGAAAAACAATAAATTGATTTCAAAGTTAAAAAGTCAAAATGATTTGCTTTCTAAAACCAAACTTGAACTTGAAGCAAAACTTGAAGAATTTGAATTAAAATGTCTTGATTTACAAAAATTGCTTCAAAATGTTCAAGTAGAAAAAGATTTGATTTCCAAAGAGCTTGAAAAGAAAAACAATTTTGGAAAATCAAATTTTTATGTTAGACAATCTAGTGCCCCTAGATTTATAAATGGTAAATGTTTTAGAAGTGTTTGGGTCCCAAAAGGACTTAATACTTCAATTAAAAAGGATGAAATTGAAAAATGGATTCCTAAGGGGACTAAATTTTGTGCAACTAACGTTTATGGATCCAAAGCAATTTGGATACCAAAAGTTACTTGATTGTCTATTGTAGGTGTGATGGAGATGTTCAACAAGTCAAACATTGAGGGGGAGCTCCATACACACAAGGAAGAACACTTGAAGAAGGAAGGCTTCACATCCTCCCTTGGGTTCAAGTGTGGGTAAAATTTCTAGTTGTCTTAATTTTATTTGTTTATTTTAATTTAAATTCAACTAGATGATCATATATGTTGGACTAACATTTTGATGATGCCTTGAGTAAGGGGGAGCCATGTTAAAACCAAATTCTTATTTTTGTCAAATTTTTACCTCTATTGTTATTTTTGAACTTAATGTTTTAAATCTTTTTGATATAACAAAAAGGGGGAGAAATGGTTTGAAAAATTGAATTTTCAAATGAATAAGGGGGAGCCTTATGTGAATTAAAATTTTAATCTCTTATTCACTTTTTTAAAGTTAAAGGGGGAGAATTCCAAACAATATTTCAAGTGGTTTTATTATATCAAAAAGGGGGAGATTGTAGAACTAATGTTTTGATATAATAATTGAAAAATGTTTTGGACTGATTTAAAAAGTATTTAAAACATTTCCAAAGTCCAAACAACTTGAAATATTATTTAAGGAATTTTTCATAAAGGTTTTTCATGTTTTCAAAGGCCTATTTTCACAAAACTGACCAAGTGTTTCGAAACACCCTAGGGCGTTTCGAAACAGGTGCCTCCAGTGGCCAAAACGTTTCGATACTCGTATCGAAACAGGGTCAGCGTTTCGAAACAGGCTAGGCCGTTTTGATACGCCCACGTGGCACTGACCACAACGGTCATAAACCCCAACGGCTCTTTCCCAACTAACTTTTGAATGTAGGTCGTTTCGATACGGGCTTATAGCGTTCCGATACGCGTTCCGAAACGGCAAGGGGGTGTTCCGAAACGGGTGCCCTGACAGACTGCAACGGCTCTTTCTATATTGAGGGTGTTTCGAAACGGCTTCGAGCGTTTCGAAACGGGGAGCTGCAGAACTGCATTTATGGAGGGAATTAAAGGCTCCAACGACTCTATTTCAACCCCAACGGTCCTAAACGGCTATAAACTCAATTGGGAGTATAAAAGGGACCTCCAAGCATCAAGAGAAGACTAATGCTTCAATTGTCAATCAACAAATGATCAAGAAATTGTCTTAGTGCTTAAAGTGTCATTTCTTGTATAGACAAACACTAGTGAGCCAAAATTGTGAAATTTGCTCAAGTGTTTTAGGTTTTGGGTGAGTGCTTCATTGTGCAAACAAACACCTATTAGAGGGTTTAAGTTTGCTTTCATTTGTCTCTTTGTAAAAGAGGGTTTTGATCAAGGCTTGGGTAGAAGCTTGATCGGTTGTAAGGGTTTCCTCCTAATCCTAGAAAAGGGGACGAATTAATTAGTGGATTGGTTGTGAAATCCTTAGTGGGGAGCTAAGGTAGTGGATGTAGGTGCTTGTTAGAAGGCCGAACCACTATAAATCATTTTGTCTTTATTCTTTCTAGCTTCCTAAACCCTTCCACCCAAATATCCACCTCTCCACCACTTGGTGAGCATAATTAGTTGATCGAATCGAGCCCCACACAACCCAACATTGATGTTTGATATGGTTTGTCTTACTTTGATGGCTATATGAGTTATGAAATAAGCTTGAAGTTGATGTTATGATACTTTCTTTGATTGATTCATGATTTTGAAAATATTTACAAAATAGTTATATGCTGAAAACTATGATTGTATGAACATGGAATAGGTTCTACTTACTAGAGACATGAATTGCTATGTGTTCTTGATATGTTTGAATGTTAAGACATTTTGAATTGTGTTTGCTGAAATTAAAAGACATCTAAAGTCCTTGGTTGACTAGTTGGTCTTAGGTAGAAGGGCATGCCTTAGAGTCTAGAGCTCCTCTGAAAAATTAGTACCTTGTGTACTTTTTGATATGGTGTTGTTGGTACCTAATGATCTAAATGCTTGGTGCATCCTATGTGTACAAGTTATATGTGATAATATGGTGTATAAGACACCTTAATACATTTGTGTATTCTCTGATTCTCGATGCTATGTGCATCCTCTAAAATTGGTATTTAGTACCTAATAAGACTTGATTACCTAGTTCACATATCTACCAAGGCAAACATTTAAAAGTACTTGAATAGACATGCGATAAGTTCAATGAACTTTTTTTTATTATATATGAATGAGTTCACATGGAAATGTAATCATATGTTAATGAAGATTTATTTTCCAATATGATTTGTTTGAAATTTGTATGATTCATATGGTTACTGACTATGTTCCAACGAAGTAAAAGGAATATGAATTATGTTTTGAATGACTGATCCATGTTTGATCAATGTACTTGAAGAATTGAAACTTGTCTATTTGAATTTGTCATGTGATGGCATGCTTTGGTTGACATTAGATATGTTGTATCGTCATGCTTATTTGGTGTTAAAAAGTTGATGAGACTAGCTAAGTGCTACTTGATCATGTTTGAGACTAGTTAGGTGATACTTAAACGATATTAAGCCTAACTAGGTAAACTTGGCTAAATGAGATAAAATATTTTAAAGATTGAATTAATAGTTATAGTAATTGCCTCACTAAGTACTTAACGTACTTATCACTATTTTGTTTCCTTCTTCCTAAACCTACGGGTTACTCTGATTCAAAGCTGTCCTATTTTGATCCGGGAGCAAATCACAAGCCAAATAACCAAGTATGATATAGTAGTTTTGTTTGAACTCCTTGAAGGTGGCATATATATGTATTTATAGTTGTGTCACATACATTTTGGACATTGTATATGTTTAGTTGGATTACATTAAAAACCTAAGCATTTGTGGCATATAATGGTTGAACCAAATATGTTTGAAATATGTATGGCTATGTGTTGAGAAGTATACATATATGGTTAATGTTTGGTTAGGGCTTGATATGAAACTTGCAAATGTTATGTATTGCTTATGTGTTTTACTATTCAAATGATTGATGTGGGACATTAATGGAATGCTTGATTGATTAAGTAAAATTGTATTTAGAATTCACCTTGGATTACATGATTGGTTCGAATGCTATATGATTTTAGAGGATTGTAAATGTTTATGAGACATGAATATAGGAATCTCTTATGCATCTAGATGTTTGATATAAAATGAAGTTCAAAACGATCCTAATTGAGTGTTATAGTGTTCGAATGACCCTTGGTGATTATAGCCCTATTCGAATAAAGACCCTTATAGGGTATAAGTTGTTTGCATATAATATTAGATATACATATGTGTTGACTTGTATAATTTGTTTATACTTGTTTGTTTGATTGATTGAGATTCTAATGGTAACATGTTTGATTTTAATAGTTAAAGTTTTTGTTAGCCCACCTATTTGTATGATTTAAGTTTAGAATTATATGGTTAGTTAAGAATGTTACATGTTTAATATCTTCGAATCAGTTCTGCAAACCGTAACGCCCTTCGCTCCTAACCCGGGCGAGGGGTGTTACATAAAAGTGGTATCAGAGCTTTAGGTTATAGGTTCTAAAACTTGTATGAATCTTTCATGCATCATATAGGTTTACATTATGTCACCTAGGAGTTTTATATCGTATTACTTGTGATTTTTGCGTCCCTAACTTCGATTCTATTTGAATTCTAATAGAATGTCTGAGACACATTTAGCTCGAGATAACAAGAGTCCTCGACGATCCTCGAATGACGGGGATAGTGTCAGAATGGAAACGAATCCTCCTAAACAAGTTCAGACTCGAGAACGACCTCGAGGTCAAGCTCAACAGAATGTGAATACCCCGACTATCCAGAATGCTCAACGAGAATTTCTCATGAGCATGAAGGAGATGTTCGATCAACTTTTGACGAACATGCGACAAGATCAACCTGTCCCAATAGATACTGCACCAAGTAGAGCTCCTATAGAAAAGCTCGTGCAACATCAAGCTTATACATTCACGGTTTCCGATGAAGAGAAACCTGAGGAAGCCGAGTATTGGCTTGAACGAACTACTCAGATTTTGACCAAGCAGTTACAGTGCTCAGACGAGCACAAACTCGAATGCGTTGTTGCTTTGCTAGCCGATAAAGCATTAAGTTGGTGGGAGACTACGACATTGACTGTTCCAGCCAAGTTAGTGACATGGAAGTTCTTTGTAGAAGATTTCAAGAAAAAGTACTTTAGCGAACAGTACTTGGCTGATCGCTGGAAGAAATTTTTGTACTTGAAGCAGGCTAATCGGTCGATCAAACAATATGTAGTCGATTTTTGCAAATATTGCAAGTACAGATCAGAGTATATCAAAACCGAGAAATACAAATGCTGAATGTTCATTGACGGGTTGAGCGATGAATTAAGTTTTATGTTTGCCGCCCTTGGTATTACGGACTTCCAAACCTTAGTGAATCGGGCGATCGCTACTGAGGCTAAAATGAGAACCACTAAAAAGAAGAAGAGCAGTTATCGAGCGGATAAGAAGTGTAAGGGCGATGACAAATCTTGGTGGTCGAAGAAAGCTAAGAATAAAAAAGAAGCATCCTTTACTTATACTCTTGATGTTCGAAGCAATTTTCACCGAAATCTCAGCATGTGAGTAAAATGGTCGCCCATGTTGTTTCTGTCAACAACACGGGAAATGTGGAGAAAGTTTCAACCTGAAAACACTGTCAAAAGTAACATTATGGCCAGTTTCGGTTGCAATCTAATCTTTGTTTTACTTGTGGCGGTGATGACCATTACATCCGAGACTACCCAAAGAAAACCGATCAAGCTCCTGCTAGAAATTCACCCAATTCGAGCTTTGTGCATTCTAGTCGAAACAAGAATCCGAGAAAAGCTCAATCCAGAAATCAAGGGAGGGAAAGAGCCACTCATTCGAAAGTTGTAACCCACCAGGAATCCAGAGCTCCAGCTCGTGTCTATCATATCCGCGGCAAAGAAGAAGAAAAAGAATCTCCCGATTTCATTACGGGTACAATTGAACTAAATCTTAAACCTGTTTATGATTTAATAGATTCGGGATCAACCCACTCTTTTATTTTTTTCATACTTGTTAGACGAGCTAAACTTGAAACCCAAAATATTGAAAACAAATCTTGTAGTCTCAAACCCGATAGGGGAAAACTTACCAATCAATTTGATCTGTAAAGACTGCCCAATAACTATTCGAAATGTACCATTTCCCTGTGATCTATATGTATTACCCAAATGTGAATTTGATCTAGTTTTAGGACTAGATTGGTTAGAGAAATATGAAGCCTGAATAGATTTAAAAGAAAAAATGATTTAAAATATTCGAATATTTCGAGTTATTCGAGTTGACACGTCATATCTTAAGATAGATGTGAGCGTTCGACCGAGTCGAGTCAAAAAGTTTCAAGTTATTCGAGTTGACGCGTCATATTTTACAACTCAAACTTTATTTGAAATTTTTTCAATTCGAGTCAAGCTTTCGAGTTCCTATAAAAATTTAATTGCAATTATTTATCATGTTACCATACTTTGGAATTTTGCTTTAAGGACCAAATTGAAAGAATGCGTAAATAACGAGGGCTAAATTTAGTAAATTATTTCGAATTATGACTAAATTGATTGAATATATGAATAAGAAGGACTAAATGTGTTATTATACCAAATTTTATAACAGATACTTAACGGGATTTAACATCTAGTTATCATTTTGTTATAAAACATAAAGTTTAATTGCCAATTTGTGATTTTTAAAAGTTTGGTTACTATTTTATTTCTTTATCAAAGTTCAGTGACCATCTGTGTATTTTACCCAAAAATAAATTACCTTTCAAAAATGAATTTTTTAAAGATTTTTTTAGAATTTGTTTTTGCATATTTATGATTTTATTTGAAGTTTCTGTTTAGGTAGAATTTTCAATTGGTAATAGTGGAAGAATGTCTATCACGAAAGCCTTTTCTTAATTAAAATGGTGAATGAGCTAACGTGATGATGGATTGAAAGTTTAGAAGTTAAATTCACATGAAAAAATTTAGAAAAATGACTAAAGTGAAAATTTTATTATAATACATTGATCAAAGAAAATACTTATTAAATTTATTAATTACTATATATTATCATTTAATTCATTGATAATATATTAGAATTATTTAGAGAGTGTACCCGAGTACAGCTATGCATCTGTATGACTACCTAATACCGAACATCAAAAGTTGCTGAATTTGACTACATTAATTTGTTAGGTAGCTCTAAGAAGTTGATTGATGTTCTGGGTCATCGTCAGAAATAGCTTGGAAATGACACTACACCGACGTTAATTTAGGCTTAGTCTCCTAAATCAAACAGTACATATCATCGAAATATCACAACTCGTTAGCCAAATGAAAACGAAATTTGAACCCAAAAGAGGCTAATCTAATGTAATCCTTGATTGATTGTTAATTTTAACCCATTAGCGTGAAGCAAACGAATGAAGAGTCAACCACAAAGACAAAGGTTTGGGTCCCGACCAGACCACACCAGAGCCATGGTTTTAAATGATTGGAATTGGTTATAGTAAGAGAAACAGACGTGAACCTTCCCGTGTATAATCCACGTGAACATCGTTTATCTGTCTGGGAACTACCAGATAAGCTTTGGGACAAGAAATAATCAAGTCCACACGGCATTTCTTTATTTTGATTTATTAATTTCCATAATTCTATGTTCGGGGTGCATTAGTAAGACACATTACACTCTAAAAAAAATATAAGTTCAAATTTTAAAGACGACATTGTAAGGGAGGGACATACCCCAAATAGACAATAAAAAACACATGCATATTAGAAAAATAGATCTTCCCTCCAAAATAATTAATCTGTTAGGTTTCAGCCAGCTGACAGAAAAGGCTTGCATTCATAAAGAGGAAGAAATTTAAAGTTTCCTGTCATCAAGATTAGTGTTATGGCTTCAACCACACATATAGCTAATTAGATTACCATATGTATATATTAAAGTTTCATTATGATGATAAGATATAGCTATATAAATTTACCGTTATTTTATGAGATTTAATTGAGCTCACTTAAGGATGGCAATGGGCGGGGCGGGTTTTTTGTTGCTCCGATCCCGACCCAAAACATAGGAAGCTCCACCCGCCCCAACCTGTCCTAGAAAATAATATTTTTTTTCATCCGCCCCAAACCCGTTTCGAGATTTGAACCCTAAACTCGTCTCCGATTCGACCCGATTTTTTTAAAAGAATTTCTCTGATTTTATTTTTCAATCCCTGATTTTTTCATTGAACAAACAAAAGTTTAAGAAATCTGAAATATTCATATAAAATATTAGCATTAAGAAATACTCAAAACAAAAAAAAAACACAAACTTTTTTCATGTTTATTGTTATTCAAAACAAGTATTTTTTTCTCATAAAAATATTCTGAAATTATCCAGAAAATAGAAAATAATAGGGGAAAACACACAAAATTACTTTTTTCTTATAATCTGTGTTGTCAAGAGAACAGGAGTAGAAAAATACCAAGATTAAGACGAATAATAAAAATTACTAACCAAAAAATTAACATGCAATAGCAAAAAAATATAAATGAATAACAAAAGAAATAAAAATATAATGAAATGAGATTGGATGAAAAGATAAATGAATATAAAAAAAAATGTTGAAATCAAATGAAAGAAGATGGAGGAAGAACAAAAGAAAAATGAAAACCAAATGAAAAGGAAAAGAATTGAAGGAAGTGCATCAGAGAGGGGAATTGAAAACGGAAAATTGAACGGGAGCGGCAGTAGAGAAAAATGAAAGGGTTAGGAAAATTTGACCTAAAATACGTATATATAATGAATGGCAATTTCGTAAATATGATAAAAATTTAAAATACACCGGGTCAGGTTGGGTCGGGGAATTTTCGTCCTCGCCCTGACCCTGACTATGTCTTTGCTTAAACCCTCCCCTACTCGCCCCGAACCCGTATTTTGAAATAAAAAATCCGCCCCTATCGAAATAGGTCGGGTCGGAATCCGTCAGATCGGGAAAAATTACCATTCCTACTCACTCTAACCAAAACTATTTGCTAACCAACTAATTAAAAGCCCTCCTCTTGGGTTAAATACATAAATAAAAGTCTAACCTTTTAGAGATTGCTCGTATAAAGGTTTACCCTTTAAACCAATCAAATAAAGCGTAATATTTTTGAGCATGTACATATGAGCATCTAATATTTCAAAACAATAAAAAAAGGCCCAACGTTTCAAATATGCTCAAATAAATGCCTAACATTTTCGAAAACGGTTTATTTTCCTTCCTTATTTGAGTAGATACAAAAATGTTAGGCCCTTATATGAGCATATTCGAAAATACTAGGCCCGAGGACCTAAGAAGTATTTAAACCAAATCAAATAGGGCCTTAATGTGTTTGATTTCAAAATTTACAGGGACCAAATAAATATCTAAACAAAAAAATAGGAGTTGAGGCTGGTAGGGACCTAAGAAGTAATTAAATAAGAAAATATGGGGCAAGGCTTAATTTAACTAACTTCAAACATGTTATAGGGACAGTTCCCACTTGCTTAGTAGTTCTGTCCTTAGTCAGACCCTTATTCGATATTTTGAAACGAAAAAACCCTTATTTGAGCATATTTGAAAAAAAGTTGGATCATTATTTAACTGTTTTGCAAAGTTAGATATTTATGTCTGCAACCTCTACAATATTACACCCTTATTTGAGTATTTAACCTTTTATTTCTGCTACACATATAATATTAATTAATGGCTAAACTACTAAAAGAACCCTAAATTTAATTTACTTTTGATGCACGTAAACAAGTCCTTATACTTTGTTTTGTAGGAGTATTTATATCAGCCTTATTTCAAATGAAATATTGATTTATAGGAAGAGCTTTATTTAAGTATAAATTAAAGGTTGGAGGCTTATTTTGGTGAGTTAAAGATCAAGTGATTATCACTTAAATTTTACGAGTTTATTTGAGTGTAATAAAAGTACTAAGGTTTGTCTTAATAGTAGAGATGTTCACGGAAGATTAATTGTATTAGAACAGTTTATTGGTGTGGTTACCGAAAGTCTTGACTTCACATTTTGGTAAATTATTACAGTTAGACATAAATCGGTTACCGTCTAAATTGTTAAACTATTTATTCAGTATGATTATTTAGTATGGTTAGGGATGTCAATTGGGTGGGTGTGAAGGGTAATATTCTCGCACCCATCTTTTGTCAAGAATTTTTATCTTCATCCCCGCCTCACGTCCCGCTGCAAATACAAAACCTAAAACTATTCATGTCTCGCAACCTACAAAACTAAAACCATCCTCGCCTCATCACACACGTGGGTCCTGAGACATACCTAATCCCCTATTTAACCGCCCATGACACATTCATATAAAATATTTATAAATATTAGTTAAATAAATATAAATCAAATTCGTTACGAAAAAAGGTATAAAATACTTGTCATTCAGACTCTCACCATATATGTGACAACATTTCAACTGTCACTATTATAAAAATAATAATAATATACGAAATTAGATTTTGTATAACACAAAAGTTTGGACTAAAAAATATTAAAATCTATTGTAAAGGAACGAAAATAACATAAATAACATGTAAAATAATATTTCAATTGAGGTAGCAAATAAACAATATAGAAAGAGCTAAAAGGAAAATAATGATGAAAAACAAGCTTTAAAAAATAAAGCTTAGCCATTAGAAAGGTGTCCAACCTATACTTTTTTTCCCAGTTTGGTACCTAACGTTTTTTGGGTCTCTTTAGTGCCTAACGTTTCATTCCATAACTCAAATTAGGTTTTTTTGTGACAGATGTTGAAAATTTTCCGTTATTCAATAAAAAAACACGACATGTTGCATATTTACGGTGTTTTCTTTAATTTTATTTTTTTTAAATCATATAATCTTTAATTTTATAAAAAAACAAAATCTTTAATTTCTCTAAAAACCCACCAAACTCTAAATCCCTAAATTCTTCCCCTCCCACCACCAATTCAAGCACCACCGGCCACCCTTGCCTTCTTCGTACCTTCACGACTGAAAACCCCATCAACTCATCGTCGAAAACTGGCGAATGAATCGTCGATTGCTCCGTCGACGGACATCTAACATACAAGAAAAAAGAAACCGATTGAACTTTTGACCAATAGCTAGAGAGTGGGGGATGATGAATGGTGAGGTACACGACACCTGGGTGGTGAACGATGAACCACCGACGTGTGTGGGATGTCAGACGGTGAGAGAGATGTGATTTGAGGGTTTGATTGAAAGAAATTAAAACTTTATTTTTAAAAAAAAATTATTTTTAAAGAAATTCAAAAATTAAATAAACAAAAAAACCAGGCCACATGTCAGTTATAATTGGATGACGGTACTTTTTAAGAGACATCGTTAGAAAAATTCAATTTGGGTTACGAAAGAAATGTTAGGCACCAAAAGTATTCAAAAAAAAGTTAGGCATCAAATTGGAAAAAAATGTATAGGTTGGACACCTTTTTTACTGTTAAGCCAAAAAATAAAAATAAACACCTTAAAAAGAAGGCTTGCCGACAGACAACATTAAAGAAGAAATCAAATATATATATATATATATATATATATATATATATATATATATATATATATATATATATATATATATATATATATATATATATATATATCTCAAGATGAGACGATATAAATTATCTTAAATTTGACTTTGATCCAAACTGATATTTTTAAAATATTTATATATTTTAACTGATCAATTCAAACTTAATTATATATATATTTTGAACTTTTCATTAATATCTCAAGACAAGTTAATATGAATTACCTTAATTTTGACTATGATCTAAACCGGTATTTTTAAGAATATTTATATATTTGATCCGATGAACATCAAACTCAATTATATTTTTAATAATATTTATAATAATGTGTTATAAGATCTGTTGGGTAGGTACAAAATTATATTCACGCCTGCCCCACCACCCACGACGACTCTAATTTTTATTTTTATCTTCTCCCCATAACCCGCGAAATTTGTAATCACCCTTGCTCAATTGAATGTGAACTGTGGTGAATCCCCACAAAACCCGCCGCACTGACATCCCTAAATATGATTATTCAGTTAATCATAAAACTATTTACATCTAGCATTATATATAATATATTTATTACTTCTAATTTTAATAGCTTAAAAATATCAACCAAATAAATTCAAATAAAGTCTTCAATATTTATAATAAAAAATCTTTAAAGTTCAAGCAATTAAAAAGTTTAAAAAAAATTAAAATACAGTGCAAGTTTAATAAAATACATAGAGTATTTTTTTTAATAGAAAATACATAAAGTGATTGTAACTTCATTAAATTAATTAAAATACAGTGCAACTTCATTAATAATCAGTATATACCACAAATGTAAGGAACATGAAAAAATTAATTTTATGCAATTAATATTATTCATGCTTGATAATGTCGTATTGTGTGCCATATAAATTTTGTCACATTAGTAATAGCCAAAAATTCAATATCATATATTAATTTTGAATACCTTAATCGATTTTTTTAATTAACCGTTTAACAAAAAATCATAACAATATATAACTCCATATGTGCAATTTAACACAAAACCCTAGCCTTATTTCTTGTCCTTTTCTTTGTATCTACAACCTTTTCTTTAGTTTCCATTTTTAGAAAATCGGTGGCGACATCAACTTTAGTGCTAGTTGTCAACCACTGGTCACTCTCTTTTTATTTTTTTGTTTCGTTCTTTTGATTTTCGTCTTTTTAATTTAATAAATTTGTCTTTGTGACACGTTTTCCTCTACCTCTTAGTACGTATTTTCTGCTTCTTAGCACGTTTTTTTATTTTTTGTTTTTCTGTCAGGGTTGGATTTGACGTTGCCACGACTGATCAAGATGACACTCTTTTAATTATCCTATTGATCTCCCTATTTTGGACCCTCGAACTGGATCTAGATGCAAGTTTAGTCATCGTTCTTGTTCGCAATTGAGTTGTGTTAATAAACGTATTGTCAACGTGCCCCAATTCTGTAATATACATTTTTAATGTTTTTTGTTGATGATTTTTACCTTCATCGCCGAGCTTTGGTGATATTTTGTATCTACTTTGTTTCGAGTCTTTGAATTATGTTTTTACCTTTTCTTTCTTTTGGTTCTGGTTATGATCTAGAGACGTTAGTTTTCGTGTTTGTAGGAATATGTCCGAATCATGTTTGTTTACCTGCATTGTAAACTTTCATCTTGAATTTTTCCTTTATTAATAAAACTGACGTACTCATATTAAAAAATATAACAATATATCGGTTCAGATTTTTTTAATAGGGATAAAAATCATAACAATATATGATTTTATTGGTAACATACATGTCCAACTTACTATACATGTTCGAGGTGCGAGGCTACCCCTCCCAACAATGTCATCTCCAAAGTTTGAACTTGTCTCATCTCTTTGAGAATATAATATATCTTACCAATGCACACAACACTTGTCGGTAACAATATATAAACTTTGATTATAGGTATCCTATGATATACGGACTTTGATTTTAGCTCAGTTTTCTCAAGCCAAACGCGTGACCATTGCTCATTTAAAGTTTAGTTTGTATTAATAATTAACTGGTCTAACAGAATAAGACATTAGATTCTTTAAACAATATTTAAACTTCATATTATAGTATTGTAGAATGGAATCAAATGAGTTGAAAAAGTAACTCTCATTATAAGTCTCTATACTAGTCAATCCAAATTATAGGACAATGAATTACATACAAGTAACTGTGATTATACCAAAAATTAAATTCAAACTTTTGTGTATAAAAGCAATTACATTTACATAGCATGAGAGTAATTATATGTAATTGTTATTTAATGTATACGATTTAACTAAAATTAATATATTATGTATACAATTACATATCAAATTAAAGTTTTATATAAATAATTATATCAAGATCAAAATTTATAATGTGCTTATTTAATATCACCTAATTTATCCATAATGTTAATCAGATAGGTTAGCCAACAGTAGCAGACAGTGGATTCCTAGATATACAAAAAGCATGGTAGATTCAATCCTTGGGACAAACTTTTTCAATGAAAATGAATATGGTGATTTGTGGAAACTATTAATCTCAACCGTCAGATCAACACAGAAATCCCCAAGTGGCGAACATCCATTGGAAGCATCAAAACCCACCGACCAGTCAAAGAGCTTCATGGCCATTGGTTAGCACAGTGTTCTTTCGAAACATCCAACAACCGAAAGCGACATGGCGCTAAACCCACCATAAAAGAAGACCAACTCTTTATTCTCTTCTTAGTTCTAAAATACGAATTACACACTATTAATTAAAAATTTCACCCTAATTGCATGAAACAATCACCCCTTTATCCAGGGCACATGCCTCCCTTTAAGCTAATACTTTGATATACGGTCGGATTTATGAATTTTTGGTCCATTAATTATACTCAAATCTAAAATTAGATCCGTATACTTTAAATAATTAAACAAAGTTAACTATTTGGATTTATTTATTGTTGTACCTCCATCTTTGAAGTCTACTGTTATCACTTTTTCGTTGTCATTGTTTCGTGTAGAGCCTAAAATCTTTAGAGTTTTTCATTGGGAGAAAATTTTGTTATATCCTTCGCTACAATACCTCGACATGATCTTTGTTAAGTCGACTTTAATTTACCAGTTAACTCTACTACTTGACATTTATATTTATCTTATTAACTCATCAATAGTCATCAACCCTAAAACTGACACCAGCCAAAAAACATCTAATGTCAGGAAATATAAATACTAGTACAAACAAAACTGGAGAGACGACTTTAAAACCCCATACCACTATTCGTCATCTTCTCAAACTCAACCTTCCTTTCTCTCCCTCTTTTCTTAAAATTACCATTAACCGTGAGGAGTGAACAAAACCTGACTCGACTAAAAAAATTGAATAACTCGACTCGAGGCGAAAGTATTCGCCTCTTTGACTCGAATAGAAATTTCATAGATTTGACTCGACTCGTAAAAATTTCAAATAAAGTTTGAGTTGTAAAATGAAAATTCGAATAACTCAAATTTTTTAGTAATTAGTAAATTTAGTTTTAAGTTCAATACGAGTCCCTCAATTTTTAATTATATATACATACCACCGATATATAAAATATAAAAAAATATTGTCGCATATAAAAAATATGAAAAAATATATATGCATATCTTATATGATTAGAGAAGCCGTTTAAATTGGAATCAAAACGTACTATAACATGATAAATAATTACAATTAAATTTTTATAGGAACTCGAAAACTCGACTCGACTCAAATTTCTTAAACTCGACTCGAATTGAAAAAATTTCAAATAAAATTTGAGTTGTAAAAATATGACTCGTCAACTCGAATAATTCGAAATTATTTGACTCGACTCGACTCGATCGAACGCTCACCCCTATTAACCGTGACTCTTTGTACACCAAAAAAATGAACCGTCTAAAATTACCATCTTTCCACGTTGACCATAATACTGATGAAATTTCAAATTGATCATAATAGAGGGATCAAAATAAAAAATTGACCGTATATACATGTATATAAACTAAAGCTTTGGGGTTTCGTGAATTCTGTCTTGACCACGAGTACGACTCAGGGTATTCAGCAAACCATACCTGAATTCATGGGCTGTTCAAAGCACTAGGCGTCGATATCTGTTGCAGTTTAATTATTTTGTCAGTCACTGTTTCAAGTTGTGTTTCTTTAACACCCTCTCTATATAGTTCTGCAACTTTGCTTCCACCAGACTGTAACTTCCCTTCTTAGTACTTAGTATACAAACACAACTCTTCCCGGTTTCAAAACCCAACAACTTTATTTCCGGTGTTAGTATACAAATTCAGTGTTTCCCATAATCTGAAGAAGGTCCAAAGATGGAAATGGAAAGTGGGTTTTACTCAGCTTGGGAGAGTGGTTCTTTGTCGGAAGATGGCGACGATCAACTGAAAGCAGCGGCATCATTGCCATTAATCCCTCAGCCACAAACACCCAAGGAGCCTATGGAGTTTTTGTCCAGATCCTGCAGTTTATCTGCTTCAGAAATCTCAAAAGCTCTTGCCCAGAAACACAAACTGTTTGAATCTGATCATGTTTATCAAACTTCATTTCCAGATTCCTTTGTTGCACCACAGATTGTAAGTAATCTTATTCTTAGCATTTTTGAACTTTACTTCCAGGAAAATCCCATCGTTTATTTTTTTTTTATTTCTGTGTGTATAGGCGGGGAAAGTGATGAACTCAATTAATCCTCGAAGAACCGGAACAATTGGGAAATGGTTCCATCACCACAAGGAATTAGGAACCAGTACAGTGAAGAAGAAAGATAAAATGCGTGCAGAAAATGCTCGGCTGCACTCGGCTGTTTCCATTGCTGGACTAGCCGCAGGCTTGGCCGCAGTATCCGCCGCCGGGAACTCCAATGGCGCCGTCTCAGCCACGGGCTCAAAAATGAGCATGGCATTGGCATCCGCCACGGAACTTCTAGCATCCCATTGTATCGAATTAGCGGAGCTAGCCGGGGCTGACCATGACCGAGTTGCTTCAGTCGTGAAATCAGCTGTGGATATTCAAAGTGCTGGCGACTTGATGACCCTCACTGCAGCAGCTGCAACAGGTAATTTGCTAATGTACAAGTTCTTGAACAAATTCAAAAGCAACTCGATATGAATTCCTACACCGTTTTCTTTATCCCAAGTTGTTGAATTTGTAATTCGATGATGTGGGCAGTGAATTATAATTTGTTAAATGTTTTTCCTTGACTGAAACTAGCCTTGAGAGGAGAAGCAGCTTTGAAAGCAAGATTGCCCAAAGAAGCAAAGAAAAATGCAGCTATAAGTCCTTATGAGAGGAGTTTGACAGAAAATCATTGGGCTGCTGGTTTTCATGCTCAAATGAAGGACCTGAATCCTCCTTGCCAGGGTGAACTATTGCAACACACCCGAAAAGGTAATTCCGATCGTTTCGGATTTAGTTTGTTTCGAGTTTAAGTCATTTTAGATTCCAATTTCACCTATGAATAACTGGTTACTGCTATTTCCAGGTGTGTTGAGATGGAAACGGGTGAATGTATACATCAACAAGAAATCTCAGGTACTAAAAAGTAGAAAAAAACTAATTTGATGGGGGAAAGCAAGAAACCATATTCAATTTCACGTTTGCATATTGCATGTTGCAAGCTCTAACAAAAGCTCCCTTTGTCAGGTCATGATTAAGCTCAAAAGCAAACACGTTGGGGGAGCATTCTCCAAGAACAATAAGTGTAAGCACTTTGACCACAGCTTTAGAAAAAAGCAACTTTCCGGCACATAAACATCATGTATATAATATATCTACTTGCAAGTTTTTTTTTTTACTTTTATTTTCTCTAATATTTAAATATCATGATACTAATTTACTTGTATACTATCAGGTATTGTTTATGGAGTGTGTGATGAAACTTCTGCATGGCCATATCGAAAAGAAAGGGAAACTTCAGACTCAGAGGAACTCTATTTTGGCCTCAAGACAGGGCAAGGTCTTTTAGAGTTCAAGTGTAAAAGCAAGATCCATAAGCAGAAATGGGTTGATGGAATTCAAAATCTGCTGCGACAGGTCTGCTGTGCCGATGCAGCCGAGCTTTCTATGGAGTCTTTGAGTATTGACGACAGTATATAATAACAGTTTCATAGTATATAGTTTGTGTATATACAATGAAATACGTGTTGTTAAAACTATGGATTTTATAGAGAAACGAGAAGAACTTTCAATCTGTGAGCAATGAAACAAGTTCTTGAGGGTTGCAGAGGAAGAATAAATGAATTTTATGTCAAATTAATAATAGTAAGATGGCCGAATTATGTCACAATCATTGCACCATAACTTAGAGCAACAATGTACCTTGTTAGTTTTCATTTTCCTTATCATCAGCAACTCACAATGAAAAAATCTGGAACTACAGTAATGTGGTTTCTTGCTCAGAGCTTGTCCACCAACCACTTGGTTAGCTATAGCTACTTAGCTTGATATTCAACATGGAGAAGGATGTTGGGGGAAACAAACAAGATAAGGAAAGAAGAGGGTCCAGGGCTATGAAATCACAAGCATTTTGAACCACAAAAATACAGGATTTTGAAAGCTGGTTGCATGCAGTTAGAGATTTTGTTTATCTTCTAATTTTTCTCTCTTAGAATACGACGGTCCTATTGTCCTCGTATGGTAACACTCGCAGATCACAGTGCCATCTCAAAGCCTTTGCAAGACATTGCTTCTCAAGATTCTCGGATTTTTGCACAAAACTCTGCAAATTGTCTCTATGAGAAACTCTTTCAACCTGTCAAAAAGGATATATTGAGAGATAAACATCAATAGGAACATTGAAATTTAGTTAAATCTTGCGTTAAAGAATCGCCACTTCAAGATTTTAGATGCTGTATGTTCTATCATTCAAGAATGTTTCCTATGATTGGCATGATCAGAAGTCATTAGCCAAATAATTTGCAGAATTTGAAGGAACTACAACAATAAAAAAAACCCTTCATCTAAGTCAAGAGAAGTCAACTTCACAATCCTAAACCCGGATTTTTTTTAAGAGTGATTACATGCATATTCAGACCACTAGAAATTGCATTCTCAGAAATTACTTATTTTTCAAGAAACAATGTTTAGTGCAGCGGTAAACAAATAGAACAATACCATCTGTTCGATAATAGGCCCTGAATCGAGTTCTTCGGTTACGAAGTGGCTCGTTGCACCAATTAACTTCACACCTGCATCAAAAGCCTGCCAACATAATATAGAAAATTCAACATGCATCTAGAGTTAAGGAGAAAGCACGATGTGGTCTATAATTTTCAATTACTAATGGATAAGCACAAAATACCCACCTGTTTAGAAGGATTCCCACCTTTAAATGATGGTAAAAGGCCATGGTGAATGTTGATTACATCCTTCCCATATTTCCTTAAAAATTGACCAGATAAAACCTGCTAAATATATAGTTATTTTCCAGCTTCCAAACATATAGCAATAGTTGATTCATTCAAATACACACGAAATCTGTATAAGATACATAATTGTTCAGTATACACACTGCAGGATGCAGCTAAATGTTCAGTATACATATACATTTTCTTCTTGTTTATATTGTAGACTCCCATAATAAAATGAATCCCATATATATATATATATATATATATAAAGTTGCTTGGAAATGAAACAGATTATAGATAATCTAGTAATCTCATTTACCTGCATGTACCTGGCAAGTACCAAAAAATCAGTATTTAGAACCAACTCTAGGATTTCCCTTTCTCTTTTATTCTCTTCAGTTGTTTGCAAATAGTGATATGGAATATTATCCCTTTCAAGAAACCGCATCACATGAGTGTTTGGACCTCTATGATGATTACTGCCATACAGTTGGTGAACACCAGAATCAGTATTTTGAAACATAAACGCAAATACGATTATAGGACTGAAAGAGCTTCGAAGAAGACACGAAAAGAACGATGGTTTAAATATCACCTTATCACACAAGTAATATCAACAGGTAGTCTTCCTTCTTGCCAACCATAGAGCAAATCTACCAGGCAATGGTCCTAGAGCAAGACAAATAAGGTTCAATCATGCAAGACTTCAAACAAAATTAGGTGAAAAGAAACAAGTATACCTGTTTCGAAGCAAGGATAGCGATTTTAAACTTGGGGTCTAGAGCAGGGACCCTGACAACTGATTTTATAGCACTGAACATCTTTGAAAGCTTTAGGAAATCCTCATCCATTTGCTTTCGAGGCCATTTAACAGGGTCGAAAACGAACTCACTGCAATTTTGCACACAAGAAGATCAAGGTCTAATTATGATTGAATGAATAACCTGCTGCCACAAAGTACAGTTACCATTGAACATATAACATCATTCCTGGACATTCACACACAGGCAAGGTGTAATTTAGAAAACAATTTAGATAATGATATCTCTGAGTCCTGTAACTGATGTACACAGCCTAGTTTTCCTTCAAGCTTCAGCCAAATGAACAAGAATTCAACATCAACACAGATTGTGCAATAATCATTCAACAATTCATAGCATTAAATTAGACCATTGAACTTTTAAATAACCTTACCTTCTGGAATAGAAAACATTCTTTTTCTGAGGGACAAACACATCAGCCCCAAGTATGTTTCCTCCTCTTGAAGCTATACATTCTGATAGCTTTGCAACTATCCCAACTGCATCCTATCACCCCACCAAAAAAAAGCAGAATTCAATTACAAATAATTAGACAAAATAATCCAGTTTTAATTAAAAAAGCTTGTTTTCTTATGTCATCAACTAAGTGGAAATGATATTCAACAAAGGAACACTGGGAATGTGTGAAGACCAGAGAGGGGGGGGGGGGGGGGGGAGCATACAGGGCAGTGGAAGACGTGGATGCCATAGGTAAGAGAAGGAGAAGAAGAGGGGTCCCCGGGTAATTCACAAGAATTGAATGACCTCTTTGCAAATCCAAGAAATTGGGAGAAACTTGATGAGACTCGTCTTGGGAAAGTCATATCCTAGAATCCCACCTCTGAATGCATGCCCACCACCAAAATAATTGGTTTGCTGCCCTCTCTTCTGCTATTGAAAGTTAAAACTCGCATGCGGGAATGGATACGGCATCGCACTAGGAGAGATGAATCCTAGCCGTTAAACAATCATCTAGCCCTCTTCCCACTATATTTTTTTCTTTAAATCAATCTATTCAATTTTCGAAATTTATTTATTATAGTTTAATTTCACATAATTTGAGTATTTATCGGTGATTTCTATAACATCTAATTTTTATAATAGTGTATTAGATAATATAAAAATTAAAATAATAAATTTAAATCTAAATAGTGGGTCAATCTATTCAATGTTGTGACTGTCACATAATAATTTAAGAAACATGCCCATGGCAGGTCAGTCCAGTATGTCGTTCTCTAATACATACTTATGTATTGATTTTTGACATCTTCATGTCAACAACACTTTGTCATCAATCAACTGCATATTAGTCTATATACATTATTGTTGTCCAAGCCCACAATAATACTCGACCAAGAACATTTTAGAATAACCATATTATTCTAAGGATTTTATTATAATTCTGTTTATTTATACTCGACCAAGAACATTTTAGAATAACCATATTAAATGTCATTTACAATCATTTTATAATTGGTCTTTGGGCATACTTTAACAATCTCCCACTAGCACTAAGACCAATCACTCATGTATCTAATACCAAGTGACTTAGTGAGACGATCATGCTTCTGCTGAGTCAGAGACTTTGTCAGTGGATCAACAATTTTATCATTTGTTGGTACTCTACAGATTTTCACATCTCCCCGATCTATAAAATTTCGAATGATATGGTAGCGCCTAAGTATGTGTTTGGATCGTTGGTGAGATCCAGGTTCTTTTGCTTGTGCGACAGCTAAGTTGTTATCACAACGTAGATTTATAGCATTCAATATGCTCAACACAATCCCTAGTTCAGATATGAACTTTTTGACCCAAACATCCTCTTTTGCAGCATCGCATATTGCAATATACTTGGCTTCTGTTGTAGAAACAATTATTGTATCTTACTTTTAACCTTTTTAGCTCACAACGCCTCCATTAAGGCAAAACACAAAACTCGACTACAATTGAGAATCATCCTTATCAGTTTGGAAGCTTGTGTTAGTATAACATTTTATACTTAGCTCTTCCTCACCTCCATACATAAGGAATGTATCCTTAGTTCTTCTTAAGTACTTAAGGATCTTTTTTACTACAATTCAATGACCTCCACCGAAATTTACTTGGTACCGACCTTT
The DNA here is from genome assembly GCA_958450335.1 of Hibiscus tridactylites. NCBI lineage: Eukaryota > Viridiplantae > Streptophyta > Magnoliopsida > Malvales > Malvaceae > Hibiscus > Hibiscus tridactylites. Next base: position 42,234,871 of record OY288282.1, read on the forward strand.
TCATACTTAATGTATATGGTAATCTGAACGTGTACATAGCATAACATACATGACACATTTCGTTCAAGAATGAAATACCATGCCTTGAGGTAAGAATCTTCTTTTAGATTCTTCTATACTAAATCTTTTCATCACTTTATCTATGTATGTATTTTAACTTAGTTTTAGGAGTCGTCTTGATCTATCTCTATATATCTTGTCCCCTAATATGTAGGTTACTTCACCCAAGTCTTTCATAGAAAAATATTTTTCTAATCAAGTCTTTACATACAATAAGTTAGGTATGTCATTTCCTATTATCGGTATGTCATCCGCATATATTACCAAGAATATGACAATGCTCCCACTATTTTTTTTGAATACACATGGCTCATCTTCATTTTTGATAAAACCAAACTCTTTGATTGCATCGTTAAAACGAAGATTTCAAATTCGAGAAGCCTACTTCAATCCATAAATGGACCTTTGTAGCTTGTATATTTTTCCGACATCTTTTAGATCGACAAAACCTCTAGGTTGTGTCATGTACACACCCTCATTTGATTTTCCATTAAGAAAAGTAGTTTTATCTTCCTATTTGTCATATCTCATAATGTGTACGATGTTAGTTTTATTTAATGCCAAACGCATTTGATGGATGTGATCTAATGATTTAAATAATGATTGGATTAATTTCTTGTGTGCCAAGTGTACGCATGGCCATGTGATTCTATTTCTTAGTTGATCTTTAGCCTATGCTTGAGGTCTTGACCATTTGGCGCTTATTGGATAATGCTTTTATATTGTTAGTAAGCATGCCTCTAGATTACTTGTATGAATATGAATTGTGTTGATTAATTGGCATGTAATTAATTGAGCCTATTTGTTTAATGAAGGTATAATTTAAGAGCTAGACAAGGTTGTTTGTATGTAATTTGGATATGTTCGATATGGGATTCGAATCTATTAAGATGAATTTTGTAGCAGCCCGTATCGGTACGCTCAATGTTTAGTACGATAAGTGGAGTCATTCCAGTGTTCAGTATTACATGCGGGTACTGGTACTCATGATCGAGTTTTGGTACACGTGACCGGGTTTAGGTACGCGTAACCGAGTACCGGTACACCCTATTGCATATTGATTCTAATATTTGCTTCGATGTTTGCCTGTACCGGTACATTATCCCGTGTACCAGTACGGTTGATAGTTAATTAAGTTGACAAGCTATACCAAGTTTAGATTCTTTACATTTTTGTCACTATATGTTGTTGCATCAATTGAATAAGTAAATGATGTCCGTTTGACCTGCGATTTTGCAAGCATGTTTATAGTGTAGCTAATTGCAGTGAGATACTTTTATATACACGTTAGTTTCTATAGTATGGCAGTTTTACGATTTAGTCTTTAATTTCATATTTTGCTAAATTGGATGCTTATTTGTTATTCGTTTGAGCTGAAGTTTGACACGCTAGCATGAAATATGATTAATTAAGTATTGGTAACCTGAAACTTTTATAAGTCCATGTATTTTTTTGGATTTTCATTTTGGTCCCTTGTAAAGTGCTCGCAAGTCCTATATTTCGTATGCATTCCATCTCATATTATTGCTGTTTTTAAGTGCATTTTAGGCATATTTAGGTATATGCATGCATTATTTACATTATTATTTTACTTTACCGTGTTTCTATTGAATATCTTTGATTTGGTGAGAAAAGATATTATTTTAGTTTAGTTTTAGTTTCAGGTGCTAGAAGCTGTCAGAAGGAGGAGAAAGCTGAGGAGCTGATGCTGAGGCAGCAAGCAAATGAGCTGTACTGAAGCAGTTCTACACAGAGAGAGATGCTGCCAAGTAGCTGCCGCTGCCATATCTGCCACCCAGAGCAGCAACTTGAGAAATTGGCAAACTGGAGTACGATTGGAAGATCATTAATTTCTGAGTCCAACAAGCCCATCCACGCAATTTACTAATACCGGAAACATCAGACAGAGCCACCCAAGGGGAAATAATCCAAGGTGGCCTAAGCTTACTTGTGGCACAAGGAGTCCAACTTCAAGTCAAAGAATTCAGAATTTAAAGGATGCATTCAATGCAAAAGCTACTTTATCATGAGGAAGACTTCTACTCCAAGGAGGACTCAACCTAGGCCATGCCCTATATATACCCGATCATACCTTGTATTTTAGAGAACTCATAGTCGGCATAGCTTAGTTTCTCTTGTGTTTTCTTGCTGCCACTATGTTCTAAATTCTCTAGGGTTTGGGTTATGTTGTAAAGTAGTTGTGAGAATGGTTGTTTAGGTTTAAGTTTGTTTTTGCAATAAATTCAAGGTTTGCTTATTTCACGTTCTTCATTGTTCTCAATTGAGTTCGAAAGATCGATTGGGAGCAATCCATTTGTTTGGCATCGAAAGAGTCAAACTCACGAAAAAAGTAAGCACGATCTAATCAATACCAGGTGTTGATCAATCTAGCTTAGACATAGGTTAGGGTTTAAGGCGGCTAAAAGAGGACGAGCCAAAGATTGCTTTTCATTGCAAGATTCATGCTGTCGGGTATTATCTACAGCGGGCAACAACAATATTTTGACTTAAACATAAGCTAAATCATTATCAAAGCGTTCTGCCGAGCCTTGAAGGACTACCGAGTTTGCCGCCGAGCCAATCGTCCGTTCCACTACCGAGGCAATGAAAGATGTTAAAGCATCAATCTGCCATCTTCCGCCGAGACAGCAAAGTCTGGCAACACAATACAACTTAACATATTCAATGCAGTTTCACACTATAGAGCAGCATAACTTGACCCATTCTATCAATCTAATATATTCTATTATTTACATGTGTTTATTTACTTTTCTCTTAAACAAACTAAAATTAACTTGTGCATTTAATATTTTGTGTGCAGGAATTTACATTCGAGTTAGCTGTCCAATCCTCGTGGAAAACGATATCTTTAATATTACAAATTGACAAGAGTGTGCACTTGCGCTCATATTTAGAGAACACCCTAACTCTCTACAAGTTTTTGGCGCCGTTGCCGGGGATTGGCAACAATAAATTCGTTTTTATTTTTCTTCACTTTTATTTTATTGCATTTAATTTTAGTTTTTATTTTTCCTTTTTATTCGAAAAAAGAATTTTACAGTTTTCTTGTCTAGTGCATGACCAGAGCCAACCCATCGGCTGAAATCATTTTCATAGACGAGATCGAACGACGAGCAAGAAAACTAAAGAAAGAAGCAAGAGAAGCCCTCGAAGAAGCTAAAAAGGAAAAGCAGAGGCAACCATGGTCAACGACCAAAACGACAACCCTGCCAACAATGTCTGAAATGGTAGGGATGGACAACAAGATCCGCCACCTAGCTAGCAGCCCCCAAATTCCGCCCGGGCAGCTACAATATGTGCGCCCACCAGGGATTACTTGGAGCACTATTTCAGAGGATTTGATCCAACTGTCGCAGAGCTTGAAATTGAAGCAGATCACTTCGAGCTAAAACCAATGATATTCAATATGATAAACACATTGGGGCAATTTGGAGGAACTGCAACAAAAGATGCTCAACAACACTTGAAGGGATTCCTTGACATTTGCAGAGCCTTTAAGATAGATGGAGTCCATCAAGATGTGCTCAAGCAGAGATTATTCCCCTTTTCAATAAGGGATAGGTCAAAACAATGGCTAAACAACCAACCGCCAGGATCTTTCAACACTTGGACGGAGTTGAGCAAGGACTTCCTTGATCGTTTCAGCCCTTCAAACGTGACTAACAGATTAAGAAACGAGACCACTGCCTTCCGCCAAGGAGATGAAGAACCAATGTATGAAGCTTGGGAGAGATACCAATAGATGCTAAACAACTGCCTGCTTCACGGTTTCCCATCCTGGACTCAAGTGTCGATGTTCTATAATGGACTAAATCAACCAATGAGAATGATGCTCGACGCTTCAGCCAATGGAATCATCCTGGACGGACCACCCAAGGAGGTACTACAGATTCTGAATAGATTTGCAAAGAATGACTACAAGTTCCCTACAGCCCGCCGTGACGGCATAAGGCGGCCAGCTGTTGTGAATAAAGTAGAAGCCACTGAATCTGTCAATGCCCGTCTAGATAAATTGACACAACTGGTAATGAATATGGCCAAGTCCACAGGGAAAACATATGAGGCCAAGGCTTTGGATCCATTTTGTGATGAGTGTGGGGGTAACCACGATTCCTTTGAATGCAGTGAATCCGCCAACTTCATGGGAACTTATGAGAGGAACATCAGACCCAACACCAACACATACAACCCAATTTGGAAAAAAGTATCCACATTTCTTCTAGAGTAACCCTAACACTACTGCAAAACGAACCCAACAACCAGGAGGATATCAACAGAACCTGTCCCGGCAACAGCCTCAGCAGCAACAAAATATGAACAATAATTCATTAGAATCTACTTTACATACTTTTATATCCCGTACTAGTGATTTTATTGTTCATACTAATAAATTTATTGACAAGACTGAGTATTTCATGGATAGGACTGAGATACGGATGAACAACCAGGAGGCAGCAATAAAGAATCTGGACACTCAGTTTGGAAGGTTCCCCCAGATTATTAACACTAGGCCAATAAGGGGATTACCTAGTGATACTGAAATCACTAAGGGAAAAACCCAAGAGCAATGCAAGGTTATAACAACTATGAGTGGGATAGAGTTACAAGAGCCGTTAAATCTTGCTGTCGAGGAAACAACACCCGCTGATTCACCTGTTAAACAAAATCCAGTTCATGCCGCCAGAAATCTTGCCATGGAAGCCTCTAAGGAGGACAACACGGAAACACAAATAGGGCCGACGGACGACACTATAGATGACCAGACAGAATCCTAACCAGTTGCTCCTCCCAAAAACAAAACCTTGTCCAAGGCGAAAATCAAAGATACTAAACTTCCACCACCATTCCCACAGTGATTGAAAAAACAGAAGCATGGAATGCAGTTCAGGAAATTTCTGGATGTTCTGAAGCAAGTAAAAATCAATCTACCATTGGTGGAACTGATCGAACATATGCGCAACTATGCTAAGTTCCTAAAGGATATGGTATCTAAAAGAACAAGAATCGGGGAATTCGAGACAGTGGAAATAACAGAAGAATACATGGCAATGCTGCACAATAAGGTGCTGACCAAATAGAAAGATCCGGGCAGCTTCATAATTCCTTGTAAAATAGGCAGCAACCATTCCGTAAGAGCCCTATGTGACCTAGGGGCAAGCATCAACCTAATGCCCAAGTCTGTTTTCCAGAAACTGGGGATAAGAGACGCCCGCCCAACGACAGTAATGCTACAGCTAGCCGACAGAACTTATGTGCAACCAGAAGGAAAAATTGAAGACATCATTGTAAAGGTGGACAAATTCATTTTCCCTACTGGCTTCCTGGTACTAGACTGTGAGGCAAACAAAAGGGAACCAATAATCCTAGGGCAACCATTCCTAGCTACGGGCAGAACGCTGATCGATGTTGAAAATGATGAACTTACAATGAGGGTCAATGATTAGCAAGTAAAGTTGAACGTCTTCCAAACCATGAGGCAAGTTGATGATCCGGAAGAATGTCATCTAATGGAGGCCATCTCAAAATTCAATTTTGAAGCCAACAGACCTTGCCTGCAGTACGACTGCCGAGGTAGCAACCTTATCAACTGTCTAGGTAGTCATTTAGATACTTACTCCGAAGATGAACGATGCAGTGAATGGACAGAACAACAACTAGACGAGCAAAAAAGGCGTACTGGATAGCGAACATGCCATATAAGTATTTTGAACTTTTGAATTATACAAAAAAGGGTGGCAAAATGTTTAAACCATCTATTGAACAACCCCACCCTTAAATTAAAAACCTTACATGCGCAACTTAAGTATGCTTATTTGGGACCCAATGATACACTACCTGTAATAATTTCCTCCAAGTTGCAGCCTACACAGGAACAAAAATTGATAACGCTGTTGCGGCAGCACAAGAAGGCAATAGGCTGGACCATTGCAGATATAAAAGGGATAAGCCCAACAATCTGCATGCACAAAATCCAGCTTGAAAAGGATCAAAAGCTAGCTGTCGATGACCAGAGGAGATTGAACGATGCCATGAGGGAAGTTGTCAAAAAGGAGATAATCAAATGGTTAGATGCCGGCATCATATATCCTATATCCGATACAAATGGGTAAGCCCGGTACAATGTGTACCAAAGAAAGGTGGTATAATTGTGGTAAGCAATGATAATAATGAGTTAATTCTATCTAGGACGGTAACTGGTTGGAGAATATGCATGGATTACCGTAAGTTAAATAAAGCGACTAAAAAGGATAACTTTCCTCTACCTTTTATTGATCAAATGCTTGGTCTCCTTGCTGGAAAACCTTTCTATTGTTTCTTGGATGGATATTCAGGTTATAACCAGATTGCCATTACACCACAAGACCATGCCAAGACAACATTCACATGCCCATATGGCATCTACACCTTCCGAAGAATGTCGTTCGGATTATGCAACACCCCTCTCACATTCCAGCGTTACATGATAGACATTTTCTCCGACATGATAGAGAACTTCATGGAGATATTTATGGGCGACTTCTCTGTCTACGACAGCAGCCTCGACAGTTGCCTCGACAACCTCGAAAAAGTACTTACCAGATGAGAGGACACATACCTAATGCTCAATTGGGAAAAATGCCACTTCATGGTCGATGAAGGCATAATCCTGGGGCATAAAATCTCGGCACACAAAATAGAAGCAGATAAGGCTAAGATTGAAGTCATCGCCAACTTGCCGCCCTCGACCTCTTTCAAGAGCATTCGAAGTTTTCTAGGACACGTAGGTTTTTATCGTCGATTTATTGCAAAATTTTCTAAAATTTCTAAACCGTTGTGCACCTTGCTGGAACAGGATAAACCATTTAACTTCGACGAGGCATGCCTGGAAGCATTCAAAACTCTCAAAGAGAAGCTCGTGACTACACCTGTGGTACCCTGATTGGAGCCAACTCTTTGAGTTAATGTGTGACGCTAGTGATACTGCCGTCAGTGCCGCCCTCGGACAACGCATGGACAAAATCTTTCATGTCATCTACTACGCCAGCAAGACGCTGAATCCTGCCCAGACCAACTACACCACCACCGAGAAGAACCTATTAGCAGTAGTGTTCGCCTTCGATAAATTTCGACCCTATCTAATTGGAACAAAAGTTATCGTCCACATAGATCATTCAGCCTTAAAGTACCTGTTTGCAAAGAAGGATGCCAAACCTCACCTAATCCGTTGGATCCTTTTGCTGCAAGAGTTTGACCTAGAAATCTGAGACAGAAAGGGCACAGAAAATCAAGTGGCGGACCATTTATCCCGGCTTGAGAATGAAAAAGAAACGACACCCAACAGCGAAATCCATGATGCGTTCCCTGACAAGCAACTGTTACTTGCCTCTGCCCTGGTTGCAGCCTTGGAAGCTGTAGGCATCTCACTTACCGCCCATGAAGCTGTCGCGACAACAAAGTTAATAGCAACACCCTAGTACGTGGATATTGTTAATTACTTGGTAACTGGTGTTTTACCTTATGACCTTAACTACCAAGGAAAAAAATGATTCCAATGTGATGCTAAGCATTATTTTTGGGACGAGCCTTTATTTTTTAAAAACTGTGCAGATCAGGTCATTAGACGGTGTGACCCTGAGGATGAACAACAAGCCATACTATCTCAGTGCCATGCAGCACCATATGAAGGTCATTTTGGAGGACAGTGCACAGTAGCAAAAGTCCTCCAATCGGGCTTTTACAAACAGTGCGACAGATGCCAAAGAACATGAAACATTTCAAGAAGGAACGAAATGCCCTTGCAAACCATCCTAGAGGTGGAACTATTCAATGTTTGGGGGATTGATTTTATGGTACCATTCCCATCTTCTTGTGGCAATATGTACATCCTCCTAGCGGTTGATTACGTCTCCAAGTGGGTAGAAGCCATCGCCACCCCTCACAATGATGCAAAGACCATCTATAGATTCCTACATAAGAACATATTCACAAAGTTTGGGATCCCAAGAGCCATCATTAGTGACGAGGGAACCCATTTTGACAACAACTTAATTGCCAAGGCACTTCAAAAAGTGGGTGTCACACACAAGATTGCCGCGGCATACCATACGGAAACAAATGGGTAGGCAGAGATTTCGAACAAATAAGTTAAAACCATCTTGGAAAAAGTTGTCAACCCAAATAGGAAAGATTGATCACTGAAGTTAGACGATGCTCTTTGGGCATATCGAACAACGGACAAAATGCCACTTGGAATGTCCCCTTATCGACTAGTATACGGTAAGGCCTTCCACCTCCCAGTTGAAATAGAACACAAGGCGTATTGGGCAGTCAAGGCGGTAAACATGAATTGGGAGCAGGCTGGCGAAAAGAGATTTCTAGATCTGACCGAAATGCAGGAATTCAGGCTTGAAGCATACGAGAATGCCAAGCTATACAAAGAAAAAGTCAAAAGGTGGCACGATAGCAAGATCCAACAAAGGCAGTTCCTGCTCGGGTACCAAGTGTTGCTGTTCAACTCCCACTTGAAGCTGTTTCCTGGGAAATTAAAGTCTAGATGGTCAGGACCGTTCAAGGTGGTCCACGCTTTCCCACATGGTGCCGTGACAGTAAAACCAATTAACAGAGGGGCAAAATTCAAAGTTAATGGGCAGGGGTAAAAGCATTATGTAGGAGATTCTTTCCCGAGTGAACATGAAGTATTCACTCTGGGGGATGCCCACCCCACTGTGACATAATTTTTATCTTTCCACATATTTATTGTTTTATCTATTTAGGAGTAGATTTTAATTGCTTAGGACTAGATTTTATTTTCAGTTGCGTTATTACTATTTATTCCCGTCTCACAACTATTTATCTAGATACAGACCTGAAATAATCAAGCCACCATGCACAACAGAGGGCAACATTGCTCAGCCAACTACCACAACCCGCCATTGACGACATAATAGATAACTCCTCCGAATCATCTCCACTATCTGACAACAACCAAGTCCAAGTTTTCTTTCCCTATCTCATGTTTATTTTTCAGTTCTTTTTTTTTATTTTGTGCATTGAGGGCAATGCCCATCTCGAGTTGGGAGGGGATTAGCACTCATCATTGTTTAGGCATATTTAGATCATATAGGTTGCATTTGTACTTGCCTAAAAATTAATCAAGAAAGAAATTTTTTTGTTAGAACTTGTGCCTATGATAGGATAACCGACTTTAAAATTTTCACACCACATAAAAGAACTTATATTTGGGGAAAGCATGAAGTAAACTTAGAATTTTTCTATAAATTCCAAAAATAAAAACAAAACACTATTATCACTTGCTGAATTTGATTGAATTTTTGATAAAAATTGCATGCTTGAATTATTTGTAAAATTCTAACATGGTTGCAGGAAGCTGCTGCGGCAGGTAACAAACATAAAAAGAGAAAGCACTACCACGCCAGGAAAGAAAAAAATATATATGCCATTTTTCCCTAGAGGTGAATGAAAGTCTTCACGTGATGACTCTACTCAATGGGTTTGGGGTTTTGTAGTTTGCTCCTATCTTAATTTCAGACCTAAAGTGTAGTTTTGATGAGCTAAAGCCCTTATTGCCATGATTATAAATTGTGCTTAACTGTGCTGCCACAGCAACAACCTTATATTACCATGACAATATCTTTGTTTACTTAGAATATTCTTCAGATTCAGCTTGTACACAGTTTCTGCACACACTACACTAGCATTATATTTAAATTCTGAGGTAATTCATGCTATTCTCCTTTCACTAAACTAATGATAGGTGCCACGACCTTGAGGTGCTAAATCAAGTTTAAAACATGTTCTTCTTTCTGATTAATGTAATGGCAAGTATATTTAGGATTGCATTGCTTGAAGACAAGAAATAGTTCGAGTTTGGGGGTGTGTAAAATGCTCGTAAGTCCTATATTTTGTATGTATTCCATCTCATATTATTGTTGTTCTTAAGTGCATTTTAGGCATATTTAGGTACATGCATGCATTATTTACAATATTCTTTACTTTACATTGTTTCTATTGAATATCTTTGAGTTGGTGAGAAAATATATTGTTTTAGTTTAGTTTTAGTTTCAGGTGCTAGAAGCTGTTAGAAGGAGGAGAAAACTGAGGAGCTGATGCTGAGGCAGCAAGCCAACGAGCTGTATAGAAGCAGTTTAACACAGAGAGATATGCTGCCAAGTAGCTTCCATCGCCATATCTGTCGCCCAGGGCAGCAACTTGAGGAATTGGAAAACTGGAGTGCGATTGGAAGAGCATAAATTTCTGAGTCCAATAAGCCCATCCACGCAATTTACTGATACCAGAAACAACAAACAGAGCCGCCCAAGGGGAAATTATCCAAGGCGGCCTAAACTTACTTGTGGCACAAGGAGTCCAACTTCAAGTCAAAGAATTCAAAATTTAAAGGATGCATTCAATGCAAAAGCTACTTTATCATGAGGAAGACTTCTACTCCAAGGAGGACTCAACCTAGGCTATGCCCTATATATACCCGATCCATACCTTGTATTTTAGAGAACTCATAGTTGACATAACTTAGTTTCTCTTGTGTTTTCTTGCTGCCACTATGTTCTAAATTCTCTAGGGTTTGGGTTATGTTGTAAAGTAGTTGTGAGGATGGTTGTTTATGTTTAAGTTTGTTTTTGCAATAAATTCAATGTTTGCTTATTTCACATTCTTCATTGTTTTCAATTGTGTTCGAAAGATCGATTGGGAGCAATCCATTTGTTTGGCATCGAGAGAGTCAAACTCAGGAAAGAAGTAAGCACGATCTAATCAATACCATGTGTTGATCAATCCAACCTAGACATAGGTTAGTGTTTAAGGTGGCTAAAAGAGGACGACCCAAAGGTTGTTGTTCATTGCAAGATTCACGCCGACATGTATTATCTGCAGCGGGAAACAACAATATTCTTACTTAGACATAAGCTGAATCATTATCGAAGCGTTCTACCGAGCCTTGAAGGACTGCCGAGTTTACCGCCGAGCCAATCGTCCGTTCCACTGCCGAGGCAGCGAAAGTTGTTTAAGCATAAATCTGCCATCTTCCGCCGAGACAGCAAAGTCTGGCAGCGCAATACAACTTAACCTATTTAACACAGTTTCACACTACGGAGCAGCATAACTGTAGAGTGTCCATAAGTTCTATATTTTGTACACATTTATGCCCTTATTATTACTGTTCTTAAGCCCATTTAGGCATATTTAGGTGCATTGCATGCATAATAACAATATTTGCTCTTTTACCATGCTTTTATTGAATATTCAATATTTGGTTAAGAAACGATACTATTTTAGTTATATTTCTTTTTCAAGTGTTGTAGCTGTGTAGAGGAAGAGAGAACAGGAAAGCAGGGAGAAAAAGGAACTGTACTGAAGTAGTTGCAAAGTGTCACCAAAGACGCTGCCATAGCAGCCAGCCGCCTAGGCGGCAATACACCGACTCAGCCAAGATGGGTTGCGATTTATAGAGGATGATTTTCTGAATCCAACAAGCCCATCCTTGAAATTTTTTGAAGCCTGGAACGGTGTGCAGAGCAGATTAAAGATTGATAAGTAGGGGTACTTATCTTACTTGCTGGAGAAGGCAACATCCAAAAAGAGTCCACATTCAAGTCAAAGAAGTCAACATTTAATGTAAAGCAGCTTTAAAGACTTCAACTCCAAGGATGACTCAAACTTAAGGCCATGAGCCCTATGTATACCCATATATTCGAGGGTGTAGGGGCATAGAGGGACAACATTTTTAGATAACCCTAGCTACCTCCTAGTCTATCACAGGGTTTAGGTTTTTGTATGCAAAGTAGTTGTGAGAAACGGTTGTAAGAGTTTAAGTTGTTTTTGCAATAAAATACTCTGAGTTTTTTTAATTCATGTGCTTCACTTCCTTCAATTAGTTCCAAAAGTCCAGTTGAAGAATCCATTTGTCGGGCACGAAAGTGTCAAACTCACGAAAGAATTAAGCACAGTCTAATCATGACGAGGTGTTGACTAATGCAGCTTAGACATAAGTTAGAATTTCAGCGGCTAAAAGGAGCAACCAAACATTAATTGACTGTGTTAGGTTTACGCTGAGATTGCTAGGTATTGCCTAAATCACACAACAACAGAATCCTAGCCTAGAGATAGGTAGGATCACTTCAGAATTGCTTCGCCGAACTTGGAGTATCTGCCAGATTTACCGCAGGGACTTCTCTTCATCTCACCTGCCGAGACAACAAAAGTTGCAAGAGCAGAGTGCCGCCGTCTCAATCCGCCATTACCCGCTAAGGCAGCAGATCGTGGCAGCGCAAAACACACTTAATCTTTACAACGCATTCTACACACTACTAAGCTACAACTACCTGGCCCAATCTATCAACCTAATCTCTTTTTCTCTTCAATTACTTGTGTTTTTACTTTTATGCTTTTTAATATTTAGAAATTTAATTGTGCAAGATCTATTTCCTGCTGCAGGTAAACACTTATAGAAGTTGTTCCAATCCCTGTGAGAGACGATATTTTATATACTATAACTTGATAGGAGTGTGCACTTGCGCTCATAAATAGAGAACACCTAATCGCTTTACAAGTTTTTAGCGTCGTTGCCGGGGATTGACAACAACAATTGCGTTTGAATTCCTGCACTTCTACTTTTAGTTTTTGGCATTTAAATTTCTGTTTATTCTATTTTTCAAAAAAAATTATGCTTCTTGTCTGTCTTTGGTGTATGACCAGGGCAAACCCTAAATCTGAGCTCGTATACGAAGAAGACATCGATAAGAAGGAGAAAAAGAGAAAAGAGATTTGCCAGAAAATGGAAGTCCACCATACCAACCCAGACACATGCCCAACACCTAGTCGCCAGGGTGGCAAAGATGGCAACCAACACCCCCCCTTAGGAGAGGAAGGACATACCTGGACGAAAATCCAAACACAAAACCCTCAGGAAGTGGTTATGTTTGGGAGATGCACCTCCCAACATAACCTAATTTTTATTTTTGCAATAAATTCAAGATGGGTTGCCATCTTTGCCGCTCTAGCGGGACATACACCAAAGACAAACAAGACACATAATTTTTTTTTATTTTTTTTATTTTTTTGAAAAATAAAATAAACAAAAATTTAAGTGCAAAAACTAAAGTAGAAGTGCAGAAATTCAAACGCAGTTGCTGTTGCCAATCCTCGGCAACGACGTAAAAAACTTGTAGAGTATTTTGGGTGTACTCTATTTAGGAGCGCAAGTGCACACTCTTGTCAAGTTATAGTATATAAGATATCGTCTCCCGCAGGGATTGGAACGACTCCTATGAATTTTTTTCTGCACAAGGAAATAGTAAATTGCACAATTTAATTTCTGGATATTGTAATGTATAAAAATAAAAACACAAGTAAATTAAGATATGGTTAGGGAGAGATAAGGTTGATAGAGTGGGTTAGGTAGTTGCAACTCAGTAGTGTGTAGACTGCGTTGTAAAGCCTAAGTGTATTTTGCGCTGCCACGATCTGCTGCCTCGACAGGTAATGGCGGATTGAGGCGGCGGTAACTTTCGCTGCCACATCAAAACTCCGAGCTTGCAACTTTCGCTGTCTCGCCATGTGAGATGAAGGGAAGTCCCGACGGCAAGTCTGACAGATACTCCAAGTTCGGCAGAGCAATTCTGAAGTGGTCCTTTCTATGTCTAGGCAAGGATTCTGTCACCACATGATGTAGTCAATACCTAGCAATCTCAGCGTAAACCTAATACGGACAATCGTCATTTGGTTGCTCCTTTTAGCCGCTGAAATTATAACTTATGTCTAAGCTGAATTAGTCAACACCTCGACATGATGAGACCGTGCTTACAACCTTCCTATTACCGAACAAACAAACATAGTTCACTTCTGTTGATTTCCGAGCACATCAAAGTTACATAACAAACAAACTTGTACAAATTTCATCATTTACAATAGAAACACAACAACAATAATACATACATACATACATATATATATATATATATATATATATATATATATATATATATAAACACTTTTGAATCTAAAATGTTTTTCTTGTATATTCGAATCTGCTTTTTTTATTCGAATATGTTTTTTTGGTATTTGAAATTCTGTTTTTATTTATATTCGAAACTGACCTTTTTTTGTAATTCGGATTTTTGTTTTTTTAATTCGAATACATTCTTCTATTTCTTTTTTGACTCGAATTTGCAGAAACTTACAATGAATCCAACAACCTAGGCTTTGATTACCACATGATAAGGGGCAGTCTGCCGAAACGAGCTATCCTCGTTTGTTACAGATCTAGGAATGTTGTAGGCACGTTCCTTAAATAAAAACGACAAGGAAACAACAAAAAATATACGACATATTTATGTTAAATAGGAACTTAAAGATGAACAAGAATAAAAGTAATAATAATATAGAGTAAGATGATAATTCTGGCATTTTGGAAAGAACTTCAAACCATAGTGAAGAAGGCTTCAAAAATGGCCGATGTTGGAAACGCTAAACTCGAAAGAACTTGCACAATCTACTGAGCAAACCCAAATCAATATGTTTAACGTCGTAGGACTTGGACCCGCTAAATAACAATTTAGGAACCCGAAGTATCAATGACAAACAAACAAGTTTGAGTGTCGAATAGTTTTAAAAAGAACTGAAAAGAGAAATTCTCTCAAGTGTAATCTTTATTCAAAGTTAGTAACCATGTTACATTGTTTTAATATATATATAGTATAAAAAGGTAGCTGGCCGAAAATACAATTTGTGGCTAATATTCAGCCATTCAAAATTAAACAAAACTACATATAACTTCCTATGGGCAGATTGAATTTCGGCCATGCATTTGAAATGTGGGTGGCGCCACCATGCACATTTTACATGTGCAAAATGTTGGAAATTCAAACATGCAACCCCTTGTTCTTATCCATAATCTTTGCCGCATCAAATGAGAGGAAAGAAGGCTCAGCTGCCTTGGCTTTACTAGGCGCACATGGGGCTGATCACGTATGGACCATGCACACTCATCACACACGTACACTTGGTCTTATCAAACACATATATAATAATAATAATAAGTCACCTTATAATAAACCTAAACTAAACCAATATAAAAACATTATAAATCATACTCAAACACACCTAATAATTAATATAATATAAATATGTCACATATCAACATGCAACACATTAAAAGTCCTATCTTCTAAGGCACAAACATTATCAAATGATTCAGAAATGTCAGTACAAGTAAGGAAAAGAGCTTCCCTGAAATATTTTGCCCTAGATCATGTAATTGGTCCTAACGGTAAGACCTCCGGATCAACAACATGTGCTGGTGAAGATGTGCTCACATCAATCATATTAATTAGTAAAATCACATTAACCACAATAATATTTCAATTACATAAAACATAGTCGTATAATAGTAACCTGAAAAGTTAATGAAATATTCAGAAATAGTCACACGTGCTAAAAATAATAAATAACCAAATAAAAGTGTTCGAGTCCGAAATTACAAATAAATCCAATGATAAAATAAAGTCTATAAATTAGAAATAGTTCATACTGATAATATGTTATAAGTCTGATAAACGAGGTCCTCCAAGTACTGTATGCCTAAGTCTGAGTATCTGAAATAAGAACTAAGAAGGAGTCAACTATAAAGCTCAATGTGTCTCCAAAGTGCAAAAAGAATCATACAATAAGTTAATTCGATCATCATGTTCAAAACCAAATAGACATTCCGATTTACAAATATGTATGAAAATGATGTATGAGACACAATGACATGTACCCACCTACATCACCGTCCGAAGAGTAAGGTTCCCCCAAACCACTCTCTGCATCGTCACCATCCGAAGTGGAACTCAGCCCGAAGGGTAGAGCCACTGATCCGAAGTAGGATTCGAACCAAATGATGAAACTGCTAAACTTCCCCGTACAATTTCCCAACCCAATGATATGACATGTTATCTGATTTTCTAAATCTGAATGCAATCTTGTTTATTAACAAAGATGCATGCACACATAGTCTAATATTAAATACTCCTATTCTGATATATGTTGCATGGCATACCATCATACAAATCATGTCATGTACGACAATTCCTCAGAACATGTCATAATCATACAACAAACAGATCATGCCATAATCACAAATCATACCAACAATCATGTATACACACATAGCACTGTAAAACATATAGCACAAGCAGAGAACAAACCTTAGGTTGCTAATAACTCAACATCGATAGTGAAATCTCCCACACTCAGTTCTAGCACTAGGTCGGACAAAATCAGCACTTACGATAGTAAGAACTAATAAGTTCCACTACTACTATGTCATATCACTAATATATTAATAATCAACAATATCAAACCAAACTCATGAGCATATATCAAAGATTGAGCAACAGGAGGTCACCCATGTGAACGAGGAAAAATCTTTGTGTCCAAATCAACGTCACCTGAACACAAGATTAATTCGGATCAGATTTCGATATACACAATTCTCAAAGTACTAAATACACTTAAGTGTAAACACCAAAATAGTCTTTTGGGTTTGAATTTGGGAAAACAAGTATAGGATTTGGAATCAGAACGTCGAAAAATGTAAAGTTAACTTTGATTGAAAAGGTCAATGCCAGAAAGTCAATGATCAACGGTCAACGATGGCGGTTAACAGTCAACGGTGGCAATGACATCATCAAGATCAATGCTGACATCATACCCCACTGTCAGCGATAACATCACCTAATTCGGTCCAGATACTGGTTTGGTCTAGTTTACAGTTCTGTCTAATAGGTCCGGTTCAACTCCTTGGTTCGATCCACTAGGTTGGTTTGGTTCGGTTCAACAGCCCGGTTTCGTTCACTCTCACCCTTGGGCTCAACTCAATTTGGACTCTCTCTCTTACATGGGTTTCCCCTCTAAGCTCAACCACATATTTGATGAGATCTAATTCAAGGACTTTCAACCACCTTAATGAAGGATTTCAACAAGGATCAATTGACCTTTAATTTAGGGAGTTCCTTCATCACCTTACTTTAATATTAGTTTTATGATAATAGAATTTAACATATGAGTTCACAATTTTAACTTAACTAATTTTCATGATTTTAAGTTATATTCCTTAGTTCAATTAATGATTAACTACCTATATTGAGAGACACATTTCACTTACAATTGTTTATTATTTTGCAAGGACAAAAAATTATACGAGAGATGGATATATGAAGATGATAACCAAGCTTTTGGATGGACAAAATACCAGCCATGCACGTAGAATAAAATCATAGAAGATGCCTACCCGGATTCGGCTACAACAAGGAGGAAAGAAAATTTTTCAAAGTGAAGCATTGTGTTCTTTGGACTCCAACATTAAAATTATTGCAAGCAACATGAAATCGGTCAACAATATAATTACATTATATGTTATAATTATAAAATAAGCAAGAATTGAAGCTCAATTACGAAGCAACTATTCGGCAGCCTAAGGGGACTCTTCATTCTAGTCGAACCAATGCAACCATTCAAGAGCCATTGTTTCATTTTCAAATTGGAACCCTTCATGACCGAATAATTTCATGTCTTTTCGGCCAAAGGAGCATTCTAGCATTATAAATAGCCTTGTAACTTCAATTGAAAATCATCTTTTGTCATACTCTTGAATTATTGAAATCAAATTTCATTTGTGAGGTTTTTCTTTCACTTTGTTCTTTGCGAACATATCAATTTCAAGTCAGCATTGTTTACTTTGGTGTCTTCGATTCCATCAATTGATACTTGTGGTTCCTTTATTGATACCTAGAGGGTCCAAGTCCACCCCAACCGGCTAGATAAGTGTCACAAGATTCGGGTCTTAAGTCTCTGATACTTAAGGTTCATCTTACCTTTGAAAGCCACCCTTATTTCCTTCTACTTTCATCGATTTAATTCTCCATCTACCATGTTGAGTGGATCAATGGATTGATCAAAGCCCAGAGGGGGGTGAATTGGGTTTTCAAAATTGTTGGAGAAAGTAGAATAGCTAAAAATGAAGAACAAGAGATTTTAGAGTGGTTCAAGTTCCAAATGAACTCTACATCCACTACCTTAGCTACCACTAAGGATTTTCCAACAATCCACTAATTGCTCTTCCCCTTTTCAAGGCTTAGGAGGGAACCTTTACAATACCGGTCAAATTTTCTACCCAAAATTTGACCAAAACCTCACAATAGTACAAAAAAGAAATTAAGGGAAGAAAGATATCTTTCAATACAAGATTGCCCCTTTAAATACAATCACTCAACCCAAATTTGAATACAAGATCAGAATTGAACACAACACAATTTGGGATTTTACAAGAGATAGGAAATTAGGCACTTTGAGCTTGGATTTTTGTAAGGATGTTTCTTTTTGATGCAATAGTTGTTGCTAGTCTTCAATTGGCTTCAATTTATACTTTCTCCATTAATTCTAGCCGTTTGGGTGGTTAGGGTATTGAATATTGCCGTTGGGACCCTCTTTTTCCACCATAAATACACTTTTGCAGCTTACCGTGTCGGTACACGAGGACCCGTATCGATACCTGTCTCAAAACAGAAAGAGCTGTTACACAATAACAAGAGGGGCGTATCGATACACGTGTAAGCATATCGGTACGGGACATGGGTCGTTTTGATACGGGGAACATCCGTATCGATGCAATTATATCCACAAAGCTCACTGGAAGTTTCCGTATCGATACGGCAAGGGGCGTATCAGTACGGGACAACCACCACTTTAAATTTCAGTTACCTAACAACTGACACCAACGGTCAAAAACATTAAAAGCTTTCGAATTTAAAATTCTATTAACTCCCTATCGATACGGGGACACCGTATCGGTACACCATTCAAACTCCTTCAGTTTTACAGAGAGAGCGTATCGATACAGATACAATCTGTTTCGATACGCTGTTTCGATATGGTGAGGGGCGTATCAAAAAACGTTTCTCCAATATCCAACTTCGTAAAAAAGGTATCGATACGGCTAGAAGCGTATCGATACGCCTGAACGTTTTTCAACAGTTTGGCCTTGGAACACTTAGAAAATATTTTGAAGTTTGAGTTTTTCAAACTAGATTAAAGCCTTGTTGATTTGAGATCTTTTGAGGGACTTAAAAATCTTTTTCAAGTTTTCAATTTTATCCTTAAAACACTTTGTTATATCAAAATCAAACATAGGTTTTACATACCATCATCTCTTATTCCATTTCTTTTATTCATTTTCAACTTCCATATTTCAATTTGAGATATGGAAATTTTCATCTCATTCTATCCTTTCTAGCCCCTTCAATTTCACCTATCTTTCACCCTACTTCATCACTAAATCACCAAGACAACCCATTCTTCCTATCCTTCGAAATCCTTCAATTCTCAACCAAATTCTTCAATTCTTTCGACCAATCTCTTCATTTATATTCCAATTGAAAATCTGGAACGTTTCAAAATTGTTCAACTTCATTTGGTCGGTCAATTGAAGACTTCTTTCCAACCTACCCTTAATGACTAACCTTCTAGCCTGTTTCGACCACCCTACTTTCCAGTCCTATAACTTTCTCATTCCTAAATATTTTCCCCAAAATTCTTGACCCTAAACCGTAGCCCTATGTCCCATATACAACATATTAAAAATTTAGCACTTTCTAAAACCATTTACCCTTCCAATAGAACCCTCAAAGTACCCTACTCGAAAATTGTCCAACCAGACTTATTCGACCCTACAACCCTTCCTAGCCAAAATTCTCTCAATTGCTTCCTCTATTCTCTATACTAACCTATAACTATATTGTACCTTGTTGTATTAAGCATTTGTTTGTGCAGGAATACTTGCATCTGGAGGGAGATTTGCTTATTTTCTATGTCCGAGAACAATCATAGATCGAGTTGTCCCTTCAAGTAAGACATCACCAATTCGGTCCTTGATGACAACAATTGGACCTCCCGAAGGGGTTTGTATCAAGTGGTATCAGAGCTACTTGAAGCCAAGACAAGTCTCCACCAATTGCACAACAAAAATTAAGTGCAATTATTGAAGAAAAGAAAGTGCAACGGGTAGTGCCCGAAACTTGTCTCCAACAATCAAATTGAAGAATCAAAAGATGGAATTATAAATCTACAAAAAGATAGCAACCAAATTTTGGAGGAACGTTAAAACATTGATTGTTCTCGTGCCAAGGAGGTTAGTGACTCTTCCAAAGAGTTGTAAGTGATACATTTTCAAAAATTGCTTTTCATTTTCCTTCCTAACCTTTCCTTACATCTTTTCATCCTTTTTTTTCACTTCCTACCCTTTCATTCTTACCTTTTCAAACCATTCCTACCCTTTTCTACCATCAAAACTCTTCACCAAATCATTTGGATCCTTTCACCCATCTTGGACTACAAGTGTCATACATTAACATTTCAAGACTCCATAGTCTACAATTTTTTTTCCTTTGACAGGTTTGAGTGCTTCAAACAGGGATTTTGTTCAAGGAAATAGAGTGGTAAAAGGCATTTGAGCCTGTGAGACTAGAAGGGGAATTGAAAAAAGCCAAGTACATTCCTGAGTGCAAAAACGAGAGATTGAGTGAAGTGACATCAAATTCTACTTTTCTAAAAGTGACTAAGTGAGGGTTATTTATATTTTTGTTTGTTTTATTACTTTGTGTGTTTGTTTTTAATCATGTCTAGTAGAGGAAGTATACATGGTCAAGAGGCTCAAGAAGATGACATGCAAATCTTAATGAGGGAATTTACAAGAGTCACGAGAGCCGAACTAGAGCCTATTCATGCACGCATAACACAACTTGAAATTTCTCAAAGAGATCCTACTACTCAAGTTTAACCACTAGAGGAACAAGAGGCTAAATTTGGAGCCAATAATGTCCATCAAGCACCTCAACCAAATGCTAGGAGAAATGATCAAAGGGGAAGAGAGCCCTTGGATGATGACCTTAGCAACATCAACGTTAGTGTGCCGCAATTTCAAGGAATTTCTGATCCCGAGGCATACTTAGCATGGGAGAGCGAGATTGAGCACATCTTTGATTGCCATAATTATTCAAAGCAAAAGAAGGTGCGAATGGATACTCTTGAATTCATTGACTACGCTCTCATATGATGGTATCAATTAAACATTTCTCGAAGATATAATGGAGAAGGTCCCGTAATAACATGGCGAGAAATGAAGGCCATCATGAGAAGACGTTTTGTTCCTACACATTACCATAAAGACCTCCTTCAAAGGTTACAATCACTAAGACAAGGCAATAAAAGCGTGGAGGACTACTATAAAGAAATGGAGATTGCCATGGTTTGTGCCAACATCTATGAAGACCGAGAAGCCACTATGGCAAGGTTCCTCGCTGGACTTAATGTTGACAAAGCCAATGTCCTTGAACTCCAACACTATGTTGAGTTAGAAGACATGGTGCATATGGCCATCAAGATAGAGAGGCAAAACAAGAGGAAGCCATATAGGAGCAATCCAAGTGCTTCAAGTTTACGGTGGAATCTCAAGCCTTCTAAGAAGATCACACCCATTCCAAAGGAGTCATTGCCTAAATCAAAGCAAAATTTTGGTGGAGGACAACAAGATTAAGCCTATGGTCAACAAAGAAAGGACAAGAGACATTCAGTGCTTCAAGTGCCTTGGAAGAGGACACATTTATAGCCAATGTCCTTTTTTTCTCGGCAAATAAGATTTTATTAAAATTAAAAGGTCCTAAAAATCTTCGACCTAAGTTGTGAGCCTCATTAAAAACCTCCCTAATCCTAAATGAAGGAAAAGAGTACAACACAACTAGGTATGAGTAGAACAACAAAAATCAGCAATACATAACACTTTACTGATTGAATGCTTCTTCCCACCCATGCAAGCAACGCCTATGAATTTTGGTTCTCAAAAACTTTACTTATTCGAACCCAGTTCCCACCTAGCTTTGAACAACTCATATTGATACCTTCCTCCCTTGCTAAGTGGTCCGCCAATCCGTTCATAGCTCCTAACAAGAACACTATGCTTGTCCTAGATAATGGTGACATTATGTCCGACCGTGAAGCAGAGGAAAAAGGAAATCTCTCCCCCACCAAAAGAAGAAAACTTAGAAGAAGAGGAAGAGGAGTTAAAGGAACTCACAAAGCCAACCAGAGAAATCCATGTAGTGAAGAAGGCCTTAAGTGTTCTAGCCAAGGAAGAAGACAAAGAGCGAAGGAAAAACATTTTCCACACAAGATGCTGAGTGGAAAAGGACGTATGCTCTTTAATCATTGATAGTAGTAGTTGCACTAATGTGGCTAGCACTTTCTTGATTAACAAGATAGAGTTGAAGACCTACTAGCATCCAAATCCCTATCAACTTCGCTGGCTTAACAATGAAGGAGAGTTGAAAGTGAACAAGCAAACCTTAGTGCCTATTTCCATTGTACACTATAAAGATGAAGTATTGTGTGACGTGGTACCCAAGCATGTGAGTCATCTACTATTTGGACTTCTTTGGTTGTATGACAAGATGGTCATACATGATGGTTACACAATTTGCTATTCATTCAAGCACCAAGGCAAGTTAGTGAACCTTACACCCTTGATGCCTAAACAAGTGAGACATGACCAAGTGCAAATGAAGAAGTACATTGAAAATTCAAAGGTCAAACTTGAACAAGCACAAGACAAAGGGAAAAGCAAGGTGACTCATGATGAAAAGAGGCCTATTGAAATTAAGAAAGGTGACCCTACACATGAAACATTATGTTCATTCAAAAAGAGGGGGCCACATTCATGGATCAGAAGGCCACCTCGACAAACACTTTTCTCTTCCATTTCTTATATTTTGGAAAGAAAACATCATTACAAAGAAGAGGGATTATGAGAAGATAACATAACTCCTACAAAAGTCTTCAATTTAGGGACAAATTTCCTCAAAGAAGGGGGTGATGAGATCCAATTCAAGGACTTTCCACCACCTTAATGAAGGATTTCTATAAGGATCAATTGACCTTTAATTCAGGGAGTTCCTTCATCACCTTACTTTAATATTAGTTTTATGATGCTTGAATTTAACATATGAGTTCACAATTTTAACTTAACTAATTTTATTATTTCAAGTTATATTCCTTAGTTCAATTCATGATTAACTACCTATATTGAGAGACACATTTCACTTACCGTTGTTTATTATTTTGCAAGGAAAAAAATTCATATGAGAGATGGATATATGAAGATGAGAAGCAAGCTTTTGGATGGATAAAATACCATCCACGCATGTAGAATAATATCATAGAAGATGCCTACTTGTATTCGGCTACAAAAAGGAAGAATGCAAAATTTTCAAAGTGAAGCATTTTGTTCTTTGGACTCCAATGTTCAAATTATTTCAAGCAACATGAAATTGATCAACAATATAATTATATCATATGATATAATTATAAAATAAGCAAGAATTCAAGCCCAACTACGAAGCAACTATTTGGTAGCCTAAGGAGACTCTTCATTTTAGCTGAACCAATGCAACCATTCAAGAGCCATTGTTTCATTTTCATATTGGAACCCTTCATGGCCGAATGATTTCATGTCTTTTCGACCAAATGAGAATTCTAGAATTATAAATAGCCTTTTAACTTCAATTGAAAAACATCTTTTGTCATACTCTTGAATTATTGAAATCAAATTTCACGTATGAGGTTTTTCCTTCACTTTCTTCTTTGCGGACATACCACTTTCAAGGCAACATTGTTTACTTTGGTGTGTTCGATTCCATCCATTGATACTTGTGGTTCCTATATTGCTATCTAGAGGATCCATGTCCAACCCTGGCTGGCCAGATAAGTATCACAAGATTCGGATCTTAAGTGTCTAATACTTAATGTTCATCTTACCTTTGAAAACCACCCTTCTTTCCTTATACTTTCATTGATTTAATTCTCCACCTACCATCAACTCTTCTTCCATTTCATTTATTCATTTTCAACTTTTGTATTTCAATTTGAGATCTGGAAAATTTCATCTCATTTTATCCTTTCTAGCCCCTTCAATTTCACCCATCTTTCACCCTACTTCATCACCAAAACACCAAGACAACCCATTCTTCCTATACTTCGAAATCCTTCAATTCTTTCGACCAATCTCTTCATTCATATTCCAATTGAAAATATGGAAAGTTTTATAATTTTCCAATTTCATTTGGTCGGTCAATTGAAGAATTCTTTCCAACCTACCCTTAAAGACTACCCTTCCGCCTGTTTCGACCACCCTAATTTCCAGTACTATAACTTTCTCATTCCTAAATCTTTTTCCCAAAATTCTTGACCCTAAACAGTATCCTTACATCCCATCTATAACATATAAAAAATTTAGCCCTTTCCAAAATCATTTACCTTTCCAATTGAACCCTCAAAGTACCCTACCCAAAAACTGCCCAACTAGCCTTATTCGACCCTACCACCCTTCCTAGCCAAAATTCTCTCAATTGCTTCTGCTACTCTCTATACTAACCTATACCAATATTGTACCTTGTTGTAAATATAATTTGTTTGTGCAGGAATACATGCATTCTGAGGGAGATTTGCTTGCCTTCTAGGTCCAGGAACAATCATAGATTGAGTTGTCCCTTTAAGTGAAGACATAACCAATTCGGTCCTTGATTGCAACAATTGGATCTCTCAAAGGGGTTCATATCACACACCAGCCCGAAACCTCCATCGTCTTTAGCAACCCAAAAACATTAGGGTTTACCAACCCTCGACGGTGGCAGCTAGACCAATAACTCGACGACGACGGCTCACCAAAAACACTTCCGGTGACCACAAAAGGTCATTTTCAGCCTACAGAAGGCAACGAAAAAGTTACACACCCGAACCAAAAAGAAAACAAAAGGAAAAGACCACTCGAACTCTTGCCCGAACCCAGAACTGAGCGAAGAACGAATGGGAACGACGTCACACACAGAAACCTAAGGAGTTTCGATTAGTTTTCGGGCAAAGGAAGGTTATTTTATGTAACCCCCTTAACCCGGCCTAGACGGTTGACCCGAATTAAGAAAGTCACACGGGGAAAACCAAAGTCAACCCGAAAGTCAACCTTGATTAACGACCCTTTTTTTTCTTTTTAATCTTGTCTAGATGCACGTTAGCCCTAATTGTGATCACTCAAACATCATACTCAAAGATCAAAAACATCAGAGATCAAACAGGGACCCAATTGAACAAATTACAACTTTAGGGACCAAATTGTAAATTCTGATAACTTTAAGGACTTAACCAGATTTTAAGTTACCAACTTAAAATTAATCATGTTTCATGCTTCTCTGCCAAATTTCAGCTCAAACGGACATCTCAAGCTCATACAATTGCACAAACAAGATTCAGGACCAAAATGCAAACAATTCAAAACATTTAACTGCCAATGTCAGCCCCCAACGGTCACCCGTTCCGAAACAGGCAGAGCCCGTTTCGAAACGCGGGGCCGTTCCGCAACGCGTACCGAAACAGGTGACTGGCAGAATGCTTTCCGTTTCGAAACGGGCTCTACCGTTTCGGACGCCTGGGCTGATTCAGGGCATCCGTTCCGAAACGGTAGTCCCTGTTCCGAAACGCCCTGCACATAATGCAGAAAAAGACATGCTTAAACACGCAATTGACTATTCGAACAAACTCCAAAAGCCACCAAACTTTACCAACATGCAATTCAACATATAAGAGACATTCTTGCATCAACAATTCAACCATATATCCACATATATGAAAAGCCCCAAATCTATAGGCATGCTTCCTACACAAGCAACCATTCAAGAATAAACTTCCAAATCAATCTCATAAAAGCCAAATACATGTTCCAACAACATTAACAACATAAAACCATTCTTGTCCGAACATATACAAACGCATAAACACATCCCAAGAGATTCTACCCCATTGCCTTTATTAACTATAGCTATTCACCGAGACATACATCTCAAATGGAGTCCTCCTTGAATCCCTTGCTTCTCGCTGTCCAAACTTCAAGAATCTGCATTGATGGACAAAAAGGAGCGTAAGCACATAATGCTTAGTGAGGAATGCTCGAAACCAAAACACCATCAATGCAGCGGGTCATAAAAACACATTTAAAACAAACCCGATTTGTTAACCAAGCAAAGCTTGAAAACCCTTTTTCAACATCATGCTTAAAACCATGCATTGCACATACATGAAAACCAACCCTTAGCTTAGCAAGCTAAGAAAACCTTTTCAAAGCACAACTTGCAAAATCATCCATTTAACCATTCCATGCATAAACACCATATGCAAAGTTAAATTCAAAACCTTGGAAAACACTTCCATTTCATGTTATACCTTTCATATACTTGAACATCATTTCAAGCAAGAAACCCTTTAAAACCATTACTCAAACAATCCAACACATGCATTAAACCAAGGCAACTTATGAACCACAACATCATCATCACATGCCTTTTAAAACAAGTCTTAACAAGACTCCAATGCATTAAAGAGATATCATGCACACATGCATCATTCACCAAATGATAATCAACACTTGTTCAACTTACAAGTAAACATGCATTCACAAGCCTTATACACTTTCCATGCAACCATGCATCTTTTCAAGCATCTCATGCTTCTTTATAATCAAGAACATTACATTGGCTTCCAAGTGATCAACCACATCCACTTTTCAACTCAACACCCGATCGGATACGCGGATCACAAGCGTTGTCCCCCACGCTTCATACACACTACCAATCCAAGGTCTCCAAATGGACTTTTAAACACCATTTGACCTCACCATCCTAAGGTTCCCATGTATGGACTTTTAAACACCATACAACCTTAGCTTTTCCCGAGGTTCCCATGTATGGACTTTCAAACACCATACAACCTCAACTTTTCCCAAGGTTCCCATGTATGGACTTTCAAACACCATACAACCTCAACTTTTCCCAAGGTTCCCATGTATGGACTTTTAAACACCATACAACCTTGACATGCACAAGGTTCCCATGTATGGACTTTCAAACACCATACAACCTTTGCATCACCGATTGGTAGTTGTATAACATCACTAACGAGATCCGGGACACCCTACACAAGATCCACACATGGACTTACACCTCCATTGTGATCTTAACAAGCACAAGGTTCCCATATATGAACTTTTAACCACCATATAACCTTTGCTTAACCAAGGTCCTCGAATGGGCATTCCACCTCCATTATGACCTTAACCATCTCGTTAGGATACTTGAAGGGAGTTTACCGGTTCACACTTAACCACTCTACCTCCAAGGCGACTTAATTCACGGTGCACCCAATCCTATAGCCGGCTAACTATATCCGATCAAAGAAACCAAGAACCACTTACATCACTTGCCAATATAACCATCTTACCACATTGGTCCAATGATTCACATGCATAACCACAATGCAAAAACCATCATTTACCATCATCAATCCACTGTTTTAAAGCATTACACAAAGCCATTAAACATCATGCAACACCATGCATCAAAACCACAATTTCCATGTACAAAACCAAGGATCTCTTACCTTGAGCATCCTTCACATATGGCTTTCAAAACCAGCATTAAACCATGCTTACAATATGCTTTCAAAACAGAATATAAATCATGCAAAACACATGCATTTCAATCATCAACCACAATTGCTTTAAAAGCCAATTCACAACACAATTCAAGAGCGAAAACCATTTACTTACTCTTGAGCTTAGCAAAGTTGTTTAGACTTAAACTAAGCTCCCAAAACCTTCAAACCTTGGTTTTAAAGATGAAAACCCAACTTCACTCACCGATACACAAAACAAGGCTAGCCAACAAGCCTTCCAAGCATCCGAAACCTTCCGCAACACCTCTAAAGCTCACGGATAAAACTCCCCTGTTTCAAGCACACAAAAACAGAGCATTAATGCATCTTTATGCATTAAAAACACCAGCAACACAACACAACTCGCTGCTCATCACAAATCCAACATTTCGGCTACCAAACACAACCAAAATCACCTCCAAACACTTCCAAAACTTAACCCAGCCAAGATCCATCACTTCTAACCATTTTTAAACATCACTTAACATCCAAAATGATCACAAACACATCCTTATACCTCCAGGTATAACAGATCACCAAAAACACTCCAAAAACAACCAAAAACTCAATCAAAACTTAGGAAATTCAACCTATCCGGGATTGCATTAATTAAACCTCAACTTCTAATCAATTTAGCATTCATTTAACATCAATTTGACACCTCAAAACACTGCCCAAACAGATCACACGAAAATTTCAGCAAAATCATCAAATCTTGCATTTTAAGCCAAAATCAAGATTTCAATTGAAAAGCCTTCAACAAATCACAAATCAAGGATTGAGAACTTAGGAATTTCAGTAAAGAACTGATAGTTTAGAGGAGAAGGACGTTCTTACCTCCAAACTTGAATTTCTCCTTTTTAGAACCAAAAAGCTTGATGAAACCACTTGCAATTGGTGAGGTTTTGTTGTAGAGATGATTAGGAATCCAAAGAGAATTGAAAAGGAAGATTTGAGTGACAAAATCAGAGGAGAAAATCTGGAGAGATGTGTTTGGGTTGAGAGAAAATGAGAGAAAAGGAGAATTGGAGGAAAAATGGAAAGTTAGTTATAAAATAGTCAAAATGACTTTCCCTCCTCTTTCATATGCTTTAAAATCAGAATAAAGCCTTAAAATATCTTAGAAAAATCTGGAGAAACTCTTTTTGGAATAATAGCTCCTTAAAGATTCAAAGTTTCAATCGTTTATAAAACAGTCACCAAACTTTCAAAAATTACATTTTGGTCACTAGCCAAAATGTCAACCTTCCGAACCTCATTTTCCAAAATTGATTTCACAGTTCACTTTTATATATTAAAAGATGATTTTAGAACATTTTTCCATATTTTTAATGCAACCCGAACTAGGCTTTCCTAAATTCACTCTTATATATTCGATCAGCACTTTGACCGAACCGGTCAACGCCCAAGACTTCTAAGCCCAAAACCGGGGCATTACAACTCTCCCCCCCTTAGGAAATTTCGTCCTCGAAATTTCAACTGGCGAAAAGGGAACCACAACCTTCTCAAACCAACACACAAGGCAACACAACAGCCTCAAACACCACTGAACACATTCCACACAAAAACTCCACCAAACTCAACACCACCACACTCTGTTCGCAAAATTCAGAACACACAAAGATAGCCACAACTTAACCTTTCACATACTCGGACTGCACACAGCCCCAACATCAACCTGAAGAACTTCAACTTTTACAGCACACATCACTGCAACACACAACTCCCAAGACTTGTTTACACAGTGACACCAACCAAACCAAATCAGCCACTATGCAAACTTCTCTGCTTCTAAAACTCTTGCAAACTCCCAAACCTCTTCCAAGAATTTTCCCAACAAGCAAAAATCCTTAAGCATCAACCGCTTACCCAAACTACTCAACGAATGCTAACAATCCTTCACATCTGCCACCATCACTACCATAGCAATTCACAAGGACTACTCACCCAAAATCCAAAATTTACATCACAACCCCAACTCAACTCCGCCAACCGTATCACACACCACCAGCTGACTTCAAAGAAAATTCACATACTCACAACCAACCAACCACTTCTCACAAGAATCCTTTCAAACAACAATGGCCTTCGATCTTTCACTTCCTATCCACCACAAACTTTGACCACAACACCTGCCTTACTAGAACATCGCCCAGCTTAAACATACAGATCATCTTCTCAACTCTTCGAAGGTTACTAAGAACAAACACTTACAGACACAACCCTTCCACAACAACTTAAATGCTAAGCTGCTTCAGCACTTGGAAACACAACCACTAAACTGCAACATCCTTTAACACCAAGGAACTACCCCTTCCACTTAGCCATTCAAACCACTTGACCGATTCTAACTTCAACCGGTACTCTCCACCACCAAACCACTAAACTCCTCAAGCAACAACACTATCCTTCTACCAACAGGCTATACTACCCTCACTATCTCCAGCACTAGCCTAATATTCTCCATTACTTCTAACTTCCACTCAGCACCAACACAACCTCTAAAAACCCATCATCTAACCTAACCCAACCACCATACTAACAGATTCGATTAGTTATTAGCGAGTGTGAACATCGTATGCATGATCACCTACATGCCCTATCAATGCCTGATGTACATGTATACAAAACCTCTAATGTCATGCCACATGTATGCATGGACCAACACATATATAATATAACATATAACAATGATTTTAACTGTGCATGAATGCTAGTTCACACCCTCCAATAACATCCTCAAAATCCGTCTAAGAACAACCTCCTACCTCACTTCTAACTTATCTAACTCCATCATTCCAACAACCATTAACCACAAGATACTCACTAAAACCTTCTTCACACCAAAGATATTTCCAAACTACACTATTACCCCAAACATGCTAGCAACAAGACTAGACTTACCACGCAAGGAAAACCAACAGAAACCAAACCAGGGTAACTAGAGCAAAGATTACTTAACAAGGTTACCTGAAAACACAACACCACCCTGAAGCTTCATCAGACGAGCTCTCTTTCTCGTGGAACCATCCTCCTCCTGCCGCACCACTGCAGCACCCGCTAACACACTAGGATTACCACCGACCTCTTGCGGTAAGGAACCTTGGCTGTTCCGAGCCAACATCAAACAATCACGTCTCATATGTCCAGCAGACCCACATTTCCAGCAATTCTCATTTCCCAAACTCTTCACAACCTTCTGCTCTTTCTGCCACCTCTGAACCTTGCCTCGGCCGTGCCCACGACCTTTCAGAGACCCTTTGGCTACCACTGAAGCTGACTTCACCCCAAGAGGACAATCACGCTTCACATGCACTTTAGAACCACAGTTCCAACAAGCACCTGCGCCCCAACAACCTCCAACATGGCGCCTTTCACAACGGTCACATACCGGTGGCTGAGCTTCCACTCCTTGCTCAAGCAACACCTGCTCCACAACAACACTACCTTCACATTGCTTAACCCTTGGAAACTTCTCTCCAAGATACCTTTCATAAAAGGCAGATACAAAGAAATCCCAGTCAATATCATGGATATGTGACGCCACCGCCACAGATGTCCACCAGACACATGCATCCTCCAACATCAGAGAAACAACACTTCCCAGCTTACAAGCATAATCACAACCTTCCTGATCCAAAATCAGAACCACACTGGCCAACCAGGCCTCAAACATCTCCGGTGAAGAACCATGATACTCCACCGCACCCAAATCAAGCAAACGCTGCTTCGGCAAACCCACACATCCCACAGCCAGCACATCCTCTGACTTTACCTTTACCACAACCTGAGATGTTCCCAACACCTCTTGAGCAACTGGTGATGAACTCCTCACCACAGAACCAGCTTCTTCCTCCTGCTTTAACACCTCAACCTCAACCCCAGGCACAGAAGACTGAGACAAAACACCTCTACAGAAGGGTGAATTCCATGCCTTAACAACCTGCCCTAAGGCAGCAACCATCTCACCCAACTGTCATTCCTTCACCGACTTCGCCATACTACTAACAACAACAAACATTCACAACAAAACAAACAAACCAGTTAGACCAACTTTAAGCAAGGATTCAAACTCCAACTCCAAAATAAAACAATAGCTATATTAATAAGGCAATGCGTATCCCGAATCCTCCCCTTTTACATGACATAACAGTCAACACAAACAGGGATATCACAACATCAAGCATATCAAACAACATACTTTGATCATGCTTACACCAAACAACATCCACTTGCAACAGCATATTAGCAACATAACATACTCATTATACTTTCAACAAGCATAACACCAGCTCACAGCATCAGCACAAATCTACACAAGCTCAACCAAGATTCATAATCACAAAACATGCTTGAAAACATTAGCAACTTGCTCAGAAACACATGTTTCAACCAACTTTCAACCACACAACAGGGTAAACATCAAACACACATCACAACAACTTACCGTTTTCCCCAAGCATTCGCAACTCAGCTCTGATACCACCAAATGTAACCCCCTTAACCCGGCCTAGACGGTTGACCCGAATTAAGAAAGTCACACGGGGAAAACCAAAGTCAACCCGAAAGTCAACCTTGATTAACGACCCTTTTTTTTCTTTTTAATCTTGTCTAGATGCACGTTAGCCCTAATTGTGATCACTCAAACATCATACTCAAAGATCACAAACATCAGAGATCAAACAGGGACCCAATTGAACAAATTACAACTTTAAGGACCAAATTGTAAATTCTGATAACTTTAAGGACTTAACCAGATTTTAAGTTACCAACTTAAAATTAATCATGTTTCATGCTTCTCTGCCAAATTTCAGCTCAAACGGACATCTCAAACTCATACAATTGCACAAACAAGATTCAGGACCAAAATGCAAACAATTCAAAACATTTAACTGCCAATGTCAGCTCCCAACGGTCACCCGTTCCGAAACTGGCAGAGCCCGTTTCGAAACGCGGGGCCGTTCCGCAACGCGTACCGAAACAGGTGACTGGCAGAATGCTTTCCGTTTCGAAACGGGCTCTACCGTTTCGGACGCCTGGGCTGATTCAGGGCATCCGTTCCGAAACGGTAGTCCCTGTTCCGAAACGCCCTGCACATAATGCAGAAAAAGACATGCTTAAACACGCAATTGACTATTCGAACAAACTCCAAAAGCCACCAAACTTTACCAACATGCAATTCAACATATAAGAGACATTCTTGCATCAACAATTCAACCATATATCCACATATATGAAAAGCCCCAAATCTATAGGCATGCTTCCTACACAAGCAACCATTCAAGAATAAACTTCCAAATCAATCTCATAAAAGCCAAATACATGTTCCAACAACATTAACAACATAAAACCATTCTTGTCCGAACATATACAAACGCATAAACACATCCCAAGAGATTCTACCCCATTGCCTTTATTAACTATAGCTATTCACCGAGACATACATCTCAAATGGAGTCCTCCTTGAATCCCTTGCTTCTCGTTGTCCAAACTTCAAGAATCTGCATTGATGGACAAAAAGGAGCGTAAGCACATAATGCTTAGTGAGGAATGCTCGAAACCAAAACACCATCAATGCAGCGGGTCATAAAAACACATTTAAAACAAACCCGATTTGTTAACCAAGCAAAGCTTGAAAACCCTTTTTCAACATCATGCTTAAAACCATGCATTGCACATACATGAAAACCAACCCTTAGCTTAGCAAGCTAAGAAAACCTTTTCAAAGCACAACTTGCAAAATCATCCATTTAACCATTCCATGCATAAACACCATATGCAAAGTTAAATTCAAAACCTTGGAAAACACTTCCATTTCATGTTATACCTTTCATATACTTGAACATCATTTCAAGCAAGAAACCCTTTAAAACCATTACTCAAACAATCCAACACATGCGTTAAACCAAGGCAACTTATGAACCACAACATCATCATCACATGCCTTTTAAAACAAGTCTTAACAAGACTCCAATGCATTAAAGAGATATCATGCACACATGCATCATTCACCATATGATAATCAACACTTGTTCAACTTACAAGTAAACATGCATTCACAAGCCTTATACACTTTCCATGCAACCATGCATCTTTTCAAGCATCTCATGCTTCTTTATAATCAAGAACATTACATTGGCTTCCAAGTGATCAACCACATCCACTTTTCAACTCAACACCCGATCAGATACGCGGATCACAAGCGTTGTCCCCCACGCTTCATACACACTACCAATCCAAGGTCTCCAAATGGACTTTTAAACACCATTTGACCTCACCATCCTAAGGTTCCCATGTATGGACTTTTAAACACCATACAACCTTAGCTTTTCCCGAGGTTCCCATGTATGGACTTTTAAACACCATACAACCTCAACTTTTCCCAAGGTTCCCATGTATGGACTTTCAAACACCATACAACCTCAACTTTTCCCAAGGTTCCCATGTATGGACTTTTAAACACCATACAACCTTGACATGCACAAGGTTCCCATGTATGGACTTTCAAACACCATACAACCTTTGCATCACCGATTGGTAGTTGTATAACATCACTAACGAGATCCGGGACACCCTACACAAGATCCACACATGGACTTACACCTCCATTGTGATCTTAACAAGCACAAGGTTCCCATATATGGACTTTTAACCACCATATAACCTTTGCTTAACCAAGGTCCTCGAATGGGCATTCCACCTCCATTATGACCTTAACCATCTCGTTAGGATACTTGAAGGGAGTTTACCGGTTCACACTTAACCACTCCACCTCCAAGGCGACTTAATTCACGGTGCACCCAATCCTATAGCCGGCTAACTATATCCGATCAAAGAAACCAAGAACCACTTACATCACTTGCCAATATAACCATCTTACCACATTGGTCCAATGATTCACATGCATAACCACAATGCAAAAACCATCATTTACCATCATCAATCCACTGTTTTAAAGCATTACACAAAGCCATTAAACATCATGCAACACCATGCATCAAAACCACAATTTCCATGTACAAAACCAAGGATCTCTTACCTTGAGCATCCTTCACATATGGCTTTCAAAACCAGCATTAAACCATGCTTACAATATGCTTTCAAAACAGAATATAAATCATGCAAAACACATGCATTTCAATCATCAACCACAATTGCTTTAAAAGCCAATTCACAACACAATTCAAGAGCGAAAACCATTTACTTACTCTTGAGCTTAGCAAAGTTGTTTAGACTTAAACTAAGCTCCCAAAACCTTCAAACCTTGGTTTTAAAGATGAAAACCCAACTTCACTCACCGATACACAAAACAAGGCTAGCCAACAAGCCTTCCAAGCATCCGAAACCTTCCGCAACACCTCTAAAGCTCACGGATAAAACTCCCCTGTTTCAAGCACACAAAAACAGAGCATTAATGCATCTTTATGCATTAAAAACACCAGCAACACAACACAACTCGCTGCTCATCACAAATCCAACATTTCGGCTACCAAACACAACCGAAATCACCTCCAAACACTTCCAAAACTTAACCCAGCCAAGATCCATCACTTCTAACCATTTTTAAACATCACTTAACATCCAAAATGATCACAAACACATCCTTATACCTCCAGGTATAACAGATCACCAAAAACACTCCAAAAACAACCAAAAACTCAATCAAAACTTAGGAAATTCAACCTATCCGGGATTGCATTAATTAAACCTCAACTTCTAATCAATTTAGCATTCATTTAACATCAATTTGACACCTCAAAACACTGCCCAAACAGATCACACGAAAATTTCAGCAAAATCATCAAATCTTGCATTTTAAGCCAAAATCAAGATTTCAATTGAAAAGCCTTCAACAAATCACAAATCAAGGATTGAGAACTTAGGAATTTCAGTAAAGAACTGATAGTTTAGAGGAGAAGGACGTTCTTACCTCCAAACTTGAATTTCTCCTTTTTAGAACCAAAAAGCTTGATGAAACCACTTGCAATTGGTGAGGTTTTGTTGTAGAGATGATTAGGAATCCAAAGAGAATTGAAAAGGAAGATTTGAGTGACAAAATCAGAGGAGAAAATCTGGAGAGATGTGTTTGGGTTGAGAGAAAATGAGAGAAAAGGGGAATTGGAGGAAAAATGGAAAGTTAGTTATAAAATAGTCAAAATGACTTTCCCTCCTCTTTCATATGCTTTAAAATCAGAATAAAGCCTTAAAATATCTTAGAAAAATCTGGAGAAACTCTTTTTGGAATAATAGCTCCTTAAAGATTCAAAGTTTCAATCGTTTATAAAACAGTCGCCAAACTTTCAAAAATTACATTTTGGTCACTAGCCAAAATGTCAACCTTCCGAACCTCATTTTCCAAAATTGATTTCACAGTTCACTTTTATATATTAAAAGATGATTTTAGAACATTTTTCCATATTTTTAATGCAACCCGAACTAGGCTTTCCTAAATTCACTCTTATATATTCGATCAGCACTTTGACCGAACCGGTCAACGCCCAAGACTTCTAAGCCCAAAACCGGGGCGTTACATTTTATTGAAGGAGGGTGTGGGTTTCAATCAGACACGGAAGGGGAGTCAAATGGTGGGTTCGATTTGATGAACGGTCGGCTTTAGGGGATTCGCTGAAGCTCGACCGGAGAGCACGAGGGGTTGAGGGTTATTTTATTGAAATTCTTTTAAACATAAAACAAACACATGTAAAAATAATAAATCTCAATTCCAAAATTACATTAAATATCCCAAAGTAATCTTAATAATAAAATACTCCCGAAAGTAAAGTATATCCATACTGAAGATAAAATAGATTCGATAAAATAAAGAGATCCTTCGAGTACCAAGTCACCTAGAGTCCATGATATCTAAAAAGAGGAAAATTATGGGGGAGTAAGCTAAAGAGATTTGTGTGTTTCTAAAGTGCAAGAAAAACCATAATCATAAAACATAGAATTATTTTATTGAATTTTTTTAAAACATAAAAGAAACGGTACCATATCACAAGCGAAATGCAATGCACCCAACTATGTTCGCAAAAAATGAGGAAGGTTCCCATAACCTCCTCCAAACGTCTGCCATACAAAGTGGAATTCAGCCCGAAGGGTGAAACCACTGAACTTCCTCGTTACAAATCCCAACCCATGCTCATACAATGATATGATTATTAGAAATCAAATTTCATAAACAAAGTTCCATAAATCCGATATTCTGTAAACATACTTCATTTGAAAAAAGATGAAATTTATATCTAAATATTTTGATACTCCAAAATTGCTTTCGATACATAACTAAGAATATCGAAACCCCGACGATTGGTTTTATACTTAACTAAGTATAATGAATAATTTCTAACTTCTCTATGAAATAAAAGATGAAATTTATATTTAAATATTTTTATTTTAGTATATTGTATGAAACAATATATTTGAAAAAAGAAAGAAAGATGTAAAGTAGATAAAAAAATGTTAATGCAACTTTCATTTGAATTAGTGGTTTTAGAAACCCCTACATTATGTTCTTGTAATATCCTCAAAACTAGTATAAAGGAAGTTACTGCAATGCCTTCATTTAATCCTTAATTGATTGAAAGTAAGGTACTAGGTCTAGTTAATAAAGACTAGAATGCTATAAATGAAAAAAATGGTAACCTAAATTAAAAGTGACCAAATCGAAATGAATTCAAAAGAAAAGGATTGCATGGTAAAACAAATAAGGAGAATGGACATTCCACATGTCCCTCTCTCCATGCCTATTCGGCCAACTAGGGGTAAACTTCATCTTCCTCATTTTGGCATCCTAAACCAAAATCATTGAGAGAGAGAGAGAATAGAGGATTTTGAGAGAGAAAACTTGAAGCTATGTATTTTGGCCTTGGTTAGGGATTAACTTGAATAGATATCACTTTTGGTAAGGTAACAACTTGCTTCTCAATCAATTTTACGCTTGAATTTCTGAGTATGTGATGTTATCAATCGAATTGTTTAGGAAATGTTGAGTGTAGTTGCTGAAATTTGTAAGTGATAACTAGAGTTCATGAATAGGCTCTTTTGTGTATATTCGATTGCTTCACATGTTGGTGTCTTCATGGTATTAGCCTCAATTGAACAAGTTAAGTGATAACTAAGTTAGAAATTAATGTTTTGCTGTGTTCGAATGATTTAGGATTGATTAATTAGTTTAGATGCTGGAAATTGGCATGGTGAAATGAAATTGAGATTCTTGTTGCTAGTAATTTAATTAGGTTGATGTTCTAATGGATTAATTGAGCATATTTATCAATAATGCCCTGTTTTCACGTGCTAAACACATAATTGAACTGACCTGGACTTGTATGATTTTGTATATAAGTTGAACAATCATGTTAGAAGTTCTATATAGGTGATTAATAAAGCTAAAATCTAGTTTAGTGAAATCTGCCCAGAAAACTCTGTTTTGGGTAGTAACTTTGAAAATTCACTATAATTGTTAATGGTTGAAATAGAAGCTGTAATTTATATGGTTAGAAAGAATAATATGTATAGTTTCACTAGAAACAAACAAAATTGAATTCTGAATTGTAAGACAGAATATAGAAAAAAACTCTAAGGATAGTGCAAATTGTCCAGTGGTGTGAATTGCCATGTCTTTAAATTAAAAATTGTATTATTTCGTAAAGAATAAAAATGCAAGACTTATATGGATAGAAAGATAATTAAGTTATCTTTTTAACGGTGTAAACTGTTTGAAATTTCGACACACGAAATGAATGATATGAACATTTAAGCAAGTAATGCACATGCTGCCATGCAGCAGCAACTTAGATGTTTGAAATGAATGCTTGAATGTATGGAGTCTTGTAATGATATAAATGGTTGCTGAAATCTACCTAATAAACTATGCATTGTATGTAATGATAAATCAAGTGGAAATTGATGATAAAGGGGCTCACATAGATCAGCATGCGAGTAAAGGAAAGGGGATTGTGATCCGTGATCGTCAATAGCCCGGAAAATTCTTGAGAGTGTAGTTTAATGTTTTGAAAAGGGTAGTAACTTTTCCAAGCAATTCTTGATTCGATTTGCTTAATGATTTCTAGTGTTGATTGTATGATTGTGTATGCTATTAGGCACTGGCAAGGTAAGTGTCCTTTGAGGAGCATTGGTGTGTTTACTTGATTGAAGCAATTCTATGATTACTTGATTGATAAGCATGATTCCTTGTTAATTGCTTGTTGTAGCATAATTCTTGCTAAATTAGTCTCCCATTTTGTTGAAGCATGCTTGTAGTAACTTAGAAACAACTTAACTCATTGATTAATGCTTTATTGATAGACATCCATCCATTGATTGTTGAACATTGATCATTGAACTATTGGTATTGTAATTGGCATTGGACCCCTATTCAAATCAAAGGGTTACTGGCACTAAATGTGCATATCGAATCAAATTATGTTTTGAAATTGAATAAAAGTGATAACTAATTGTAAGCCTTGGTCTCGAGTCGGTCTTAGATATGGTTGGCATGCCATAGAGTTTATAGAGCTCATTGTCGGGGTGGACTATGGTCTGGGACATTAGTCCCTAATTAGCGACAGTAGAGGGAAGTATTGTTATTGGTCATTGGCGACAGTAGGAGGGATTATTGACTAGTACTTGTACCATATTGATTATTGTTATTTGGCGATAGTTTTGTTGGGGACTCGAATATCTAGACTAAGTAATCGATTCTCAACGCTATACTTAAAATGAAATTCATACATCATACTCATTGAAGCCACTACATAATCGAATTGTGTTAATTGATAGTAAAAGAAATTGTATGTCATGAGCTTATAGGTAATGATATGTTGCTTGATCACTTCCAAAATGAAATTGTACATGATTGAGATATGAATTGCCTTCAATTGACATGCTATGTTTCTTGTTATTCGAAATTGATTGTTGAAATATGTCTAAATTTAAAGTCGTGTATTGATATTGGATTGATAATAAGGAAACTATCATTTATAAGTAGAGCTAAAAGCTCACGAGAATGAGATGTGTTACAATAAAAGAAAACATTTTCTATTCCACGATTTAATATTCTACGACATTTATTGGAAAACAGATTGAGGTCCTACAATGAAACTTACATAATCTTTAGGCTTCACTACAAAAACATGCTAAGAATGATAAGGTCGACTGTAAACCATAAACACTGAAATAAGGAAATATGTTGGTGCAAAAAATACATAGAGATAGCACAAACGATATAATAAAACAGAGCTTTGGTTATGGCTTTTAATGTTTCAATCATAATTTCATAGCAATCTACGTAAAACAAGCCGTAAACATGTAATGTTGTTAATTTCTTGGGTTAGTAATATTGTGAAACATAAAGAATCACACTAAAGTCGGTTTCAAAAGAAGACATGCATTATATGTTCAAAAACATTGGGAAACATACAACCATATAGGTTTTAATTGCTTAAAAATTCATCATGAAGATTATCATATTTAACTTGGATACATTATTATGCGATACTCAAAAAAATAAACCAATTCGTCTAAAACAACGAGCGAAACTTGAACCAGATCAGAATTTACTTGTGCCCACAATTGATATACTTAACAATAAGATGATGCTTTTGAGAAACTACCGCTACAATACCCATTATTTGATCGTTCTTGTTTATGTATACTATAACATTTTATTATCAGCACAAAGTGAGGCGTGTGACGTGTTTGTGTAAGAAAAGCTACCACATTTTTTTGGCAATATTATCGAAAATGACTGTTACGTATAGGAAACTAACTAGTTTAGATATTAGGTAAGTTGTAAGCAACCATTTCATTTTAAGGTCTTAAGAATTTATATTCAATTTACACCGCACAACATGTATAATTGTGAATTAAATTGATTTCTTAAAACTCAACGTTGATGTTTTTTCTTGTATATTTTTGAATTTCTATTCAATTTACACCGCATAAGAAGCATGAATTGTGGATTTTTTGTCACGTATAGAAAAACACTACACGAAAAAATTCACGAAGGTAAAAATATATTATTTGGATTAAATATGATTGTAAAAAAGGTTTATTTTTAAAATATTTTTATTAAATATTTTTTCTTTAATTAAAAATATATTACATATTTCAAGGCGTTACATATTTGAAGGCATTTTGTCTTAAATACTTTTACTAATTGAATCAACATTACGTCTTCAAGGAGACGGAGATGGTGAATGAGTAAGTACAAGGAAGTTGTTCCAAGTCTTAATACTTTTTTGTATGATTGTATTCTGATCCAAGTTTATGAAGTGTGTGCATTCTAATGTCCTTTGAACCAATGCGGAGTGTCACTCTTTTCCTAATACAAGGAGTTCACCACAACATATTTTTGTAACGCTCCCAGTTTTGAATATATTATCGAAAACTTCCCAAACACAAGGCATGCTCATTTTAGCTTCACAATTATTTTTCATAATAAACTGGTCATTCTCCTTTGTAGCAATCACCGCGTCACTAGTTACGAATAAAACCACCAAGAAAGAATAAACACTAAGGCTTGTCATTGTAGGTTAGAATTGTGTTGCTTCATTATTATGGTTCGTAAGATTAATTTCGAACAAGATTTGTTATCAAGAAAACTATCATTTATAAGCCGAGTTAAAAGCTCATGAGAATGAGATGCGTTACAATAAAAGAAAACATTTTATGTTTCAAATTAATCGGCTTTAATGGTAATTAAAAATTTTATAAAAAAATAGAATTTACGGATTAATCGAATAGTTCTTCTTTTAAATATTTGCCAATTTTTTTTGATGATTCTAATATTTTATCCCGATAACTTATACGACAACGTAATAATTTAATGGCATGTATTTGTCCATGATTTAATATTCTATGACATTTATTGGGAAACAGATTGAGGTCCTACAATGAAACTTACATCATTTGTAGGCTTCACTACAAAAACTTGCTAAGAACGATAAGGTCGATTGTATACCATAAACATTGAAATAAGGAAATACATTGGCGTAAAAAGTACATAGAGATAGCACAAATGATATAATAAAATGTTTTTTATTAAATGTGTTTTCTTTAATTAAAAATATATTACATATTTGAAGGCATTATGTCTAAAATACTTTTACTAATTGAAGCAACACTACTTCAAGGAGACGAAGTGTAACACCTAAAAATTCGGTCTAGTCGGAATTGGTTTCCAGTGATCGAAAATTCTACATTGATGAAGTCTAAAAATAGAGTTGGCTAGCTAATTATTGATATCAGACTCTAATTGAGCTAACATGTTTTCATTGGACTTTATCGAATAATATTGAAACCTATATAGTGACTAAATTGAAGAAAATGCAAGTTAGGGAGCAAAACAATAGTATGGTGTGAGTTGAGAGACTAATCTTGTGATTAGCCCCTCCTCAATTAAATCTTGCCTACGTGGGATAGTCTGAGAGCTTTCCTTCAATTGAAGGAAAGCTAATTAGCCTAATTATAATGATAAAACAAAGAGAAAGGAATAGAAAAGCTTACCGAGAGTTTTCCCAAGCAAACACCTCTCCTTGTCATCTTCATCATCTTCCTCCAAGATAGCACCTCCATTGGAGAGCAAACTTTAGTTTAATTTTTCATCAATTCATTGATATCAAATCGTTGTTATCGATCGAGTAAGCTATATTCCTCAATCGATTATTGAATTCCATGGATAAATCAAGTTTAATCTCAAGCTAGGGTTTTGACCATCCATGGATGTTTCATCGTTGTTGTTTGTATTGAAATCGGATATCGACTGTGATATCTTTACATTGATTTTGATATCGTAATCTCGATCCTAACAATCTCCCTATTGATTTCCTAACTCAAGAAGTTGATAAAGAGCATCCATCGTCTCCATCCAAATATAGGAACAAGGGGATTGTTATCTGAGAGCCTTGAAAGCTTTGGAGTGTGAAGGTGAATGTAATCAGAGTCTTGGGATTAGGCAAAAAGCCTTCCCGAATCTATTATTGTTGTCTTCGATCATTTAACTCACATTGCTATTGAAAAAGCTACATCGGACAATTAGACGGACACCTTGGTAAGTGTCGGTAAGTTTGTCATTGAGTATCGGACATAGTTATTGGTATCATCATTGAGCATTGTCATTGTTATAGATATTGTTATTGAAACATTGCAAAGAAATCATTGATTATTGTTATTAACATTGAACCATGAAACATTGATTATGAGAGCATGTACATAGATACTTTTTACATTGATGTTCATATTGTTTATGACTACCTCACTAGGCAATGTATGCCTAACATGCCTCATCTCATGCATTTCAGGTTGAAAGGATCGAGTGTTGGAGGATCGGATTTTCAAGGCAAGACAAGTCACTACAAGCCCTAAAGTAATGTGTTTTGACCCTAAGAACTCCTAGAAAGGTGGCAAAGTAGTTGAACTAGTCATTGATGCCCATTTTGTTATGTTTGTATGATGCATATGTTAAAATATGGTTGATGGCCCTAAATGGCCTTTTTGGTTGGCTTAAAATGGTTTAAAAAGGCATACTTAGCTCATAAAGGTCAAAACATAGTAAACGTATTTGTATGATCATGAAATTTGGCATGCTAGTAGTTTATACCATTGAAATATTGTGCGTGAAGTTTCGTTGCATTTGGGCATAGTTCGTTAGGTCAAATTGAATAAATACTAGAAAAAATCTGTCACTACATGTCATACCGTATCGAAACGGATGATGGCATTTCGATACGGGTAAGCATAATTGAACCTGAGGAATAAGGCGTACCGAAACGGTTCAGGGCCATTTTGAAACATTTTGTCACTTGAATCCCTCGTTTTGATACGAGTTTATAGCATATCGAAACGAGTCAAAGTCAAAATCAAAAGAAGTCAACTCGTTTCGATACATGGCATGCCCGTATCGATACAGTCTAAAGTGAAAGTCAACATGGGTTGACCATCATTCACCCGTTTCGAAACAACCCTTGGGTGTTTCGATACGACGTTAGTTAAGTTCGTCAAATGCATTTTAAACAGATTGCAATGTTCACCGTTTAGTCACTAAACTTTGAAGGATTTAATTGAATGAGCTAAAGAACCCCAAATTGTATGAAATTTTACAAGATGGTTAGTATTGTGATGAATTTAAATCTAATATAATCAATTGCATTGAAGGACCCCTAATTTTTCGAAATTGCAGTTTGGTCCCTAAGACTTGTAAAAGTTGATATTTAGACCTGATTGATTAATAATTATTTCGTATGGACTA
Organism: Hibiscus tridactylites; assembly: GCA_958450335.1. Lineage (NCBI taxonomy): Eukaryota > Viridiplantae > Streptophyta > Magnoliopsida > Malvales > Malvaceae > Hibiscus > Hibiscus tridactylites. The sequence continues at coordinate 42,278,777 of OY288282.1, forward strand.
ATTGGACTAAGATAGATCAAACTATGGTGTGATTGTGTGTTATTAATTTAAAAGTTAAGATCAAACTGAAATTTTTTCGAACTGAATACTGTATTGATCATCGATATCACCTTCTAACTCGGTTCTCGACCACACCGGGAAGGGGTATTACACGCAGATGGTGCATGAGTCAATACAAGGCAGTTGTTCCAAGTCTTAATACCTTTTTGTATGATTGTGTTCTGATCCAAGTTTATAAAGTTTGGACGTTCTAACATCCTTTGAACCAATGTGGAGTGGCACTCTTTTCCCAATACAAGGAATTCATCACAACACTTTTTTGTAACGCTCCCTATTTTGAATATATTATCGAAAACTTCCCAAACTCAAGGCATGCTCATTTTAGCTTCACAATTATTTTTCATAATAAACTGGTTATTCTCCTTTGTAGCAATCACCGCGCCACTAGTTACGAATAAAGCCACCAAGAAAGAATAAACACTGAGGCTTGTCATTGTAGGTTAGAATTGTGTTGCATCTGTATTATGGTTTTTAAGATTAATTTCGAACAAGATTTGTTATCAAGAAAACTATCATTTATAAGCAGAGTTAAAAGCTCATAAGAATGAGACGCGTTGCAATAAAAGAAAACATTTTATATTTAACGTTAATCGTCTTTAATGGTAATTATTATACGACAACCTAATAATTTAATGGCATGTATTTGTCCACGATTTAATATTCTACGATATTTATTGGAAAAAGATTGAGGTCCTACAATGAAACTTACATCATCTCTAGGCTTCACTACAAAAACTTGCTAAGAACGATAAGGTCGACTGTATACAATAAATAATGAAATAAGGAAATACATTGGCGTAAAAGGTACAAAGAGATAACACAAATGATATAATAAAATAGAGATTTGGTTATGGGTTTTAATGTTTCAATCATAATTTCATATCAATCTACGTAAAACAAGCCGTAAACATGTAATATTGTTAATTTCATGGAATTATTAATATTGTGAAACATAAAGAATCATACTAAATTCGGTTTCAAAAGAATACATGCATCATATGTTCAAAAACTTTGGTAAACATACAACCATATATGCTTTGTTTGCTTAAAAATTCATCATGAAGATTAACATATTTGACTTGGATACATTATAATGCGATACTCAAAAAAATTAAACCAATTCGTCTAAAACAACGAGCGAAACTTGAACCAAATCGAAATTTACTTGTGCCCACAATTGATCTACTTAAAATAAGATGTTGCTTTTGAGAAACTGCCGCTACAATTATCCATTATTTGATCGTTCTTGTTTATGCATAATATAACATTTTATTATCAGCACAAAGTGAGGCGTGTGACGTGTTTGTGTAAGAAAAGCTACCACATTTTTTGGCAATATTATCAAAAATGACTATTACGTATAGGAAACTAACTAGTTTAGATAATAGGCAAGCTATAAAATACAATTTCATTTTAAGGTCCTAAGGATTTATATTCAATTTACAATGCCCAACATGTATAATTGTGAATTAAATTGATTTCTAAAAACTCAGGGTTGATGCTTTTTTTGTATAATTGTGAATTTATATTCAATTTGCACCGCATAACAAGCATGAATTGTGGAAGTTTTTTTGTCACGTATAGAAAAACACTACACGAAACAATTCACGAAGGTAAAAATAGATTATTTGGATTAAATGATTGTAGAAAAGGTTTATTTGTAAAAATATTTTTTATTAAATGTTTTTTCTTGAATTAAAAATATATTACATATTTGAAGGCGTTATATCTTTGAAGTAATTATGTCTTAAATACTTTTACTGATTGAAGCAACACTACGTCTTAAAGGAGACGGAGATGGTGAATGAGTCAGTACAAGGCAGTTGTTCCAAGTCTTAATACCTTTTTGTATGATTGTATTACGATCCAAGTTTATAAAGTGTGGACGTTCTAGTGTCCTTTGAACCAATGCGAAGTGGCACTCTTTTCCTAATAGAAGGAGTTCACCGCAACACTTCTTTGTAACTGTTGCGTGTAAAAGTGTCTATCGCAATGTAGTGCAAGTGTACACGACGCAAGTAGTAAAGTGATACGGAAGTATCGGATATCGTCTCCACAGGGACTGGGATAATAGCTTCACCTTGGATTACTGCACGAAAGAGAAGAAAATTATTTAAGTTGTTGTCACGAGAAATAAAGAGTACTTAAATAAAAGAGTAATGGAATCAAGATAGAGAGAATGGGCTGGTATTGAATTGCTCAGTAGTGTAGGTGTTGCAAAGTCTGGGAATATCTGTTCTGTCGTCGTTCCTGTCGCGGCAGCACCCGTCGCGGCAGTAGCCTGTTGTTAGTCGCGGCAGCGATCACACAACTCTATTGTAACACCCCCTTCCCGGCCTGGTAGAGAACCGAGTCAGAGAGTGTTACCAGCAAACAATGCGATAAAACCTTTAACTCTTTTCTTCAAAAACTTTCTTAACATCTTGACTTATTAAAACTTAATGCACCTTTCTAGGCTTTTAATCTGTACTTTAATCAATCTTATACTTACAATGTTTACCGAGTTTACATATTAATCCATTTAACCTTATAGAAGCCAAAAAGAAGCTGCCCGTATCGAAACGCCCTAAGCCGTTTCGGTACGGCTTGACCACGGTCAAAACTTTGACTTTTCCTTCTTGACCGTATCGATACGGCTTGACCTGTATCGATACGGGTTGACTGACCTTGACTTGACTTAGACCCGTTTCGGAACAGGTGTCTCCAGTGGCCAAAACGTTTCGAAACACTCCAACCCGTTTCGAAACGGCAGGCCAGAAATGACAAATTTTAACTGGTTTTAGTCAACTTTAACATAGCAACAATGAACCGATTGCAATGAAACTTGACACACATTATTCTAAAGGTGTAAACTACAGTCTTACCAAGTTTTAAGGCCATTAGAATCCATTTGCTTGGTTTTACCAATTTAAGGACAAAACATAATCTATAAGGCTAAACTCTTAAAACATGAACATTATCTTCATCTTATTTAAGACAAGGCATTTGGTCAACACCCAGAACACAAAACAACATATCACTTAATACATAGACCTTGCCACCATACTAGGAGTTTAAAAGACAAAACATTTTACTTGAGCTTGGTTTTGACTTGTGCAATGCTCCAACTTCTCCGATCTCGGTCCCTTCTACTTGGTTACCCTGAAATGGATGCATGAAACGCATTAGGCACACTTGCCTAGTGAGGTAGTCACATAACCATGCATAACATATAACATGCCTTACAACATGCTCAATAAATCTTTTCACCAAACATGCAATGTCATAGCACATATCATAGTCATATCATAACGTAAATCATCATCATGGCCTCATGGCACATCACTATCTTGAATTCATAATTTCCCTTAGATCGATTCCTTGTATAAGGATACACGAATTCCACCACTACACCATTCATAATCAACATGGTCCATACCCTCCACTACACCGATTTTGACCATCACACAACACATCCCTCCACTACACCAAGTCATTCTTCTTCCACGGAGCTCATGAATTCATTGGCATGCCAACCGTATCCGATACCTCGAATCCAAGGTCCTTAACAATATTTCATAGTTCATATCAACATCATATCATAAGTATACATATTACATGACAACCATGAACATAGAGTAAATCAAAGAATCAATGCAACCTTACCATGCACTTACCAACATACAATCGATGACGTAAAACTACTAACTCATGGTTAGTATTAACAAAGGTAACAACATAATCGAGTAGGCCCGTGCCTAACTCGAGACGCTACTACACTCACCTTGATCGGATGAGGCTCCTAAGGTCGATAATACCTCGATCGATGCTTGAGTCTTTTCTCTTATGATGGCACGGACAAAACGAGCTTCTTAAACAAGGGAGACCAAAGCTTTGGGTGAATCTATCATGGAGGTGCTTGCTTAAGCTTAAGGTAGAAGACAACAATGGTGGTGCTAGCTTATTTAGGAAGGAAAGGAGAGATTTGCTTCGTAGCAAAACCCAACAACAAAGCTCTTACCATCTTTCTTGTATTTATAGAAGGTTGAGGAATTAATAAATAATTCCCACCTCCCCCAACAGCCTATAGGAGGATTTCCTACCTTAAAGGGTTATCCATCCTTAGGAACCAATCAAAACATTTCCCTTAGGAGAGGGTTTGCTTAAACCAACACTTCTCATCATTTCTCATCAATTACTGACCACAAGACATCATCTCAGTCTTAAAATCACATAAAAGGGTGCCAAGCAAGCAGGTGACTCATCTAAGGGCCGATTTCTTTGACTTTTGGGCACTTGCCCTGTTTTCTACAGGGTACCGTTTCGGAATGGTCGAGACCGTTTCGATACGGTCTTGCAAAATGCCAAAAAGGCAGTTATTACCGTTGGACCGTATCGGAACGCCTGAAATCCGTTTCGGTACGCCTTAGCCAGGCCGTTTCGATACGAGTCTCAGGTGTATCGAAACGCTTGGCCCAGAAACGTTAACTTGAGCATATAAAACAATTTTAACTTGATTTTTAGGTTTCATAAAGTTCTAGAACATAAACTAATCAAAATTTAAGATTTTTAACACCAACATTCAACCATCGGAACCTATTTCCGACCAGACCAGTTTTTGGGGTGTTACATCTGTACTTCAAGCTTGGCAAGAATCTCTGCTGTGCCTTGGCCTATCCCTAGGTCCAAGTCTGTCGATGAACACGTCTTTGATGATACCTCCCGGCGTGAATCGAAGGATGAACACCGATGTTGTTGAATTCTTCCTTAGCCACTTAACCTCGTCCTATCGCTAGGTCCGAGATAGTTCAACCATAAACTAGAGAACCCACACTTATTCCTTTCGTATACTTAACTCTCCCGATATTAAGTAAATAGATAATCTCACAATGCTCTCCCGATACTCTTGCAAGATGTTAAAAACCAGAATAAGCAAACTTGAAGTTTATTTCATTGAACAGAAAATTCCTAAAACAAATGCAATCCTTGCAACTACTTTACAAATCAACCCGTGGCCCTAGGGGGAATTTAGAACATGATGAGAAGGGGAAAATGGCTAGGGTTTTGGGAAGAAGGCTAGAGATGAATATATCCTCCCTAGGTCGAATTACATGCCTTTATAAAGGCCTTGGGTTCAAGTTTTCTAATATGGCAAGAATACAAGTTTAAACTAAAGTACAACTCTATTAAAGACTAAATCTTTAGAGAATATATCTTTAATTCGTCATTCCTTCTTGCTTGGAGTTTTTTCCTTGAACTTTGGGCTTGGCCTTCATTCTGATCTAGGGCTTGGAAAAATATAAGGGTGCTCCACGACAGATGGGCTTAATTTTCTCTTTCTTTCGAGGCCCACTTTGCTTCTTCTCCTCACCACTGCTGTCGTCCTTGGCTGCCACGGCAGTGGCCATGGCAGCATCGTCCTCCTCGTCTACATTCCAGTTCCAGCTCTGCTTCTTTACTGCCCAACGTCTGCTTCTCCATCTGCTACAACAGCTACCTGCAAAAGCAACCAATTTCAGTAGGAACTGTGCCATTTAATATATTTGTGATGTATAACTGAAATCTAACCTAAATGCAACGAATTATGCTTGAATGCAGCAAGAATATGAGTTAAATAGGGGGTAAATTATAGAACTTTTACACACTCAACACACCCCAAACTCAAGTTTTTGCTTGCCCTCAAGCAATTCAGACCTAAAAGAAAAACAAAATATTTTTTTGGCTTAAAACAGTGAACTTTCCCTTACCTACCATTCATTCCCTATTGTGAGCAACACCTTGTCGGATAGTTTAGGATTCGTCCGGAACCTTGCTATAATTCTCGTGTAGTGTGTGCATGCTTGTGAACAATTATATGCCAAGACTCCCTTAGTTTCACTAGAATAGTTAAGCCTCTAACTTGAATTTTTATGCCAAATTTCATCTTTTTGGAGGCAATTCTTAGGCTCCTTTAGTTTTAATTCAGACTCGATTTTATTTTTCTCAAGCTTAAGTTTGACTAGAGCTGGTTTCAGGCACCTCTAGGTGTATTGAGTCTATATTTCTTAACTTCTTTTCCTAGAGCCAGTGTTAGGCACCTCTAGGGGTAACTCAAGTGCTAAGCTTTCTATTCTAGTTTACTAGTAGAGTTCTAGGCAGTATAAGAGTCACAAATGATGTTTAAGTTTCAGAACTATAGTAAGGCTCTAAACTGCTCCTAATACTATCCTAAAGGCACTGCCACGACAGAGGCTGTCACGACATGTGAGTTCAGTTCAAAGACTTAAGCCAAAATTTTCATTTTTTTAGGCAAAAATAAACTAAGTAAAAGACACAATTTTTAAACTTAATAAGACTCCCATTAATGGAGGGATGCCACCCCAAACTCGAGGGTTGCATTGCCCTCAATGCAAATGACATATGAGATAAACAAAATACATCACAAAATATAAAAAAGAGGCAGACAACAAAATAAGAAAAGAAACTTAAAATTTAGGTGCTGTCGTCGCTGCTGCTGCTGAGCTGAATCTGCCGACGGGCAGAGACCTTCTTGGCTGGTGCTGGTTGGCCGATGAGAGAGGCATAAGTATTCTTGGTTTTGGCCTCCCTTGGAGGTTGAATACGGGTAGGGGAGATATGAGATGGATTCTCCACTACCTCAACCTCGGAGCTGCTACTGCTGTCGCTGCTACTGACGCTGTCTTCTCTTTCTTTCTCTGCTACAGTTTTCTACTGCTTCCCCGGTGTAAACTCCTTGGACAAATTCCTCTTGATAGAGGGTTCGCCGTCGGAATCTTCCCAAACTGAGGAAGAGGAGAAACCTGCTATATAGGCGTCGAGTTCAGCCGAAGGCATCTTTGCTTGGTTCCTCTGGCAGAGATGTCTGCTGTGCGGCTGCCGCCTGTAGCGGTTGTGGCAGGGGTCGGTGTGGACGCAGCAGATGGCGTTTTGGGCATGAGGCCCAGCTGTCGTTCCTCCAGTTTTTGTATGGAAGCAAGGATCTGGGAGGATGTGTCAGCTGGAGGTGCTGCTGCTGTAGGCTGCCTGGTTTCTGTGGCAGCAACCTCGGTGTCGGTGTTTTTTGTCGGCTCTGCTGCTGTGGCAGTAGGGTCAAAAGATGATAGGGGCGTGGCAGTAGTGAGCTCCATCAGGCTAAGTATGTTTCTCTCTATCCAGCCCTTCCCTTGGACTCGTACATCTTCAGCAGCTTCCGGTACATGATGGCTGCGACAGAGGGCGGTGATGAGATAGGGGTAGAAGAGTGGTTCGGATGTTCGGTATGCGCATTCCAATATGCCCTCTCGGACATATCTACCAACATTAATCGGCCTCTCATGTAATATAGAATGGATGAGGGCTAACCTGGGTTGGTCGACTGTTGTATTGTGAGAGGAGGGCATAATTCGCTTTTTGATGAAAGCGTTCCAAAGTTTGGCCTCCGGGGTGAGTTGGACTCTCTTGATCGTTCTTAGGTTTTTCGGATCTGTGTTCCACTGGGTACCCTCGTCCGTGAGTTCTGCCATCACAACGTCGTAGTCGGCAGGCTCTAGACTTTCAAGAAATTGTTGGTGGCCATCTTCGTTTCTGCCCACATAGAACCCGTAGAGAGTTTTGATGTACTCGGGCTCGAAGGGCACCTCTTTCCCTCTTACTGTGACTGCTGTCG